>CM062807.1:1332972387-1334208637 GCA_031772625.1 Pinus tabuliformis
GAGTACACTGTTATATCATCCAAGTAAATCACTACTGATTTATTGACTAACCCTTTAAACGCGATGTCCATGGCTCTTTGGAAGGTAGCTCCGGCATTGATCAGCCCAAATGGCATCTTCCGATATGCATAAGTGCCCCATTTGGTTCAGAACGTAGTCTTTAACTGATCGTCGGGATGCACCATGTCACACGGAATCTGTCAAGGGTGCGGACACGACTGACCTTCCTAGAAGTCTAAGACATTCTAATGACAAACAAGACAAAATGGAGTGATCTTTCTCTAAATACACCTTTTACAACATGAAAACTACAAGTGTTTAGGCTTACCTTATTCCAAAACGCTGTTGTTGAAGTCCGTTCTTGACGATCCGGATGAGCTCCTCCTTCAAGTCAATTCCTACAACCACAAACAATCAAACAATTACCAAGCACTTGCATTTCATATAATAAAACATATATTCAACATGCAGACCAAGGAACACATGAAATAACTCATTAACACAAGCTATTGAGAAAAATAAACCAGTTTGTATTAATAACGAAACAAAGAAACTCTTACAACCTGGCCTTGGTGTTGTGCAAGTTCCTCCCAGGGTCCATCAAGGGTTTTCCTCTACTTTGACAAAGCTCACCCTCTCCCAAGTAGAATCAAGTGAAGACAATCTCTCCTCACAAGGGCTCTAATGAAAGACCTAAATCCTGCAGCATTTACCCAAAGAAAATGTATAGCTCCAACCTCCTCTCCTTCTGGCTCAATGCCTTTATTTATAGTGCTGTAAAGAGGTTATTCAGGTCCACTATCAATGGGATCATCCCCCTCTATGGGTGGGATAGCTCCCTTATTGATGGGATTAGTTCCCCCTTAATAGAGATACATGAACCAACTGGAGGCGCATCCATTTCATCAAACCGACCTCTAGAATGTTCTAGAAGTAACCACAAGTAACTTTTTCAAGATAAAACTCGCGCATTTTGCCTTTTACAGAGGGACGCACCTGTCCCTTAACATATAGAGCGTCCATGGACGCAGATTTTGTGAACATGGTCAGCGTCCCCGCAGGTAAGGCTAGAGAGAACCTGCGACCCCAGAGATAAACATAGTTTTTACAAGACTTTCTCTCTTCTTTGAGTTTGAGATGGATAACAGAGGCATGAGACTTGCCTAAGAGGGTAGCATGACTGTTGATTTGAGCCATACTAACTGTAAGTAGTCAAGGTGACATTTTTTAGTGTAACACACCAGTACTTGATTGTATCCTGAAAATCCATCCAGGAATGACATTAATTCTGAGCCTGCTACCGCCTGTAATATTTGCTCCATAGGTGGGAGGGGAAAGTTATCTTTCTGACAGGCTTTGTTGAGATTTCGGAAATCGATACAGATTCTAATGTCTCCGTTTTTCTTCCTAACGGGCACCATATTGGATACCCATTTAGAATGTCTTACGGGGAAAATTATTCTGGCTCTCAACAACTTATTAAGCTCAGTTTTTATCTGATTTTCTAGGTTAGGGTGTATTTTTCTGAGCTTCTGCTGGAACGGTTTTTCATTGTCAATCATAGGGATAACATGTTGAATGATAGAAGTGTTGTATGTTTTTAGCTCATCGTAATTCCAGGCAAAAACGTTTTTGTATTGTCTCAGAAGACGGATATATGCTGATTTCTCTTCAGGGGCTAGGCCGTGACCTAGGTTAACGTTTTGTGGCTTCTGATCGGTCCCTAGGTTTACTAATTCATAGTTCAGGGTAGAACTGCAAAGTTTAGCATTGGCGGACCTTTTAAACCAACTTTTCAAATCATATAAATCTTCTAGCTTGACCACCGATTTCGGTATAGCATTGTCGGAGCCATTTTGTTGTATTTGATGATCATGATGGTCTTCGTCGATTATCTGATTTGAGTAGGATCCTTCAGAAGTAAGGAAATTTACGATGTCAGGATCGTCGTTGAACACTCTCCAATTGGTGATATTGTCAGGGATGGATGGTCTAAAGATTAATTCTATTGAAAACCTATCAGGACTAAAATCTTCAGAAGGGATAAGTCTAGAGGCTACGTTAGCTAACAGGTCTGCGCTTGCGTTTTGAATTCTTGGAATTGACGAGATGTTGAATGCTATGAAATGTTCAGTGAGATCTTGAACTAATGATTGATAATGCTTTAAATGACTTGACAGGCAATGTATGGTGTTACGTACCTGTTTTACGACGATCTCCGAATCTCCAAAGACTTGAAGATACTTAACGTTCAATCCGATTGCTTTGTATAGGCCTTGAACCAAGGCTTCGTACTTCGCTGTGTTGTTCGTGCAATCGAACTCAAGTCTGCATGTGAGCATAATCTTATTCCCGTCTGGGTTAATCAGAATGCATCCTGCTCCTGCCCCCTCATTGTATTTTGATCCGTCAAAATATAATTTCCAAAATAAAGATGTATTTACAGAATTATCTAAAAAACTAAAACATTTTGAGTCATCAGTTTGGGAGAAATTTTCAACTTGGGATAAAACTGAATTCTCTAAGTATGGTGAAATATGAGCATTGAAATTACCTAGGAAAGAATCTATTGCGTAATTGCCTACAATGCTACTATTGTACGTTATGGCCTCATTTTCTCCTTCCAGTTCTGTCACTATGTATTTTTGGTGCAATTCTCGTTCAACCTTTATCTGATTTGGTTTACCATTGTATGGTAGCCACATGTGCGACCAATCGGTTGAAAAATATCCGTGGAGTTTTTCCGACCAATCCCTGCTAAGAATCAAACCATAGAATTCAGGGATATCAGCTACTAGAATGTCGATAACCTGACACACTTTTGGGTTAGACGACAATCTTATGGTCACCTGATTGAGTTCACCAATCACTTCGACTTGGGATCGATCAAGTTGAACTATACGTACTGCGGATTTTTGAGGTTGCACATTCAATTTGGCACATATTGACCTGGGTAAAATGTTCGTTGAAGCACCAGAATCGACCAAGCAATTGTGCACGTTTTTGTTGAAGATTTCATATGTGAGAAGAAAAGGAGTATGAGATCTTGATCTTCCTCCAATCAAGGCGATGTCATTTGGATCAATTTTATTGATCGTGTTGGTTGGAGGCCTTCCCAGATTGTGGGAAGATACAGCTGTAGGTAAAGATGTAGTAGGCACAGCATGTAATTCTTTCATCATTATTTTCTGCTGGTGTTTCAATTTACTCAATTCATACAGAGTGATATTAGCCCTAGTCTTCTTCATGTCATCAATGATGTTATACTTCATTTCATCCGACACTATTAGTGTTCTTGATGGAGGCGTTTGATCAGATTGGACTGGGCTAATCTGGGTCGCTTTAGCAGTTGTCTTTTTTGTTGCGACCTTTTCTTTTGTTGCAGGGCTTGCACCCTTTTGTTTTGGGGTAGTTAGGGGAGGATCAAGTTGATTTCTTCTTCTCGTGCTAACAGGAAATGCTTCTTGATCCTCTTCTTATGGGAGGATGAAGTCCCACATTCCTTGTAGTTCTACGACCTCTTCCTCGTCGGTCTGCCCTTCAGTGGTATTCTCTTCTTCTTCGTCTTCTTCAGATTCAACGTTTGAGACAACACTAGGTGGTCTTACCTCCATGTGAGGATTTCTTTTAAAAGTCCTAAAGGGCTTTTTTGAAGAAGTCTCTGCTACTTGTTTCTTAATATCAATCATCTCATTTGACATGGCTTTCAACACTTTTTGTAATCCTTCCAAATCGAAAGGATCTTTCGTTTGCTTCTTCTTGGTGTCTTCTTGGAAAGAGATCTTCTTAGATTTGCGTTCTTCTATAGCGGATCTCTTTTATAGGGATACCACGCGTTTTTCCACTGCTAACGCTTCTGTCAAGTTGTCAACTAAGGTGGTCTTGTTTGCCCTATCTACGAAGATAGCCAAGTTTGGAGGTAAAGCTGTGATGTACCATTCACATCTTACTTCCTCGCTGGGTTGTGAGGCAGCGGGGATTTTGTTGAGGATCTTATTGAACCTTAAGTTAAAATCTTTAATGGGTTCTCTAGCCTCAGCTTTAAGATTAGATAGGTCATTGATCAATGTCGTCGTGGATCTGTCATCACCAAACTTGGTGAGGAACTGACTTTGAAAAATGTCCCAGCTTGTGATGGATCCGGAAGGTAACGAAAAGTACCATGACCAGGCTATTCCTTGCATTGTATAAGGGAAAAGCCGGACAACAGCGTCTTCGTTAGTGACTCCGTTGAGATTAACAGAAAGCATGAAATTATTGATATGTTCCTCGGCTAGCATTCCTGCTTCCGGATTGAATTTAGGCAGCCATTTCTCAGGATGGGCCGGTATAGGGCTCAGGGGTGGAGGCATTAAAACCGCCCCAGGATTGTTCCATGGAGACTGAGCCATCGTTGAGCTGCTAGTTAATGGAAGTGCAGAAGACGATCTCTGATGCTGAGAAGATGAAGATATTAAGATCTTTGATGTTTGAAGAGGAAGGTTTGTAGAAGATGGGTGAGTGAGTTGGAATGAAAGAGTGGGTGGTTGACTTCACAGTGAGGGAGTTGATATGGACGAAGTGGATGAAGGAGTCTGACTGTCAGACTCTGGTGGTGTTTTCCTTGCTCTTTTCCTAGTGGGGAGAGGGAGTTCACTTGGTTGTATGCCAAATTTTTCACTCTTTGATCTGGTAAGGGGATGAGCAGGGTTGTACTGCGAAGTCACGCTGCTTTTAGATTTATCAGACTTCTGGTTAAAAATAGGGAATCCCTGGAGTTTACGAATCAAAGTTCGAATTTCAGGGGGATCAATGATAGATTGGTCTGATATGTTCGAATATGTAGCAGTGGTAGGTACTCGAGCGACTTCAAATTCTGGGTTTAACCATGTTGGAGAAGTCGAGGGAGTTGATGAGGGTGTATTACTCTCAGAATGGTATTTTGATATTTATTTAGGTGCCATTCATAGTTCGTGCCCTCCTTCTAGCACCAAATATGTTGAGGGCCCTGAAATCGAGTCAACAACAAGGGGGATACCCACCCGGTCGGGAACCTGGTTGGCGGCTCCGTGCCCGTTTGGTGTAGCGGGTCCGACTGGGGATAACGGGACCAGCTTCCCGTTCTAAGGGGGTGTGTGTGTGTAGAGTTTGGTGATGTGTGTGTGTGTAAGATTTGATAATGAAAATATGGAATTATTTCTAAGCTAATCTAGTTCTAAACTCTGAGACTAAACTTTATACTACTTTAATCTATCAAGAACAACACATCTAATCTACGCTAACCTGGGATAGAACGTTTTCCATTATGCGATCTAGAAAGATTTCACACAATAACTGGTAATGAAGATTATTCAGCTATTATGAGAATATAAATCAATTAAGATGAACCATCCTGCATAAGAAGTTAAACAAAACGGTTGTGAACAGCATATCGCATAATCAGTTATTCATGTATTAAGCATAAATCAATGACTCCACCGTACAGAAGTGCCAAATGGTAGTCCACTCATTCATACGTTAACATATAAACAACATCAGCTGTATATTACTCTAAGAATGCAAGCAGAAACTCGTCAAGAGATAAAAGTACCATTTATGACTGACTTTATACTCACAGACCTGAAGCAATAATGATCCATTTCTACTTACTTCTAATGCCTACTAAGAGTACAGAAGTGCAACATCAGTAGCAGGTATTAAAATGCAAACATAAATAAATCTTGATCCGTCCATTCATCAAAAACCCCTCCGAGGGTGCAAAAGTGCATGTTCTGAGGACAATTTTTTTGACAAATTTCCGGACCCTTCTCCAATGCAACGAGAAGGGTTAAATACTACTAACCGGCTAATTTTAATTACACAAATTTAGGGAACGACTTCAAATGACCGCCCTTTTACTAAAACAAATTTATTTCTAAAAACTGAATCTAATTTCTAACCATTTCTGTATCTGCTCCTTAGTGCTGTAAGCGATGCGCTGTTCGCCGTGAAAGAGTCGACTGCTTGTCCTTTCCTTTTGTTCAAGCTTGAAAATTAGAAATAACAAGAGCTGGAACCTCTTCCTGACAAACTAGAAGATATTTTTAAAAGTGTTCTTCTGGAGGAGTGTCTTCACGGCGTGTATACTTAGTACAACTCAGATTTCTTTCAAACAGATTGTGCTGTTGCTATTTCGGTTTCCGGCCGTGCGAATGACTCAATGAGCTGGGGATTTTGTTGCCTGAACGATTTTCTCAATTGAAACTTGTTTCCATTCTTTGTTCCAGGCTTTTCTGAGACGTCTTTCCCCTTATGCGTTTTTCTTTTTGCTTTACCCAATTTGGGACTCAGGATCTTTCATAAACGCTTTGCTTTTGTGCGCCTTTGACTCTGAGTCCTAGATAGCCTATTTCCATCAGCATTTGTTGAGTGATACTCTGGGATCCGCGGTCCTGCTGTATGCGGTATCCATCTGCGACGTCATCTCCTCTCTGTTCTTCTAGTTCTAGCGCTTTTCCTTGGATGTTTCCTGCATATAGATTTATATCAGTTGCTGACTTATAATTCACGTAAATGAAAAGAGACAGAAGAAAAGATTGACATGAAAGCAATTAAGTTCTAATGAATGAATAATCATGTCACCCATTATGACTTGACTCTTCGAAAAACGCAACATAATCATCTTTGGATACACAGGCATACAATCATTAATTTCCCGTAAGGTGCGCGCCTAACTTTAGGCTCCCAGATCATGCCAAGGAATGCCTGCAATGATTGGCTTCTGCGATTTGCATCGCAGCATCGAAGATTGCGAGGTAAATAGGTGGCATCACAGCGATTGATAGTCTCATTTGTCGCACTCCATAGATCGCAGGTCGCATCTTTGCATGGTCGCAGATCGCATATCGCAATATCGCAAGGTCGCAAGGTTTTTCGCTTTGTAACTTTGTGCTGCTTATGCAACATTGCGATGTGCGACGTCGCATATCGGCCGCCGGCTGCTCTTTAGGTTTTCCCCTTTTGAGCGCCTTTAATGCACGCAATGCGATGAGTTCTCGCGTCGCTCTTCCTTGGTGTGTTTATGCGCTTTGGGAAAGCGCTCCTTTTTCCTTTGCGACGCGATATAGCTCTTAGGGAGTTGATACAAAAGATTTTTTTCAAACAAAAATATTTTTTGGATTTTTTGGTTAAGGGTCCCCGTTTGCTTGATGTTATTACTAATATCAAACAAAGAGGGGGGTTGTTGGTGACCACAACAGGATCATGAAAAGGACCTACAATAACTTTTCTGCTCTTGAAAATGAAATAGAATGTTCTATTTGTAACAACTTCGGTCATGAAGATTCTGAATGTAGGAGCAGGTTTCAGCAGACAACTTAGAAGGAACAAGTCTCAAGTGCCAAAACATGGAGAATGAAAGAACTGCAACCGAAAAGATGTGGGATAGCCTTATATGCAGAAGGACAAGAAAATCAATGGTATATCGACAGTGGATGTTCGAAACATATGACAGGTGATAAAGAAAAACTTCAATCATATAGTGCCTTAGAAAAGGCAAAGAAGGTCTCATTTGGAAATGACACCCCTGCATTCATAAAAGGTAAAGGTTCTGTTCAGTTGAAAGAAAAGGTCAAAGTTGGAAATGTTATGTATGTTGATGGCTTAAAGCATAATATATTGAGTGTCAGTTAGATGTGCGATCAAGGTACTGAGGTAATATTTCGATCAAATGGATGTAGTGTTTGTGATCTTGATACAGGAAAAACAGTGATCAAAGGCATAAGAACTCCAAATAATTTATACATATTCAAAGAAGGACAACATAAATGCTATCTAAGAAAGAATGATGAACACTGGCTATGGCACAGAAGATTGGGCCATCTTAGCTTCTCTCAGATAAGGAAAGCATGCAAATATCAGGCGGTTCGTGATCTTCCTAACATCAGAATTCTAGACAATACAATATGCAAATCATGTCAGTTTGGTAAGCAAACCAGAACTAATTTCCATGAGAAGGAAGGATCAGCTAGCAGGCCACTTGAACTTGTCCATACTGATATATGTGGTCCAACTAGGAAGAAGTCACCTCGAGGTGAAGAGTACTTCATATTGTTTATTGACGACTTTTCAAGGATGTGTTGGTTAGGACTCATGAAGTATAAAGATGAGGCTTTCGAAAAGTTCAAATCATTCAAAGCCTTAGTTGAAAATGAATCAGATCGATGAATCAAATGTCTCAGATCTGATTGAGGAGGAGAATTTACCTCAGATGAATTCTTCGATTTTTGTGAAGAACATGGCATAAGAAGGGAATTTTCTGCTGCAAGGACACCTCAAAAAAATGGAGTAGTGGAAAGGATGAACAGAACGGTTCAACAAATGGCTCGTGCTATGCTCGATGAATCTAGAACTTCCGAAACCTTCTGGGGTGAAGCCGCATTTTCTGTAGTAACTATTCTTAACAAGACAAATGTCCGGGTAAACGACACTCAGACTCCTCATAAACTTTGGTATGGTAAGACTCCCACGGTGAAATACTTCAAAATTTTTGGAAGCAAATGCTACATTAAAAGGACTGAGGAAAATCTTGGCAAGTTTGAACCTAGAGCAGATGAAGGCATTCTCCTTGGTTACTCTCCCCATAGCAAAGCATATAAGTGTTACAATAAAAGACTTGGAAAAATTGTTGAAAGTATTGATGTGGTGATTGATGAAGAAGGAAATACCTCTAGGCAGGAAAAATCTGAAGTTTTCGAAGATGATGAGGACTATCCCTCAATGTCAAATCAGATTCATGATGAAGAAACTCATGAGGCACCAAAAGAACAAATAAGAATAGAAGAAAATACTCCATCCAGATACGTTCAGAAGAATCATCCAGAATCTCAAATTTTGGGGCAGAAAGAGGCAGGTGTACAAACAAGGAGAACCATTTCAGAAGCTTCAAGCTATCTAGCATTGCTCTCCTCCATCGAACCACAAAATTTAAGAGAAGCATGCAAAGATGAATGTTGGGTCAAGGCAATGAATGAAGAACTTGAGCAGATTGAAAGGAATAACACTTGGGAGTTGTTTCCTAGACCAAAAGATAAGAATGTCATAGGGACAAAGTGGATTTTCAAAAATAATCTGAATGAAAATGGAGATGTGGTTAGAAACAAGGCAAGAATTGTTTGTAAAGGATATGTGCAACAAGAAGGCATAGACTTTGAAGAAACCTTTGCACCAGTGGCTAGACTTGAGGCTATAAGAATGTTCCTTGCTCTCTCTAGCTTTCAAAAGTTCAAAGTATTTCAGATGGACGTAAAATATGCCTTTCTGAATGGAGACTTGAATGAAGAAGTGTACATTGAACAACCAGATGGGTTCATCCTTGGAAATGATCCAAATCTTATATGCAGACTCAAAAAGGCTCTCTATGGTCTTAAACAAGCTCCAAGGGATTAGTATTTTCAGTTGGATGAGTACCTTCATCAACAAGGTTTTGCAAAAGGATCAACAGACAACAATCTATATATAAAGGTTGACAATGAAAATTTGCTAATACTTGTTGTGTATGTTGATGATATCATCTTTGGCAGCAATGAAGAAGACGTGAGTCAAAATTTTTCCTTGGTAATGAAAAAGGAGTTTGAAATGTCCATGCTTGGTGAGCTCACATAATTTCTTGGTTTACAAGTCCAACAAAACAAAGACGGCATTTTTTTATCACAAACTAATTATCTCAAGCAGATCTTGAGGAAATATGGGATGGAGGATTCGGAACCAGTATGTACTCCTATGGTTACAGGATGCAGTCTCAGCACAAATGATGAATCAACAGCTATACATCAACCTACCTATAGATCCATGGTTGGTAGTCTACTCTATCTAACAGGTACCCGACCAGACATTATGCATGCAGTAGGGATAGTTGGAAGGTTTCAGGAAAATCCAAAGGAAACTCATCTTCAGGCAGTCAAGAGAATTTTCAAATACCTTCAAGGGACTCAAAACTACGGTTTATGGTATCCTAGAGATACAGATATCACACTTCATGCATATACAGATGCAGATTGGGCAGGTAGCATGGATGACAGGAAAAGCACTAGTGGTGGTACATTCTTCATGGGTCCTAGATTAGTATCATGGTTCAGCAAGAAACAAAGTTCCATTGCATTATCTACAGCTGAAGTAGAGTATGTAGCTGTTGCATCTTGCTGCACAAAACTCCTTTGGATGATGCAAACATTGCAAGATCTTCAAATCACTTGTACTCCACCTATTTCCATTTTTTGTGATAATACAAGTGCAATCAGCATTTCAAAGAATCTTGTCATGCATTCAAAGACCAAGCACATACCTATCGAATACCATTTTCTTCGGGAACAAGTGCTTGAACAAAAGGTCAAGTTGGAGTACATTCCCTCTAAGGAACAAGTTGCTGATATTCTCACCAAACCACTGCCCAGGGAGACATTTGAATACCTCAGACAGAAGCTGGGGGTAGTTGATGCATCATCTTGCTGTTGAAACCTATCTGTTTCAGATAAATGTGGTTGTACGCGAGTTTCATGAGGAGGATCTGCATACATACGCTGATTTATGTAGATACAATCGCGTATATGGTGGTTTGAAGGAAATCAGTGGGGACAGACTCTGGTTGAAGAGAGTCTGATATGGGTCTGACGAGAGACCATCTGGCACAGGTTCAGGGGGAGCAGATAATCTTCTAATAATGCATTGTTGGCATTACATTAGAAGCTCTTGGTTCGAGTACACCAGCTGTTTTGGGTTCAGGTGGATCAGCTGTAGAAGGAGAACAGAAGGAGAACATGGTTGCTGATCTGAATAGTGCTGCTGATATTAGTTATTGGTGACCTTCATAGTCTTGCTCTAAATTTTTCGTCTCTATGTCATGTATATATTTTATTATCAAGGTCATGTAACGGCCTATTTTTGGTTTCCCCACTATGCCTGGGATGAATGATGTAATGTACTTGGTTGTCATATGTAAACTTCTGATGTATCCCCACTTGGTTGGGCGAAGGATGTTTGTATAGAGTCTTTTGGTGATAGGAAGGTCTTTTATGATGTATAAGTCATGGTTATTCTTGAAGAACATCTTTTTGCAGATCTTGCCTACAGTCAGGGGGAGCATGGTCAGCATAGCAGAGTAGAGATTTCAGCATGTACTCAGGGGGAGCATAACCCTTTGCCCTTGATGACAAAGGGGGAGAATGACTTTGAGGATCTTGGGGTTGCCATCAAGTCCAAAGGGGGAGATTGTTGGCATTATGACTCAGGTTTGGCACTATGGCACAGGTGTTGTCCTTGATGGGAACTCACTCGGATGACAGATCTCATTTCAGGTTCTCAGAATGAAGGAAAAAGATATATACACAGGTTCACCTTGACCAATACGCGTATACACGTGGGTTAGATGTTCCAAAGACACGTATGCGTATACACACACTTTCACGCAAAGAAAAGCGCGTACATATGGGAGAACTTATTTTTGGTCTGTGGTATTTAGTCCTTGGTATTTGAACCTATGGTTTCGACCATAGTATCTCGTCAGATGTGTTGATCCCAAGTATTGGGTCCATGGTATTGGTTTGTTATGGATTTGGACCGTGGTATTGTGAAAGGCCTAAGGCTAGAAAAGAGGAAGGAGATCATTAGGCAAGGATCACCTGATGTATTGAATATCTGAAGACGTGCAAGTGACTGGTTTGTGTGGCTGGATCTAAATCAAGGAGGAACCTGAGCATTACAAGATAGATAAGTTCTATTGATGGGTCGAGATCTCAAGGCTTGAATAGTAATATCTTTTTGTGATTTGATCTGTTATAATTGGTGCATAATTAGATCTATAAATCTGAGTATAACTGAAGTATGTTTAACTGTAAAGGGTGAATTTTCTTTTATAGATCTATACGCAGGTTCGGCTCTGCAAAGGCGCGTATACACGCAGGTTCGACAAGAGAAGAAAGCATATACACTGGTTGACCTTGATTCAGCTGCGTATGTACGCAGGTTTATACATAGTGAAGTAGCGTACGTCTCTTGAAATATGTTCTAGCTACTTTTGTGGATTACTGCAATGTTATGGGTTCAGCATTGGTGTCTGGTTACTAGTATTGTTTTCTGGTTACAACATTTTGAGAAGTTATTGGTTGATTCGGTAGTTGTTTGTGGAAAGGAGATTGGTTGATGCACATATACTCGATGTTTGTTTGATATTCATGGATCTAGTCTGAAAATTGATGAAACGTGGTCCCTGGAAGAGAAGAGAAGGTTGTAGCCTTCTGTAGGTCAGCACCTACGTACTAGTATCTCAGCTAGTACAAGAGCTAAGGGGGTTGTAGCTCCCTTCTAGGAGAAGCTGGAGAATGAGAGAGGGTTGTAGCTCTCTGCAAGTTGCAGCCTGCATACTAGTATAAGTCTGCACCAGTACAGAATCATTGTAAAAAGAAGTTTCTAATTAAAAGAAGATAGAGATGAATTGCAGCAGGTGGTTTTCACCCACATTGGGTTTCCACCTTATATCTTGTGTTCTTGTGTGTGATTGTCTTCTACTCTATTTTTACTGTTCCTGGTTACTGTTTATATGACTCTGATGTAGAGATTAATGATCAACATCCGTAGAATATATTAAATTATAATTCTGCATGGTATATGCTGGTTTTCTTATCTAAAGTTGCGTATATACGCGGTTTTCTCTAACTAAAGTAGCGTATATGATCTGGGTGTGAAATAAAAAATATTTGACTTAATAATACTGATTCACCCCCACTCTCAGTATTATTTCCAACACATACTATTGCGAAAGACTACTGTCATCGCTTTGGAGAATCCCATGAGATACATTTTTTCTCGTCAAGTCATTGGTGGAAAATATTCCAAGTGGATAGTTATCCTCCAACAATTTGATTTGGTTTTTGCCATTGCCAAGGCAAAACAATCCTTAGTCTTCGTCGAAATTTTGTTGGATCTTCGCATTATCGATTTAAAGGAGATAACCCATGATCCTCTACCAGATGAATTTGTCTATCTGATCGATTCTATTGACCCTTGGTATGTCGACATTCTTTTCTACCTCCAAGCGCAACATTTCTGTCCTGAACTATCAGCAGGTGACCGTCATTGCATCTGCCACCAAGCCCGACACTCTTTAGTGTTGAACAATACTTTATATTGCCATGGCACTGATACAGTTCTTCGACGTTTCCTGACTCATCAAGAGGTGGAACATGTTTTAAATGACTGCCATGCTGGGGCATGTGGCGGTCATCTTTCTGGCATGTATATTGCCCATAAAATTTTACACGCAGGCTACTATAGGCCAACCTTGTTCAAAGATTGTATCAAGGCAATCTAGCAGTGCCACCCTTGTCAAGATTTTACAAAGAAAATGCGCTCCCCCTATTACATGGAATCTGCATCTACGGATAAACACATCTTCCCTAGGTGGGTGACTACACCTAGAACAATAGAATGAAATTAGTTTAACCTTTTCTTATAGAAGATAAATGAGATGGAGGAACTTACTTGTTTCCTTTCGCTTCCTAAATCTCTTTTGAATCAGTCCCATCACTCCCACTTGAACTAAATCCGCTCAAGAGGTACCTGCATCAAGAGAAACAGAAACAAGAAATGATCAAAGCATACATGAACTACCAACTATAAAACAATGGAATCGAATACATTGAAACACATAATGATCACAGATATGAACAATCATATGTGTTAGGGCCCTATACTACTAGTGTAACCCCTTATTGTTATTAGTACAACCCCCTTATTATATTGTTGTGCCCATGTAGTCCCCATATTGTTATTATTGTGCCTCATAGAGACCCACTATTGTTATTATTATGCCCTTACATTATTATTGGTATGTCGGCTCTGATTATATCATGACCCCTTGGACTCCTATATATATAGAAAGGAGGTCTTGTCATTTGTATCATCTAATAATTGTTCATTTTGTAATGTAAAGGAGGTTTTCCCCTCGAAGAGGCTGAATTCTAAGGCGTTTATCTCTCTTTTCTATCTTTTTGTGAGCTGGTTTCATAACATTTGGTATCAGAGCTTTGGATTCTAGGGTTTCGCTGCTCCAAACATGTCATCATGGAATTTTCGCTATAACTGTTTTTCTGCAACGTTTCAAAAGCAAAAAACAAAACCCATTTGAGGAGAAATCTCTCTAAACCTCGGGTCCAAACTTCAGATCTTGTCTTGCTATATTTGTGGAGATATGATATGAGGAAGTTAGGGTTCTTCCAAGCTCCAGAATTTCAGCTAAAACAGGTCATCGTGGAATTTTCGATATAACTTTGTTGATACGTCGTTTCAAAAGCTAAAAAAACACCCATTTGAGAAGAAATCGATCTGAACCTCGGGTGTGAATTTCAGACCTTGTCTCGCTATAATTGCGGATATATGATCTGAGGCAGTTAGGGTTTTGGAAGATGCTTGAATTACATCCTAAATAGGTGACCTGGGGAAAATCGCCATAACTATCTCTCTGAGCATCAATGTAAAATTTTGTAAGAAGCTACAGAACTAGGACGGACTATAGTTTCCTATGTATATTTTTCAGATCCGAAGGTCAAAACAGGGACACATGGCACTTCATACAAGTTCGCTCTTTGGAAAAGGTATATAATCAGGCCATCTTGGGAGATTGTGCATAATTGTTTCTTGGAGAATCCAATTTAGATCAGACTGGTGGCATTAGAAATAGGACACAAAGGGCTACTGCAGGTTTCGATTTCAGAATTGGAAGATCCGAAATTATAGAGTTACAGTCCTTTCAAGATTGAGATCCTAAAATCAAGAAAAGACGATATGAGGAAGTTTGATGGCAAGGATCCGATAAATTGGATACTACAGATGGAGAAATATTTTGATCTACATGAGGTGCAACTATTACAAAAGTTATGTATTGCATCTTCATATTTAGAACCAGATCAATTTTTCTGGTATAAAGGGCTTTGTTCTCGTAAACCACTTGTTACGTGGTCAATTTTCACGAAGGAAATGATAGCACATTACAAGGATACAAAGAGAAACACCTTATTTAGCTAATTGATAAATATCAAACACAAGTGTTCAATGGCAGAGCACATTGAGGACTTTCAAAAATTGAATATAAGGGAAAATGATATTCCAGAGAAGTAGAGGATTGATGTTTCCATAGGGACTTTAAAGGATAACATTCAACATGAGGTTCGTCTTTGGGAACCTGATTCGTTGGAGAAGGCATTCAGGTTGGAAAGAAAAGTGGAAACAAAAATTATGGTAACAAGGAATTATACCCCTCACAACTATAAAGATGGAAGTGTTGTTTCTCCTAGCCTTCCACAACCTACAAGGTTGACACCACAACAATTGGAAGAAAAAAGAGCAAAAGGACTTTGTTACAATTGTGATAACAAATGCATTAAAGGTCATAAGTGTGCTGAGAAGAAATTATTTTACATTGATTGTGAAGAGGAGGAAGAAAAGGATCAAGAAACGTCAAAAGAAGAGGATATACACCAGGAACCAACCCCAGAGAAAGAATAAATGAATACGACTATATCTTGTAAAGCATTGGCAAGAATTACTACTCCTCAAACTCTCAAGATAGAAAGACATATCAAGAAGAAAAAGGTTCAAGAAGTGAAAGATCACATCGAGAAAGAAGAAATGAATCCAACCATATCTTGTAATGCATTGGCTGGAATTATCACTTCTCAAACTATCAAGATAGAAGGACATATCAAGAAGAAAAATGTTCAAGAAGTGAAATATCACATCGAGCATCAAGAAATGAATCTAACCATATCTTGTAATGCATTGGAAGAAATTACCACTCCTCAAACTCTCAAGATAGAAGGACATATCAAGAAGAAAAAGATTCAAGCAGCGAAAGATCACATCGAGCATCAAGAACAAGTCCTCCAACTTTTAAAGGATAACGCCACTTTGGTGCAGAATCGAATGAAACAACAGGCAGGTCAACATCGCAATGAAAGAAGTTTTGATGTAGGTGATTGGGTATTTTTACGGCTACATCTCAAGCAATCTATTTATGAGAAGGAAATGTTGGCAATACTACATGCACTTAAGAAATGGAGACATTACCTAATGGGAAGACACTTCAAGGTAAAAATGGATCATGATAGTCTTAAATACTTTTTAGAACAAAAAGTATATTTAGAAGAATAGAAAAAATGGGTCACAAATATGTTGGGTTATGACTTTGAAATCATCTACAAAAAAGGGAAGAAAAATGTTGTTGAATATGCACTCTCAAGAAAGGATGAGAATGTGGAAGCATTGTTTTGTGCTATTTCTATTATCCAACCAGATTGGATAAACGAAGCAAGGGATGAATGGAAGAAGGACGAAGAAGTGTGGCCACTCATTCAAAAGTTGCAGAAGATCCCAATTCAAACAATATTGCCCGAACTTGATGAGGAAGGTAAAATCATATTGGAACCTAGAGCAGTCACAGAAACAAGAACCCGACAGCTACGAAATCGATCAATTTCAGAGTATCTCATCAAGTGGAAGAACTTACCTGCTGAAGATTCCACATGGGAGGACAAGAATTTTATATAGAAGCATCAAGAACTACTCAAGCATTGAGGACAACACTTTTGGAAGCAGAGGGGCATGTTAGGTCCCTATACTACTAGTGTAACCCCTTATTGTTATTAGTACAACCCCCTTATTATATTGTTGTGCCCATGTAGTCCCCATATTGTTATTATTGTGCCCCATAGAAGCCCACTATTGTTATTATTATGCCCTTACATTATTATTATGGTTATGTCGGCTCTGATTATATTATGACCCCTTAGACTCCTATATATAGAAAGGAGGTCTTGTCATTTGTATCATCTAAGAATTGTTCATTTGTGTAATGTAAAGGAGGTTGCCCCCTCGAAGAGGCTGAATTCTAAGGCATTTATCTCTCTTTTCTATCTTTTTGTGAGCTATTTTCATAACAATATGAGAAAAGGAATAAGCACTCTATTAATGTAGAAGGAAGAGTATCACCCAATATAGTTTGATCCTGTGCCACTCGTCCAGCTTCAGTTCAACCCTAACCACATCAAAAGCTCAACATTCCAGCAGCATAACACTGCTTAACATAAACTCAATCCTCAAACCAACAGAATTTCCTTACAAAATTCATATTCTAGCCCCCTTGATCACTATGATGAGTGGTCAATTTATAGGAAATGGAGGTGGTTTTGTCATAAATGAGGGTATTGAATGGCTTTCCAATCTTGGAGTTAGTTTCCATGGAGCAAGGGATGAGAGGATAGGAGGTTAATGGATCCTTATCCTATCCAATTTTGAGCTCATAGGAGGAGATAAGAGATGGGAACCTTCTAGAGTCATCTAGAATGAAGGAATATTCCCAGAACCCTATGCAAATTTCACTCAATCTCACCCAGCGTAGGCTAAAGAGGGCATAAGTGCACTGCAGTGCAGGCCACAGTGGGCCTACCTACTCTGCAGTGCATTGTCTCAAGGCATAGACTGCGCTAGTATCCCAAGGAGGCTTTTCAAGAGGGCTTCAAGCCATGAAACTTTCATATAAGGAGGCATTCAATGAGTTGACTTCTCTAGGGCATGTAACAACTAAATTAGGGTTTGATAAGCCCTAAAAGTATTGATCAGAATGTCAGGAGTGATGTGCCCAAATAGATCTATAATAGTTGCCCCCTAAAGCATGAAGTCGAAAATGATAATGTCGAGTGATATGCTTTACGATGTGACGGAGAGGAACTGAAGCGGACAGTGACCTGCATCGATTACAATACATAACATCATGATATTTTGGATTTTTTCATGAATTGTTGAGGGAAGGCATACCCATACTCAACATATAAACTTTTCATTACATGTACATAGATAGTCATCTACAGATATAGACCCATGATGGGATGACCATCAGTGTAAAGCCATCGTACAGATGATTTAGTACTTTCCTGAAATCATAGCCCGGATGGATGAAACTAGATCTAGGGTCTTCTATCTCGTCCAATCGTTTGCTCAAGTATGAGTCTAACCATGTGAATATGTGATCTGAAGTCGAACATGGGAAGACACGGTTTGATTACCAGCCAATGATGTAAGCCGTTAACAGACGCCAGAGAGATCACCGATAATGATAATGATTCTCAAGGTACTGCAGTACATTCTGCATGATGTGAATAAATTTTTTGATGTCGAACACCATACAAAGTCTTCCGGCCAAAGGCCAGTGATGTCAACCTGTCGCTAGAAGCGAGAAACTTGCCATTGATGCATGCAAGCCCCATGGTACTAAAAGGGTGTTTCTAAGTCAACTTCTTGGATAATCTGTTGATGTCGACAAGAAGCGACCCGTCGCAGGAGGGCCTTGATGTATCCCACATCAATGACACAAAACGAGTGTAATGATTTTGGAGATGGAATTGACTGACAACACAAGGTTCAGGAATGGCAGTCATGAAAATGCAGGTTTATGAGTATTGCAAAGGATGAGTTTTATTGAGTGACTTCTCTTGGACATGCCGGCTACACTGAATGAATTGGCAGCATTGACCCAAAACCAAAGTGATGGATGGTGTGATATACCATAGGTAAGATAACCATCAAGCAGATTACCCAACCCAAATAGTCACGAAGATGAAGTGAAAGTGTCATGTTCAAGAGCGACTTTCCACCATAAAGTGATTTATCCCTTTTCCCATTTTCCCTAGTCATTACTGACCAATACCTATTTATTTTTTAATAAGCTTGAGGAGGATAACATATGCTTGTAGTATAATTCCACCCTTCGGGTGAATCCATCGCTATGCAATGTTTTAATGAGCCTAGTGAAGGTGAAACTCGGTCTTGCCATAATGGACAAGTTTGTCGCTATTTGATGTTTTAACGAGTTTAACGACAATGAGAACTCGGTCCTTTTCACGTTTAGAGAGTTTGAAAAGGGACAAAAAGAAAACTCTAAAAGTTCTTTTTCGTAAGTTTGTCTCTCAAGTCCGAAAAAGTGTAAAATAATACATGAGAGAACCTATTGACCATGTTCGATCAATGTATTCCTTTTTCGTAAATAATCTATCTCAGTCTGGAAAAGGGTTAAACTTATACTGAGTAGATGTCGTTTCCAATCTGTTAACGATCTGAAAAGGACAAGCACTCAACAATCTTTACATATTTCGAGAGTCTAAAAAGAGCTTAAGGAGGACTCTAGGGGGGTTCCTTTTTCGATGTTTAACACAGCTCGAAAAAGAGATAAAAGTATGTTCTTTGGTCAAAGTACAATTCATGATCGTGCACCTCAAATTCACTGTATCAGATGTAAATCTGTTCAAAGCGACACCAAACGGATTAAACATACCTATTTCATTGGTAAAAATGGGTAAAAAACTAAAGTTTATTCATTAAATGACATGAAATAAGAATAAAACAAGAATTTACCAAGTCATTTTCACCATTTGATATTTACCATTCAGTTTTGTGCTTTGAACCAGTTTTTACCTTGAACATCAGCAACTGATTGCAAGAGATTCTGTGGATCATTTGTAGCGCCGTCAGGACCAGGTAGGTGATCTACCTTTTCTCTTCCCTTTAAGTGCATTATTTTACAGTTTCAGGCAATTTTTTTAGGTTTTTGGGGTCCCTAGGGTAAATATACTTCGCCCTGGGATCAGCGCAGCCTATCACATCGAAAATTGTGCTGCAATGCACCCAAACAGAATGGTACCTGCTCTGCAGTGCACTGTCTCTAAGCGTGGGCTGTGCTGGGCGCATTTGATGAATTTGTTTCTCCCATTTTACCCAAAAATCCTTAATTTTTTTGCATGAAATGGATCCTAACTAAGCTTATGGTTTGATTGCAGGCTTTGATCGGATTAGAATGACCATTACTTGGCGAGAAAGAGAACATGAAGAATAGGATATGGTTCCCTTAATTATTCAGGTATAATTGAGGCCCTCAGAGACTGTGGGTTGCTCAAATACTTCAGGTTGTCCGGGATGAGGCAACAAATAGAACAATTGCAGTTCCTAGGTCATTCATGGGATCCAACGGATCAGGATTTTCACATAGGAGGCAAAGTGCTTCCTATATTGAGCGATGATTTTAACTTCCTTACAGGGTTGTCGAGACGAGGTACCCCCATATCTCTTTCAAGTTCTGCCCGTGGGGGTGAATCAGTGAGGGACTACATTCGATAGTTTTGTCGGCCGGGTACATAGCCTAGCAAGGATGGGAAGATCAACATCAGGGATGTTAATGATTTTCCTTTACAAACAATCCTTTTCACTATCGTAAAGTTGGCAAGTAGTGCGACACTTCATCTAGCGAACAGATGATATATGCAGTTTTCACTTGAGTGTCTTGAGCCAACTACATTCAATTGGTGTGAGGCAGTTCTCTCTTCGATGAAAGAGAAGCTGACCAAGGTAAAGAGAGGTAAGACGAAGAATTTTAGCTATGCTTCGATCTTGATTGCCTTTACCTTAGAGATAATTCCATTGATGCAACCTCAGTATGTGGCACTGGGTTTGACTGGTCCTAGAGATCCACGGATGCAAATATGGGTTGAGTTGATGGCTCAACATGCTGGCCAATCATTAATCTCATTTCCTCATGCATTCTTCAGTTGGCTCAGTCGAACACATCTTGTCATCGAGGAGCATCCGTATGTGGAAATGGACTTTCGTGGAGATCCAGATTTGAGGTTACCAGTGGGTGCCTGATGGGGTGCTATAGGTAAAAAATTTTTGACCAACTGTTTTTTATTTTTAAGTTTCTACATGTTTTTTTGTTTTTTATGTTTGCAAGACTAAACTAAAAATGTACTCATGCATGGAGATGTTGGTACTATTCAACCTATGGGTCATCGACAGGAGGTGGGTGAACTAGCGTGGAGAAATGTCGGTAGAGCAGTTCTCTGGGATTTGGATTTGACCGAGACACTAGCAGAGTTGCAGGATCACATAGAGTGGTTAACTCTCGGTATTCTGGATATCCAGATCGACGAGTTACCGATGAGGCTGCAACGCCACACTATTGGTGTTCCAAGCTGTTGGATGAGGCTATTGTGTATGATAGCTCAAGATGTGACCTATTATAATGAGCATCATTAGGTCTACTTAGGATGTTTTTCTTTATGCATTTTTAGTTTCGAGGTCAGATGACCAACATGTCTTGGACACAAATTTTGTAAAAACTTTAAAAACGTCTATCTATTTTTTCTTTCAGTTTTTTTATGTATGGTTATGTGTGATCCCATTCAATTATTGATGTGAATTGAAAATTTTACTTTTACATGTGTCACAAATGTCTGTTTAACACATAGTTCGCTAATGAATCAGTTAATGTGTTCAAGTTCCTAGAAATGTGTTGATATTGCATGTAATCAAAATGTCTTTCCAAGATACGAACTCTGAGGAAAATATGATAAATTGTTGGATTTGAGATGGTATAAACATTTATTAGTTACAGTACAACAAGTTGTGAGTCTAGCCTAATGATGATTTGACGAATGCCAAGCGAAATGGCATCAGAGAGGATTTCGATCAATGCGCTATACTCAGCGATATTGTTCGTAGAATGACCGATACAAATCCCTTGAAAACTCACTAACTCGCCACTTGGAGCAAAAATGGCCCATGCTGCAGAAGACAGGTTCTGCGTACTACGACTAGCACCATCGGCATAACCAACAAATGGTTCCAAAGATTCTGATATCTGCAACAAATGCAAAGTGGATTACTTAAACACATAAAATCTCTAAAAGTCACACTGACACACACATGCAAACAAAGCATATATACAGTGCTAATTACTACGCAAAATCACGCATAGTAACATTTCAAATACAACCCATTATGTGGCTGCAACAATGGAATCCCATCATAATCAACTAACTCATAAGCACCTTTTTCCAAAACACGCTTGACAATATAGGGGCCCATCCATAATGGTTCAAATTTCCCTGCTCCTAGTTTATCAACTTCCTGATCATAAAGCAAGACCAAGTCTCCTTATGAGAAAATGTGAGGCTTGACATTTTGGTCATATTGTGCCTTTATCCATTTCTTATGTGCTTTGTTAGCCAATGTGGCTTCACGATGAGTTTCATCTAGATGGATGAGCTCTAAGAAACATGCTTCTTCTTTAGAAGTTTCGGGTAACAGGTCAATCACAAGTTTTAATTACAAAATTTCACATTGTACAGGCGAGATTGCCTCCAAACCATACACCAATTGAAAGGGTGTGAATGCAGTTGCATTTCTCACCAAGGTTCGGTAAGCCCACAAAGCCGAGTACATGATTAAATTCCAATTCCATTTATGAACTCCTATCATACGTTGGAGCATTATCTTAAGGATTTTGTTGATAGCCTCAACTTGTCCATTAGCTTGTGGATAATAGGGAGTAGAACTATCATGTGAAAGTCCTAACTTGGCAGTCAATTCGGTCATCATATGGTTGCAAAAATGCGACCCATGATCCGTAACTATAGCTTGTGGTACACCAAACCGTGCAACCTCATGATTGAAGAAATAAAGACCAGCTGTCTCACCGCTGTTGTTTAATGTAGGCATGGCCTTGGCCCATTTTGTAAAATAGTCCATGGCAACAATTATATACCCATGCCCCCTGGCTAAGGTAGGGTTACATGTCATAAAATCGATGCCCCATTTTGCAAATGGTCCAATAGTGATGATAGGATGCAATGGAGCAGGTGGTAATCATGTTTTACGATAAAAAATATGGCATGCATGACAACTTCTGATAGCAATAATGCAATCATTGAATATAGTTGGCCAGAAGTAACCAGCACAGAGAATCTTCTATGTGGTAGCATAACCAGATAAATGTCCACCACAAGCACTAGAATGGCAATCATTCAAAACTTTCTCAGCTTCCTCATGAGTGAGGCACCTCCGTAAAATTGTATCGATACCATGATGGTAAAGAGTGTCGCCAATGATCAGATAATCTTTGGCTTGGTAACGAATACGTCATTGTTGCGAGCGAGAGGTATCAGGCCAGAAAGTTTGGGTCTGGAGATAGATCAGTATATCTCCATACCATGGGTCAGATGACGAAATCAGGAACAAAGACTCATCCAGAATTGATGGTTCCGTTGTTGAATCGATATCGGTTGAGGGAAGGTCGCAAAGAAGCTCGATGAAGACTAGAGATTTCTTTGATTTGGATTTGATGAATTCCAAATCAAATTCTTGCAAAATGACAATCCATTTCGAGTACTTGCCCACTAGCAATTGACATGACAAAATGTATGTCATAAGGCTACAATCTGAAATGACAATGGTCTTTCGAAGGAGGATATAGTGGCAAAACCCTGTACAGCTTGAACAATAGCCAAAGCTAACTTTTTGACATAAGAGTACTTAACTTCTATATCATTGAGATTGCGACTCAAATAATAGATCGGATGTTTAGTCCCATCTTCTTCTTGGACTAAAACCATAGCAATGGTTGTATCTGTAGTGACAAGATACAGGAAATAGTCGTTTTGATAATTAGGGGCATACATTAATGATGCTCTAATCAGGGAATCTTTGAGAGCATCAAAGGAAGCTTGTGCAACTTGATCCCAATGGAAGGGTATCCCCTTTTTAAAAAGATGAGTAAATCCTTTAGCCATTTCAGCGTAGTTGGGAATGAACCTCCTTAGAAGGTTAGCCTTCCCTTGGAGTCTCTGTAACTGCAGTAAATTGGAAGGTGGAGGTAGATCAAGAATTGCCTTAACCTTCAAAGGGTCGAGTCGAATTCCTTCTTTAGACACTACAAAACCAAGCAAATGACCAAAACCAACACAAAACACACATTTATGTGGATTGAGTCAAATTTTGTAGTGTCGGCACCATAAAAATATAGCTCTCAGATGTTGCAGGTGATCAACTCATTTCCGTGAATGAGCAGGTAAATCATCTAGATAGGGTTGAACAATGTGTTTGATGTCATGGAAGGCATAATTCATTGCCCTCTGAAAAGTTGCCCCAACATTCTTCAAACCAAAAGGGAGTTTCCTATATGCGAATGTGCCCCAGGGACAAATAAAAGTAGTTTTATATTGGTCTTCTGGGTGGATATTGATCTGATTATAGTCGGAAAAACCATCCATAAATGAGAATATTTCACATCCGGCATAGTTATCAATTATCTGGTCAATAAAGGGAGTGGGATAGTTGTCTTTTGGACAAGTGTTATTAACATCCATATAATCAACACATACTCATATTGTTCCTTGTTTCTTCATGACAAGAACAAGATTGGAAACCCAATTGGTAAGAGGATCAGGTAAATGAAACCAGCATGCAAAATTTTTTCAATTTATGCTTTTATGGCAGCAGCCTTCTTTGGATGAACAGGACGGAAGCATTGTCGTACCGGTTTGATAGTAGGATACGTTTTAATTTCGTGTTCAACAATACTAGAATCAATTCCTGGAATTTCCTCATATGACCAGGAAAATATGTCGTGGAATTCACGGCAAAGAGCACAGTAAGTTTCAAGTCCAGAAAGAGAACAAGATTTGCCAACATGGATGTTCTCTACAATTCTAGTTTTTGTCGAAATGTCGATAGAAATGGTTTCTTCGATATTTGACAAGTTTCGTTCGGAATTGACTGTGTCTATAAATACAGAATTCGAAAGGAAATCAAAAATTGAAAGGTGATTTGGTTCATTTGAAACATCTTCTCTATGATCTGGAAGATGGGATCGATGATGATAATCTTCCCATGGTTCTTCTTTTGTCATCATTGATTGGATGATTCCTTCATTAGTAGAAAATATACGTGAAAAAGGATCAGAGGAAGTACCATATTCTAACAAACGATCAACCCATACAATTGGTGATAATAGATTTGGGTTTGCCACACAAGCCAAAAAGATTGATTGCTATGCAATCTCAATGGGGCTTAACGAAACCAGAGATTCTTGGTTCAATCCCCAGTATGGTCGCTAATTTGTTACATGGAATTTGCATCTACGGATAAACACATCTTCCCTAGGTGGGTGACTACACCTAGAACAACAGAATGAAAGTAGTTTAACCTTTTCTTATAGAAGATAGATGAGATGGAGGAACTTACTTGTTGCCTTTCGCTTCCTAAATCTCTTTTGAATCGCTCCCGTCGCTCCCACTTGAACTAAATCCACTCAAAAGGTACCTGCATCAAGAGAAACAGAAACAAGAAACGATCAAAGCATACATGAACTATCAACTATAAAACAATGGAATCGAATACATTGAAACACATAATGATCACAGATATGAACAATCATATGAGAAAAGGAATAAGCTCTTTATTAATGTAGAAGGAAGAGTATCACCCAATATAGTTCGATCCTGTGCCACTCCTCCAGCTTCAGTTCAACCCTCGCCACATCAAAAGCTCAACACTCCAGTAGCATAACATTGCTTAACATAAACTCAATCCTCAAACCAACAGAATTTCCTTACAAATTTCAGATTCTAGCCCCCTTGATCACTATGATGAGTGGTCAATTTATAGGAAATGGAGGTGGTTTTGTCATAAATGAGGGTATTGAATGGCTTTCCAATCTTGGATTTAGTTTCCATGGAGAAAATTATGAGAGGATAGGAGGTTAATGGATCCTTAGTCTAGCCAATTTCGAGCTCATAGGAGGAGATAAGAGATCGGAACCTTCTAGAGTCATCTAGAATGAAGGAATATTCCCAGAACCCTACACAAATTTCACTCAATCTCACCTAGTGCAGGCTAAAGAGGGCCTAAGTGCACTGCAGTGCAGGCCACAATGGGCCTGCTTGCTCTGTAGTGCACTGTCTCAAGGAATAGGTTGCGCTAGTATCCCAAGGAGGCTTTTCAGGAGGGCTTCAGGCCATGAAACTTTCATAGAAGGAGGCATTCAATGAGTTGACTTCTCTAGGGCATGTAACAACTGAATTAGGGTTTGATGAGCCCTAAAATTATTGATCTGAATGTCAGGAGTGATGTGCCCAAATAGATCTGTAACACCCCCAACCCTATTGCACCTGATTATCTCCGTTGACCCTTTTTTCAAATGGGTATTGACTTTGTCACATGCAATCCCACTTCCTCTGCTAGACACAACTACATTATTGTGGTTGTGGACTATTTCACAAAATGGGCTGAAGCCCTTCCCACTTTTCGGGCCGATGGAGAAACTGCGACACTATTCCTGTTTAATCAGGTTATCTGTCATTTCGGTGTGCCCCGCACGATCGTTACAGACCATGGGTCTCATTTTCATAATCACATGATGTCTGACTTAACATCGTTGCTTGGTTTTCACCAGGACCAATCATCCTCCTACTACCCCCAAGCTAATGGCCAAGTAGAAGTCGTTAATGGCATCTTAAAGACCATGATCCTCCGACTAGTAGGGAATCACAAAACCCACTGGCACCAAATGTTATATCCTGCATTGTGGGCATACTGAACCTCAGTCAAAACCGCTACAGGCTTTACACCATTCCAACTAGCTTATGGACTGTAAGTGGTTTTACCTATCAAGTGTCAGATTCCATCCCTAAAAATTGTTGTTGAACTCTTGCCCGATACCACTGCCGAAAAAGAGTGCCTGTTATACATCAATCAACTGGATGAGACCCATCAAGATGTCGAATTGGCACTCGAAGCCCACAAGCGTCAGGTCGAAGGCCAGTACAAAAAGGTCAAGTGTTTTTCTTACCAAGAAGGCGATCTTGTTTTACTCTATGATCAAAAACATGACCTCTTGGGGGCAGGAACGCTTCAACCCTTATGGATCGGTCCATATGTCATCAGCAAGGCCCTCTCAAAAGAGGCATATGAACTTCAGGGTTGTGAAGGAATCTCGCTCGATGAGCCCTGAAACAGGCTCTATCTGAAAAAGTATTATTCTGAGTACTACACTAGGCATGTTATTTGTAATTCTATGTATTTATAAGTTTTGCTTCTTTTTGATGTGACTGGATTTTTTAGTATTTTTTGAGTACTTGTCTCATACATATTTCTCATCGTGCAGATGTCATCATTACCCTTAGCATATGTAGGATATGCGGATGGTGTCAATCATCACACATGGAACCTTGCATTAGCTGCTTGGCTCATTTACACACCTGAGTCAGAATTGCTTTGTTCTGGGAGAGTCTTTCTTAGTACTGCCACCAACAATATTGTCGAGTATATGTCTATAATTTCACTTCTCACTGAAGCATCATCTCGAGACATCTCCAATCTAGTGGTCAGGTTAGACTCTCAACTTGTCGTTATGCAATTGACAAATCATTATCACATTCGCAATCCAATCTTGTTACATCATTATTTAAGGGTACGACTCTTGGAACGTCAATTTGAGTTTATTTCATATGAACACATTCCTCAAGAATTTAATGCAGTTGTTGATTCATTAGCAAACTATGTATTAGATTGGCATATGTCTCATTTATTATAGATACATGTATGAAAGTAAAGATTTACACAGTTAAAAATTTACAAAAACACTTAAAAAACATTTACATCATAAAATACCAATATATATATATATATCGAATCTAGTCTTTTACATCAGAAAATTTCCCAAAACTTGGGTGTTTTAAGTACAAAATGGCTACTAAGCCTCACTATAAACACCCGTTGGCTATACCATGCGCCTGCTAAAAGAGCCTACTGCTCATGAAAAGTCAATAAAACTCTAGCTATCCTCCGAAGAGGAACCAAAACCACTCAGGCACACCAACAGTGTGTTGCTACATGTGAGCGGGAATCTCCCTCATGGGAAGGGGGGGAACACCCATACTCAGACCTTCGAGGTTCCTAAGAACCTCGCAGAGACTCTGGGCATCGTCCCCATCTTCAGTAGCTGCTGTTATAGCTCCAAATCTCACTCTTATGGTTTGTGATGCTGCACTCATGGCCTAGGGCAACCCCTCCTTCCAGACCTGGTCCAAAAATTTAAAAAACAGTGTTTTATTCCCTATACGCGACATTGCCCTGAGTTAAACGCGTGTACACGCGGGTCTGTTATACCCAACCCACGTGTATCTATTAAAACACTTAAAAAATAATAAATTCCTCTTTTTCGGGCGGAGATCGCGGGTTTTACCTGCTGGATCACCTGTTATTGCCCGTGGCCCAACTGTTCCCAACCAACTCCTAACTAAAAAACTACTTTGGAGAGGGTATAAAAAGACATCAAAGGGAAGGCCAAGGGGAGAGAGAAAAGAGAGCAAGATTATTATGCTGAGATTTTTCCCTTAGACCAGGTCTGAAGTCCTTGGTGCTTTCTGCACTTCCCCCATTTTGCATAGGAAACCCTTGTTTCCATGTGTCTTGGTGATCATTCATCCTTGATATCATCATTGAGTAGGACTTGGAAGGAGCTCTTGTTGGAGGCTTGAGGCTGGAACGAATCCGGGAGGATGCTTTGCTTGGAGCCTGCTGAAGGTGTTCAGGTGATATCTTTCCGATATATGTACTTTATTTGCCTTTATATATAAAGAAACACGTCTTTGTTCCCGAAACAATCTTTCTTTATGCTTATGAGATTCTTGTCTTGAATTCTTATGCAAGTGGTTACTTAAAGATTTTTATAACTAACTTTATAGCATAAAGATGGTTTATACATAAATATCTGTACATGTACTGTTGTGTTCTTTGATTTGTTTGTCTTGCAGATCGAAGGAAGAAGAAGGGAACTCCAAGAAGGGTTTGGACCCTAAAGGCCTTCTCGAACGTAGGACCTTAGGTACGTACCCTAAACATTAGAATTTGCTTAAAAGTAAAAATGATGGCTGTGTGTGTGTTTCTTTGAATAAGCAATTTTCAGTCTGGTAGAGTCTTAGCCCAAAGGACCCTAGGGGTACTTTCCCTTCAACCAGAATTGGTGACCCCGCTGGGGACAACACTCTTGTTGTTCCTAGTTTGGGTAGTCTTCAAGCCAATCAAGGCTCAGCCCCTCTGTTTGTTGGCTCTGACTGTCTGATCTTTTCTTGAACTCCAAGCTTTTCCAGTTTCAGTCTGTGTTTTTTTTATTTTTCTTGAAAGACTTCAGATACGCTCTTTTCCTGGATTACAGAAGCGTATATACGCAAGTTGCACTAAGTAAACCCGCGTATACGCAGGTTTCCTTAGTTTCAGTCGCGTATACACGCATTCTGCACTTAATTGCAGGCGCGTATATTACATAAATTTCAAGATTTATAAATTTTCTTTTTGCTGAATGTTTGTCTGGTGGTTTGGGGTCAGTGTCAAGCAGTTATTTCTCCAGTAACAGTTCTCTGTTTGACGGGGGGCATCTTGTTCTGAACTCTCTCTAGTCATAAGGAGTATTAGTCTTGGTTTCGTTGATTGCAAGCGTCATTGATTTTTGACACACAAGATTTCTGTTTAAGAATCTTGATTGCTCTGTTTCGGCAGAGTGGGAAGATTGGGTTCAATCTTTGTGTCCATTTTTGCTTTCATGACACTTTTTGTTTGCTTAACGAAATCATTTTTATGACCATTTGCTCCTTCGTTTCGGGAAGTTTGTTTGTTACCATTTTCTTGAAACTTGTCTTTTGATATTTAGGACTTTCATTGCTGCTTTTGATTGTCAAAAGCGATTTCGAACACATTTTATTTTTGTTGAGTTTTCATCATTTGAAAGGTGTCAATTCACAAAAGTGTTTGGTTGCTTGTTTATCAATCATTGGTGTCAGTTTTTGAGAGCTTTCCTTTGAAAAAGACTTTTTGGTTTGATTGAAAGAAAATCTTTTGAAAGTTTTTGAGTTTCGCTTTCTTAAACTTGCTTCTCATTTGATTTCCTTTTTTGCGAAGTGAAAGTGCTTTGTTTTTTATCTTAGAACTTGTTTTTATTGTTTGGACGAAATGATTGGTAACACATCATCTTCTATCTAAGCATTTTAGTGGCAAGACAAAATTTGGTAAAGCAGCAACTTTCCTTCTTTGTTTTTAGAGTAGTCTTTGAATCTTGCATCCACATATAGTTCTTGCATTACGGTAAGATTTGCATCTCTTTTTAGGCATATTTAGTTTTGTTAGTTTTTGTGAGTGTGGAGTCTGAAAAGAAAAAGAAAAATTTGTTTATATTAGAAGTACCTCTGAACCTCATAGAAATTGCTTTTCATCGAAAACAAAAGTGCATGTGCATGTAGCTAAGTTTTATTAATTTCTTTTGCGTCCATAAAAACACCACAAGTTTCATCTCCATAACCCTGTGACTTAAAGAACAGCCTAATAAAATCAAGCGCTTAATTAAAATCCACTAGAACTTTTTGTTTTAGTTATTACACCAACAAGTTTAGGATTTTAGGGCCTTGGAATAGGCGAGTGGAGAGTTAACTCTCCAAGGCCACATAAAACGTCAAACATAAGAGTCTGATTAACGAGAGTAAATCCAATAGCGTTAGGAAGACCAGGAAAGCTCCGGATCTGGGAGTTAAGCACGAGGGTCTGTGAAGGCAGGAAAGAGAGATACCCCCTCTCCTACTTGTCCGAACTTACCTCACGACTGTTCCGCCTGGCTTCTGCGACGAGTTGGTACCCATAGTTGCCTCTCCTAGGGATCTGCATAGGTGGCTGCGGAGGGGAATCCCGTGGCACCTGAGGTCGACGTTGTATCACTCTCAACAGTACTACTGGAGGGCACCCTTGCGAAGCTTGGGGGCTTGCACCGGCGCAGGCTGTTGTTAGGAGGTCAGCGTAACTTCCTCTGATACCTTCGCTGATAGGACTGGGCCCTCATCATCCCAGACTATCTTCGGAAGGCCCTTTGATTCACTTTCTCGTATTTTGGTGTCCGGTCCTAATCACCCGGAGCGGAAATACTTGAAAGTTGTTTGACTGGCTGTTTCTTTAGGAACTTTATAGTGTGTGCTCTGTGCTCCTAGTCGGCTTAGCTTTTAATTTTTTGAGTCTTTAGTTAGATCATAACAAAAAATTCAAAGTGGCTGACCGGTCTCCAAGACGGTCTCGAAGACTTCGTGGTCTCTCGCCACCTAGTTTAGAGCCTTCTCCTAGAAGGCGCAGAGGGGATACTACCGGTAGGGCCCATCCCACGCCGGTTGACGCATCGGGGATTGATCCTCCTCTCGGGGATATTAGCGGCCAAGCAAGGCCTGGTACTTCTGAGCAAGAGAGGGAGACTCCAGTCCCTTCTCGAGTTCGCTTTCAAGCGGAGAATAACGTAGAGGTAGAAGAACTTTCAGAATCATTAGTGATTCCAAATTCTCCACTACCATCTAGTTATCCAGACGTATTGCAATACGTTGGGACTCCGTCGCATAGACCAGCGAGTCCAGGTTACGCGACGCGCTTACCGTTTATGATCACTACTGGAAGCATGGCTTCTACGAGTGCTGCGACTATGCAAACCCCAACATCGGTGCAAGGGGGAGGAACCATTTCCATCCCCTCCGCTTCCTTGTTCGGATCGTTTGCTAGCACATCTTTGGTAGGGTCTACCTCCATTCCGTCCACGAGTGGAAATTCCCAAACCAATGCTTTTAGTACTGGTTCCTTCCTTTTTGGCACCCAATCACAGGGTATTCCATCGGTTCCATTCAGTGCCGCTACGTCCATGATGGGTGGATCGGCTTCATTCCAGGGTTTTCCTTTCGGAAGTGGTCATATCCCACATTCCAACCCAACGGTAGGATCCATGCCTTTTTCTTCAATAGGACAAAGCAGCAATCCTTTCCAAGGTTGGAATAACCCTGGGGTTAGCAACGCAGGAACTGCGAATCCATTTATCGGCCAACAAGGAAGTAGGCCGTATTCCACGGTTAGCATGTTTCAAAGTATTCCTCCCCTTGCTTCGGCTTGGAACCCATATCAGGGGTTATCAACTCCTTACCATTCTTTAGGAGGGAACTTTGCAGGCTATGGAGGTTATACGGCAGGAGTTGGTCAAACTCCGAATTTTTCTGGACCACAAGGTTTGCCTTTTGGTTCAGCCGGTTCTAATGGTCACTTCGGGCAGCCTGGTGCCTCCCAAATCCCAGGACAATCTTTTCAGAACTTTGGGAGTTCTGCCCAGTCTGGGTGGAATCCCCTAGGTCCTCCTAGGCTTCCGTTTCTGGCAACGTTAAACTTGCCAGATCTCACTAAGCTAACGAATGACCCTATCAGATACAATCCGGCCTGGCCTCCGGTCCCAACCAAACTCCCTTCAGACATTCCAAAATTCGAAGGGAAGAGTGGTGAAGATCCGGGCGATCATGTAACCACATTCCATTTGTGGTGCTCATCCAACTCCCTCATCGAAGATTCGATTAGGTTGAGACTCTTTCAGCGCACCTTGACTGGTAATGCGGCTAAATGGTATATAGAGTTGCCAGGGGGCAGCTTTACATCGTTCGCAGACTTAGCTAATATCTTCTTGAATCACTTCCAGTTGCCTGTCCGCTATGATGCCGGAACTGAACTTCTGGCTACCTTTCGTCAAGATAAGGCAACCCACATTTCTGATCACATTCAGGAATGGAGACGGAGAAAGAGGCTCATCAAAGCCGAAATCCCTCCGGAGTACCGTCTAGAGTGGTTTTTGAAGTCTTTGCAACCCGAGATCTCCAAGGATGTCTCCATGTCTGGGGTCTATTCTGAGGAGCAAGCCATTTTCAGGGCCCAGCAGTTAGAACTGATTTACTCTCAGTCTGGGATCCTCCAAAAGTACTTGCCAGATGCTCCTGGATCTAAGGTTGATTTAGCTAAGCCGAAGCCAGGTCCACACACGGATGGTATTGTGGGGTCAGTAGACTCGACTACAGTGAACTTGTTGAATCAATTGCAGCAGTTGTCATTACAAACTGCTCCTAACAACCAAGTCACAATGTCTAATCCTCAAGCTTCCCAAAATTCTTCCATTAACGCCGTCCAATCCGATAACCCCAAAGGAAATCAAAATTCCAATGGGAAAAAGAAAGGACGTGGTAAGAAGAAGAATTCGGAGGGGAAGCCCGATGCAAATAAATCCGGCAACAACGCTGGTGGTGGTAAAGGTGAGTCGAGAAAGAAAGTTAAGTTCCCTTGCAAGTTATGCAGTGGGGACCATCTAACTCATCTTTGCCCTAGAATTGAAGACGCTCAGCGCTTGTTAGGACAGCAAGGGACTTCTAGTTCGCAAGCTGTGTTAACTAACCCGTTTCCCCAAGGGCAGCAACTTCTTGCTGGCGCGAATTCGAATCCTGGGACCTCCTCAGGGGGCAACCAGGAAGGGGAAAAAGCATCAAATGTTTTTATGATGGGTTCAAACGTTAACGTGACTACTCGGTCACGTGATTATGGTGAAGCCGAAACATCTAAGGATAAAACGGTTCCCGGAAGTAATGACCTTCATATTGAGCGACCTCTTGTTGAGACTATGCCTAGTATACCGAAAGGTTCCGCCAAACGCGCGACGATTAACCCTAATGCTAGGGCCGCCCAAAATTACTCCATTGTGGAGGATTTGGCTCAAAGCCCCTGTGCTATGTCCACTTTGGAAGTTCTCCAATCGTGTCCGTCTCAGAGAAGTGCTTTACTCTCCGCCATTGGAGTAGTCGATCCAGCTAACTCGTTAGTGCTCTCTTTTGACATGTCAAATGTAAAAAAGAGACTCCCTCATCATATGGCTTTTCAGGTAAAGTCAACATACCGGAAAATCAATATTTTTCGCACCGTTATAGATGAAGGAGCTTCCACATGTGTCATGTCCATGTCATGTTGGAAGGCTATTGGTTCACCTTCGGCCGTTCCTTCACCAACCATCTTAACTGCATTTGATGGCCATTCTCACAAGCCGCATGGGATTATCCCGGCCTTTCCTATATGTGTTGGAGGGAAGGTCGTTAATATCGAAGTGGAAGTCGTAGATGCTAACCTAGATTATAATCTCCTATTAGGAAGGAACTGGGTGTACGAGATGGAAGCCGTTGTATCGACTCTGTTTCGTGTCATTTGCTTTCCTCATGAGGGGAAAATCATTAAGGTTGATCAATTGGACTATTCTCCAATCGATCCTCAAGCAACCTCCGACTCTACTGTTCCTTTGGTGGATAACCCTCGCCCGCCGACTGAGAATTTAGGAGTAGGGATGTATTCCTCATTGATGGGTACGTTTGATCTTCCCTCTCCTTTTACAAGAATCAATGCTATTTCATCATCCAAGGAGTATTCTCGAGAAGAGTTCTTCCGAACTCATTATTTTTCTGACCCTTGGACCTTGCCTTCACCTACCACCACATTAGTTGAAGGACAAGTGAATGGAATGGCGTTTCCTATATCTGCAGCCGAGCTTAGATATCAGTCTATCGTAGACTCTGCAGATAACCATTCTACTCCTTTTTCCGAAGAGGAATTAGATGGTCATGTGGCCCCCGCTTGGAGCTTTGATTCTAAATCTGCCTTGGACTGCTTAGATTCGGTTCTACCTTCTGAAGAAGCAATCCTCGAAGTAATGATGGGTATAGATCGACCTTGGGAAGACTTACACCATCGTTCATATTTTCTTCCTCCATTGCAGGAAGTGGAATCTAAATTCTCCGAGCTCGTTGATAGTGATGTTTGTATGGTGTCGAACCCTTTGGCTCCAACACACGTACGTGCCGAAGGTAATATGTCGGTAATCTCAAAAACGATACCTATAAACATCTCTAAGAATCCTAACATCGTCGAGAATATCTTCATCGGAATTGAGTGTTCCCCTGAAGAAATTCAAATTTATACCGACCTATTCAAGGAATATCGGGATTTATTTGCTTGGTCTTATGAGGAAATGTCCGGCATTGATCCTTCTATCGTCCAACATGAGATCAAGACGTACGAAAACGCAAAACCGATTCATCAAAGGCTTCGGCCGGTTAACCCTAGGAAAGCAGCGGCTATCAAAGCTGAGGTTGAGAAGCTGCTAAGGGCGGGTTTTATATACCCTGTTCCTCTTACGGATTGGGTTTCAAATCCAGTCCCTGTGGACAAAAAGCAAGGAACAATCCGCGTATGCATCGATTTTAGGGACTTAAACAAGGCTTGTCCAAAAGACAATTACCCCACACCATTCATTGATCAGATTATCGACGAGTGTGCGGGTAATGAGATTTTCTCCTTTATGGATGGTTTCTCAGGTTATAATCAAATCTCTATTCGTCCTGAGGATCAGCATAAAACCGCCTTCATATGTCCCTGGGGTACCTTTGCATATCGAAAGATGCCCTTTGGTCTTAAAAATGTTGGAGCCACGTTTCAGCGAGCCATGTCCTACGCTTTCCATGACATCAAACATGTCATCGAAGCATACTTAGACGATCTCGCTTCTCGTTCTCGAAAGAGAACAGATCACCCTAGTCATCTTCGATTGGTCTTTGAGCGATGTCGTTTCTATAAAATCCGGTTGAATCCCAATAAGTGCATTTTCGCGGTTACATCCGGTCGGTTGTTAGGGTTTATAGTGTCCAATGAAGGGATTCAGGTTGATCCCTTCAAGGTTGAGGCAATAGTTCAGTTGCCTCCCCCGTCCTCAATCCGTCAACTTCAAAGTCTTCAAGGGAAGGCCAATTTCTTGAGACGGTTTATAGCAAACTACGCCGAGATCACTAAAGGGTTCATGCGTTTGCTACGGAAAGGAGTTCCATTTGTATGGGACGACTTTGCGCAGCGGTCGTTTGATGCTTTGAAAAAGGCATTAGTCTCTGCCCCGCTTTTGAGTCCACCGGATTATGGTAGAGACTTCCTTTTATATCTCGCTGCAGCAGAATCTACCATTGGTATGGTTCTAGTTCAGGAAGACGATGCTCTTGTCGAGCACGTGATTTATTATTTGAGCCGAGGCTTAATAGGCCCTGAACTTCGCTATTCTCCGGTTGAGAAGTTGGCCTTGGCAGCTGTCCATGCTGTCCAGAGGCTCCGTCATTATATTTTGCTATGCAAAACTTTTGTCCTAGCGGCGGTCAATCCATTCCAATTTGTCCTCAGTAGGCGAGTGATTGGGGGCAAATATAATAGATGGATAGTTATTTTACAAGAATTCGACCTCGAGTTCTTGTTCGCCAAGTCTAAGAAATCTATGGTTTTTGCGGAGCTAATTTCTGAGCTTCCTTGTGGAGAGGATATTGTTTATGAGGAAAGTTTACCCGACGAGCATATATTCCTCATCTCTTCACAAGACCCTTGGTATGGAGATATCATTGTTTATCTCCAGACTTCGAAGTTTCCCTCTACTTTCTCCAAGGATGAACGTCGTAAGTTACGTCACCTGGCTAAAAACTATGTTATCATTGGTGACACATTATACCGTCGAGGGGTTGATTCAATTCTTCGACGTTGTTTAACCTTAGAGGAAGCGGAGTCTGTTCTTAATGATTGCCACAGTGGAGCTTGTGGTGGTCATCTATCCGGGCTTGCTACAGCCCAGCGCATCTTACGTGCCGGCTACTTTTGGCCTTCACTCTTTAAGGACTGTGTGGAAGCGGTCAAACACTGTCACCCGTGTCAAATTTTTACTCGCAAGATGCGCGCGCATCCAGCTCCCCTTTTTCCCGTTGTCACCGTCGGTCCCTTCACTAAGTGGGGTATTGATTTTACGACTTGTAATCCGCCTTCAGCGGCGAATCACAAGTACATTATCGTGGCCGTAGACTACTTCACGAAGTGGGCGGAGGCCATGCCTACTTATAAGAACGACAGTGACACGGCAGCTTTGTTTCTTTTCAATCAAGTTATCTCAAGATTCGGTATCCCAAGAGAGATTGTCACTGACCATGGCAGTCATTTCCAAAATCAGCTAATGTCCGAATTGGCTTTTAAATTAGGTTTCCGTCAGGAGCATTCATCCCCTTACTATCCTCAGGCCAATAGACAGGTCGAGGCGGTCAATAAAACTCTTAAGACGATACTCCAACGGACAATCGATAAGAATCGGTCCAATTGGCACATTATGTTGTATCCGGCTCTTTGGGCATACCGAACCTCCGTCAAAACGGCTACTGGTTTTACTCCTTTTCAGTTAGTTTACGGGATGGAATCTATCTTTCCGGTCGAATGTGAAATTCCATCTCTGAAATTGGCTGTCGAGCTTCTTCCTGAGACTTCGAGTCTCGAGGAGCGCCTAGTTCACCTGGAACATCTCGATGAGCAGCGTCAAGATTCCGCCACAATGAATGAGGCCCATAAGAAAAGGGTCAAAACTCAGTATGATAAGTCTGTCCGTCCTCGTGTCTTTGCTGAAGGTGACCTTGTCTTGGTCTATGACCAAGATAAGGACGCCTTGGGGGCAGGCAAATTCAAGCCCATGTGGTACGGTCCTTTCATTATCAAACGAGTCTTAGAAAAAGGATCGTATGAGTTAATTGATTTCGAAGGAAACAAGCTGGCGGAGCCCCGAAATGGGCTCTATTTAAAGAAGTATTTTGCTTAGTTTTACCAGGCAATGGCTTCTTTGTATTTTATGTGTATTTGTACATATATTATCGAGCGTTTTCTGATATCAGCACTTTTTGGTCTGCCTTGGCAGGTGCTGATGGATGATTTGGTTTATTTTGGATTCGCCGATGGTGCTAGTCGGCACACTCGGAATCTTGCTTCCGCAGCTTGGGTACTTTATTACCCAACTGGTCAGTTGATGATATCGAGAGGCGTGTGTATCGGTCCTGCTTCAAATAATATGGCCGAGTATACAGCTGTTATCAATTTATTATCCGAGGCAATCTCTTATGGGATCGACTCGTTGGTAGTATACCTTGATTCTCAATTGATAGTGTCTCAGTTAAATAACATTTATCGGGTTAGAGATCCATTATTATATCGCCAATATTTAAGGGTGAGGTTGTTGCAAAGATCATTTATTTACATTAATTATTTGCACATTCCAAGATCTCAAAATTGGTTAGCTGATTCTATCGCTAATCAAGCATTAGACTGGCATATCAATCATTCATCATCATAAAATCATGCATCAAAAAGTCAAACTGTATATATATATATATATATCGCAAAGCGTCTCGAGTGTACATATGTGTGTCCAAAAATATACAAAATTGGGACTCAAATGCCCATAATCATGTCAGGCATATCTAACGCCTCGGCTCTGGATGAGCAGCTAAATAAGTAACTATAGCATTGGCCACGCGTCGAAAGACGCGAACCCAGTCACGTGGCATCCCAACCACATGACGCTGCATATTTGGAGGAAGGTCCTCTACCTCGGCCATTGGTACTTGGCAGCTCAGTCTCGTCAAGTGTCGCTGGACGTTGTTGAGAGTCCTTTCCGCATCCGCAGCCGCCTCTTCGGCTCCTCGGCCACGCCGTCCATGCCGTGGGAATCCATCTGGTCGCACAGGCCCAATGTCTGGAACATGATCATCATATTAGTCATTTGAATCTCATCAAAAAAATATTTTTCAAAATTTATCATTATATTTGAAAAATCCAAAAAATCATAAAATCATAAAAAATAAAAAATCTTACCAATCTCGCCCCATGCTGCATCCGGTGGTAACACTAGATCAGGATCTCCTCGGAAATCCAGCCCAGCATAGGGGTAGTCATCTATGGCGATGATCTGTTGCTCCCACCAAGCAAAAAAGTCATCGTCGAATGCATTCCTAGGCACTTCCCCACCCCCCAGACGTTTCATCAAGTCAGCCCACCGGCCCATACATGGATCACGTGGACTACTGATGGGAACTGCTACCCTGGGGCAAAGTGCGGGAACCTTCTCGAAGAAGAAAGTGCATAAAATGGTTCCGTACCCAAAGTTCTTGGTCTGTCCCCTCCTGATAGAAGCAAGTTGTTCCTTCATGTTGGCAAGTAGAGGAGTACACCAGTCAAACACCGTGGTGAGACAGTCCACTGCTACGCTCATGTTGACCCGTGATGCCTGATGTAGTGAGGATGATCCGTTCACTCGAGCTATGGTGAACAAGATTATCCGCAGTGACAAACTCTCCACGTGTGGGATAGAGATCTGGCTCCCGACCTTCCGATGACCTGGGCAGTAAATGTGAACATAGTCGTCTACACTGAGACTATTCTGGGTCCTGCCCCGGGAGTTTACTACCTCTCCCCTTCGGGAAAGGCCCGTGATGAAATATATATCTTCCACTTCTACCCTGAGTGGCATCTGATCAATCACAAAAGCTTCTTCCTCGACATCCCAATAATCAATGAGTCTCTCGAGCAGACGCACGTTTGCTTTCATATTTGGCAACTTGAAGAATTTTAACAATCTGAATCCCCGCAGGGCGTCTAATGCCTCATCATTGTTCATAACTTCATTATCTACAGCTGAGTGCTCTCTTTCACGCCATGTGATAGTCATCCTGGAAGAAAAAATCATTTTCATCCGTTAGTTTTTTGTATAAGATTAGTTTGCTGCGCACACGCGGGTTCACTTGTATACAGTCGCGTGTAGGGCCGTCGTATACACGATTTCTATACACCCAACCCGCGTGTACGCCGCAGAGCAATTTTTTGCAAAAGTCTAACGGTGAAACATTAATTAAACTTCCTAAAAACTATCACAATCAATTGCAAGACAAGTTTAGTGCTTACCTGGAAGTTTTCGGCAAGTTTGAACGGTTGAATAAGTCACAGGGAAGTTTGCTCCTTTTGCTCCACAATTTTTGCTCTCCAAGTCAAACGGTGAAAATGGTAAGTCCAAAATTTCTTTTTATAAGTTTTGAAAATGCAAAATTTTTTCAAAATTTTATTTTGTTTGGTTTCATGTCACTTTTAACTTGGGAGCTTGGAATGTCGAGATTGGGTTGTTTTTCAGGACATTTTGGACATTTTTCGATGGTTCGAGACGGTTCCATGACTGCTGACCCTTCATGGCAGGTATCGTGTTCTCACTGGCATATAGGTTAGGGACACCATTTTTCCGTTGCATTATGCATACTAGCCTCCATTTGACCGATACATCTACCGTAGGGTCGACCCCATCATGTTATGGTTCGTAAGCCATTTTCACTCGCCGATTCTTTAAATCATGACATGATGGTAGAGCCATCCTTTTACATGGGCATCCTAGTTAGCACCTCACTGACATTTGTTGCCCATGCTGCTTCGTTTTGAGTAGACTCGGGAGTCCTCTGTAGTCCCGCCATGACTTATGCGTTGAAGACTCATTCCTCTGTGCTTCTTCATTTTGTTCTGGCCTTATACCCTAGAGGCTCCTATGTGTGTTGAGTTGTACTTCTGCATTGCATGTTGACCATTTGCACCTTTTGGCCTATAGCCGGCTTCACTTGGACTCGTGTTTAAGCCTACTTTTGACCATGACGTCTGCAAAATCAACCTTGCATACCCTTGACTTCTGCAGCTTGACATACCCAGATCCGTGGAAGGAACTTACCTTTGAGTGTCACTGACCAGTTTTTCACCTCCTTCCATTGAGCATAGGAACGTTCCTTTCCCAGGAACTAGATCATCTGTTTCACCAACACTCGTTCTTTCCACTGTACCATAGAATTCTTTTATTCTTTTTCCGGCTTATCAGAAAAAGACAAAAAAATTAAATCTTCCAAAAAGAGCGGGAACAGGGACATTATTTCCATTTATTGTTGGCAGCTAGAGTCAGTCGTGTCGCCCTTGAACAAAGCACTCAAAACAAAGTCTCCTCCGCATGGGTGGGATTTAGTTTGACTTAGGTACGCCATAATCTTGTTATCGAGTCAATTCTCCCCCGATTGGTTATCTCTTCCAATCATATGGAGGGTTCGTTCGTGCCTCCTGCATGACGAACTTATACAGATTCATCATATGCTGCCACATAGTCACATTGAGTCGTGCTTTTGTTCAAGGGAAGTTAGCCTGAGTCGGCCTTTCTGCGGTGTCTCTTGACTCATTTTTCAGTCGGCCATCCCTGGTTGTCAGTGTCATGTCTATCATCACATCAGTTATATTGGTCCTTTACTCGTGCCGGTTTGAGAAGGTCCCCATTGACTTCTTGCTAGCGGGTCTTGTCCTTATCGACGACGACACATTGCTCTGAGGACAGGCCTAGAGCCGCACCCTGGCCCTATTTTCATTATTGATAGGTTACCTTGTGCTCAGCATCGATCAGTATCATGGGTCTTTGACTGAGTGGTTTCCCTTGTGTTCGACATCAGCATACATTATCACACATTGGGATTCGTGCAGTACCTTGGTTTCCATTTGACCCTATTGGTGGATACCTCGCCTCTGTGTCGGCATTCATTATTGGTTGGTTCAGAGGGTTTCTGCCGTGCGCTAGCCACATCTTGTGTATGCCGGAAACGTACTTCGGTTGGGTTACTACATCTTTTTCGTCCGATTCCTTCCACATTATTGGCCTACGGGTTACACTCGCGCTAGATTGATGGAGGATGCCTTAATGCCTTCCTTCTAGCGGATCTTTCCCTATCGACTCCGACTCATTGCTCTGGGGCAAAGATCTAGAGTCCATTTGGCAGTACCTTGGGGTTTGCAGTCATTAGTGGCAGATTCCTCGCTATCGACAGTGGGAAACCATCATTGTCTCCTGATTGATAGATTCTTACAGGTGTTCGACTTCAGCTCATCTATTCACACTTGTTAGATTGTACTGGGTACCTTGACGCTCATTATCATTATCGGTGAGTAGTCTCGCGTTTGTTAATGGTATACATCAATGACCGGTAATCAAACGATTTCTCACATGGTCGACTTCAGATCATTTATTCCCATGATTTAGAAATGTACCACGGCGGTCGGTGAAGACCTCAGGTTGTATCAGCATTCATTGGTTCACTTGACAGTTGCTCCTGTTGCTGCTAGTTGATACCACTCCACCTTATATGTTGCAGTCAGTCATGGCGACATTCTATATGCTGGCACCTGAGTTTGCAGTGTAGTACCATCCTATTCCATCATGTTCAGTTGGTACCTTATGGGATCAGTCTTTGATTTCAGTGATCCGTTGCATCTTTCAACATCATTGACAGTCTTATATGTGATATTCAGACATGTACTTACTCATTATGATCAGATGATCCATTATGTATTTTCCAGTCAGTTATACTTGTATACTTAGTGGATCCGCTTGTACTTGATATGCGGACATGCTTTACTTTTCCTGAGCATGGGTATGCCCGCCTCAGACAGTGTTTCTTTCTGATCTCCTTTCGGTGGCTTGGCAGGATGAATTCTAGTGAAGTCCTCCTCGGTTTTTCGGCAGAGTTCCTTTCCTTGTACTTACTTAATATATTTCGGCCATCATGTTCCCCTTCTGACCTCATACATTAGGGGGCATCTGTTATAGCTCCAAATCTCACTCTTATGGTTTGTGATGCTGCACTCATGGCCTAGGGCAACCCCTCCTTCCAGACCTGGTCCAAAAATTTAAAAAACAGTGTTTTATTCCCTATACGCGACATTGCCCTGAGTTAAACGCGTGTACACGCGGGTCTGTTATACCCAACCCGCGTGTATCTATTAAAACACTTAAAAAATAATAAATTCCTCTTTTTCAGGCGGAGATCGCGGGTTTTACCTGCTGGATCACCTGTTATTGCCCGTGGCCCAACTGTTCCCAACCAACTCCTAACTAAAAAACTACTTTGGAGAGGGTATAAAAAGACATCAAAGGGAAGGCCAAGGGGAGAGAGAAAAGAGAGCAAGATTATTATGCTGAGATTTTTCCCTTAGACCAGGTCTGAAGTCCTTGGTGCTTTCTGCACTTCCCCCATTTTGCATAGGAAACCCTTGTTTCCATGTGTCTTGGTGATCATTCATCCTTGATATCATCATTGAGTAGGACTTGGAAGGAGCTCTTGTTGGAGGCTTGAGGCTAGAACGAATCCGGGAGGAAGCTTTGCTTGGAGCCTGCTGAAGGTGTTCAGGTGATATCTTTCCGATATATGTACTTTATTTGCCTTTATATATAAAGAAACACGTCTTTGTTCCCGAAACAATCTTTCTTTATGCTTATGAGATTCTTGTCTTGAATTCTTATGCAAGTGGTTACTTAAAGATTTTTATAACTAACTTTATAGCATAAAGATGGTTCATACATAAATATCTGTACATGTACTGTTGTGTTCTTTGATTTGTTTGTCTTGCAGATCGAAGGAAGAAGAAGGGAACTCCAAGAAGGGTTTGGACCCTAAAGGCCTTCTCGAACGTAGGACCTTAGGTACGTACCCTAAACATTAGAATTTGCTTAAAAGTAAAAATGATGGCTGTGTGTGTGCTTCTTTGAATAAGCAATTTTCAGTCTGGTAGAGTCTTAGCCCAAAGGACCCTAGGGGTACTTTCCCTTCAACCAGCTGCTCCCATACCAGCTCTAGGTAGCTAGTCCCCTCACCTTGCTTGGCGAGGCATGCCTGCAAGTCGCACCGGTGCCACATCTGTGTCAAGAAAAAGCTTCATGCCAATACTTGTTCACCCATAAACAACAAAAACATTACATAAACATTCAAAAGCTAAAAATACTTTAAAGTACTCTCAAAAAACCTTCTTACCTTGAGGCCCCCAATTGGTACCAGGTGGCAATATCAAGTCAGGATCGCTTGTAAAGTCCATGCCCTCGTAGGCATAGTCATCTATCATTAGGATCTGACCACTGAGCCATTCGAAGAAATCTTCTTCAAAAAAATGTCGGATGGGTCCCCCTCCAGTGCGAGGATCGAGAGATGCCCATCGCCCTTTCCTGGGCTCCCTCAGATCAAGCAGACCTACACTCATCCGCGGTCTCATAACGGGCACCCTCTCAAGTATAAAGGATACAATGAGAGTACCATACCCAAAACTCTGTTGGGTTCGAGTCTTACATGTTGTCAACTCCGCCTTTAGTTGATGAAGAACTGCCTCACACCAGTTGAAGATCTAAGGCTAGACACAATCAATGGCAAGCAAAAATTGGGCCTTTGTTGCAACATGGGGACTCTTGGACCCCGCCAAGTGCACAATCATCCATAATATGGCCCTCATAGACCTGGATCTGATCTGCTCTATAGGGACCCTATTGCTCACAAGTCCGCTCTTAGGAATACAATAAGCTTGGATCAGCTCTAAGGTGGATCGTGGATCGGTCCTACCCCTGGTCAAGTTTTCTCGTGCACCTCTGCACGACAAACCAACCAAAAAATAGATGCCATCTCTATCAATCAAGAGCTCATGACCCCTGATCCTGAACACCCCTTGGTGTTCATCCCAATGCTGAATGATCCAGCTTAAAATTTCTTCCTAACCTTTCATCAAGTCAAGCCTTGCATATTTCATCAAACCATATCAGCGCAATGCAAGTATGCAAGCTTGATCATTTCTCATAAGTAATTCTTGACAATCATGGGCTCATTCCCTCCACAAACTAGTCATGATGGATCAAAACCTACACAAATCAACCCAAAAATCAGTGAAAATGGGGCAAAAATGCTTGAGAAATCACTGGCTAGGGTTTTATAATGTGCCCTCCTGCACTAATTCTCCCCCTTAGGGAAAATAGGGCACACTAACACCCTCCTCTAGGTCGTGAAGGGCATTTAACACCCCTCTAGACCTAGAGGGGGGCATTAGTCGCATTTAATGAGCTAGGGCCTCCCCAAATTCTAAAAATCCACCCCCAATGCAGCTAAAAAAGGTTAAATAATGCAGGATAAGGGTTTTTCCATCTACTTGGAACAAATGGCAAGTCGAATTTTTGCCTGGATTGTTCGCAATCGTCCATGGAAAATCTACTCCTCTTTAGCTCCAGAACACTCTCATAGCACTCAAATGATGAAAATGGTGAAAATGGAGGCTCCAAAACTCCCTTATAGTCACTTTGGAGGTATGAATTATCTTAATTAAAGTCATTAAAGTAGAAGTAGTTCATTTCCTATGTTATTTATCAGGCGCCATGTCGACATATTGTCAAAAATTACTCATGTTTTGATGAAAGGACTTTCAGGGCTGAATTGCAGAAATGACCATGTTCGATTCATTATGAGCACTTTCTTTTATGGGATCTTTTCTTGCTCTTGAACTGAAAAATCCCTGATTTTTACGTCATTAGGCTCGCTAAACTCCTATGACGACGGTATGAGAGCTTTACTTTTTTGGGATTTTTTCTTGCTCTTAAATTGAAAATTCCCTGAGTTTTTCCCTTCTTTGGGCTCGTTAAATATACGAAGAAGGAATGAATAGTTCTTTTACCTCTTTTTCCTCGCTCATTAAAATGAAAAATATACCTCGATTTTTCTTCATTTGACTCGTTAAAATTTGATGAAGATCTATTGAGTTTGTCGTCGCGTGACTCATTAAAATTTCACGACGAATATCGAGTTTACTCTGTCTCCTCGTACTCGTAACAAAATGAGGCAAACGTCTATTGAGCGTAGGTTTATCTCTTTATCCGAACTCAGTAGACTAACTTACGAAAAAGGAACCTTTTTGGGTATACTATTAAACCTTTGTCGCACCCAGTTAAAAACTATGACAAAGGGACCACCCTGGAGTCGCTCTTTATGATCTTTTCAGACTCTCAAAATATGAAAATACCACTGAGTTTACCCATCTGGACTCATTAAACTAATTAGATGGGGAAAGTGGAAAATACAATTGCTTTATGTCAGTATTTTGAAAAGAGTTTTTTGGCAGCATTCGCTCCCTTGAACATGGCACTCCCTCAGCAAAACCTTCTTTGTGATGGCCTCTCAATATGAACCTTACCATCCTATGAGTTTAGCCTATATACCCCGATGTTCTTGCATCTCTATATCCTAACACTCTTTGGTGTTCATGAGTCTAGTGTTGCATGGTTAAAACCTTTGTGTTGTGCCTTCTATTGTTCAAGGGAAACCCTTTATCTTCTGTTTCCTCCATCAAACCATCAAGCATATCCTTCCATCATGCCCTCTGTCGATTTGTCCCAATGCTCAAACTATTCTTCAAAAAAAAAATCATTCTTGTCTCGTTTCGTGTCGACTAATGTAGGACACATTATTGCCTACCTTTCGACAGGTCTCTTCCTATCGACTTCAACACTTTATCTAGGAAGAAGACCTAGAAACACTTCAGTGCCTTAGAACTTGGAGACAATAGTGGCAGGTTTCCTTGTGTTTGGCCAGGGGTTTTCATTATTGGATTTTGGTTAAATGATTCTACAAGTGTTCAATGAAAAAAACATTATTCACACTCACTATATTGTACTGTGCATCTTGGAGACCATCACCATTATCAGTGGCCATCCTCGCGTCTGTTAACAGTCTCCATTATTAACTGGTAATCAGATGATTTCGTACATGTTTGACCTCAATGCATTTATTCACATGTATTGAACTATGTTGTTAAGGTGAAGAGGAAATCAGGACCTTGGGTAGTGGCTTACATCACTCAGCCTTGTTTTCCTCTCCCAAGTTGTGTATATTATTTTTTGGAGACATCTCATCAGAATGATCTTATTATTACACAAGTCCCGCATTGTGCTTATCGACGGATAGGATCGTCATATCTCTTTGTTGAGAAATCGCTCTGACATAGCTATTGAGTGTGGGAATGCCCGACTCAGGACATGATTTTAGATGTTTTATATATATGTGTTGTATCAGCTTTCTCGTATTCTCAAAGCTCCGATCCTCTCTCTCTTTTTTCAAAGAAAATAACAGTTATATAAAGTATTTCGACTATCGTCTCTGCCTATGATCTCACACTTTAGGGGGAATTTGTTACATAGGAAAATGACCTCCTCATTACTTTAGAGGAGAATGGCAAGATGACGAAAAGACTGACCAAGTTCATAGGCCTATTTTTCAAACTAACGCTCTCCAAGAACTAGCAACCTACTTTATAAAGCTTTCTAGCCATGCATCAAGTGCGTTAGTGCCTAGGGTAACTCTGTCTGTTGCCTCGGGAAGAGCGTTAGTCAACTAAAGTAATTTTCTGTGGGTCAAAGGAGCAAGTTGACCGAGAAATATCACTATATTCACTCCATGTCAGCTCATAAAGGTAGGGAAACATTCAAATTCGACCTGTTTGGAAGAATTACTATTCCTAATGGAGTGTACAAATAGGGAAAGAGCACAAAAGCATGGAAACATCTCTGCTTTTGCCCAAAGGAGCTCATGAATAATTTGGCAAGGCTTATCCTCTCATGCTATATATTTGAGGCTAGGGCCATTGTGAAAGGGGTCGAAACATTTGAAAGGATTTCCTATTGACTGTCGAAGCTAGTATTAGACATCAGCTCTTCAAGAGGTTAAGAAGAGAGAGAGAGAGAGAGAGAGAGAGAGAGAGAGAGAGAGAGAGAGAGAGAGAGAGAGAGAGAGTTGGAGGAGTAAGGGAAGGCTGATGCAACTGATGGTTGTAATCACTCTTTTCTATCATTAATATAGACCTGCAATTGTGTTGTCCACTCCATGGCGTTGGTATTGTGATACATTTACATGTTTATGCATCATTAAAGTGGCTTAGATATATTTAGTTAGATATCACTATGTAATAATGTATTGATTTTTGAAGTTATATGCTATGATATTATGCTTCGTCTTGTTTATGTGCGGGTATTGATCTTGGAGCTAGCTGAGGGGTATTCCACTCTACTACTTTGCGCTCTCCAGCAACACCACACCAATACCTGAGGTAACAATCCTTCTTCCTACTTCAATTCTTATTTCACTAATATGGATATGTGTATGTATCTTTGGGCCAGTTGCAGCTAATCTAACCATATCTGCCAAGGATCCCGGGAGAATCCTTGAGGGTATCTCAATCACCAACCACCCATGCATTAATCCCTATAGCACTAAGAAATTGTATATATGTACAATAAGAAAACTCGTTCAAATCTAATGATTTATTTCTTGAAAGAGGAGGAAATATAAGGCTAATGGAGCCATAAAACCTTTCAGGATAAGTTATCCCAAAAGGCTTGGGTTATTAAAGAACCCCAGATTGGGTTTTTTTCTCCTATTGATAAGTGGTCAGTTTTGCCTATCAACACATCCTTAAGTATGACCTCAAATTGGTTAAGGAATCAAAATATTAGGGTAAGGTTCTTAGATCAATTAACACCACATTTTTATGTTTAATCCAAAAATATCAGGATGGTAAATCCTTCTTGGATTATGGCCCAACATCCCGTTGCAACGTTCTTTATAAAATTATCTCAAAAACCATCTCTCACAAACTTAATCCCAGCCTAAGCTCCTATATATCACAAGAACAATTTTGGCTTCTTACAAAATAGGAACATATTAGAGATTGTTGCAGTCGCACAAGAAGTCATGCACAATATAAAGGTCTAAAAAATAAGCACCATACTTCTCAAAATAAACCTTTCAAAAGCGTACGACAGGGTGGATTGGACCTTTATCCACCTCCTCATCTAGATGGGAATGGTTCTCCTTTCCATTAATTGGATAATGGTACATATCCAATATTTTTCTTTTGTTACCCTTATAAATGGGGCTCCTTTTAGATTATTCAATGCCACTAGAGGAATCCAACACAGATGTGCACTTTCCCTTTTACTATATTTGTTGGTTATTGAAGCCCTGAGTAAGCTAATGGAATCATATAAGTCAACAAGTGATATCAAGGGCATTTATTGTTTTGAATTCACTCAGGATTCACATCTGCTACTTGTGGATGATGTCCTTATATGTTTACAAGGCACTCAAAGGAACATCACAACTATGAAATCTATTTTGGATTGTTTTTGTCTTTCTACATGTATGATCATCAATAGTCATAAATTGGTTAATATTTATAATGAAATTTTAGTCCTTGTGCACTCTTTAGAACTTGAAACCTTCTCCTATTTAAAAAATCCCTTGGACGATGGCCTAAAATATTTTGAGTTTTCGTTGAAACCCAAAAAATATCGGAAGGAAAATTAGGATTGGATGGTTAAGAAGGTAGAAGATTGTATTTCTATTTGGACCCACTACCTCCTCTCCTATGGTGGTAATTGAATTCTTAAGGAGACAATGCTAGAAAGCACTCTTGTTTATTGATTTTATATAATAATGATCCTTAAGGGTATATTCAATAGAATTTGTAGGCTCAGTTTCATCTTTTTATGGAAAGGGTCAAGATTCTCTTTAGGCATAGCTATAGTTTGATGGACCAAATTGGCGGCCCCAAAAGAATATGGAGGATGGGTCCTCAAAAACTTATTTCTCTTCTCTAAAGAACTTAATAGCAGGAATCTTTGGAGAATGATCATTGATGATTCCCTTTGGACCAAGGTCATTGTGAGAAAATAACTCAAAGGCATGTTGATCATCAAATAGCTCATACAACCTTACAAATCCTCCAAACGCTCAATTTTATGAAAGAAAGGGTGGCATCTTTTCCAATGATTAGAAAGTGGATAACATAGAAAATCAGAGATGGATCTTAGGTCAGCATTGGTAGAGACCCTTGGTTTCAAGCTAGGGATGATTTTACACTTTCTCTTCCCTTCTACCATGCTTGGATGATGCAAACCTTCTTTGTTTACAAAATGCTTCTTCAAGGATCCCATACGCTAGAGGAAAAAATTTATGGATATTGGCCTAGGCTCTTGGCCTATACAAGGATCTAGTAACAAAATGGGAAAAAAACATATTTCTATTAGCAAAAAAAAATATTACTCTTAAGCCTAATATTCCTGATACTATATGTTGGACAAAAAATCTAAGGATTGGAGCTTTCACAGTTAAGCTTGGCTACATGATATGGGTTGAATATTAGTTTCAAGGGATGAAAATATGATGGTGGAAGAGCCTCTGGAAAACTAATGCCTTGCTAAAAGTGAAAATTTCCACTTGGCTTGCCCTCAATAACAATCTCTTAACTTGGGAGGTTCTCATCACTCATAGTTGGTTTGGACCTAATAGATGAATATTATGTCTCCATGATAAAGAAACTTCGTCACACCTTTTTATAAACTTTTCCTTTGCCACCAAAGTATATTCTTTCATATAGTTTTCCCTAAATCCAAAATCTCGTTATCTCTCAAATTCACTAGTAGTTTTGATAAGGCATTGGCTCCTTGATAAAACCATAAGCTCCTATAAATGCCTCCCATGTATCTATATAGATAGTATATGTAAATCTTGCAATGCAAAGTTTCTCTAGGATAACACTGTGTTCCCTGAGTCATGTGCAACAAAAGTTATTGCACTTGAAAGATAATTTAGGTCCGAGAAAAAATCCACACCAGAATGAGTACCTCGCATTCTTGAACTTGATTATGATATACCATGAGGTTTTTTTATGATGTTTGTCAAGGCCACCCATCTTGCTACGAGGTTTGGGTAGTTGTATACTTCAATCAAACCCACTTTCTCTATAGCAGATCCTCACTTGGAAAAGGTACAAGTAGCAAGGAAAAATTTATTGGGCTTTGTCTCCTTCTACAAATAGAAAAAATCAAGAACATCACCAGAATACAGGTCCTAGGGGACTCTAAAATAGTTATTGACTACACAAACATAAGGATCATTATTCAAAATATCAGTTTGGATGTGATTCTCCAAGAAATTCGACAACTTGCCTCCACCTTTGAATGGATATCCTATAGCCATATCTTTAGGGAACTAAATGGAGGAGGTTGATTCACTCTCAAAGAATCCCTCCAACTTCCCCTTAGACATTCTGGAATATATGAATTCAGTGATGGATAGGAAATAGATGAAATGGAAGTCCACATATAATTCCACATATCATTTTTTTTGTATGTAATGGACGTCCACATATAATTCCACATATCATTTTTCTCTATTTTGGATACCTTTTTATTTTTGAATGGAAATATATATAGAAGATACACGACATGAAAATTGAAACAATGAAATGAGATATGGTGAACATGAAGAATCTTGCAAGATGAACAAATTTTTTGGACATTCTGTGGTCTCTTAAGGTCATCGATTGTAAGTTATAGTAGTGTATATATTCTTGATAATGAATACATGAGTTGTTTTCTTTGAAAAAAAAGTACCCCACTAATCTACCTTATTCATATTTGTTGAGCAACGTATAAAGTACTCCCAATACAACCTTACCTCCAATGCTTAAAACCGAAAAGGATATATAAATTAATAATATGTCTTCAAGTAAAAATTAAGGTAAGGGTAATAGGGCCTTGGACCTTTTCTTATATCCTGAATAACTATACAAATTTTCTTTCAATATGCTATCCAAGTAATGAGCACAACAACAGTTACCAGTTAAATTGTAACCATTTTAGGAAGCATATAAAACATTCAAACATGAAAAAAATAATTAACCATACAAATTGACCATGTTTGTTGATATTGTATTTAGTTTACGCACCACTATTATCCATTTCACATATTTTGGGCACATAAGCTGCAGTCACAACCAATATTGGAAAGGCATGCTAGTCCAACACAACACTTGATATGGATCAATATCTTCTTTAGAGCTTCACTCGTCTTTTCAATTGTAAGTTATGCTCCTCACATTATAGAAATTTTGAGGCCTAAAATAGGCCTTTTAAAGAAAACAATAAATTAATAGTTGAAATAATAAATTAAGATCATGAATTTTCAAAGGAAAAGAAAAACAAAACTACTTTTTTTAATAGTATGTTCGAATTATCTCCTTATAAATTTACTCAAATTTCATGTGTAATCACTCATTATATGTGGAATTAAATTTTGCATCCGACTAATGTATAATCTAAATACTTTTGATTGACTCGTAGTGAGATAAACTAGAAATACATGAAAAAAAACAAATTTATTTTTGTTATCATGTATTTCCAGTTTATCTCAATGTGTGTCTATCAAAAGTATGCAAAGTGGTACTCATTGGATCAAAAATTAATCCTACATCCAATTAGTGCGTACACCTGAAATTTTGCTAAAAAATTTTAAATAGATAAATAAAAAATAGTATTAAAAAGAAATTTTCTTTCTCGCCCCAAAACTATTTATCCTTATGATTGACATCATCCTCTTGAATTCTATTGTTTCTTTTAAAGTCGATGTTGAAAGAACTCTTTATAAGGTCATTTTTTACCTCAAAATTTCTCTAATGACTAAATATAGTTGAATAAAAGATTTTTTTGTTAAATGGATGTCAACACCTACCCCACTTGATTTGTGAATCAACCACCCACATAGATTGCTTCTAATTTTCCAAGATTTCAATCTATAAAATATTTTCTAATCCAAAACACAACATTTTTTTTTTCTCGGTAAAAAACTAATTCTATTAAGAAAACGTATGGTACAATGCGGGATTACAACCAGGAGAAACAAGAACAAAGGCAGCCGGAAAGGATTGGTTGTCCACCTCGGCTCCTAAGAGAGAAAGAGTAGAGAGCAATGCTGAACAAGAAGAAACAGAAGGAACAGAGGAGCAGGAACAGAGCAGAGGAATCTACCCATCATGTGCGGAATCCACTATTCTGCATTTTTTCCCTTTCTTTTTGCCAACTTTGACCCACTCAGGGGGGTTTTGCTGAGCTGGCGTGATTTGCAAGCTGAGATGCGCCGACGGAGATGTCTCCTTGTCCGAGTCCGAGGATGAGGTTTCATGGTTCCTTTTCTGAGAGGCTGGTGTGACGGACGCAACTGTTGGATCTGCCAAGGACGGATCCGGTTCCGGCGCTGCTGCCTCACCTTCCTTGTTCTCTTCCTCTTCATCTGAGCTGAAATCAAAATCATCCATGGGAGGAGGATCATGAGGCTGCCAGCTTTTGGATTTCTGCTTAGTGTTGGCTTTCTTCTTTTGGGCTGGCATCGTGGGACAAGAACTCTGAAGGTGGCCTGTAAGATGGCAGTTGCGGCATCGGAAGGCTGTGTTCTCGTAGTCCAAAGTCTGAGTCCAGTGGAAATCTCCTATTTTGAGATTGATCTGGTCCGGGAGACCTTTGCTGATGTCTATTTCTACACATATCCTGGCATAAGTGTATAAGCCCTTTTCCCCTCTATAGACGTCTGTGTCTAAAAGGCTGCCTAGAGTGTTGCCGATACCTTGAAGTACCGCAAAATGCCAAAGATTTGCTGGGAGGTTTGGAAGTCTGACCCAGATGGGAAGTTTGGTGATGACTGCTGTGGATGGATCGAACTCTTGGAACCAAGGAGTGAGGAATAAGCCAGCAGTACCCCAAAACCATGGGCCACCAGTTAAGGCTTTTTGATAATCCGTCTCAAAGGCAAACACTACGATAAAAAATCCTTTTGAGCATAGCAGAACCTTGCAGTTATTGGTCCAGTTAGAGTGGATCCATTGGTAGAGGTCTGCTGTGCGGGGCCATAGCCCATTAAACCTGCATATAAGGCCATGATCCGCAAAATGTTGGGTTTGCTCATCCAGCGATGGATGCTTTATTTCTATGGAGGGGGTTTCCTCCAGTTTGTCCACCAGGAAAGGCTTAGGAGCTTGAGCAGGTGGATCTGTTTTCTTTGGAATCTTAGCATGGACAGCATCCTTGTAAGAAAAAGCCTTAGCTGAGGATGACTGTCCTGCAGCGCCTCCTCTTAAACGCAGGATGAGTTCTATGGAGGAATTTCTCTGGATGCTGTAAAAAGACAGGGGGTTGAGATCCTCAAGCTGTTTACCTGCGTGGAGAAGTCGATATGCTGCAGAGGGAGTCCCCAACTTGATCTCCAGAGCCTGCTTGAGGTCTAGCACTAGATCCGTCGCTCTTACCCATTGTAGCATGGTTTTGCCGCTAAGGAGTCTGATTTGAATCTGGAATGATGGGGAAGATTCTGTATGCCTTTTTCCCCATCTGATCTGTGGAGAGGGTGGGCCGATGTCCTGATATGTTTTCGAATCCTGTATTTGTCTCAGGAGTAGGGGCGGCGTGCTTCTATTTGGTGTCGTCCCTTCCTTTCTGAAGGCCGTGGTCAGAGGAAAAGCTGAGGGATCTACAAGATCTTTCTTATCCGTTGCTCCCTCAATCAGAAGGGGGCGGAAAATGCATGCCGTGGATGCAGAGGGACGGGTCCAGGCTTTTCTTGAGATCTCTGCAAAGAGGTTTGCAGGCCTTTTTTGATCTGCGTCCCCAGTAATCATGGCGAGGGTATCATGTGTGCCTGCCTCTACATAATAAACCTTAGATCTTTTCCCATGTCGCTCCAAACCTTTCGCTGCCTGAACAATCCGTGACCCAGCTGCGCCGTGGGGCCTGGAGATAACAGTGCTGGGGTTCGAGCCAGTGATCACGGCAAGATCATGATGCGGATCTGCTGCTAAGAGACAGCCCTTTGGTCTTTGCCCCGATCCTTCGAACTTATTCACGCTCAGAGCGATCCAGGAGCCGACGGCGGCCGAGGGCAATGAGACGGCGGAGCTAGGGTTCGCCATTCAATTTTTTCTATCGAAATTATTATTTTCAATCCAAAACACAACATTAAGTTCAAACTCCAAAATAATTAGTTGGTGGTTAAAACAATAAATTATTTATGAGTAAAGAATAACAATGATATCAACTTTTACTTGTTTTAATATGAACTTAAAGGATGGGTCATCAAAGTTCCCTTTTCAATATTAGGTTCTTCTTTCATTTCTTTAAATCCCCACAATGTCTCAATTTTTTATGAGAGCTAAGATAAAATAAAAGAAAGGTTTATCTTGCTTTCAAGAGTAGGAAACAATGAGGCCATGCTCCCAGAAATGTCAATGACTTTAGTTTCAAACCTTGAAAATATAAGTTTACTTTCATCAACGAGTTTTTCTCTATGCTCACTAACCATATTTAAGACTTGTTGTTGCTTCTTAACCCTTATTATGTTGATCTCTCAATTCGCAATTTGCAAACACTCTTTCATATTTAGACTTTCTGAGTGAGGAAATAAATACTACATCCAAAACACACAAATACCCGAAGAAAACTTGCTCTAATACAAATTGATTTGTGATTTTCCTTGGATATTCCATTTGTTATCTCACCAAAACATATCGTAAACTTAGTCCAATTCTATAAACCGTATGCTTGTCTTAGTGACTTATTTTTTTTATTTTTAATATGTTGTAAGCAAATAGAAAGTTAAATCACAACATACAAAATCATTAAGGTATTATTAAATAATAATATAACCATAATAGAAAAGGAAAACAATAAACTATCATGTTTGCAATGTTTACCTTATAGAAACCCAATGTGGATAAACCTATAGCAAAATGAAGCATTATGTTTTTATTCTCAATAATAAATATTGAGATTGTAAACTACAAATATAACAAAGCTTGTTATGGAGCTATGAGATACTATGGTTTTTTATAGTTTCCTACAAATGCTATCTCTCTACCTGCCTTAATGGCATTTTTACTATAATTTTAACGTTATCTCTCTACCCGTTTCAATGGAATTTTTATTATAGTTTTAACACTCATTAGTGAAGTGTTAAAACCATTTCTCCGCTCTTACTTGCACTTACGTGAAATGTTGATAGTTACCTTATAGACCAAAAAACACTTAAACTTAAAAACTTCATTTGATATGGTTTATTTATTTAATTAATTAATTTTTATTGTTTAGAAATCTCTTAACAAATATTATAGGGTCAAAATCACTATCACAGTTACACCTTGATCGGTCAAAACAACTTTTAAAACCCTAGATTAAAGGATTTTAATTTATTCATTATTATAAATTATAAATTTTGTTTTTACAATAAATGAATTATTTAAAAATCCTTGCTAGATTAATTTATGGAATTGAAGCTCGTAACTTTTCTTAAATCAATTAAAAGAATTTACATTAAAAAATAAATAAACTAAGGATACAAGAAAAAATCCTTGACCCTTTACTAACAGACTCAATTTCATCTTTTGATTAAAGAAAATTTACAAATATGTCGATAAGTGAAAATTTTCTAGTTACTTGTAAATTTAGCTATGAGATGAAACAAAGTCAACTTGCACTTTATTTCCCTAAAATAATGTTTAAATTGAATATATATTAGCAATTGCACCGGATTTTGCAAAGTAAATTCCATAAGACAATAATAAATAACAATAATTAATGCTTCTTTGACCACTACTGAAGACATAAAAATATCAACAAAAGGAAAGGACCATGCTACAATGAAATCTTAATGCAATACTACTTCCATGAGCCATACAAATCATGAGGCCTATGATGAAGTTAAAGACCTTGGTTGATTATTGCAACATGAATGCCTCGTAAATAAAGAAATAAATCATGATTTGCTACCTTCGAAATCAGAGGTCGTTTTGGTGTAATTCATCATCATGTTCTCCTTTTCTAGAAAGGAAGCATAGACTTTTCTTGATTTATATCTCTCTATCTCATTGTTTCCATCGCTTGTTGATGAGAGTTTAGACTGAATTGATAGATTTTGTGCCATTCATGCATGAATAATTTTTCTCTTGAGAATATGTCGTTCTATGTTATATTTTCTTTAGGTGCTCTTCTTTCCAACATGAAGAATCTTAATATTGTACTATAATTAACCTAGCTTTTGTACAAATATTACTTCCATATTTCTGAGGGTTTTATATGGATGTCGTTCACCATTTTATGTTGATTTGATTTCATACTAACTGAATATGTTTTTTTCTTTGTGGGTTCTTTACCTATTAAAGATTGTTTAATCTACTAAGTTTTCATTGTATTTCTAAGTGTCTTAAAAGGAGTTTATTTATATTTCAGTTACTAATATGAAGTTGGTCACTTGCATATAGTAAAAAATATATGGAGTGTTGGCTTTCATCACTTCAAGAGCAATAAAAACAAGGCTATTGAGAAAAGAACTCCAACATCGAGAGAGATTTGGTAGCAGCTGTGGAATTGACGAACATGGCTTGCACTATGGTGTTGGATACTGGGCATAGATTTCCTAATCTTGTATAGAAGAAAGTAAATTTGCATTTAGATTATAATACATTAACCATGAAATTGCCAACTTTTAGCGCACACTTGCTATTATGGGGGATTTATGACTGCAGACAGAAATATCTCCCGTAGGTTTGGTGGCTAATCTGGAACAATAGAATGAAAAAGGACCCAATGTTTTCCTTAAAGTAAGTAGATGAGGGGCAAAAACCTACTTTGAATTTGTCGTATGTTTCGCTCCTTCTTTGGCTTGAATGCTATAATCCTAGCTCTAACTGCCAAAATTAGAACCTGCACAAACAGACAACAGAAGCCAAAAAACTACGAGTTCTATGTAGCATCATATATCTACTTCATTCATTAGATAGACATTGTATTGGAATACATGAAATAACAACATCACATATAGGAAAACAAAAGAACTCTTTGTATTGATATAAATGGAGTGAATTACAACCATAAATAGGTGTTGATCTTGTAGAAGGGCTCCTCCAAGTTGTTGACTTGCCCTTCCTTTGTCACATAGTGTACCTCCAATCACCCTAAATACATGAAATAATAACTCTCACAACAGTAGCATAAGGGTAGAATCACTCTCCAAAAGCCAATCCCTTACATATGGAAGGTTGTAAAATATAGAGGAGTGAGGTAAGTTGGGAGTTTGTATCCTTTTACCAATCTTGGGATTGGGATCCACTCTTGATGGGAGGATGATATCTAAGGATAAGGGATGGAAACTCCAAGGTAGGATAGGATAGGATAGGATTCATGTGTTTTATATGAGGTAAATGGTTACAACAGATCATGGAAGCTTTTGGAAATGGAGGTTTCGGAATTCTCTCTCTTTTTCTCAGATTTCTAGAACCAATGCAGGTGCAAGGAGAGAAACCGGCAGGTGATCAAAACAGACCATGGTGGAGCAACCTATAGGTGAACGTTGTCCAGTAAGAGGTCTCAAATGATGTAGTTTAGGGAATAAACTGTGGGGAATGAGAGATTAATGCATAGGGCTGTTACACTAAAAAATGTCACCATGACTATTTACAGTTAGTATGGCTCAATCAACAGTCATGCTACCCTCTTAGGCAAGTCTTATGCCTCTACTCTCCATGTCAAACTCCAAAAAAGAGAGAAAGTCTTGTATAAATGTATTTATCTCTGGGGACGCAGGTTCTCTCAACCTTACCTGCGGGGACGCTCCCAATGTTCACAAAAGCTGCGTCCAAAGACGCTCTGTATGTAAAGGGACAGGTGCGTCCCCCTGTAAACGTTAGAATGCGCAAGTTTCATCTTTAAAAAGTTACTTGTGGTCATTTCTAGAGCATTCTAGAAGGTTGTTCGACGTGTATTGGGCGCCTCCAGATGGTTCATGCACTCCTATCAAAGAGGAACTTATCCCATCAATAAGGGAGCTATCCCACCCAAAGAGGGGATTATCCCATTGATGGTGGACCTGATTAACTTCCTCTTGAGCACTATAAATACAGGCATTGGGCCAGAAGGAGGGGAGGTTGAAAGCTATACATTTCTAAGGGTAAATGCTGTAGGAATTAGGACTCCCATTTAGAAGCTTGTGAGGAGAGATTGCCATCTTTGCTTGTTCTATTTGGAAGTGGGTGAGCTTTGTCAAAGTAGAGGAAGACTCTTGTGGACCCTGGAAGGAGCTTGCACAACACCAAGGCTCAGGTTGTAATGGTTCCTTTTGATTACCTTTAATGCAAATTGGTCCATTCTTCTCAATAACTTGTTGTTTATGGGTTATTTCATGTACTCCTTGGTCTATATGTTGAATATGCTTTGTTTTATGTTATAATCAGGTGCTATTTAATTGTTTGACTGTTGGTGATTGCAGGTTTTGGAGAAAAGGAGGAGCTCATCCAGATCAACAAAGCTTGGACTTCTACAACAGCGTTTGGACAAAGGTAAGAACGAAACACTTGATTTCTCATATCATAATGCATGTTTAGAGAAGGATAGCTCCAGTTTGTTTTGTTTGTCATTAGAATGTCTTAGACTTCTAGGAAGGTTGGTTGTGTCCGCACTCTTGACTGATTCCGTGTGACAAATTGGCGACTCCACTGGGGATTCCATTGATGAGAATAGTCTTTTCCTTTGTGTGAACTTTGCTTTGAGAAAATTGGTTTATTTTTCTGGTTTTGGCTCTGTGATTCTGTCTCTGGGTGGGTTAGCTTAGGATTAGTTTTATTTTGGTTTTTCTTGATTTTTTCAGTAGGACGCACCCTCTGAGTGCTGCACAGTGCGTCCCTGGACGCACTTTTGCTGTGTGCACAGAGCGGGCCCGCACCTGTGCTAACGGGTTGCCTGCGTCCCCTGCCAAAATTTGAGAAAATTCCATTTTTTACACTTTTTGCTGTTAGATTTTGTTTTTTCTTAGTTTTTTCTGCCCATATTCATTAGTCCCTTGCCAAGATCTTCACCTAAGCTTGTTTCATTGGCATTCCTACTCTAAGCTTTCATCAATTGGGTGTTTTGAGTCTCTTTTTTGAGAAATTCTTGATTTGTTTTCCTTTGGTCATTACTTGGAGGTTTCTCTCAGTCCTTTCACAATTTTGCATCTTTTTGCTTTTGTTTTTGCAAAAAAAATTCCCCCTCATTCGCCGGGGGGGGCTAAATTGTGTATGAGTGTTAATCGCCTTTGAGTGTTTTTATGTTTTGATCTTTGGAACTCTCACCCAATTTTCTCGACTTGCACTTGATTGGTTCTTAGATTACATTAGAATCATCTTGTGTTTGAGAATTCTCTTGCATAGATCACATTTGCATAATTAGAATTCTCATTTTCAGAATATGAATGAAAAATGTGCATAGATTACATTTGCATACTTTTCAAATGAATTGTGCATAGATTACAATTGCATAGTTTACATTCTGAAAAATTAATCGTAGATTTAGATCAGTTTTCTTTGATTTGAATTTGCACAAAAATAAAAATAAAAAAATGGTTTGGAATTGATTTGCATTAGTTTTTCTTGATAAAATTAGTGCATTAGAGAATTTGTTATATTTTCTCTTAGTAATCAATTTTTTGCATTGTTGGAAGTGAATGGAAACTCTCTCCTTACTTTAGTTAGGATTCATCGAATTGAAAATATTACATTATCATATTCGATTGCATTCAGTTGAGTCGGGTCATAACACCATTGGTTTCATATCCATTTACCCATTTGAGTAATAATAGCCTTAATAACACAGCGCTTAATTAAAATTCATCTAGTAATTTTTACATTTCTAGGGCTCTGAAACACCAACATAGCTTAGGCTAGTGTCTTGGAGTAGGAGAGTAATTAACTCTCCAAGACAACAAAACCAAACAAGTAGCTTATCTTGTGATAGATTAAATCCAATTGTCTCACTTGTACTCTGGGAAAGCTCCTCTTAAAGGAGAAGCACGAGCTCGTGCCCGAACCAGTGAGGGGATCAATCCCCCCTCGTTGGGAACGACGCCAGACACGCACGTATTACAAACGGTAAACCTCGGATTAACCATTGTCGAGGAGCCAGGGGTCACTTGTCGGTAAACCTTGGATTATTGTCAAGGAGCCGGCAAGGGGATTGAGCTTGATACTCTGCCCTTGCGTGCTGTCGGAGTGTAGACTGTTCCCCCAGGTGCATTTGTTGCTGTTGGTAACCTTAGTGACCATTATCTTTAGGGTTCTACCCAAGGTGACGGTGGAGGGAAGGTCCCACTGTACCTGGAGCAGACGTCGGCTATACTCACTTGGATTTTCTGGGGGGTTCACTTCACTCGAGACGGTTAAAGTGGAGGAACTTGGTCCAGTCTATTCATTAAGCACGTTGTCGGGGTAACTGTTCCACCCACTATTTCTGTACTGGATTCTGCGAGGTTGGGCTTCATCACCAACTAGTTTTTTCGGTCCGGAGAGCTTACTATTTGTGTGTGGTTTGAATCCTAGATTTGATAGCGCGTGTTAATTTGTTTGTTTTTACTTTTAGAGACCATAGGTGTGAATTGTGAATTTTAATTGTTAGGTGTGAATTGTGAATTGTTAATTTTAGTTTTAAATTGTTAATAAAATTCACTGAAGTTGAATATAATGGCAAATGTTCCGGAATTTATCAACCTAGGAACCCCTCCTAACGAGAATCCTAGTACTTTTCCTTACTTTGGAAATGTTGGTCCTCCTTATATGGCTACTTTTTCATTACCTGGATTTACAATAGGTTTACCGATATGGTTATTTTCAACTTCGTTGGCCCAAAATACTCCAATTGTTCCATCTCAACCGGATGCTTCACCTCAACAGAGTTCACCATCTCAACATCACCAACCTTCTGTTGACCCTTTACCTTCTTCGCCTAATCTTTCTTCCTCCATTTCTTCCTCTTCGCCTGGTAAAAGCCTTGATGTTAGTAACCAGGAGGCTAAGAAGAAGAAGAAAGGGAAGAAGAAGAAGAAGAAGAAGAAGCAAGATAAGAAAGAAGTCAACCAACCAACCATGGCTGTAAGTGTTTGTTGTGTTGAGGAAAATTCCGACATGCATCGTAAACCCAAATACCCTTGCAGGCTTTGTAAGGGTGACCACTTCCTTGTCAATTGTCCTGGTATTCCAAAGGTCTTGGAAGTATGGTCAGAAAAATCTCATCAACTTTCCATTGATCCATCAACCAGTGATAGTCAGGTTCCTGGGAAAAAGGGTAAAGTTAGGTTTCCTTGTAAGTTATGCAAAGGGAGTCATCAAACTCACATTTGCCCTCACATGGATGAAGCCTCAACATTGTTGGAAAACCTTACTGTTCCACAGCAAGAATTTCCAACTGGTTACCGTAAACTTTCTCCCAACCTACCGTCAACTGACGGAGTGATTGATCTAAATTCAAGTACAGTCGATCACACTCTCCCATTGGAGAGTGAAACTCATGTCACTCAGGTTGATGATCCATTAGTTGATCAAGTGGTCGATTCAATTTCACATTCGGTCGATCACACTCTCCTTTTCAAGAGTAAACTTCATACCGCTCAGGTTCTTCTTGTTACATCAGATTCTTCTATGCCGGGGGGCATTTCACCTGTTTCTACAGAACCCCCTCCAAGTACTGAGGTCTTTTCCTTTGATTGGAATAGACTGACAGAACCTCGTCTTCCTTCCTCCATCCCTTTCCAAATCATTGTCAAGGCTGGTGGTAGGGACATACATCGTACTCAGGTAGATGAAGGTGCTTCTGTTAGTATTTTATCCTCAACTGTTTGGAAAGCTTTGGGTTCCCCTCAGCTTGCGCCTATTACGCAGAATCTGAAAGCTTTTAACAAAACCATTAGTGAACCTTTAGGGATCCTTCCTAAGTTTTCCATTACATTGGAAGGTAAAACTGTCTGTATTGATCTTATGGTAGTTCGAGGTCCCTTGGATTTCAATTTACTCCTTGGGCGAGACTATGTTTATGCAATGAAAGCTGTCGTATCGACACTCTTTCGCGTGATGTCTTTCCCTCACAATGGCAGTATTGTGACTGTAGACCAGCTTTCGTTCCCTAGTCTTGTTTCAACTACCAATAATATGACACCCCTAACTGTTCCTGATTCTAAAGTGGTATCTACCCTGCCACGGGTTAATTATGTGGCAACTGATCCCATGTTTTCAGTTACCAATGTAAGTGAGCCTCTCACTGTTGATTTAGATCCGGTAATTGACATGGAAAACTCTATGGGATTACATGAACACGATGTTCTTACCCCTTTTGAGTCCCTTGACATGTGTTCCTTCCAAAGAACTGTTCTTCCTTCTGATGAAGATCTCTTGGAAGCCATGATCAAGGTGTGTCCATTGACATGTCTTTCTTCCAGTTAGAAGCCATGCTAGGATTCCGAGGAAAGTTCCTTTTACTGTGTCAACCTCGTTAAAAAATGAATCAGTGAGTACGAGGATAGGTTTTTCTTGTATCAACCTCGTTAAAAAATGAAACAGGCTGTCATGAGGACAGTTCTTTTACTGAGTCAACCTCATTAAAAAATGAATCAGCTAGTTTTTAGGTCATATAGATAGTTAGAAGTAGGATTGCGAGGAAAGTTCCTTTTACTGTGTCAACCTCGTTAAAAAATGAATCAGTGTATGAGGATAGTTCTTTTACTGAGTCAACCTCATTAAAACATGAATCAGGTAGATTTTAGGATATGTAGGTAGATTGTAGAAAGTAGGATTGTGAGGAAAGTTCCTTTTACTGTGTCAACCTCATTAAAAAATGAATCAGTGTGTGTGAGGAAAGCTCCTTTTACTGAGTCAACCTCATTAAAAAATGAATCAGTGTGTACGAGGCAAGTTCCTGTTACTGAGTCAACCTCGTTAAAAAATGAATCAGTTTTGAAAAAAGTTCTTTTCTTGTGTCAACCTCCTTAAAAATGAAACAACTCCCTTTTCAAGTTAAATATTGAAAGTAAACCTTCATTTCATCCAGCCGGTTGAATGCAATGAAGCCTGGGGGGCATGTACCTCTCTTTGCGTCATTATGCTGGGGGCATGCGAACTTTTTGAGCATAGTTCCTTGTCTTGTGTCAAGCTCGTTAAAAAATGAAACAAGGGTAGGTTAAGTAGGTAGATTGTAGAGAGTAGTCATGAGCATAGTTCCTTGTCTTGTGTCAAGCTCATTAAAAAATGAATCAAGGATTTTAGAGCATAGTTCCTTGTCTTGTGTCAAGCTCGTTAAAAAATGAATCAAGGTTTTTAGAGTTAAGTTTTTGTTAGGTAGATTGTAGAGAGTAGTTATGAGCATAGTTCCTTGTCTTGTGTCAAGCTCACTAAAAAATGAAACAACTCCCACAATTCTTTCCAAGATCTTGAAAGTAAAGCTTCATTCCATCCACCTCATTGAATGCAATGAAGCTTGGGGGGCATGTACCTTGGTTTGCATCTTTATGCTGGGGGCATGTGAACTTATAACAAGCATAGTTTTTCGTTTCAAGCTTGCATAAACATGAAACTGAATCCGAGCATAGTTCTTTTCCTGTGTCAAGCTCGTTAAAAAATGAAACAAATCCTCCTCTAATTGAGTCAAGAGATTGACTAGATCTCGTAAATGTTAAGTGTTTAGGTTAGTTATTTCAGTTTTTTGCATAATTTTCTTACAGTTTTAGGTCAAGTCTTTCAAATGATCTCATACTTGAACCTTCATTTCATCCTACTGGTTGAATGAAATGAAGCTGGGGGGGCATGCGCTCTAGCAGTTACGCTTAGGGGGCATAAAGCATAGTTTTTATCTGTTTCAAGCTTTTGTAAAAATGAAACCTATCTCGAGTCAATTTTAGTTATTTTCAAGACTCGTTAAACTCATGAAAATACCGAGATTATTTTTCTATCTTTCATTCTCGTAAAACAAATGAAAATGCCGAGTTCTTTCCGTCTTTTCCTACTCGTAAATTAAATTGAAAGTCGGCCACATGAGTATATTTTATACTTTTTCGAACTCGTTAAAATTTACGAAAAAGTGAAACCTTGGAGTTCTCTTTTAAGCCCTTTTCAGACTCTTAAAACATGAAAAGATTGCCGAGCGTTTCTTTTACACTCGTTAAAACGGAATTAAAAGACGGTCCCCTTTTAGCTCTTTTCTGACCGCAAAATCAGGAAAAGATTGCCGGGTTTTTGTCGTTTCAAACTCGATAAGGAAATAAAACGACGTGTCCTTGATCGCTTTTTACTTTTCAGGTCAACGACACTATTATGAAAGTACTCCTTGGTCGCAAGATCAAGCGGTTCCCCCAGGTATTATTTTATACTTTTTCGGGCTTGAGGGACACAAATGTACGAAAAAGTTCAACGTGGAGTCTCCTTTAGTTTTTTCAGACTCTCTAAAATTGAAAAACGCCGAGTTTCTCCTATACTGGACTCGTTAAACTTTTACAGTAGAGGACCTGTTCAATTACAAACAGGAACGAACCACTCCTTCCTGGGTTCGAATTTAAATCTAGGTTGGACTCGTCCGAAGGATGAGCTTATAATCAAGCATATGTTATCCTCCTCAAGCTTGTTAAAAATAAAGAGGTACTTGCCAGAAATGGTGGGGGAAAAGAGAGAAGAATGAACCTGTTTGTTACCTTTTGTCTCAAAAGAAACTTTATTACCACTCTTGAACACGACACTTTTCATTCACCTGGGTTGGGAAATCTTTTACCTCACAGTTGATCAAACCACTTTGAAAGTCTTTAACCGAGTTCCGGGGATTAACTTTGAGTTATTCGTCACCAAGCCATATGTCGTGTCGTTATGTGTTCAAGAGGTCTGCAAGCAAAACTTTCATCTGCAAAATACTTGTCATCCATTTGACCATCCCTGAGTCAGTCCTTACAGCAACATTTCTTCAACTTGAACAATGATTTCGTGTTGCGGGCTTGCCTGCAACGGGTCGCTTTCTATCGACATCAGCACATTATCTAGAAAGATGACTTAGGAATCGACAGTACCTTGAAGTCTGCATGCATCAAGGGCAGGTTTCTCGCCTTTGACGTCGGTTTACATCATTGACTTTCGATCAAAGGATTCCGTGAAGTGTTCGACATCAAAACATCTATTCACATTTCACGGGTTGTGCTTGGTACTTTGAGAACCATTGACATTACTGGTGGTCTCTCTCATGCTTGTTAACAGTTTACATCATCGACTGGTAATCAAGTGGTTTCTAACATGTTCGACATCAAATCATTTAATCACATGGCTAGAATCGTACCAATTCGGGAAGTAGAAGTGAAGACCCTGGATCTAGTTTCTACCATCCAGGCTGCGAGGAGTTTTGTATTCATTATCTATGTAGACTAATCATAAACAGATGGCTGCGTCCATACTGTGTCTACAAAAGTCTATAAAAATGATGTACTGCAAGATCATTCCTGTATCAGAGTAGTTAGTCCATTAGTTAAAGTTTTGAATCTGAGTATGGGAATGCCTACCTCAGTGATGATATAATCTTATACATGTATTTTGTCTTGAAAATTGTAGGTTCCGACCAGGCTCTCCACGGGATAATCCTTGAAATGATAAAGCGCTTCACCCTTCCTAGATATTACAAACCCTAATCTATTCCAGGCTTCGCACTTTAGGGGGCAATCTGTTACACTAAAAAATGTCACCATGACTATTTACAGTTAGTATGGCTCAATCAACAGTCATGCTACCCTCTTAGGCAAGTCTTATGCCTCTGCTCTCCATGTCAAACTCCAAAAAAGAGAGAAAGTCTTGTATAAATGTATTTATCTCTGGGGACGCAGGTTCTCTCAACCTTACCTGCGGGGACGCTCCCAATGTTCACAAAAGCTGTGTCCAAAGACGCTCTGTATGTAAAGGGACAGGTGCGTCCCCTGTAAAGGTTAGAATGCGCAAGTTTCATCTTTAAAAAGTTACTTGTGGTCATTTCTAGAGCATTCTAGAAGGTTGTTCGACGTGTATTGGGCGCCTCCAGATGGTTCATGCACTCCTATCAAAGAGGAACTTATCCCATAAATAAGGGAGCTATCCCACCCAAAGAGGGGATTATCCCATTGATGGTGGACCTGATTAACCTCCTCTTGAGCACTATAAATACAGGCATTGGGCCAGAAGGAGGGGAGGTTGAAAGCTATACATTTCTAAGGGTAAATGCTGCAGGAATTAGGACTCCCATTTAGAAGCTTGTGAGGAGAGATTGCCATCTTTGCTTGTTCTATTTGGAAGTGGGTGAGCTTTGTCAAAGTAGAGGAAGACTCTTGTGGACCCTGGAAGGAGCTTGCACAACACCAAGGCTCAGGTTGTAATGGTTCCTTTTGATTACCTTTAATGCAAATTGGTCCATGCTTCTCAATAACTTGTTGTTTATGGGTTATTTCATGTACTCCTTGGTCTATATGTTGAATATGCTTTGTTTTATGTTATAATCAGGTGCTATTTAATTGTTTGACTGTTGGTGATTGCAGGTTTTGGAGAAAAGGAGGAGCTCATCCAGATCAACAAAGCTTGGACTTCTACAACAGCGTTTGGACAAAGGTAAGAACGAAACACTTGATTTCTCATATCATAATGCATGTTTAGAGAAGGATAGCTCCAGTTTGTTTTGTTTGTCATTAGAATGTCTTAGACTTCTAGGAAGGTTGGTTGTGTTCGCACTCTTGACTGATTCCGCATAAGACTTGCCTAAAATGTCACCATGACTATTTACAGTTAGTATGGCTCAATCAACAGTCATGCTACCCTCTTAGGCAAGTCTTATGCCTCTGCTCTCCATGTCAAACTCCAAAAAAGAGAGAAAGTCTTGTATAAATGTATTTATCTCTGGGGACGCAGGTTCGTTTCATTCCATCCATCTGGTTGAATGCAATGAAGCCTGGGGGGCATGTACCTCATTTTGCATCATTAAACTGGGGGCATGCGAACTTTTTGAGCATAGTTCCTTGTCTTGTGTCAAGCTCGTTAAAAATGAAACAAGGATAGGTTAAATAGGTAGATTGTAGAGAGTAGTCATGAGCATAGTTCCTTGTGTTGTGTCAAGCTCATTAAAAAATGAATCAAGGATTTTAGAGCATAGTTCCTTGTCTTGTGTCAAGCTCGTTAAAAAATGAATCAAGGTTTTTAGAGTTAAGTTTTTGTTAGGTAGATTGTAGAGAGTAGTTATGAGCATAGTTCCTTGTCTTGTGTCAAGCTCACTAAAAAATGAAACAACTCCCACAATTCTTTCCAAGATCTTGAAAGTAAAGCTTCATTCCATCCACCTCATTGAATGCAATGAAGCTTGGGGGGCATGTACCTTGGTTTGCATCTTTATGCTGGGGGCATGTGAACTTATAACAAGCATAGTTTTTCGTTTCAAGCTTGCATAAACATGAAACTGAATCCGAGCATAGTTCTTTTCCTGTGTCAAGCTCGTTAAAAAATGAAACAAATCCTCCTCTAATTGAGTCGAGAGTTTGACTAGACCTCATAGATGTTAGGTTGTACGTTTAGGTTAGTTATTTCAGTTTTTGCATAATTTTCTTACAGTTTTAGGTCGAGTCTTTCAAATGATCTCGTTCATGAACCTTCATTTCATCCAACTGGTTGAATGAAATGAAGCTGGGGGGCATGCGCTCTAGCAATCATGCTTAGGGGGCATCAAGCACAGTTTTCTCTCTGTTTCGAGCTTGTGAAAAAATGAAACTACTCTGAAGCATAGTTTTTCTTTGTTTCAAGCTTTTGTAAAAATGAAACCTATCTCGAGTCAATTTCAGTTATTTTCAAGACTCGTTAAACTCATGAAAATACCGAGATTATTTTGCTATCTTTCATTCTCGTAAAACAAATGAAAAATGTCGAGTTCTTTCCGTCTTTTCCTGCTCGTAAATTAAATTGAAAGTCGGCCATATGAGTACATTTTTATCCCTTTTTCGAACTCGTTAAAACTTACGAAAAAGTGAAACCTCAGAGTCATCTTTTAATCCCTTTTCTGACTCCTAAAATATGAAAAGATCGCCGAGCATTTCTTTTACACTCGTTAAAACGGAATTAAAAGACGGTCCCCTTATAGCTCTTTTCTGACCGTAAAATCAGGAAAAGATTGCCGGGTTTTTGTCGTTTCAAATTCGATAAGGAAATAAAACGACGTGTCCTTGATCGCTTTTTACTTTTCAGGTCAACGACACTATTATGAAAGTACTCCTTGGTCGCAAGATCAAGCGGTTCCCCCAGGTATTATTTTATACTTTTTCGGGCTTGAGGGACACAAATGTACGAAAAAGTTCAACGTGGAGTCTCCTTTAGTTTTTTCAAACTCTCTAAAATTGAAAAACGCCGAGTTTCTCCTATACTGGGCTCGTTAAACTTTTACAGTAGAGGACCTGTTCAATTACAAACAGGAACGAACCACTCCTTCCTAGGGTTCGAATTTAAACTAGGTTGGACTCATCCGAAGGATGAGCTTATAATCAAGCACATGTTATCCTCCTCAAGCTTGTTAAAAATAAAGAGGTACTTGCCAGAAATGGTGGGGGAAAAGAGAGAAGAATGAGCCTATTTGTTACCTTTTGTCTCAAAAGAAACTTTATTACCACTCTTGAACACGACACTTTTCATTCACCTGGGTTGGGAAATCTTTTACCTCACAGTTGATCAAACCACTTTGAAAGTCTTTAACCGGGTTCCGGGGATTAACTTTGAGTTATTCGTCACCAAGCCATCTGTCGTGTCGTTATGTGTTCAAGAGGTCTGCAAGCAAAACTTTCATCTGCAAAATACTTGTCATCCATTTGACCATCCCTGAGTCAGTCCTTACAACAACATTTCTTCAACTTGAACAATGATTTCATGTTGCGGGCTTGCCTGCAACGGGTCGCTTTCTATCGACATCAGCACATTATCTAGAAAGATGACTTAGGAATCGACAGTACCTTGAAGTCTGCATGCATTAATGGCAGGTTTCTCGCCTTTGACGTCAGTTTACATCATTGACTTTCAATCAAAGGATTCCGTGAAGTGTTCGACATCAAAACATCTATTCACATTTCACGGGTTGTGCTTGGTACTTTGAGAACCATTGATATTACTGGTGGTCTCTCTCACGCTTGTTAACAGTTTACATCATCGACTGGTAATCAAGTGGTTTCTAACATGTTCGACATCAAATCATTTAATCACATGGCTAGAATCGTACCAATTCGGGAAGTAGAAGTGAAGACCCTGGATCTAGTTTCTACCATCCAGGCTGCAAGGAGTTTTGCAGTACATCATTTTTATAGACTTTTGTAGACACAGTATGGACGCAGCCATCTGTTTATGATTAGTCTACATAGATAATGAATACAATCAGTCAAAGTCCAGGGACGTCACACGGAATCAGTCAAGAGTGCGGACACAACCGACCTTCCTAGAAGTCTAAGACATTCTAATGACAAACAAAACAAAATGGAGCGATCTTTCTCTAAATACACCTTTTAAAACATGAAAACTACAAGTGTTTAGGCTTACCTTATTCCAAAACGCTGTTGTTGTAGTCCGTCCTTGCCGATCCGGATGAGCTCCTCCTTCACATCAATTCCTGCAACCACAAACAATCAAACAATTACCAAGCACTTGCATCTCATATAATAAAACATATATTCAACATGCAGACCAAGGAACACATGAAATAACTCATTAACACAAGCTATTGAGAAAAATGAACCAGTTTGTATTAATAACGAAACAAAGAAACTCTTACAACCTGGCCTTGGTGTTGTGCAAGTCCCTCCCAGGGTCCATCAAGGGTTTTCCTCTACTTTGACAAAGCTCACCCACTTCCAAGTAGAATCAAGCAAAGACAATCTCTCCTCACAAGGTTCTAAATGGGAGTCCTAATTCCTGCAGCATTTACCCAAAGAAAATGTATAGCTTCAACCTCCTCTCCTTCTGGCTCAATGCCTTTATTTATAGTGCTGTAAAGAGGTTATTCAGGTCCACCATCAATGGGATAATCCCCCTCTTTGGGTGGGATAGCTCCCTTATTGATGGGATAAGTTCCTCCTTAATAGGGATACATGAACCAACTGGAGGCGCATCCATTTCATCAAACCGACCTCTAGAAAGTTCTAGAAGTAACCACAAGTAACTTTTTTAAGATGAAACTTGCGCATTTTGCCTTTTACAGAAGGACGCACCTGTCCCTTAACATACAGAGTGTCCAAGGACGCAGCCTTTGTGAACATTGTGAGCGTCCCCGCAGGTAAGGCTTGAGAGAACCTGTGTCCCCAGAGATAAACACATTTTTTACAAGACTTTCTCTCTTTTTTGAGTTTGAGATGGATAGCAGAGGCATAAGACTTGCCTAAGAGGGTAGCATGACTGTTGATTGAGCCATACTAACTGTAAATAGTCATGGTGACATTTTTTAGTGTAACAGATTGCCCCCTAAAGTGCGAAGCCTGGAATAGATTAGGGTTTTGTAATTCTAGGAAGGGTGAAGCGCTTTATCATTTCAAGGATTGTCTTGTGGATGACCTGGTTGGAACCTGCAATTTTCAACACAAAATACATGTATAAGATTATATCATCACTGAGGTAGGCATTCCCATACTCAGATTCAAAACTTTAACTAATGGACTAACTACTCTGATACAGGAATGATCTTGCAGTACATCATTTTTATAGACTTTTGTAGACACAGTATGGACGCAGCCATCTATTTATGATTAGTCTACATAGATAATGAATACAAAACTCCTCGCAGCCTGGATGGTAGAAACTAGATCCAGGGTCTTCACTTCTACTTCCCGAATTGGTACGATTCTAGCCATGTGATTAAATGATTTGATGTCGAACATGTTAGAAACCACTTGATTACCAGTCGATGATGTAAACTGTTAACAAGCGTGAGAGAGACCACCAGTAATATCAATGGTTCTCAAAGTACCAAGCACAACCCGTGAAATGTGAATAGATGTTTTGATGTCGAACACTTCACGGAATCCTTTGATCGAAATTCAATGATGTAAACTGACGTCAAAGGCGAGAAACCTGCCATTGATGCATGCAGACTTCAAGGTACTGTCGATTCCTAAGTCATCTTTCTAGATAATGTGCTGATGTCGATAGAAAGCGACCCGTTGCAGGCAAGCCCGCAACACGAAATCATTGTTCAAGTTGAAGAAATGTTGCTGTAAGGACTGACTCAGGGATGGTCAAATGGATGACAAGTATTTTGCAGATGAAAGTTTTGCTTGCAGACCTCTTGAACAAATAACGACACGACAGATGGCTTGGTGACGAATAACTCAAAGTTAATCCCTGGAACCCGGTTAAAGACTTTCAAAGTGGTTTGATCAACTGTGAGGTAAAAGATTTCCCAACCCAGGTGAATGAAAAGTGTCGTGTTCAAGAGTGGTAATAAAGTTTCTTTTGAGACAAAAGGTAACAAATAGGCTCATTCTTCTCTCTTTTCCCCCACCATTTCTGGCAAGTACCTCTTTATTTTTAACAAGCTTGAGGAGGATAACATGTGCTTGATTATAAACTCATCCTTCGGATGAGTCCAACCTAGTTTAAATTCGAACCCTAGGAAGGAGTGGTTCGTTCCTGTTTGTAATTGAACAGGTCCTCTACTGTAAAAGTTTAACAAGCCCAGTATAGGAGAAACTCCGCGTTTTTCAATTTTAGAGAGTCTGAAAAAACTAAAGGAGACTCCACGTTGAACTTTTTCGTACATTTGTGTCCCTCAAGCCCAAAAAAGTATAAAATAATACCTGGGGGAACCGCTTGATCTTGCGACCAAGGAGTACTTTCATAATAGTGTCGTTGACCTGAAAAGTAAAAAGCGATCAAGGACACGTCGTTTTATTTCCTTATCGAGTTTGAAACGACAAAAACCCGGCAATCTTTTCCTGATTTTACGGTCAGAAAAGAGCTATAAGGGGACCGTCTTTTAATTCCATTTTAACGAGTGTAAAAGAAACGCTCGACGATCTTTTCATATTTTACGAGTCAGAAAAGGGCTTAAAAGATGACTCTGAGGTTTCACTTTTTCGTAAGTTTTAACGAGTTCGAAAAAGGGATAAAAATGTACTCATATGGCCGACTTTCAATTTAATTTACGAGCAGGAAAGGACGGAAAGAACTCGACATTTTTCATTTGTTTTATGAGAATGAAAGATAGCAAAATAATCTCGGTATTTTCATGAGTTTAACGAGTCTTGAAAATAACTGAAATTGACTCGAGATAGGTTTCATTTTTACAAAAGCTTGAAACAAAGAAAAACTATGCTTCAGAGTAGTTTCATTTTTTCACAAGCTCGAAACAGAGAGAAAACTGTGCTTGATGCCCCCTAAGCATGATTGCTAGAGCGCACGCCCCCCAGCGTCATTTCATTCAACCAGTTGGATGAAATGAAGGTTCATGAACGAGATCATTTGAAAGACTCGACCTAAAACCGTAAGAAAATTATGCAAAAACTGAAATAACTAACCTAAACGTACAACCTAACATCTATGAGGTCTAGTCAAACTCTCGACTCAATTAGAGGAGGATTTGTTTCATTTTTTAACGAGCTTGACACAGGAAAAGAACTATGCTCGGATTCAGTTTCATGTTTATGCAAGCTTGAAACGAAAAACTATGCTTGTTATAAGTTCACATGCCCCCAGCATAAAGATGCAAACCAAGGTACATGCCCCCCAAGCTTGTGAGGAGAGATTGCCATCTTTGCTTGTTCTATTTGGAAGTGGGTGTGCTTTGTCAAAGTAAAGGAAGACTCTTGTGGACCCTGGAAGGAGCTTGCACAACACCAAGGCTCAGGTTGTAATGGTTCCTTTTGATTACCTTTAATGCAAATTGGTCCATTCTTCTCAATAACTTGTTGTTTATGGGTTATTTCATGTATTCCTTGGTCTATATGTTGAATATGCTTTGTTTTATGTTATAATCAGACTTGTGAGGTAAGGATTTCCCAACCCAGGTGAATGAAAAGTGTCGTGTTCAAGAGTGGTAATAAAGTTTCTTTTGAGACAAAAGGTAACAAACAGGTTCATTCTTCTCTCTTTTCCCCCACCATTTCTGGCAAGTACCTCTTTATTTTTAACAAGCTTGTACCTTGGTTTGCATCTTTATGCTGGGGCATGTGAACTTATAACAAGCATAGTTTTTTGTTTCAAGCTTGCATAAACATGAAACTAAGGATTTAGACTTCTAGGAAGGTTGGTTGTGTCCACACTCTTGACTGATTCCGCATAAGACTTGCCTAAAATGTCACCATGACTATTTACAGTTAGTATGGCTCAATCAACAGTCATGCTACCCTCTTAGGCAAGTCTTATGCCTCTGCTCTCCATGTCAAACTCCAAAAAAGAGAGAAAGTCTTGTATAAATGTATTTATCTCTGGGGACGCAGGTTCTCTCAACCTTACCTGCGGGGACGCTCCCAATGTTCACAAAAGCTGCGTCCAAAGACGCTCTGTATGTAAAGGGATAGGTGCGTCCCCCTGTAAAGGTTAGAATGCGCAAGTTTCATCTTTAAAAAGTTACTTGTGGTCATTTCTAGAGCATTCTAGAAGGTTGTTCGATGTGTATTGGGCGCCTCCAGATGGTTCATGCACTCCTATCAAAGAGGAACTTATCCCATCAATAAGGGAGCTATCCCACCCAAAGAGGGGATTATCCCATTGATGGTGGACCTGATTAACCTCCTCTTGAGCACTATAAATACAGGCATTGGGCCAGAAGGAGGGGAGGTTGAAAGCTATACATTTCTAAGGGTAAATGCTGCAGGAATTAGGACTCCCATTTAGAAGCTTGTGAGGAGAGATTGCCATCTTTGCTTGTTCTATTTGGAAGTGGGTGAGTTGTGTCAAAGTAGATAGGATAGGATTCATGTGTTTTATATGAGCTAAATGGTTACAACAGATCATGGAAACTTTTGGAAATGGAGGTTTCGGAATTCTCTCTCTTTTTCTCAGATTTCTAGAACCAATGCAGGTGCAAGGAGAGAAACCGGCAGGTGATCAAAACAGACCATGGTGGAGCAACCTATAGGTGAACGTTGTCCAGTAAGAGGTCTCAAATGATGTAGTTTAGGGAATAAACTGTGGGGAATGAGAGATTAATGCATAGGGCTTTGTGCAATGATGATGTGAAGGGGGAATATGATGTTGATTGATCCCACTAGGAGGTTGATTGATCAGATGAGACAAAATATCCTATAACAGAGTTCCCCCTAAATTACAAAGTCAGACATGATGACTGATGACTAAAGTGCTTTACCTTGTGACAAGTCGGGATCAAGAACAACCTGCGAACTTCATCCTCTGTTACAATACATTTACATCATGACATCTTTTTGCTGAGGGAGGCATACCCATACTCAACACATAAGCTAACATTACATGTACAATGATCAAAATACATGTCAACTGATGACTGATGGTGGACCCATGACTGGATGACTATCAATATGATCATAGCCATCATACATAGTGATCTTGTATAATCCTGAAATCACATCTCGGATGGCGGAAACTAGATATGGGGTCTTCTATCTCGTTCACACGACCAACCAATGTGTGAGTCTAACCATGTGAATCAATGATATGAAGTCGAACATGATAGACACCATATGATTACTGGCCAATATGTAAGTCGTTAACAAATGCGAGAGAAACCATCGATGATGTTAGTGGCTCTCAAGGTACTCAAAGAAAATCCATATGGTGTGAATAAATGAGTTGATGTCAAACACCACAAATAATCTTTCGGTCGAAGGCCATTGATGTCAACATGTCACCGAGAGCGAGGACACTTGCCATTGATGTATGCAAGCACTAAGGTACCAAGGGGTGCTTCTAAGTCAACTTCCTCGATAATGTGTTGATTTCAAAAGGAAGTGACCCATCACAGGAGGGCCTTGACGTAACCCCCGTCAACGACACGAAATGGGTATGATGATTGAGACAAAATTATGTTGTTATGGAACTGGATTAGGAAAGGAAAACATGGAATGAAGGCTTAGGAGTATTGTAATGAATGCAAGTTGAATGAATTATCTTGAACACAGCAGTGACACTGCAATGGAATTGGCAGCATTGACCCAAAACTAAAATGGAGGTTCTGTGAAGGTATGATGAAATGAAAGACAAGCATATTACCCAAACCAACAACCACAAAGATGAAGTGGAAGAGTGTCGTGTTCAAGAACGACTCACTGCCATTAACAAATGGAGTAACCTATTTTCCCAATTTCCCCAACCATACTGGTCAATACCTCTTTATTTTTTAACAAGCTTGAGGAGGATAACATATGCTTGATTTGTAAGTCCATCCTTTGGATGAATCCCTCCAAGTATATTTAACGAACCCTGAGAATGAGTGGTTCGGCCTTGTCATGTTTGAAAATTCCATTGTTTCTTGATGTTTTAACGAATCCAGCGAAGGTAAAACTCGACTTATTTTTCATGTTTATAGAGTTTGAAAAAGAGGCGAGAAAGAAATCTCCAGATGTCCCTTTTCATAGGTAGTCCCTTAGGTTTGAAAAGGTGCAGATTACAACATGCATTTTTTGTAGGCAGGAGAACTATCAAGGTACAATTTTCCATTTGTGTGAGGAGGACTATCAAGGTGCCTCATAATTTAAATTTCTGTAAGGAGGACTATAATGGTGCAAGGTAGAATAAAGAAGAGAGGAATTTGGATTAAGTGGTGTATGACAAATATTGTTTGGGACTTGAGATTCATGTTGGAACATCCTTATTTATGCATCACACATGATTTGATAATAAGTCGTTTGATTCTCTAAGGTGATTTAGAATAGCAAAAGTGAGGTGAGCTATAAGCTCCCTATTTGAGATAATAATATTAATTGGAGAGATATGTTCTAGAAAAGTACTATGTTGGTGCAATTTCTTGATAGATAAAATTATCTTTATGACTAACCTTGTACTCCCTATACTATGTTCATTAGGCTCAGAGTTGGGCTACGTTAGTTGTATTACTGTAGTTGAAGCTCATGAGCATAGCTTAAGCACAAACCTATTGTTAGCATTGCTTAATAGATGCTTGTTAAAGAGAGCATAGTTGAGGCTTATCATAATATCTATAACAGATGCACATACATTATCATATTATCTTTGTGTTTGAAACATTTATTATGTGATGGACAAAAATTTCCCTGTAGATATTAAGTACATTGCAATTGATGACATAGACTCTTCACGAAATTCAATTATGAATTAGGGCTAGATCAACCAAAGCGCAATTGTTGAATGATTTGACTATGTTAGTTGTACTATAAAAGGGATCCAAAATGAATGAGGATACTTAAAATCTGAAGCGACAATTTCCATGCAAATTTCTCTTATTTTAGATACAAAGAGATTTAGTTTTGGTCCTCATCTAGCTCCTAAAATAGATCTGTTGAGTTGCAAGCATTATTGACGCTTGTTCTTCAATCAATAGCATGGGGAAAAAATCCAATTTAATAATTGTTTTTTATTTGATTGAGTTGCAATTGTTTCTGAATTTGAACGACCTACAGGGTTGTGGAAGGGTAGAAGTATCATTTTGGAATTTTTGATGCACTAGTAGATTGGAAACAAGTTTGTCGAAAGAATTTACATACACAAAAAGGATTGTAAATTTTTGCAATGCTTACTGAGCCAGGTCTAGGTTGGGTCAATGGCCTTGCATGCTTGATTCTAGAAATCAGGCAAGTTGTTCCTAGTTTGATTGCAAAAGTTGACACTAACAGTTTCAGTGCAACTAAAGAAAACGGAATATATTCCTAACGAACCAACTCATTTCCAAATGAATATGGAAGAATCTGTTATTGATAATTTTCAAATTTTTGGGTCAACAATTTTTTTAAAACTATTTGTTGTATTGTGCATCTCATTAGAGGCACCAATCCTTTTGAAAGATCTTGAAGCTAAGGTGTTAATGTTTAATGTGGTTCAAGAGATCATTTTGCAAGATGCACAAAATTTTGACTTTTCAATCATAATTCATATGGTTATTATTCTATCCAATGGTGTTGTGGTGGATTGACAAGGTTTTGTAAATTAAAGTAAAAAAACACAAAACTTATACTTGAAAACTTCACCAGCAACTTGTTGTCTTCGACTAGGACCAAGCTCTAATCCTCAAAATCTACTGACAAGTTCAACGAGCACAAAGTTTATCCCATGTCATATTCATAGGAACTAATTTGTACAAACAGAGTCTTTGAATCTCCTCTTGAGTGAGAATGCATCATATTGGTGTCAGAGGCAACTGAATTGAACTCGATACAGCTAAATCAAAATTTCAACTCGATTTTGACCAGATATTTTAACCAGAAAAGAAGAAAATAAAGCAAGAGAAGCAACACTAAATAAACATTGTGAAATCAAAGAAGAAACTTAAAATTATAATTGAAAAGGTTAAATACAATTACCCAATGAACGTTGCAGGAAATGCATAAGCTTAGAGTTACTATTGTCACCAAGAAAATTATTATTACTAATTTTATATAGCAAAAAAATGAATTAGACCAACTAATAGAATGCATAAGAGTTAACCAGAAAACAACATTGTAAAACTCTCATGCTCCTTATATTTTGTTAGAGAAACAAACTTGCATGGTATATGACTACTTTTGGTTGTAAGGCAAGCTATGATATCATCGAGAGCATATAGGGACTTATTTATATATTGTTATGATCCCCATGGACATCAATTTTTGTTATTATCTCACTGCCTGCAAGATTGACCACCCACAGCTTACTCATTGTGAACTTCCCATGTATTGCAGTCCAAAGTTAGCCCATGTTTTGGCATATTAGTAAGATCTTTGCTCAAAGGTGTTTTTCCTCTAACACTCCTCAAACTATTGTACTAAAAAAATGGTGGAGCCTTCTTCTCAAACAACTTTTCTGAATTTCGCCGATGGTTTCTCGGCTTGGTCTCACATATTGCCCGAGCCTTCCTCATGTTAGAAAATTATATATTACAGAGCAATGGAACATATAAAATATATTGCAGAAATATAAACACAGAAAACACATAAAACAAGAGAGAGATAGATATATGTGGTTCACCCAATTTGGGCTATGTCCACGGGAAACAGCCAATCCTTCCTTTTATATTATCTAGCAAACTGAAGAGATACAACCTACAACAGATCCATTGTAATTCCCTCTTCGCTCTCACACAATCTCCTCTCTCTTTCTCACTCAGAATATAGATCTACATAGACATAATACAGCTCCATCATATATAGCAAGGGGTTGCCTTCTAGGAAAAAAAACCCTTAATTAAACATAACTTCTACCGTCAGATCTCCGCCTAATGAATGGCCCAGATTGACTACGAAATTACAACATTTTACAAGGAAATTTTACATCTATTTTTAGATTCGGGGCGCTTCCCCCAATCCCCTACCAGGGGGGGCTCCCAAAGATCACAGGCGCCCCCCTGGACCCCCCTTGTAGTGCAAATATTACATGTGACATTTCCGCCACATTACGAACTGGGGTCCAATGTGGTGATACCTATGAATAAAGAAGATAATCAGGCTCCACACCCAACAATCTCCCACTTGGAGACTGATTATAGCAACTCCACCACTGCTTCATTTGTTGGAAAATGACTCCACTTTGGACCTGGTTGTTTCTCATATTCATCATCATACTTGAAGACCAATTGAAACCGAGCAAAATCTCAGTTTCTCCCTGGTTACAACTTTTGTTAACATATCTGCAGGATTCTGGCTAGTGTGTATCTTTTCCAGCTTCAATTGTCCATCTTCCAACACTGACCGTATGAAATGATACTTGAGTTGTATATGTTTTGTCTTGGAATGAAATGTAGAGTTCTTTGCAAGATGTATGGCACTCTGGCTGTCACTGTATAACCTGCCCAACTCTTGCTTCTTACCCAATTCATCCAGAAACCTTTGTAACCAAATCATTTCTTTACTAGCCTCTGTAGCAGCAACATACTCTACTTCCATTGTTGAGAGTGCAACAACACTTTTCAGTTTTGAAACCCAACTGACAGTTGTTCCACCTATAGTAAACACATACCCTATTGTGCTCCTCCTGTTATCTCTATCACCCGCCATATTTGCATCAACATATCCCTGTAGAGAAATGTTTGAACCACCAAAGCATAATGCTTGATTTGTGGTACCTCTCAAATACCTGAGAATCCACTTCACCACCATCCAATGTTCTTTTCCTGGATTGTTCATGTACCTTCTTACAACTCCCACTGCATGTGCAATATCAAGCCTTGTGCAGACCATTGCATACATTAAGCTTCCAACTGCTGATGCATATGGAACTTTAGACATATAAGCCATTTCTTCCTGAGCCTTGAGACAGGCCTCCTTACTTAGTTTGCAATGGCTATCCAAAGGCATACTAACTAGTTTTGCATTTTGCATATTAAATCTTTTCAACACCTTTTCTATGTACTCACTCTAATACAATGTTAATTTTCGATTCTTCTTGTCTCTAGTTATTCTCATACCAAGGATTTGTTTTGCAGCACCCAAATCCTTCATTGCAAATGAGTTTGCTAATTTTCTTTTGAGCACATTTATTTACTACATGTTAGAACCTGTAACAAGCATGTCATCTACATACAATAACAATATAATATAGCTGCCATCATTTTGCCTTTTGAGATAAACACAATGATCAAAGTGACATCTAGTATAACCTTGTTCAGACATAAACCTGTCAAATTTTAGATACCACTGCCTTGGAGCCTGTTTTAAGCCATACAAGCTCTTCTTCAACCTGCACACTAGTTTCTCCTTCCTTTTTACCTCATATCCTTGTGGTTACTGCATATAGATCTCTTCCTCCAAATCCCCATGGAGAAAGGTTGTCTTTACATCTAACTGCTCAAGATGAAAATCTTCAACTGCTACTAGACTCAAAATAGTTCTGATTGAAGTCATTTTAACAATAGGAGAAAATATCTCATCAAAGCTTATACCCTTTTTCTGTGCAAACCTCTTCACCACAAGTCTATCTTTATACCTTTTTCTACCTTCATCTTCTTTCTTCACCCTATAAACCCATTTATTCTGCAATGTTGTTTTACCTGTAGGCAACCTGACTAAGTCCCAAGTTTGGTTATGTGCTAAGGATTCCACCTCTTCTTTCATGGTTTGCTCCCACTTCTTCCTGGTTTCTACTTGTACTGCTTCTTCATAACATTCTGGTTCACCAGAATCAGTCAACAATACATAATACAATGAAGGAGAGTATCATTCAGGGGGTCTACTTATCCTAGTAGATCTTCTAACACCACTTTTAGGCGTTTGAGGTGCTTGTTGCTATTGTGGTTGTTGTTATTGTTCTGGCTGTTGAACATTATTATTTTCAAGCACCTTCACTTTTTTGTGATATCATCAAGCACTGTGTATTCTATGTTTTCTTTTTCCTGTTTCTTTTCCTGCATCTGATCCTTATACAAAAACTTTTCATTGAATATGACATCTCTGCTCCTAATGATTTTGTGTTTTTTCATAGTCATAAAAACAATAACCAAAATCATTAACACTATATCCAATAAAGGTACATTTCTTTGATTTTGCCTCAAGCTTTGATCTATTTTCTTTATTAATGTGGACAAGGCTTCACAACCAAAAGTCTTTAAAAATGAGTTGTTTACCTTTTTACTTGTCCATGCCTCCTCTGGAATACCACCATCCAAGGAACTTGAAGGCCCTCTGTTTATTAGATAAATAGCAGTATCTACAGAATCTACCCAAAATTTTAAAGGCAATCCTGCATCCAATCTCATGCACCTTGTGCGCTCCATGATTATCATGTTCATCCTTTTTGACACACCATTTTTGTGTGGTGTTCCTAGAATTGTCTTCTCTCTACGATATCCATTCTCTGAACAGTACCTATCAAACTCTTTACTGCAATATTCACCTCCATTTTCTGATCTGAGACACTTCAACCTTTTTCCTATCTCATTTTCATCCAAAGATTTCCATTTCTTGAAAGTATCAAACACATCAGATTTATTTTGAATACAATAAATCCAGGGTTTTCTGGTTGCATCATCAGATTTATTTCGAATATAATAAATCCAGGTTTTTCTGGTTGCATCATCAATAAAATTAACATAATAACGAGATCCACTGAAAGATGATACCTGAGCAAGTCCCCATACATCTGTATGCACAAGCTTTAATTTTTTTCTCTTATTATATTTCCCAACTCTGAGGAATCTGACTCTCTTCTGTTTTCCATACACACAATTCTCACAGAATTTTAAATCAACATGCTTCAAACCTAGCAACAAATTTCTTGAGTGAAGAATCTACATCCCCTTCTCACTCATGTGCCCAAGCCTATGATTCCACAATGTCGTGTCTTCTCATGTAGAAGTTAAAGCATTAACAGAATTAGAAATACCATTGCATAAATACAATGTACCAAACTTTTATCCTTTTGCTATTACCAGGGCTCCTTTAGTGACCTTCCAAGTTTTATCTGTAAAAGTAGTCACACAGCCTTCACCTCCCAACTGCCCTGTTGAAATTAGATTTTTCTTCATATCTGGAACATGCCTTACCTCCTTCAATAGCCATTGATTTCCATTCTATTGTTTTATGAAAACTATACCCATTCCAATGATTTTACAGGGTTTATCATCACCCAATCGAACCTGTCCAAAATCTCCTTGAACATAATCATGAAAATGTTTCCTATTTGGTGTGGCATGGAATGAGGCCCCTAAATCTACCACCCAAGCATCAATAATATTTTCTAATGAAAGAATCAAAGCATCTTGCAACACATCACCTGTCACATTCGCTTCATGATTGTTTTCTTGTTACGCGTCTCCTTCTTTTCCCTTCCGAGACTTGCAGTCATTCTTTAGGCATCCTTTCTTCCCGCATTTCTAGCACACTATCCCTGATCTGGACTTGGATATTCCTTTCCTTGACTTACTGCGATATCCTCGGTTCTTTCCTCTTTCCATTTTTCTTCCCCCAGTCTCTGTAGTCAAATCATTACCTGATGTCTCACTGGAGCTTTTCCGTCACATTTCCTCACTAAGGATTGCACCGACAACATCATCAAACTTTAAAGTAATAGATCCAGAGACAGAGTTACTAATGGCCATAACTAAACCATTCCAACTTTCTGGCAATGAGCATAGAAATAATAGAGCCCTAACTTCATCATCAAAAGTTACCTCTACAGAACTTAACTGACTGGTAACTGTATTAAATTCATTTAAATGATCAACAACAGATCCACCTTTTGACATTTTCATATTAAATAAGTGCTTCATAAGAAATTCCTTATTTGAGGCCGATGGTTTTTTCTATAGTTTGGCCAATGTCGACATCAAACCCTCTATTGTCAATTCCTTTGAAATATTAAGCTCTACCGACGCCGCTAGGCATAGCCGTATTGTTCCAAGTGTCTTTATGTTGAGAATATCCCATTCTGTGTCTGTCATACTCATCGACTTCTTTTCCTTTCCGCCCAATGGTTGGTACAGATCTTTCTGGTACAAATAATATTCCATCTACATCTTCCATAGCTAATAGTTTTGGCTGTTAAATTTTTCGACCCTAAACCTACCATCTTCCATCATTGCTCCCACTCAAACCAGGAACCCTTTACTCCTACGAGTTTATCAGCCAAATAGACCTTCGACTCTGATACCAGCTGTTAGAAAATTATATATTACAAAACAATGGAACACATAAAATATATTGCAAAAATATAAACACATAAAACACATAAAACAAGAGACGCACAGATATACGTGGTTCACCCAATTTGGGCTACGTCCATGGGAAACAATCAGTCCTTCCTTTTCTATTATCCAACAAACTGAAGAATATAGATCTACATAGACACAATACAATTCCCTCATATATAGTGAGTGGTTGCCTTCTAGGGAAAAAAATCCTAAATTAAACATAACTTCTATCGTCAGATGTCCGCCTAATGAACGACCGAGATTGACAACAAAATTACAACATTTTACAAGGCAATTTTACATGTATTTTTATCTTTGGGGGTGCTACCCCCGATCCCCCGCCACGGGGGGGGCTCCAAAAGATCGCAGCCGCCCCCCCTGGACCCCCCTTGCAGCACAAATATTATAGGCGGCATTGCCGCCACATTACAAACTGGGGTCCAATGCGGTGAACCTATGAATAAAGAAGATAACCAGGCTCCACACCCAACACCTCATAATAATAATTCTTCATAATGCTTAGCACTCACCAGAAAAATGGTCAACAATCCCATTACCATTTTTCCATTTTCAGGAAATCACGATCACATCATGATGCATTAACACAAGAAGGGGGTAATGAAATATATGGATGTTGTGCAAGACATTGTCTCCATCCATAACCACTTGGTTTGGGTTTGAAGGACCTCCATATTACAATTAATATGAGCCAGATTTCATTTTTTTCCCATTTTTCATTTTTTGCATGATTCTCAACATGTGGCCATACTCATGAAATCATTGTTTCTCCTCCTCCTACTACTTATATAACACTTTGTAATAATTTGTAAAGACAATTCCCTGCAAGTTTTCCTAATCAAAACAACGACATAAGGGAGAAAACCAATTGAAAAGAATAATGAACAAACAGGAAAAAAAACGTGAAAAATGTAGCACAAAGGAAGTTGTGGTGTCGACTGCTTACCATTAAGGAAGATCTAGTGAGCTCCAGTATAGCTAAGATTTTTAGATTTAAATAAAATACAAGCAAACCCTTGGTGAAAGAACCTTTAGAAAAAACAAAAATCTCAACTATAGGCTAGAGCAACAAGAAAAACAAGAAAACCCTAAGGTTGGTGCAAAGCCATAGACACGGTGGCTAAGGAGAACAAAATGAGGGCCTCCATATTACAATTAATATGATCTAGATTTCAATTTTTCCCATTTTTCATTTTCTAAAGGATTCGCGACATGTGGTCATGCTCACGATGTCATTGTTTCTCCTCCTCCTATTGCTTCTGCAATAGGCTGTAATACTGTGTAAAGACAATTTCTTGCAAGTTTTCCTAAGAAAAACACGGATATAATAGTGAATGCCAATTGAAAAGGATAATGATAAAATAGGGAAAAAAATTCAAGAAATGTAGCACAAAGGAAGTTATGGTATCGACTTCTTACCAACAGGGAAGATCCAATGAGCTCCACTATAGCTAGGTTTTCATATTTCAAGAAAATACAAGTCTACATCCCATTGGGACAAATTGCATAGAGAAGAAACTACAAATAAATTACAACCAACTCAAGTTTTGTAAAACAATTATAATAGTATTTTCTTTCATCGAATGAAATTCACATTCGCAGGTGTTGAACCTCAGAATTACCTTCCCCTTGACATTTGTTCTCACCTTTTTCTCTTGATTTCTCACAAGACTACAAATCCAATCAATGATAAATGCTATATTTTGTCTTAGGAAAGCATTAAAATGATCACCATATTATATTTTCATGTTCTTGCTATTTTAATATATTTTTGCAAATTAGCTATAGAATGCAGCCTATTCTGTAGCTAACTGTGGGTTTTGTAGCTACTCTCATGGTTTGGCAATTTACAGGTGTCAAATGAAGAACTCGGCCACATGGGCATCTCCAGAATCATCTCCACATGGATTTTATCCTACTCACTTGGTCTAGATCGACAAAAAAGCATGCCTAAAGTCATGGTCAATGATGGAGTCAAATACGTTATCTAGTAGCAGTAGGACTCTTGATTTGCTCTTTCGTAGATAATCAAGAGTCTAACAGTTTTGTTGAAGAGTTAATGTGGATTAAGCCACTTGTAGCTGATCAAAAGTTGAGGAGTTAATGCAGATCAGGCCACCTGTAGCTGATCAGAAGTTTAATAGTCTCATTACAATTCGAATTAAGCCACTTGTAGCATGTCTTCTTATAAATAGTCATGATAGATTTGGATCAAGCCACCTATAACAAGATTTTCTCTTAGACAGTTATGTTGTTTTTCTATAAATATCGGTTGAATGAGACTGAGAAGTAGTCAGAAGCTAGAAGGAATTACAGGCTTTTGTTAAATACTCTGTTCAGACTTCTTTTTGTTGATAATACAAACTTTTTTTTGTCAATGGTGGTTTAAAAGTGCATCTTTAATTAGCCGTCATCCAGCCACATCAGTTGCAGAAGGCCCCTACACTGAAGGAGGTTTTTCACTTGTTGTTTTCATTTTAATATCTATTACTCTATTTTCTACAGGTCTGTTTTATCTAATTTTCTTTCATTTCAAGTTGTAACCAATAGTGTAAGGATAAAAATCACAACTGTGCAAGTCTTATTCTTCTGAGATATTGTATGAGAAATGACTAAATGAAAAATGAAGCAATGAGAATACATAGTTGCTTAGCTTCTTACTGTTTTGATTACTCATTTTCTTAGCATAGAACTGTCAATTAGTTGTATTAATAGATGTTCTCAAAACCATTTCAAAATGATGACAATTCTAACTTAATTGGTTGAATATTTAATTCATGCAGTGATTGAGCTTACTCAGCACATTGTTAGTTTTACAAACTATCATCTTTTCTTTTATGTTTTTAGGTCATTACTTAGTTGCATCACTTGACATTCCAAAAAATCATTTTAAGGAGATTGATTCTATCATATTCCAAAATTGAATGGTTGAATGGCTAAATGAATGTAATTATTGAATTACCTTCTACATGAGTATTAGTTTTGGTTTTAAGAATTAGATCCATGGATTAGGACTAAATGGTAGATAAGATAGATGCTCTGTTTCTCTTATTAGGTCCTAACTAGTTAAAAATGATTCTTGGCCCATTTTTAGGAGATTAGACTAACTTAGGGACCTATCCTTCGTTTAAAACTCATTAGATCCATGTAAATCTCTCATAGATTTTATATTCTTAGACATCAAAGAACAGAAACCCCCAAAACAAACATAAAAATACAAAACAACGAAGTAAGAGAAAAGTTAACTAAGCACATATAGTGCATCACACTTCATCAGTCTACAAACCTCAGTTGATAATTCATGAAAGCAATTTAGGACACTAAATTGACTAAACATTTTGGCATTGTTTTCGGGGAAGTGTAATTAGGTAACCTTATCTCTTACATTCAAAAAAAAAAAATTTGATATGCGTAGAGAAAGAGACTCTAGGGGTGTATTCATAGCTAGAAGCAAGAGTTCAATTCCTACAACACCACCTACTCCACCAAGACTAAGAAGAGATACACCTCCATCTCAAGTTCATACTCCTAGCCATAGACTTCTTGAAGTTCTAAGGTTAGAAATTCAATCAAGAGGATCTCCTACTTCATCTACTGAGGCAGTCCTAGAGGAGGAAAATCTTGGATCTCCAACAGAAGAAGTAGCCTTTTTCACCTCTACAGGGGAACATATTTTAGTTGAAGAATTAAGAATACCTAGTGAAGAAGAAGAAGTAGAACCTCTCTTCCACATACCATTAATAGAGGAACCAGAGGAAGAGCAATTAACCTTGCAGGTTGAATCTTATATTAACTCTAAAGAAACTATAATGGCAGAAGAAGGAGAGGATGGAGAATTCTCATTGTTTGGAGGAGGAGGAGGCAGAGGAAGAGGTAGAGGAAATAATGGAGAAGGTAGAGGAAATAATGGAAGAGGTAGAGGAAATAGGGATGTTGATAATTCTTTTGGATTCCCTATAGTTGATGAAGAAACAGATGCCACAATGAAAAATATCTCACCTTCTGTCCTCCCAAATTTTCATGGATTAAAAAGTGAAGACCCTGAAACATTCTTATTTGAATTTGAAGTCTTGTGCAGAACTTATGATTATTTACAAGACTCTCAAAAACTCAAATTGTTCCCTTCAACATTAAAAGGAGTTGGTTTAAAATGGTTCATGGGATTGGTCACTCAGTCCATTAGAACATGGAATGACATGAAGAAAGTATTTTTGGACAGGTATTTGGATTATTGCATTCCTATCAATCACAAGGATGAAGTTTTCAAAATTATGCAAAGAGAGGATGAAAATTTAGAGGATTTAATTGAGAGATTCAACTATAACTTAAAAAGAGCAAAAATGGATAACTTAGATCAAGATACTTTAAAAGATCTTTTATTAAAATCCGTTAGAGATGAGTGGATAGATATCCTTAACATGGCGGGGAAGGGAGATATCTCTCAACTCCCATTAAGTGATATAGGAGAATTATGTGTTCATCTCTCAAGAGGAAAATCCAAAACTGGGAAAGGTCCAAGAGATCCTTCTCTTGTTAGGGTGAATAAATCTGCCACTGGATTAGTGAGTAGGGCAGAAATTGGAAACATGCTTGGTGAATTTAAAACAGATATTCTAGGGAGCCTTAGTGAACAGATAGACACCCTTAAGTTACAAAACAAGGAGAAAACTAAGACTAATGCTCTCGCTATTTTCTGTCCTCAAATGCAGAAAGAAGCACGCTTTAAGAGAATGCCCTTTAGATGCAAAATTCATAGAGACTTGTGTGATTTGTTCAGAAAACCATGAGACCAAAAGTTATCCTTCAATCCCTGGTCTTAAGGTTGTTTTTCAAGACAAAACAATTTCAAATCCAACAGAGTCTCTTTGTTTTGTCTCTAGAAGACCTTGGCAAGGGCAACAAAATCAAGGTTTTAACAACCAAATGTATATGCAGCCCCCTCCAAATTGGAATTCTTGGCAACAACCTTGGCCTCAATCTCAATATCAAACTCAACCTTGGGCTCAAGGAATGTAGAATCCTTATGGAAGATTCTCTCATACTATCGATATCCTCCATCATATCCAAACTATCCTCCCTACCAAATTCCTCAAAAAAATCAACAGCCCCAACTTCAAAACCAAAACCCTCAACTTTCACTGCCATTTCCACAAAGACCAAATCAATTACCTGCCCAACCATTACCTAACCCCAACAATAAAAATCCTTAGAATACCTATATGGTGGAAGTACAACAATTTCCAACTTACATGATCACTCCATTAGATCTCAATGATATCCAATTGAGATCTGGTAGGATATTAGAAAAGAAAAAACCTTATGTGGTTATTCAAGAACAAGACAATTCCGAGGAAGATTCTCTATAGAAAAATAAAAGTTTTGAAGGAACATATCCTCAAAACCAGAATACTGATATGAAAAAAAGAAAGAACCAATAAACTCAACTCCTATCATAGAGTAACAACTAGTATCCACTTCTACACCTCCTTTTCTAGAAAGATTACAAGTTGATAGAGGGGTAGAAAAGCATATTATGTTACCTAATTATGATTTTCTAGATGAATTGAAAAATGTATATATCAAAATCCCTTTGTTACAAGCCATTAAGGACATTCCAATTCTATCTAAAACAATAAAGGAGTTGAGCATGAAGAAACCAGGAAGGAAAACAAAAGAAGTAAAAAGAATTCAGCTAGCAGGAAAGATAGAAAACATAATGATGGGAAAAATTGCCATACAAAGATATGTAGATCTAGGAATTCTAGTTGTAAAAACACATATTAATGGAGTTGAAATCCCAAATACACTGATTGACTTAAGAGCAGCAATAAACATCATGAGCAAACAAACCATGGAACAACTCAAACTTCCAAATCTTCTTTATACACCTACATTACTGCAATTAGAAAATAGATCTGTAATCAAACCAGATGGTGTGTTAGAATATATTTCAGTGTCGTTAGACTCTTCGGAGTACCCTGTTGATTTTATGATCCTAACCCCAAAGAGCAAGCTAGGAGGACAACCACTTATATTAGGAAGACCTTAGCTGGCTATAGGTGATGCTTTCATTAGCTATAGATCTGGTGATATGTATATCTCTGATGGTAATTCAACTAAGAAATTCACTTTATATCCTCCAGCAAGAAAAATCACAAAGATAGATGATAATGAATGAATTGATGATGAAAATGATATCCGGCCTCTCTTTACTATTTCAACCATCAGTGAACATAGTCAAATCTTAAATACAATGGAAAATTTTGAATCATCTCTAGAATATGAACATGATTAGTTTCAAGAAAAATCTAATATTGAATATTTGTCATCTAGGCAGATGTCTCTTTATTCTATGGAATAATTTGGTAGCTCTACAGTTGAAATCTTTCCAGGGAAAACATTGAATATAAACAATAACTTGGAAAAATTACAACAGGAAAAGCTAATCAAAACTTTACAAAAAAATTCTTCTGTATATGCATGGGAATACACTGACATGAAAGGAATTAGTACTAAGACTTGTATACATCACATCTACATTGAGGAAAATTGTAAACCTATCAGACAACCTCAACGAAGGATGAATCCAAATCTTAGGGAAATTGTGAAAGAAGAGTTGCAAAAATTGTTGAATGTAAATTTTATTTACCCAGTTTCCGATAGCCAGTGGGTTTCTCCTCTAGTGATTGTGCCTAAAAAGAATGGTAAATGGAAGGTATATATTGATTATCAAGAATTGAATAAAGCTACCCTGAAAGATCATTTTCCTTTGCCCGTTATAGATCAAGTGTTAGATACATTAGCATGTAAGAATTACTTCTCATTCTTGGATGGTTTTAGTGGTTACAATCATATTCAGGTAGCACCTAAAGATCAAGATAAAACCACATTTACCTTCCCATGGGGAACTTATGCCTACCAAATACTCCCTTTTGGATTATTCAATGCACCTGCAACATTCCAAAGAGCAGTACTAGGAATTTTTTCTGATCAGATATATGATTGTGTAGAGGTATATATGGATGACTTTACAGTTTATGGGAATACATTTGAGGAAGCACTAGAAAATTTGGAAAAAGTTCTTAAAATATGTAAGGAAGCAAACCTTTCACTAAGCCATGAAAAATGTTTTATGATGTTTACAGAAGCGCTTGTTTTAGGACATCACATTTCAAGAGATGGAATTAAGGTTGATAAATCTAAAGTTGAAGTCATCTCTAAATTATCAATTCCAAGTTGTCAAAAGGATGTTAGAATTTTTCTAGGATTCACAGGATATTATAGAAGGTTTATAGAAAATTTCACTAAACTAGCATCACCACTCTTCATATTACTTACCAAAGATTGTGAATTCAAATGGAATCCTAATTGCTAGTTGGCATTTGAGAGTTTGAAAGCAAAAAATTCTGAGGCACCAATCTTAAGAGGTCCAAAATGGAAACTACCTTTTCATATTTCAACAGATGCTTTAGATACAACTCTGGGAGCTATATTAGGACAAAAAGATTTGATCCCTTATGCCATCTACTACACAAGCAAGAATTTGACTCCCACTAACTTAAACTACATTGTAACTGAAAATGAATCCTTAGTTGTTGTTCATGCTATCAACAAGTTCAGACATTATATAACAGGCTATGAAACCTTTGTTCATACAGATCACTCTGCAATTAGATACTTAATGAATAAACCGATTACTAATGGTAGAGTTACAAGATGGTTATTACTCTTGCAAGAGTTCAACATCACTATTTTAGATAGACCTGGAAAAAAAAATACAGTTGCTGATTTCTTGTCTAGAATTCAAAATATCAAAGATAACACTCCAGTTGAAGATAAATTTCCTGATGAATATCTTTTTGCAGTAACTACTCAAACCCCTTGGTTTGCAGATATTGCTAATTACTTAATCACGGGAAAATTACCTTCACATCTTTTTCCTAAAGAGAAAAGAAAAATCATTCAAACAAGTGAAAATTACTCATGGATTACTAATGAATTGTATAAAACAAGTCTAGATCTCATGATCAGAAGATGTGTTCGAGAAGAGGAAATGCCTGAAATTCTTAAGGCATGCCATGATGAACCTTGTGGTGTACACTTTGATGACAAGAGGAAAACCTATAAAATCCTTCATTTAGGATATTATTAGCCTTCCATCTTCAGAGATGCTAAAGAGTATGTCAAAAGGTGTGAAAGTTGTCAAAGGGTAGGGAAACTTGCTCCTTCAGATGAAATTCCACTACAAACTCAAGTACTCATTGAACCTTTTGAAAAATGGGCCTTGGATTTTGTTGGACCAATTAATCCTCCATTTAAACAAAAGAAGTATATCTTGGTATTCATTGATTATGTCACCAAATGGGTAGAAGATAAAGCATTACCTTTTGCTAATGAGAAATTTGTAGTTAATTTTCTTTTTGAGGACATCTTCACTCGTTTTGGTGTTCCAAGAGAAATAGTGATAGACCAAGGATCTCAATTTACATATAAAATGGTGGAAAGACTTGTGGAAGAATACACGATAAAACATAGGAAGTCTACTTCTTAACATCCACAAGCAAACGGTCAAGTTGAATCTACCAATAAGGTGATTGAAGGAATTCTCACTAAGATTGTAAATCTACACAGAAGAGATTGGGCAAAAGGGATTCCTGAAACCTTATGGGCCTACAGAACTACGTGGAGGAACACAACATGACATACTCCTTATGAGCTTGTTTATGGGAAGCAATTCCTGTTCCCTATAGAGTTTCAAATTAGAACCTTCAAGATGGCAGTCCAATTGGGACTGGATTTATCAGAAGCACAGAAACATAGATTGGAGCAACTCAATGAGCTTGATGAAATCAAGCAAGATGTAGTTCAAAGAACCAGTTTAGTCCAACAACAAAGGGCTAAATGGCATGATAAGTATATCAAGGAGAAGAAGTTTCAAGAAGGAGATTGGGCACTTTTGTTCGATTCAAAATTCAAAGATTTTCAAGGGAAGTTTCAAACTCATTGGCTTGGGCCATATGAGATTGAAGAAGTCTTTAATAATGGAGTAGTGAGAATAAGGACAATAGATGAGAGAAAGGTACCTCTTCTTGTAAATGGTCATCGGTTAAAGATATATCATAAGCCAATTTCAAGGGAGGATTTTGTCAGAATTTTCCAAGATAACACTGAGATGAAGTTGGTGAAGAAGAATTCTTCTTCTCCACTAACTTAGTTTTCCTGTATATATATATATATATATATATATATATCTAAATGTATAAGTCTGAAAACCAATTGTTCACTGGCTTACATATACAGAAAATACAGGGTGAAAATCAGAGATTTCTGACATCCTATATTTCCTATTCTCTTTCTGTAATAAGTAGTGACATAAAGCTACATTCATTTGTAGTTCATAATCTGCAAAGTCATTTAATCTCACTTCACTTTCATTCCCTTTCACTATTATATTCTATTTTCCTTTCATTACACTCCATTTTCATTTTATTTCACATCCATGTTCCATAGCCATATTTCATTTTTATCATGTTCTGTAGCTAATTCCATTCCGCAGCCAATTTGATTCTGCAGCCATATCTCATTCCGCAACTTTGTTCCAAATAAATGTTGATTGCAGGGAATTGAAGAATCTTTTTTTTGAAGACTGATATGCTAAGAAGGGTATATGCGGATCGACATCAAAGAAAAACAACAAACAAAAAGGTTAAGTTCCAAGAGGTAAAAGTTTAAAAATTTATATTAAAATAGCAAGGTTAGAACTAGAGTATGTATAATATGGGCATTCATATGTTTCCATGACAAATCATCATATGATTTTATTACAATCTCCATCATACTGCATATCTGCCACACCATCCATCTTCCGTCACATAACGGTCCATAATTAACTCCCTCATTGTTTTTAACGGTCATGACTACGACTTCACATACTTGTCCATGTTCCTCTGAAACCCTTACCATCTACTTATTTCATGCAAACCTGCAGTTCTTTTCCCCATACTTGCAGCCAATCCATTTCATAAACCAGGAAGGGTAATTCTGAAGGTTAAGAAATTTTGCAAAGCAGAAGGCATGGGACTCATTGTCAGGTTAGAGCCGGTAGGAGAAAAGTATATGGAAGGATACCCACAACTCAAGGAAATGTTGCAGAAGGCTGGATGGCTCAAATTCATCAAAAAATTTGATATTTTTCATAAAGAGATGACAAAATCTTTTGTTATATCTTTTGATGGTATAGAGGTAGAAATTAGAGATATTAAGTTTGCAGTAACAGAGTCGTTCATAACAGAAGCTATAGAACTTCCAAGACATGGTGAAAGATGGTTCAAAAACAAGGAATTCCACAATGAATCATGGAAAGTAATACTCAGGAACCTAGGTATGGGTGTCTCTATTTTTAGAAAAGGAATTCCCATTTCAGCTCTTAAAAGTAAATGGAGGAGCATGCTTTTGATATTACAGAAATTTATCACCTATGAGGGGAGATTTGGGTGCATGTATGTCTACCATATACATTTACTGATGAATTTCCTAGAAAATGGAGAAATCAATCTTCCTTTCTTCCTGCTAAATAGTTTAAGAAGGATGGCCTCAAATGTGCAAAAGAAAATAGAGTTCATAGACACAACCATGTACCATCATGGGTTGATAAAGATACTAATTGAGTTTCATTTAAAAGGCATAGGAGATACCTGGGAAGATTTCCTCATTAGAAATCATTTTCAAGAAGCCCTAGAGTCACCCAAAGAAGATAATGTTAGAAAAAGCAGAAGAAAGAAGATTGGTATGACCATTAAAGACATACCTGAGTCTTCATCACAGAAAGATGATGAAAAATTAATATCTGAAGAACTGACAGAAATTAGGAAACAAATCAGAGCAAGAGCAAAGATAAGAAAAGAGAAAAAGGTCACAGAGAAAGAGAATGTAAGTCATCCACAACCTAGAAGAAGCTCTAGACTTCGAGGGTTGGTAAAGAAAACATTGTCAAAAGGGACAGAGTTCATAAACTTAGAAGAGGAAACCCCAGAAACTTCTCTTGTTAACATCTCTTCTGCACATAGTCCTCAAAATTCTCTTGACCATCATTTTGAAGGCAGCCCAAGCAGAAGATCTCCAAGCATAGACCCAGTATAGCAACACATATAGATTATATAGAATCAATGGAGAAGAAAAGTGCCTCAATGAATCCAGAACCCTCTGTCAATCCACAAGAACCTCTAATTGACTCTCTCAAACAGGAAATTTATGAATTAGAGATATTGAATAGACATATCAAAAAGGAGAATGAAACCTTGAAGGAACAAAGTAAATTGGACAAGGCTATTCATGATAATACCATTCTGCATCTAGGACTGTGGTATAAGAAAAATAGGAAGTTGAAAAGAAAGAATAGAAGTCTGAACAGAATAGTCATCAACCTCAAATACAGGTTTCTTATGAGGAAACCCAGAATGACAGTCACTTCAAAGAAGAGCAAAAGAAGAAAATTGGATGTACTAGTAGAAGTGTCTGAGCAAATGCATTAGAGAAGAAGAACTCATATTTTTGGCAAATTGCATGAGGACATGCAATGATTTTGCAGTGGGGGTATGTTGAACCTCAGAATTACCTTCCCCTTGACATTTGTTCTCACATTTTTCTCTTGATTTCTCACAAGACTACAGATCCAATCAATGATAAATGCTATATTTTGTCTTAGGAAAGCATTAAAATGATCACCATATTATATTTTCATGTTCTTGATATTTTAATAGATTTTTGCAAATTAGCTATAGAATGCAGCCTATTCTGCAACTAATTATCTGTTTTGTAGCTACTCTCATGGTTTGGCAGGTTACAGGTGTCAAATGAAGAACTGGGCCACATGGGTATCTCCAAAATCATCTCCACTTGGATTCTATCCTACTCACTCGATCCATATTGACAGAAAACCATGCCTAAAGTCATGGTCAAAGATGGAGTCAAATATGTTATCTAGTAGTAGTAAGACTCTTGTTTTGCTCTTTCGTGGCTATTCAAGAGTCTAGCAATTCTATTGAAGAGTTAATGTGGATTAAGCCACTTGTAGCTGATCAGAAGTTAGGGAGTTAATGCAGATCAAGCCACCTATAGCTGATCAAAAGTTTAACAGTCTCATTACAATTTGAATTAAGCTACTTGTAGCATGTCTTCTTATAAACAATCATGATAGATTCGGATCAAGCCACCTGTAACAAGATTTTCTCTTAGACAGTTATGTTGTTTTTCTGTAAATATCAGTTGAATGAGACCGAGAAGTAGATAGAAGCTAGAAGGAATTACAAGCTTTTGTTAAATACTATGTTCAGACTTCGTTTTGTTGATAATACAAACTTTGTTTTGTCAATGGTGGTTTAAAAGTGCATCTTTAATTAGCTGTCATCCAGCCACATCAGTTGTAGAGGGCCCCTACACTAAAGGAGGTTTTTAACTTGTTGTTTTCATTTTAATTTCTATTACAATGTTTTCTACAAGTCTTTTTTCTCTAATTTTGTTTCATTTCAAGTTGTAACCAATAGTGTAAGGATAAAAATCACAACTATGCAAGTCTTATTCTTCTAAGATATTGTATGAGAAATGACTGAATGAAAAATGAAGCAATGAGAATACACAGTTGCTTAGCTTCTTACTATTTTGATTACTCATTTTCTTAGCATAGAACTATCAATTAACTGTATTAATAGATGTTCTCAAAACCATTTCGAAATGATGAAAATTCTAACTTAATTGGTTGAATATTTAATTCATGCAGTGATTGAGCTTACTCAACACATTGTTAGTTTTACAAACTGTCATCTTTTCTTTTATTTGTTCAGGTCATTACTTATTTGCATCACTTGAAATTCCAAAAAATCATTTTAAGGAGATTGATTCTATCATATTCCAAAATTGAATGGTTGAATGGCTAAATGAATGCAATTATTGAATTACCTTCTGCATCAGTATTACTTTTGGTTTTAAGAATTAGATCCATGGATTAGGACTAAATGGTAGATAAGATAGATGCTCTGTTTCTCTTATTAGGTCCTAACTAGTTAAAAATGATTCTTGGTCCATTTTTAGGAGATTAGACTAACTTAGGAACCTATCATTCCTAAAACTCATTAGATCCATGTAAATCTCTCATAGATTGTATATTCTTAGACATCAAAGAACAGAAACCCCCAAAACAAACATAAAAATACAAAACAACGAAGTAAGAGAAAAGTTAACTAAGCACATATAGTGCATCACACTTCATCAATCTACAAACCTCGGTTGATAATTCATGCAAGAAATTTAGGACACTAAATTGACTAAACAATAGGTATCCTTCTCTTCAAAGAAAGGGCGGGTTAAATGAATAAAGCTCTTTTTCTAAAAGGAGGGGTTGACTAGACAGTCAAAGATGATATGATTTTGTCTAAATACATTGCCAATCATGAAGATGTACAAAAATATCCCCCTTGAAGTGAATCTCAAGTAAGTCACTAACAGGAATGTATTAGTACAGAGTTAACAATGTACTAAGAAGCTAAAAAAGCAAAAAGATTATGTTTCATAGGTTTTTAGTGGTATGAAAAGAGTGTACATATAAAATAATACATGTAAAACACAAAACATGTAGATGGATTCCTCAACTATGTTATTTATATAAATTAATTATCCCTCAACTTGATAGTCTTGGAATCCATAGACGATTTGGGGTAGAGCTATAGCCAAAATGGTGTCGCAATGCCACAAACAGGTCTCTTAAGAAACAAAATACTTCAAGATAAATCTATTAAAAATATATTCAAGAGATTTGGAATGAGCTTATTTCAATTATAACATTTTACCAAAGTGAAAAATAGGATGGAGTGAAAAATTGAATGGGTGTGATTCAATTTGATTGCCTACTCATTGTTGTTAACCTTATTCATGTTAGTTTTCTATAGATAATGATCAACATTTCTACTTGGTCGTCATCGTTATGACCATGTAAACAATTGATAGCAGAATTGTACTAGAGTCGAAGGATAATATATGCCAATTGTCATCCAAAAATTAGCCACCATTCTTCTCTTAAGAACTCCATATATAATTTACGAAAATAAATTAATAAGTACTTCAACATTGAAAAGCACAGCTTACAACAACACAAAGGTCAAACCAGAGATAAATGTAGAAAAGTTAATATCTTCAAATTCCAACACTGATGTCAATAATAAATTGAAATTTGACAATATTAATGTCTACACCATCTAAAGAATGTACTTTCCACATATTTCCCTGTAATAATTGTGTGTTGTTCCACAATGTTATGACTATGCGTGATTATAATATCATATAACTTAACCCAACAACAAAATATGTTCGGTTTATTATCATATTATATATGTTAAAAGAAACAACGATATTTAATTATTTAGGACCATGTAAAGGCTATACTAATACAAATTTTAAAAAGGTGATGTGAAAAAAAGAGAGAAATTTTTATTGAGGATTTAAAATAATATTATATTTCCATCAACAACAAAAAAAGGGAAGCTTCATTGATGATTTCAGGTAGCATTATATCTCTATCAAAAATATTTCCCAATGAAAATGGTGGCCCCTATTATGTACATTTTTCAAGGAAATGTTTAAAAAATGGAACAAGTCTTCCTCCGGTATATAAATTTCTTTACAATATATCTTCAGACCATATTTCTATAAAAGTAAATTCATAATCAAAGTGTTCATGACAAGTTGCATTGAGGAATCACTTATTATAATGAAATTTCAAATATTTTCCCTCCATTGTGCTTTTGGTTTTACAGGTTGATTGATTTGAATGTAAATTTATTGTTATAGAGAGCATCTCGCGTGTAAATATTTCCTTGCTCCTGTTAGCAAGAGATGACTGTACTTCCAACTTGCTAAGGATGATACAACTCTACCCTAATACATTCGAAATTGCGATAGTGTACGGAAAATGTCCCTAAAAATTGTGAATCTCAAGTAAATCTCTAACAGGAATATAGTAGCATAGCCTCCTAACTCATGGTTGGTGAAGCCAATAGGTATTTTTTGTTGCATGTTAGAACTAGGGTTCCAACTTGAGCAGGATGTGTGGTGCTTCTGTGCAGCAAACAAATGGAGATATTGTCCATTTTCCTTAACTAAATAAACATATCCCTCTGATTTGATTACTTGGATGAATGGCATCGATCATCCATGGTGTAGCTCTCAACTGCAGAGGATATATTGGCAAGTGAAGGTTGTTAAATATTGATAATTAAATGTATCTTTACAATTCAATCAAAAGCCAAAAGCTCGACTATAGGCCAGAGAAACAAGAAAAACATAAGGTCAGTGTAAAACCCACGACACCATGGTTGAGGAGAACATAATGAGGGTAAGGTTGATGAAGTCCCTTCAATATGTTCACGGGTCATAATAAAGATAAACAAGATGAATAGTTGCATGGTTGCACAAGTCAAGATTTAGTAGATAGTTAAACCAGTGGGATCCAATGGTGGAAGAACTTTCAATTGTCTAACATTGGATTTGATGGTGCAAAGGAGTGCAGAGTGGCAGATGGGGGAGTTCTTCCAATAGGGAATGCCTTATAGCTTAAAAATACAAATTCTTGAGTTTTGTAAAGTTATTTAATGTAATACAAGCATGTTAAAATGCATTCACCCTGTGATAATATCATAAAATCAAATTTTATTTTTCCTATATTTAAGAGAACATTAGAATTATGCTAATATAAAGTTTGAGTTTCAAATCCTTAATTTCACTTGATTTAATATTAAAACAAAAATCAAATTTTTAATCAATTTGGATATTTTTAATATATTCATCCAAAATTTGCTTCTGCTTGGTTAAGAGCTCATCTTCCTCAGATGTAAGGAAATAGATTAACAATCAAATACCCAGAGGCATCTAGCAAGAGTGAAAGCTTGTCCCTTAAAGATAACCAACGGTAATTCCAAGTGGTGTGGTTTTCCTTTAATAACAATGATGATTCAACCTACATTCACAAATAACACCCAGTGATGATTGTCCCCACTACTAGTTTGACAACTACGTTATGATAAAGTTTCCCACTGTATAGAAAAAAAAATTATGAGAGGCATGAGGAAAAGTTAAAGTATTGGGATTTGGCATATTACATTTATGAAAGAAGGATTATCTAAATTTTAAAGGTATAGTTTTATTGAAATGTTTAAATTTTTATTAAAAATGTGATAAAATAGAGTATATATTATATTTGATATATGGACAAAATGTTTGTTTACTATTAATATAAATAATTCCGGTGGGGTGTCCTTTATTGATTAAAATGAGCATTGAGTATTTAAGGAAAGGTGGTAGAACTGTCATTAAATGATGCTTTGCAAGCAACGCAGTATAATAAGGCTTGATGGGGAAGTTGGGTAATTTGTGGGAGGTCATCAAGGTGATTATTTTTGTCAGATAGGAGTCCTAGGAAGGACAATTCGTCCTTAATTTGGTTTATAGAGGCACCTTAGAGATAATTATGAAAGTTGTTGGGAGTTAAATGAGTATTATGACATAGGGTGGTGGGCGATGTTTATAGCTTGATCCCAAGATGGAGAGAAACATGATAATGTTAGGATAATATATGAAAACTCCTTGGGGGCTCTCAGGGGAAATTTCGGATATAAAATAAAAGATATCATAAAAACCATCAAAAGAGCTAAATCTAGAAATGAAGCAAGACCCTCTTTAACAAGCTCTCAACCTCTTGGTAATAACAAGACATATTTACCATACATTCAAGGAGTTACTAATAAATTGGCTAGGTTTCTCAGAAAGAAAAATATTGATACCTCTTTCAAACCCCTAACAACCATCAGACAAAGAATGAGATCAGTAAAAGACAGTGCTGATCACTTCTAGCACAAATGAGTTTACGAGGTTAACATGTGGGGAGTGTTATATTAGTGAGACAAAAAGATCCTTCAATATTAGACTCAAGGAACATGGCGCTGACATAAAAAATGGTAGATCAAATCTTCAGCTCTTGCAGAACACTCAGAAAAAACATGCCACCATGTTTGCCTTGAAGACACAAATATTATAGCCAAAGAAAAGCATCAATATAAGCAGAAGATCTATGAAGCCCTTGAAATCATAAAGAACCCTCGCAGTCTTAATAGAGACAGAGGCTTAGATGTTAGTAGAAGTTGGATCCCATTCCTTTCTCAAGTATCCATGTCTCGCCACCTTGTTTAGTATCTCTCTCCCTAGTTCCCTCTAGTACTTTTGAACTCATTTGACCTTTCATCCGATCCCTCTCCTCCACGTCCATTTCCCTCTAACTCCTCTCTCTGCTTCCCTCCTCCTTATTCCCTCATTTCCTTCTTATTTTCTGCTTATCTCGGCTACCATATCATCTTAACCTTGTCCAACCTAATGATAACACCACACCCTTCTAATAATTATTATATAATTAATAACCATAAGCATTAATTTAATTATAACAATTAATTTAAGGTTAATAATTATAATTATTATCTTTATTATTATTAATTAACTTTATATTAGTTTTAATTAAGCAATTAATACTAATAATAAATTAGTAATATTGATAATTATAATTATAATTATCAACTTTAATATAATTATATTCAAAATTTATAATTTGTAAAATCCCCTTAAACAAATAATAATAATAAGGTTAGTAATAATAATAATTATTGTTATTATTATTAATTAACTTTATTATTAGTATTAATTAATCATTTAACACTAATAATAATAATAATTAATAATAAAAATAGTAATTATAATTTTCATTATTCACTTTATTATTATTTTACGAGAATATATTTAAAAATTTATCATACTTTAATTTTCCAAATGATTAATTGGTCAACTCTTTCATTTTCCAGACCATTCTATATTAATCCCCTAACCTCTGTGCTCTTCTCTGTAGGTATTATCCCGATGATGAGTCTTGTTATAGACTTGAAATGTCGATTCAAAAATAGCTACTGTGGAATTAGTTCTGAATAGTAAACTAGCTCGGAGTTTTTGGAGTTACCATTTCTGGGGGACATTGGTTAAAAATGAGTGTGAACCAATATGGGTTCTGTGATGGAGCTATTGTTGCATGCAGGCTTAGTTGTGGTTTGTCAACTGGAAATTACTGAGCACTAGGAATGTCACCTCTGGATCGATACGAGCTCTGCTAAGGATTTTCAGGGTCAACATCTTTTTCATCTTCATTATGAATAATGCCTCATTAGTAAACTCCTTGTTTTCAATGTTTTGTTGACATCTTGGAATAATAGTGGTCTAGTTTTGTCTCCCCTCCCTTGGATTGTTAATTATCACTGGTATGTTCTTTCAACTCCCATTCTAAGCCTTTTTCTTGAGGTTCTATTCATGTGCCTCACCTATCTCTCATCACCTAGTTTATTGGAGGCTAGGTTTTCTCCAACTCAATGTTTCCCATTACCTTTCCACATCTCTGATCACTTTTACTGTTGGTGAACCTCTTATTTTTCCCCTATCTCTCCTCTCAGCCTCATCTTGATCTATGAACTCTCCCTTCCTCTCTATGTCTTCCCTCTTTGTCCCCCAACTATTTGTTCTTCTCATTTCATCACTACGCATAGTCTATGTTATAGTCAACGAGGAGGCATAAGAAATCCTCAAGGATCATCTACATCCACTTCCTCTTCCATCTAGACTCACGCAAGTAGCTTCGCATGCTACCATGACCAAATATAGGGATAGCATCCTTGAAGTGGTTTATAGATCAACTTTTGATGTTGAAGACCAAGTTAGACATGCTAGAAGATTCATTCTTGCCATGCAAGTCCATTAGGACACTAGCGATTGGATACCCAATATAAGAAACTCTACCAATGCCTAGTATTCTCCCTACATGCAAATCGTCAACCTGTATTGGCATATACAAGTTGTCATGGGTAGTGTGCAAACAAACCGAGCAAACATTCAACAGGAACAACCAATTTGCATGGATGAACTAATGTACAAATTGGACAAGTTAATCAAGAAAATTTCCATTCTTAGCAAGAAATTAGCAAACTTCGATTTGTTTTCCCTCAAATGATGAGAATGAGCCAAAGCCACCGAACATAGTGGATTTTCCATCAATGTAATGATAGTGTGAACCAAATGTTTCAAACAAAGTTTCTTAGTTAGCACTGCCATTGTCATGACTATTATATTGTAGTTTAGTATATTTTCTGGTTCTTTTAACATTTTAAAAGACAATCTAATAGCCTATGCAATATGCAATTATCAAAATTTTGAACTTATGTTATTGGTTTGGTTTTCCAAATGGAATATTAGTAATTTGCGATACTTATCTATATATATATATATATATATATATATATATATATATATATGAAAGGTCTAATCTTTAAATAGTAATAATAAAATAAATAACAAAAAATATATTTTTATATATTTTATAAATATTTAATTTATTTTAACAAATTAGATACTCTTCTAAATATATTTTCAATAAAATTATATATATATATATATATATATATATATATATATATATATATATATATTATAATTTTTTTGACATTGTAGTAAGATATTTTATATAATTTTTCCATAAAAAGTAAAAGTTCAATTAATTTTGAGATGTCCCCTTTCTTTAAATATGTTTTTTCGAATTTAAAAAAATAAAATAATAATAATCGTAATGTTAAATTACTCATCTTTAAAAATGTTAAATTCAAATTTTATTAATAATTAAATTTATTAATTCCTCGATGGGGTGGATGAAAGGAATTATGCGGGGCATGAAGGCATGCCTCGCCTCCTCGAGAATTGAATCATGGGACAAGTGGCATGTGTGATATATGCAATCACAGTATGGAAGTTTCACGATGGGTGGCGTTAATTCTAAGTGTGAATTGATGTTGTTTATGAGTTTGGGCATGGAAAGATGTGAAGGTGGTAGAGAGAAAGAAGCATTTGTGCAAGCTACCAACCTACGCAATCTTCTTTGATTGTAGCTCTCAAGAATACAAATTGCAATCTGCAAGCGAGGTTGTCATTAGAGAAATTTTGAGGCCTAAAATGAGCATCAAAACAAGATGTACAACCAAAATCAACTTTTTAAGAACCAATGGGATTCAAGTTGATGATGTTAACCATGGGGGATGATTCACCATTTTTGGAGTAAAAACATAAAAATATTAAAAAAAAAAAACTACTTTTTCAACTCGTAATTTCAACTTATCTTCTTTAAATTTACTCAAATTTCAAGCAGGAGCACTCGTTAAATGCAGAATTTAATTCCTCATCCAAGGATTACCCATGTTGCATACTCTTGATGGATCCTACTACATGAAAAATGAGAAATTGATCCGGACTTATATAGGAACACAACATAATACATATACAAACATAAACATCAAGATGCAGAAGAAATAAAACTTCATTTCATTAGTATCAAAGAACTGAAATATGCTTACATACATAATGGAAATAAACTAGCTTGAGCGATGGTAGCTTATCTCTGAGAAGAGATGTGGCGGCTACATGTCTCTGATATGTGTTACAATGACGCTCAAGGGCCTTTTTATTATTGAACAACAAGGAAAAACCCTAAACAACCAAAACCCTAACCGCAGGAGATGGAATGCCAAGAGTTTGTGGGTCCCATTGGGGTTAGTTGGGAAGCCAACTTCCTAAGGTCGTAACTTGGTCATATGATCTTTGTTTGGCATGTACGATACCTGATTGGAAATATATCTCCACGTACTACATGATTTGTAGCAAGCCCTTACCTATGGACATATGCTTGTTGTGGACCTCAAAACAATGTCGTTTAGGGTGTCAAAATAGCTCTGGAAGTTCAGGACCAAAAAAAATGCTAAAAATAGTAGATGCTGCTATAATCAAGGAAACAGATGAAACTGACTAGAAATCTAGGTGGAATAGGTCGGTGGCCACCAATATCCACTTGTATAAATCCTCCCCCCTTAGAAAGTAATGGTCCCCATTGCGTGCAAAGCCTCCATGAGGTGAGGAAATTTTTGTTGAACCTGTTCCCTAGTGAACCACTTTCCTTGGTGAATGAATTTAACTACTTTGACAACTCGATATAGTTGGATCCTCTATTTGTGAGTGTTCTTGATCTGTGTGCCCATGATCCTATCATTTTTGTCTTGTTCGATGCAACTTGGGTTGAGCTCCGTTGGTGTCAGTTGTTTAGCAATGTTGGATGTGTCCAATAATGGGGGAAAGTATGGTCGCAGCCGGTCCACATTGAATGTTGGGTGTAGGCCAAGGAACGGTGGAATGTTGAGCTTGAAAGAACTGTCCCCTATAGCCTTGGTGATGGTGTAGGACCCATATTGGAGAGGAAAAAGTTTTCGGTGGGGCCCAGCGAGGTGCTCCTTCAACAAATGTAACCAAACTTTGTCACCCACATGGAACCTGTGTGGCACCCGATGTTGATAATAATGTTGCTTGTACTTAGCATTGGCTCTATCCAATATGTCATGGACCTGCTGGCGGATGTGCTGAATGCACTCAATAAAATTGTTATCCCTATTAGCTTCAGCCTGAACATGAGATGAATCTGCTTAGGTAGCTACAAATGGTATGGCCACATCAATGGGACATAGTGCTTGGAATCCCAACCCCACCTGAAAGGGGATGTGGCAAGTTGAACTATGGAGAGCTTTATTGTAACTGTGTTGGACATAGGGGAGGCTTTCATCCCATGTGTGTGGATGCTTCAAGTTATACATGCACAGAATGTGAACGATCATTCTATTGATGACCTTTGTTTGGCCATCAATTTGGAGGTCGAAGGTCACGGACTTAGTAAGATTGGTGATCTAGGAGGATCTTCAAAGGCTCAAATTTCAAAATTATTGAACCATGAATATAATGACACCAAGTTAAATAACTCGTCATTACAAACCCAATGGCACAAATGGCGCCTCGATAGGATATCGTATGAACATCCTATCACAGTCAGAAGTTTTCAAGTCATAAGGAGATGTGGGGACCTATTCTGCCTATGTGGCAACCAAATGGCCAATTAGTCATCGAAACATGGCACGCCAGTGCTTTTCTTCTGCCCCTGCACAAAAGACAACACAATCATATTTTATATATATATATAGTTATTATGTAGCCATATAATAATATGGTGCGACATATGTATTAAATATCGAGGTTGAAAACTATATCAAAAACCCACTTTGGCATATATTACCATATATTATGACTCCAAAATGATTTGTAAACCACACAATGGTCAAATGGACCGAGCCACATGTTATATATGTTATGTCTTTGAATGACCACCATGAAATGAGGGACCAATGGGTGTTGAACCCGCACTGGCAGGTGGGCCAACGTGCTAGCGGCGACCCCATAACCGTCAAACACCACAAAACGCAAAGCACCAACAGTAAAATAAACAAGCCAAATATATATGGGGGATCAGTGGGGTTGGAACGCTCGAACACCCTGGTGCTATTCTGAGCACCAACCAACTCACCCAATGGCTCCGTTGGGATATCCGCCAGCATTACACCATTTAAACTCCAGAATTTTTCATTCCAGCGGGGAGGAGAGGCGAAGACCGTCGGGTCCGACAGTGGAATAGTGTGCAAAACCAGGAGGGCAGGACCATGACTCCGGGTTCCAGGACTGGAACCCTTATGCATGGGTATCTCTTTTTGATGTTGAAAGAATCTTAAAGATTCCTTGTGGTCCAAAAGTGCCAATGTCAGAAACGGGTTGACTTTTTAGTCATTTTTCACAATTTTTCACCAAGAATCCAACCGTGCAGCTTGTTTCTCTAGAAAAGGTCCACATATTTAGCCCATCCCTAGAAGTGGAAGTATAAGGTGTCATCTTGTAATTTCTTGTAATTTGATTTCACTTCCAAATAATGAAAGAGGCCTCCCCACATTTATGAAGGCCCACAGATGCAACCCACACTAGGTGAACTCCATTATCGAGTTGTTCTTGTTCCTTTAATTTCATGGTTTGTTTTGAATTCCACTTCTTTTATGTGTTTATGTCACTTGGTTACATGCTCCTTTATGTGAAATATTGTATGAATACTTGAAGTAAAAGATCTGGATCAAGTTTGGTATCAGAGCAAGTATTCTTAATGCGAGTTGCATGAGTGAATGCTAACCAGGAACAAGCTCCAAAGAGGATAAGGAAAACTTAAATCCTTTGATCCCGAAGCAAGGCATGCAACACAAAGACGGAACATGTCAGATGAAGAAACTCGAATGGAGTAAGAGAAAAATTATCGCAAGATATTCTTCACCATGGTAGAGAATGTTAACAAGTTGTTTGCATAATATGAGAAGACAATCAAGCCTGAGAAGAAAGAACCAGATGATCATGCCTCGGTAAATCATAAAGGTGGAAGAGGAGAGCCTCCTAAACCTCCCTCTTCATCCTCTAGTGATAGCTCTTCTTCCTCTTCTCATCATTCTAACGGACATCATAGGAATGCATCTAAGAAGCCATTTTTTAAGTTAGACGTAAAGTTTGATTTTCCCACGTATAATGCAGAATGTAGTGCAGTGAAATTAAACAATTGGATTAGATAGATCGAGGTTTATTTGTGGATTCAACAAATTGACGAGGATGAGGCCAAGATCCTATTAGCATCTCTTTGGCTGAGTGGCACGTCTCTTGTTTGGTGGGAGAGCAAGTTGTAGAAAGGCAAAAAAAACCAAGGTAATCTCCTTTCTTCTTGGTCTAATTTTGTTTCTGCATTAAAAGATCAGTTTTATCCTTTGGGTTATCAACAAAAGGCTTTAATGGAATGGAAATATTTGAGACAAGGAAAGGGTCAAAATGTAAAAATATTCATAAAAGAGTTTAGGAAACAAGCTTTGAATTTGGGCATTTCACTTGATTCACTAGAAACTGTAACAAAGTATATTGGTGCTTTACATAGTTACATCAGACATTCTTTATTGTGAAGGCCATTCATCTTGAAAGCAGGGGAAAGAATGACAAAGAAGATCAACCCAATAAATCATATTTCAAACCTCATAATGGCAAGTTAAAAGGAAAAGGCAAGGGAAAGGACAAGAAGGAAGCTCCAACCAAGAAGGAGGAAGGAGCAAATCCATCTTGCACACATTGCAAGAAGGAAGGCCATGATTATGAACATTGTTGGAAGTTGCATCCAAATTTGAAAACAAAGAGATTTGGTGGTAAGAATGGGAAAAAGATGGTGGCAACTATACAACAAGATCTTGTATCTTACTCCGGTGATGAGACATAGATCACAATGGTAGGAATACAAGGTACTCTTTCTATTCATGCTAATGAAAATTCTGAATTGCATGCAAGTACAAGTTCTTCAAATGGGTCTCTTGCTAATGAATAAAAGAGGACTGAATTTTTCCACATTAGAGTCGCGATGAAACATACTAAAGTGGAAACCTTGTTTGATCTGGGCTCACAAGAAAATTTGATTTCAGAATCCTTGGTTAAAAAGTTAGGTTTAGAGACCAAGCCTCATATAAAACCCTACCCGCTTGGTTGGGTGTGTGACAAAGCCAAATTACATGTAACCAAGCAGTGTAGAGCTAGATTTGTGGTTGCATCCAAACTAGTAGATGAGGTTGACCTTGATGTTTTACCTTTGGATATATGCTGCATTGTATTGGGGAGTCCATATTTGTATGACAGGAAAGCATTTTTCTTTCACCATGAAAACAAGTATCATCTCACAAAAGATGATGTGGAATACATTGTTAGAGATCATCATGCTAAAATCAATGCCAGTCTTGTAAGTGCCAGTCAGATGAAGAGATTGATCAATTCCAGCAAAGGGTGCATGCTCATGGTTGTGAGAGAAAAAGATGCAGAGACATTTGAAGCTTTCTAAGGTTGTGATCCCACTCATAAAAAAGAATTGTATGAAATTGTTTCTCACCATAATGGGATTTTTCAGGAACCAAGTGGGTTGCCTCCAAAGCGTGAGATCCAACATGAGATTAAGTTGCAGCAGGATTCTCCTTCACCCAACATTGGTATGTACAGTTTGTCATCCATTGAGATGGAGGAGATAAAGAAGCAGGTGCAGGACTTGTTGAACCAAGGGGTCATAAGGCCAAGTTCTTCCCCATGTGGTTCACCTATTGTGTTGGTGCCAAATAAGGATGGCACGTGGAGAATGTGTGTAAACTATAGTGCACTCAACAAAATAATTGTGAAGAATCGGTACCCTCTCCCTCGCATTGATGATTTATTAGATCAATTGAAAAATGTCGTATATTTCACAGAAATGGACTTGTGCAGTGGCCATCATCAGGTCAAGATTGTAGAACAAGATGTATGTAAGACTACATTCAATACAAAAAAGAGGATGTTTGAATGGCTAGTGATTATATTCAGACTATCCAAGGCTCTGACCACATTCATGAGGGTGATGAATAATCTTTTCAGACCTTTTCTTGATGATTTTTTACTTGTGTATCTTGATGACATTCTTGTTTATAGTATAACATGGGAAGATCATGTGAGTCAAGAAAAATTGTTTGTCAAAAAGTATAAGTGTGAATTTGGTAAGACCTCTTTGGTTTACTTGGGTCACATTGTTGGAGGCGGACAATTAAAAATAGATCCTTCTAAAGTTGATGTGATTGTAAAGTGGCCTAAACCCACCAATGTTACATATGTTCGTAGCTTTTTGGGTGTAGCACAATAGTAGAGAAGGTTCATTTCCAACTTCTTCATCATTGCATCCCCCTTACATGCTTTGACAATTGTGAAGCAAACCTTTTAGTGTGGAGGAAAGTAGTAGAAAGCCTTTGATACACTAAAAGAGAAGATCAGTACCACATCAATTTTGACCTTACTGTCAGGCCTCTATTTTGTCTTGATTTATATCACCTTTTACTTGGAAATCCCTCATTCTTTTGTTTAGTTTGAATGGATATTGTTGTGGTTTTGTGCATTCTTAGAGACAATAAAGTAAGTATTTACTATTTTCCATGATTCCCTTGTTTTAACTAGATTTAAACATTAAAATCATCATTAATAATAGTTCGTGTGTTCACAGGTTTAAACATAGTTGATTACGTTTTTATGCATATGACAATAGGCCTTGATCCTACACTCACTTCCTTATACTATGCATCTTATTCCTACACCAATTGGGATTCCTACACTCATGAGTATTCCTACACTAGTTTATTATAAGTTATATACTTCCCACACTCTGAAGGGCTTTTTCACCAAGTTCATGCACTCACATTCTTGCACTAGAGTCAAAGAATGCGTAGACTACTTCAATTATTCAAATTTGGAGGGCATTACTTACCTAGCAATTTGAATATCAATTCGAGGATATTTTGGGAAATGCATGGTGGTCAAAATCGCCCTTAGTTTTCACCACCAATTTTATACCAAGAAAATAGGAGCCATTTACCAAAACAATCCCTCATGTACTAGATTCAGCTCCTCTATTTGAAATTTAGTTGCACCAGAACTAGATCTGAATTTTATCCATTGAAAACTGTTACAATTTGTAATATGTTCCTTATGTATTCGATTGGCTTATTAATAGCTCGATTTAGAATGTAAATATATATATAAACTGAAAGATGGCGTTGAGCCTAGGAGAGATGGTTCCAATGTAAAATTATGCGAGTATAGTTAATTTGTGGATCGCCCCCTTTGTTTGCTAGTGATGAGCCTCTAAATTAGACATAAATTAAGGCCTGTGCCTCTAAATTAAACATAAATTAAGGTCTGTGACCATCCTTTAGCATATTAAACCTCTCTTTTTGCATTAGATAATGTATTTTTAACTTTAATATATTCATTAGGAAGGTTTATGAATAATTGCATATTTGTGCCTAATATTATTTATTTTTGTGGAATATTATGAGAATATTGGGAAGATTATGAAGATTTGGAGGAGGAGATAATTTAGGGACTTGCTCCCTACTATAAGAGGATCACTATTAAATAATAAATCAACAAGATATTATGGAATTATGGCACAGATTGTGGAACTCCAATAATTGAGCAAATCCACGGCCTAGGAATATGGTCCTTGTCATTTAATGTACATTCCTGGTATTGGGAACCAGATCCACTAATCAAGGGATTTTGGTGGGGAAAGCTTCCTCCATTCATGGGGAATGATTCCTAATAATTTTGTATAAGTACCAAGTCGAATTTTCCTCTAGGGATAGATTTTCATTAGTGTTCTTGTGGAGAGAACTCGTATTTCTGCAGCTCTATTGTATTTTATTGCAAGGATGTAATTGTATTGATGAAAATAATGAAGATTAGTGTAATGTTCAACTTCTATATTTTTTCTCCTCCATAGGTATTTGAGTTTCCTTGGGCTTCGCCATCTAAGGAGCCTCAAAGCCCTTTTGTATCATTTTCTTTGCTTCTTTTCACTTCTTATTCACATGCATCTCTTGTTTTATTTTTTTTTATTTTTTCATTTAGCATAAATGATTTCTTGTTGTAGGATTGGGTTAAATGGTTGATATAAGTTATTTTGCAGGATCACAAGCATAATGTCATCTTTGGAAAAGATTTGTAAGGTCATAGTTATCATTTAGCTACTTGGATTAGCTCTCTTATTTCCAAATCTAGATTTCTGGAACTCCTTTGTGGCAAAGAACAATAAATTTATGCTATTTTTTAGAGCATGCTAACGAGCCTCAATCAAGTTGGTTCCACTTGCATTAGATCACAAAAAATTCTATTTAATAAAAAAAATTACCCCACTGCATTTTCACTTGATTAGTTTAGGCATTTTATAGATTTACTAGCTCAATAGTTCTCGAATTTCTAGATTTTTGACTAGTAATTTTGTGCTATTTTTTAGCATGGGTTAACAAAGGTCTTTTTGAGTGATTCCACTTGGAATGGGGATCTAAGACATCCTAGTCAATAACAAAGTTTGTCCCATCCAAATTTCATTTGATTTGATTGGTCATTCAATGAATTATAATTTCGTATAGTAAATCTATAACATCCTGTAGTAAATCAGGGGATCCTGTAGGAGAACTAGTACATCCTATAGGAAATCCTGTAGCGGCCCGTTTTGAGCCCGAATTGAGAAAAATCATCATTGAAACTGGGATTAGGCCCCTACTTGACCTCCAAGCCATAAAAAACATTGTACCCCTCTTGCTCCACACTTGTCTCCCCTGCCAAAGATCGAGGAAAGATTAGAATTTACATTTATAAAGCAAAAAGATTTAAAAAAATGAGTTCTTTTATATATACACATGCGCACAGCAGTTGGTACTCTCTAGATCAGATTTCATGCTCAGTTAGCTTAAATCATCACATGTGATAAATAGGGTTAATCTAGGTTTCGTTTACATTTAGTTCATGATCTTTATGCAATTAGAATAGGTTTCTTTCCTTGTACTTTGTTTCTTGCAATAGGTTAAGGTTCCATTTCGAACATTTCATTTTCTGCAATTAGTTTAAGATTTGACTTCAGTACATGCACTCCATTACATCATGACAGTAAAGGAAGGACACATTGTATGCTGCACATATAGTGTCGATACCTCTTAAGTTTGTACGAACCCCGGGTTGATAATTAAAGTTGATAGCCTTGGGAGTTGCAGCATTCTTGTTGCAATACCAAGGCTCATCACTTTTTGGCACCGTTGTCGGGGAGGTGTCAAAGTATGCATTGTTTTCTTCCCTAGTTGATTCATTTCTTTTTACTTTGTGCAAAAAACAAAAAAATATTTGCATTAGGCATATTTAATTTCAAAAGTAGAAAACTACATTGCATTATAGTTTTCATTCAATCATAAAAAAAAAAAAAATCTCCAACACCAACCCACCCCCCCCCATTTGATCACGTGGTGCAGTAAGAGCCACATCACCATTCACTTTTGCAGCTAAAAGAAGAAGATGGAAAAGAATGTAGAAGAAATGGATGGAGATTATGACAATGAGGAAGATCCTCTTGGATTTCCCATTCAAGATACTGATGGTAGTGTGCACATGAAGAACATCCCTCCATCTTTTCTTCCAAAATTTCATGGTCTAAGGTCAGAGGATCCGGAAACCTTTCTCTTTGAATTTTAAATTGTTTGTAGATCTTATGGTTACTTATTAAAAACTCAAATACTGAGATTATTTCCAGCAACATTGAAGGATAGAGCTCTTAATTCATTCATGAGTTTAGGGACTAATTCAATAAGATCATGGAATGATATGCAAAATATATTTCTAGAAAAATATAAATATCATGATCTTAAAGAAGAAATCTTTATAATGAATAAAAAATAAAATGAGAGTCTAAAGTATCTAATAGAAATGTTCATGTATAATGTTAAGAGGGAAAAACTACATCATTTAGGATCCTACACACTAAAAACCCTCTTACTTAGAACAATTATGGATGAATGGATTAATCTCATTGATCTCATGAGTAGAGGTGATGTATACCAATTATCATTTGAAGAAATTTGTGAAACATGCAAACACATATCAAGAGGAAGGGCAAGCGTAGATAAATCAGCATCAAGATTGGTAAGTCAAGCTAAACTTGGAAATTTGTTTGATAACTTTAAAACAAAAATTCTTAGAAATCTAAGTGAACAAGTAGAAATGTTAAGAATACAAAATGAACAAAAAAAACATTTTGATATTCATGTTGCTCATACAAAATCACATGATGTTAAATGGTGCTCCTCATTACCAATGTTGAAGGAAGTTCACCAAGAGGACAATAGAGCAAGTCAATTTCCAATGCGGCAATGTTATATTGCTCCAAGAGGACCATGATAGCCTATTCAACCTAGTATGATGCAAGAGCCTAATTTACAATTTTAAGGTTATGCATATCCACCTCAAAGTAATTGGAACACACCCTTTCCTTGGCAACATTGGCCATCTCAACCCCAAAACCAATCATGGCAAGAAGGTTGGCAAGGAACTTATGGGAGCTATCCACAATATCCTCAGTATTTTCCTCAATATCCTCCATACCCAACTCCATGTTATCCCTACCATTCATCTCCACCACAACCACAACCCCAACCACATCCATCTCAAATATCCACTCCCACTCAACTACCTGTACCACCATTTCCAAACCCACACATCGAAGTAGCTCTAACCATTTACAATGCTAAGGTACAACACTTCCAAACATCTCCTCTTGAGATCAATGGTATTCACCATAGCTTAGGAAGAGTATTGCAAAAAAGAGATTATCTTGATATCATTGAAGGACCACATCCAGAAGAAGAAGATTCAAATGAGAAGACCACATAATCATGGGCTGCACTTGAGGAAGAGTAGACATCAAATTCAGAGATCGAGACAACCCTATCATGGTTACCATCAAATCCTCCATGTATTCAAGAGAACAATCAGCAAAAAGAGGAACATTCGAAGGTTATGGTAGAAGAAGACATGAAGAATGATCCAGATAAGCAAGAAAACCAAGGAAATCAAATTTATATTGAGGTTTGGTTCCAGAAAATCAACAAGATGGAGCATCACTCTCTTCTTCAACTATGATTGATCCTTTCAAAGTCAAATCATTTGGTCTCTGAAATCCAGGTACATGTCAAAGAATACATTTCAGGCCTACACATCATTTTTTCTGTCATCTTGATGTGCACATGGCTCCATTGGAAGTATTCTTATACTTGAAAGTGATTTGTTTTTCAAGTCGGGTAGGGTACAAAACAAAAAATGAAAAATAAGAGAAAAAAAAATCTCAGGTGAAAACCTCCTTTAAGGAACCTCAGATTGGCTCATTGATTGAAAACCTCCATAAGGCGGTCAATGGGTTGGGAAAAAAGAAAAAAAGAGAAAAAAGAAAAGATCCTAGGTGAAAACCTCCTTTGAGGCACCTAGGTAGACCTACTAGTTGAAAACCTCATTGAGGCATCTAGTAGGCCTAGAAAAAAAGAAAGGAAAAAATAAAAAAACTCCTTGCTCCATGTATCTCTTTGATGAATGTTGGTGCTCTCCAACATCTACAAGGAACAAAAGTAAGTTGCCACCAGAGAAAGAAAAAAAAGGTCAAACCTAGTCAAAAGAAGTCAAATTTTGACTTTCTCCTCCTTTGCTCAAATGCTCCAACAAGTCCAAGGGCATGCCAATCCATCACTCTCATCTATTTCCACCATTCACCCATAATTCTCAAGCTTTTCCCATTCATTTTGTTCGTTGTCCTAAAAAACTATAGGAAGACTCTGTTTTACTACAGGAAACAAAAATACATAGAGCAGAAATTTATTTTTTCCATAAATTGAAAACCATGCATCCATTTAAAAAGTTGTTTCACTGGGAGATTCATATGGATGGTGCTAACATTCCCAAGCAATTTTAGCAAATTACAATGCATGGTTTCCAAGAAATCGGCCTTCATCATCTTTAGCCATTTTTAGTTTTTCTCGAGATCCATGAATCCATTGACCAATTTGTTTTTATGGGGATGTGCATAATGATCATGGAAACATGCTCATAAAGTTTTAAGTAAATCCATTCTACCGATTGGGAGATACAGACAAAACAAGTCTGCTACAAGAGGTTGTCCTCAATTACTACATGAGTTTCCTGTAGTACTACAGGAACTTCTGAAAATCTACAGGAAAGGCATTCCGATGGAAAATTATGATGCAGGCATGTTTTGGGATAGAAAAAAAGGACATTGACTTCACCACATCTCAGCCAACATCCATCATGACCATGTCACTCTATGGCCACACCTTCCACTCATTCCAATACCTATTTACCCTCCAACAGAGAAAGGACACAAACATTAAAAAAAAGGGGTAGCTACATCAGCCTATTTGGAAGTAACAACAGGCTCTAGGCCTAACCTTCAGTACCATGATTGAAAGAGGAGAATCATAACTACAGGTACAATGAAACTCGTCTAGAGCTGATCAGTGACAAAGGAAGCCATCACCTACACATCAATAAGAAGACAGCCCATCAGCAAAATAAGCTCAACAAAAAAGAAAAAGGCAGTCAAGAAGATGCACCTGAGTCATGAGAAGCACAACAACATCAACTCAGTAGCAACATGCATGTCTCTCCAACAACCATCAGGTAGGTACATGTATGAAATATTCTTGACCTCTTCTTTTGAGCATATTATAGTTAGAAATTTGTTGGCAATGCATGAGAGATGAGGTTTTATAAGATAAGGATGGGTCAGCAGTCTCAGTCGCCTTTGACTAGTTAATTGCAGCTCACTCCTCCACTCATGTAATGTTGAAAAGCCAAATTATGAAGGGTGATTATTTCAAAGAATGAGGACAACAGTTAAAAGAAGAAATTTTTGCAAAGTCCAAGTCACCAAAACACTCCAAGCCCTCCATCCACTTCATATTCACTATCTATCCATCATAATTCTATCCCATTTCATAATTTCAAGAACAAACCCTATCTCACCCTAAAAATTTACTAAAAAAGCAAACAAAGCATCCTCTCCATTTTCACAAACCTACATCATTTCTCATCACTCCCATACAATTAGAAGACTCTGAAGGAAGAAGGAATGACTACTACAAGAAGGCAGAATGCTGCTACAAGGAAGTGTTGATGCCCCGAAAATCGTTGCATCAACATCGGGGGATAACCACCTGGTCTGGACCTTAATACAACTCCTTTTCTGTTTGGGATGGTGGCTCCGATTGGATATAATGGGACCAGTTTCCCAATAATGAATAAAAAGGGGATGGATGAGTGATTGGTTTTCTAATAAATGATAATGAGTGGATGACTTAATCTAACAGCGAAAATATAAATGACTATTCTATCCCGGGAAGCTTCTATTCTTTTAAGTGCAACGCTTGATGATCTGTGTCCATCGATAGGCATATAGATGACTCTACTCAATAAACATAGACATTCATTCACTTAATGATTGCTTTGTTCAAATAGTTGAACAAAGTGATTAACAAAACATTGTTACACTTATCCTTTTATATTACCAATACATGTATGATTAAAAGAAAAGCATGCTGTAAACATCCAGTAGTGGAAAGTGTGGAGCACTGGAAAGGTATGTTTTTGATGAACAATTTAGTGACTTTTCAGTAACAATTGTAACCCTTTCTGCATAATGACCTTAAAGAAATAAAGAATTTTAATAGAATGTGTGAGAATTAGTATGGAAAGCTTAATCGCTGATAATTGTTATTTTTCCATGCAGGAAAGGGTGGAAACGAAGGGCTGTCATTCGAAAGGAAAAGATAAAGGGAGAATAACTACTGTCCCTTTAGGAGGGAACCGGATGCGAACAAGATCGAACAGATCAAAGCAGAACGACCCTGGGAAGGAAGAAGAGTTATCAATTCGGTGGAACAGGGGAAGAAAAGTAAAGGATTAACGGCTTGGCGAATCCCTCAGGATCTTTGATCCTGAGGGATCGCTGTTTTGCTTATTTTTTCTACTTAGATACCTCTACCGTTATTCTTATAAAAAGGGACAGCAGTGTTAAGCAAGGGGATCTCCTTTTTCATATATGTAACTGTGAATTTCAGACTCAACTTTGATCATCGACTCTCACTAAGACTTGTTTTCCTATATATTTGTTGATGCATTAATACAAAAGACTTGGTGTTTATTTCATCTCTGCGTCTGGAGTAATCTAAGGCGGTGTACCGTTGGAAGCTAAGGGCCCGGCTCCGAAGGACACTTGCTTTTGTATCATTATAATTTGGATTTTGTGTGGTTTGTTTATCTTTATAGTTTGGTAATCTGACATGTTTTTCATATGCTATTCCATGCTCTGTCACGATTAATTCATTAATGGTTTCTTTCAAGAGATTTATGTAGTAACTCTGTATTTTATGAGTGAATCTTTTCAGAGTTGATTGCATGTTATCAATCTAAGCCAAACTGTTTCTATTACAGAGTCTTCATATTGAATATTGCTGTATTGGATTCATTTGAAATCTCAATTATTGGAATCCGGAAGTAATGTTATTCTATTTGGAAATATAGTCATCAGATTGCTATATTAGCGTGGTGTGTGAGTATATGGTTGATGCTTGTTGTTCCATAACTTATCAGTAAAGTATATTTCATCCAATTTGCTTTAAGAGAGAAGATTGCTATTTGATTGCAGAATGTGAGTTTAGATCAATAGAGCAAGTTTAGTTTTGACTCGCGAGATTTAGTTTATTGGATTGCCGTTCCATTTATTGCTGTTCCATTTACTGCTGTTCCATTTCAGATTTGCTATTCCATTTCCTGTTTGTTGTTCCATTTTACTTTCTGTCGTTCCATTTACTTACATTTGCTATCTTGGTGTGAGAGAAGGTCTAGGCTGTAGTGAGCCTCAGCAATCGCTGCCTAGCTCCCAGACCTATGGTCCATGCTCTAATTTCTTTTCCATCAGTTTCTAGAGGGATGGGTTATCGCTTCCGTACCCTTGACTGATAAGCTGCTTTGTGTGATTTTATTCTTTTAGAGCGATTTAGTCATAAGCTTAGCATCCGTTTACTCTTGTATTTTCTAGACACTGTACTACTAAACATTACTCTGACGAATAGCCTTGGATTGAGTTACTCTTTGCAATAACAAAGCATTCCCGGATTGACTTATTAATGTGGCATAACTAGAGGTGAAAGAGACCCTTGTTACAGCTCTACATTTTGGCGTCGTTGCTGGGGAAAGAGTATAGCCATTTGTCTTTTACATAGTAGTGTACGAGTCTACTGGGGGAGAGTTGGATTTTAAAAACGGAAGGTAAGAACCTGCGTACGGAGCATGTAAAAGCCCTGCTCCACCGTCCGCTTTCCTGGCAGAATTATGGGTTGAATAGAATTTGGTAGTTTATAGAGTGCATGACTAAGCAGAAAAAGCCTGAAAAAATTATCAAACCTCCATTCAAACCCGAAAAAGCCAAAGGGCCAGTGACCCTTGGCCGAACAACCTTCATAGACGAAATCTATAAGAGAACCGAATCTCAGCCATCGGTAGGGTTCAGGAAAACCAATTCTAAACAACCTACTAGCTCCCTTCAGGCCGCAGGATCACCATCTGTAGCCTTCGCTGAGGTGCATAGTCAGACTGATGAACAGGACTTTCAAGAAATTGAAAATTCTATTCCAGAACGACTGCAGGAAGGGAATCTAAGCAATCTTTGTGAAGGAGAAGGGGAAACAGGAGAAGTTGAGGAGCCAAGATCTCCTCCTAGGATAATTCATCCATTAAAAAGCCCAGATAAAGGAAGCGCTGTAAAAATCATTGTTGAAGGGATTCAGTCTCCTCAAGCAACATGGACTCTCGTTATTCCAGACGAAGGAAGTGCTATTAAAACAATCCCTGTTAAGGCCGTTCCTTCTCCGCCTAAGAATACCCTCTTAGAGATCCCGGAAGGTTACTGGCACATATTCGATCCCATGGCACAGAATCAGCCAAACACTCAAACTTCTACATTACAATATCCTATAGTGGATTCCGCAACAAATGCTCCTATGAAAGCAATTCCCCTTCAACATATTCCTACATTTCATGGACTTACATCAGAGGACCCCGATGCATTCTTATTTGAATTTGATGTATTATGCAGGGGATATGATTACACCACTGACCCCCAGAAATTAAAGTTGTTCCCCTCCACTTTGAAAGGAGCAGCTTTAAGATGGTTTATGGGTTTAGGTGGTGGAGTTATAAACAACTGGGAGAAAATGAAAGAATCTTTCCTAAAGAAATATCAAGATTATTGTAGGTCTAGAGAACTGAAAGATGAAATATTTCAGATGACAGCTAGACCAAATGAAACACTAGAAGAATATGTAGAATGTTTTCAGTATAATTTACAAAGATCTCCATATGCATCATTACCTCTGCCTGATAATGTGTTAAAAACAGCATTGATTAGAGGCATGAAGGAACAATGGATTGAAACATTAAATATCATGGGAAAAGGGGATATTTATCAAGAAAATTTTGCTGACATCATCGATTTATGTATCAGGAGCTCGAGAGGTAGCACAAGGATAAAACCAGCAGAATATGATCGGTTTGTCAGAGATAACAAAATATCAACAGAAGGAGTAACACGTGTAGAACTTGGAAATTTATTAGAAAATTTTAAAACTGATATCCTGGGGACATTGACTACACAACTTGATATTGTGCAGGCTAAACAGAAGCAGATAGAGGCAGAACAGAATTTGGCGATCTTCTACCCCCGATGTAGAAGAAAACATAGCCACAAGGAATGTCCACTGGATGCAGTTCAAACATGTGCTATCTGTACAAAAGATCATCTTACTGAAAGCTTCCCCTCACTTCCTGGATTGAAGGCAGTATATAAGGAAGCAGAAGAAGAGCCAGAATCAGCATACTTCGTTAACCAGCGTCGCTAATGGCAACCAAGGCAATCGGGTATGTTTTCAGACCCAACTTCTTCTTTTTAGCCTCCACAGTATAACGCTCAGCAATATAGTATGTGGCAAAACCAATCTCAACCCCCATTTCCGAACTGGTCATCACAACCATTTCCTTCTCCAAATCCATGGATGAATCAGCCAAGCCAATTCGGTTGGCCGAATTTTCCTTACGCCCCACCATATTGGCAGAATACCTCATATCCTCCACAATGGACCCCCCCTACTTCACAAAGTTCACCCTGGCAGACAAATTGGCCAAGATCGACATATCAGCCAACAGGAACTATCCCGCTCCCTCAACCGAATCTGCCAGCTTTGCAACAAAATCCCCAGACTAATCTGAGACCGCAACTCCCAGCCCAACCCAATCCGAATCCTAATAATAGGCCGGTCCAATCCCTCCAAATTATAGAATCAACAGAAATCGGACCTGAACTGAGGGAGTGCAATGATCTTCAGTTAAGATCTGGACGTATAATAGAAATAGAGGGAGATAAAACAGTTCACATTGAAGATCAGTTACCAATAGAACAGTCGTTACAACAAGAGGGTGCAAATAAGGAGCAGACTCATCATCAAGCGAATACACCCTCTCCTTCCTTCCCAGAACGATTAGTCATACCACGACCTGTACAATATCCAGACTTTGACATTCTGGGAGAGCTACAAAACCTGTACATACGAATTCCTTTCCTCCAAGCCATACAAGACATCCCTATATATGCAAAAACTATAAAAGAATTGTGCATAAAAAAACCAAGGAGGAATGTAACCACTAACCCAGGAGTCCAAGTAGTCCATACTTTATCTGACCTGTTATCAGGAACACCCATTAAATATGAAGATCCCAGAAATCCAATCGTAACTGTTCAAATCTATGGTCAGACTCTGACTAATGCTTTAGTCGATTTAGGAGCTGCAATTAATATTTTGACAACTTCTACTTGCCAAATGCTCGGTATTACATCAGTAGGACCCACTTCTACTTTGTTAGAATTGGCTGACCGATCTGTAGTTCGACCGGAAGGAACTCTATATGATGTCATGGTCTCTATAGATTCTTGGGAATACCCAACTGATTTCCTGGTAATTAATCCAAAAACCCGACTGGATGGACACCCGCTAATTTTAGGTAGACCTTGGCTTGCTACCGCCGATGCTTACATTGGTTGCCGGCAGGGGAATATGACCATAACCAGAGGACCAGATATTAAAAATCTAGTTCTATACCCTCCAGCACAGCCAAGTCTTACAATGATAAAAACTAACCAGCACCCTCTATCATACCTTACTGACAATATCAGATCACCATTGACTATACAAAAGGCCCTAGACTTTAAAGACCAAACAGAAGATGATGCCATCAATAGCTTCGTTAGTCAAACCGAATCTAGACCTCATGCACAGTGTTTCATGATAGAAGCTGCATTCGATAACGAACTAGAAGAAGATCCCTTGAAAGATACACATGACCAAACGATACCTGTGACTTCTATTGCCAATAGTAAGGCAGTGGAAATTGAACCGGGAAAAACTCTAAACATCAATGCCAATCTTACACCGGATCAAGAAATAAAACTCATCCATCTGTTACGGAAGCATCAAGAAGCATTTGCGTGGGATTACCCTGATATGAAAGGGATTGACCCCCAATTGTGCACCCACCATATTTATATAGAAAAAGATGCGAGACCTGTCCGTCAACCGCAAAGAAGACTCAACCCTCATCTAAAAGATGTTGTAAAAGCAGAACTTCAGAAGCTTTTAGATGTTAATTTTATCTATCCTATTTCTGATAGTAAGTGGGTCTCTCCACTTGTGGTGGTACCCAAGAAGAATGGGAAATGGAGGATTTGTGTGGATTATAGAGAGTTAAACAAAGCCACACAAAAAGACCATTTTCCCCTCCCATTCATAGACCAAGTATTGGACACTTTAGCAGGAAAGAAATTCTTTTCTTTCCTGGATGGCTTCAGTGGATACAATCAGATTCAGATTGCCCCTGAAGACCAGGATAAAACTACCTTTACTTGTCCTTGGGGAACGTTCGCCTATAGAGTTCTACCCTTTGGCCTATGTAATGCCCCTGCCACATTCCAAAGGGCCATTCTTAGCATCTTTGCAGATTTAATAAATGATGGACTTGAAGTATACATGGATGACTTTACACCATATGGAGATGATTTTGATCCAGCTCTGGACACTCTAGAAAAAGTCCTACAGCGTTGCATTGATACCAGGCTTTGTTTAAGCCACGAAAAATGTTATATGATGATGACCGAAGGGCTCATTCTAGGACATTTCGTCTCAGCAGCTGGAATTCAGGTAGATCCGGCCAAAATTCAAATACTTTTGCTTATTCCCACCCCCACTACTCAGACAGAGGTACGCAACTTTCTTGGATTTTCTGGGTATTACAGACGATTTATAGAACATTATTCACACATTGCTGCACCTTTATATGCATTAACTGGTAATGTTGATTTCATGTGGACAGAGAAATGCGACCGCGCTTTCCAGGAATTAAAGAAGCTTGTATCAACAGCTCCAGTCCTTCGAGGACCAAACTGGAATTTACCATTCCAAATCTCATCTGATGCCTCAGACACAGCAATCGGTGCAGTCCTTGGGCAGGAGGAGGATAAAAAACCATATGCTATTTATTATATCAGCAAAAATTTATCCCCTGCTGAATTAAATTACACTGTCACCGAAAAAGAATTCCTCGCTGTAATACATGCTGTCAATAAGTTTAGACATTATATTACAGGCTATCCCGTTGTTTTATATACAGATCATTCTGCTATCAAATATTTAGCGAATAAGCCTGTTACAAATGCTAGAATAATGAGATGGTTGATCTTATTGCAGGAGTTCGATATCACAATCAAAGATAGACCCGACAAGGAAAACCCTGTAGCTGATTTTCTCTCACGAATACCAAAATCAATTGAGGCAGCAGCAGTGGAAGACCAATTTCCGGATGAGCACCTGTTCGCTGTTGCTGTTCAAACACCTTGGTATGCTGATGTTGCCAACTACCTTGCAGTAGGTAAGCTACCAAAACACTTAACCCCTAATGAACGTAAGCAGATTGTTCAGAAGAGTACGCGGTTTTCGTGGATCGGGGGTTATTTGTTCCACACAGGGGCAGACATGCAAATTAGGAGGTGTATTCGAGAAGATGAAATTTTCGACATCTTAAAAGCTTGTCATAACGGACCCTGTGGGGGACACTTTGCCGAGAAAAGAACAGCACATAAAGTATTGCAGACGGGATACTACTGGCCTACAATTTTTAAGGATTCAAAGAAATTCGTTCAAGCTTGTGATCGCTGCCAGCGAGCAGGACGACCTGGTCAAGCCGACGAAATGCCTCTGAGGCCACAATTGGTCATTGAACCATTTGAACGATGGGCTCTTGATTTCGTTGGACCTATCAACCCATCATCAAATCAGAGAACATATATCTTGGTAGCCACAGAATATGTTACCAAATGGGTTGAGGCCGAAGCATTGCCTAGAGCTACAGAAGATTCAGTAATACAGTTCCTGTTCCAATTGTTTGTACGATATGGCCTTCCGAGAGAAATAATCACAGATGGAGGACCACAATTTGCCGAAAACAAATTAGCTGCAACACTTAATAATTATCACGTCCAGCATAAAATTACTACCCCATATCACCCGCAGGCGAATGGGCAAGTAGAAAGTAGCAATAAGGTAATAGAATCAATTTTAACAAAAACCATTGCTTCACATAGGCGTGATTGGGCCGCTCGACTACCTGAAGCACTCTGGGCTTATAGAACCACCTGGAGAAGTACCACTGGTTATTCACCCTATCAATTGGTGTTTGGGAAACAACCTATTTTCCCCATAGAATTTGAAATCCAAACACTACGAACTGCACAGGAAGTTGGCCTAGATTTAAGTGAGGCACAAATCAATCGACTACAGCAGATTAATGAATTGGACGAAATAAGGCTCTCTGCATTACAAAATACAGCACTTATTCAGCAACAACGAGCTAAATGGCATGATGCACTTATCAAGAACAAAGTCTTTCATGAAGGAGACTGGGCTCTGTTATATGACTCTCGGTTTCAGGATTTCCCTGGGAAACTGCAGACTCGTTGGTTGGGGCCATATGAAATCCAGAAAGTACATGATAATGGGACCCTTACTCTCATCACAATCGATGGTTCTGGATATGCATTCAAGGTAAATGGCCACCGAGTTCGTCTCTATCGCAGGCCACTCACTCGGGAATCCTTCTGTCAGCAGCTACGTCAAGACACTAACATGGAAATTTTAGGGGAGGAAGTAAAATCTTCCTCACCTATAATTCAGTAAGGAATGCATTTTTTTTTTGACTTGTACATAAGTTCTTGTATATACGTTTCCTTAATATTTCTTTGATCTTTCTTTCTTAAGTTTGCTTTTTACAGTCAGCGTGTCTTTGCTGTTCCTTTTCCAAAAGGAACAACAGTTGCTTGTTTTTGTGTTTTTGCTGTTCCTTTTTCAAAAGGAACAGCAGGTGTGAGTTTTTGCTGTTCCTTTTCAAAAGGAACAACATTTTTGGGGTTTTGCTGTTCCTTTTCAAAAGGAACAGCAGTTGAGAATTTTTGTTGTTCCTTTTCCAAAAGGAACAGCAGTTGCTTGTTTTCGTGTTTTTGCTGTTCCTTTTTCAAAAGGAACAGCAGGTGTGAGTTTTTGCTGTTCCTTTTCAAAAGGAACAACATTTTTGGGGTTTTGCTGTTCCTTTTCAAAAGGAACAGCAGTTGAGAATTTTTGCTGTTCCTTTTCCAAAAGGAACAACAGTTGCTTGTTTTCGTGTTTTTGTTGTTCCTTTTTCAAAAGGAACAGCAGGTGTGAGTTTTTGTTGTTCCTTTTCAAAAGGAACAACATTTTTGGGATTTTGCTATTCCTTTTCAAAAGGAACAACAATTGAGAATTTTTGTTGTTCCTTTTCCAAAAGGAACAGCAGTTGCTTGTTTTCGTGTTTTTGCTGTTCCTTTTCAAAAGGAACAGCAGTTGTGAGTTTTTGCTGTTCCTTTTCAAAAGGAACAACATTTTTGGGTTTTTGTTGTTCCTTTTCAAAAGGAACAACATTTGTGAGTTTTTGTTGTTCCTTTTCAAAAGGAACAACAGTTGAGAATTTTTGTTGTTCCTTTTTCAAAGGAGACAACACTCATGATCTTCGGCTGTTTCTTCTCAAAGAACGGCATCCCAACTATTTGGTTGCATGGATTCTTCTCTCAGTGATGATTCATATTGAGGATGCTTTTCGCCCATGATCTCTTCAGTCTTTAAGATATAGCTATACACTTATGCAATGAACATCAATTACAACATGCCGAAGTCAGCAGATCATAAGATCGTTATCTTTATAAGAGCCTAGTATTGATAAGAGGACAAGAGGAGGGACATACTTACTTCTCATCTCCGTTGTCATTGACTTATTCCCATTGTCTTGGTTGGTTATCTTTATCATGGCGATTTCCCTAAAAAATTTCTCTGATTATTACTCAGGAATAAGAACAAGAGGATTTATATCTTCCCGTTGGGATGATAAGACTTCTTCCACCATTCCCACTCTTAAGGAGTGCTGAAGCACCCTTATGTGTAAATAAATAAGAAAAGAGCTTTGCAAAAAAGAAAAAATGATGAATATGGATTATTAATTGTCAAATGCAGGATAGGGGGTCTCATCAAGAGCCAGCCTACCATGATCATCAGGTTGGAAGCGAAGTGGCATTCCCAGTATGGCCATGATCCAGGTGGATGTTGGTGGCCACCCACCTATCCCATTTGGACCCCCACAACTATCTCTTTCAGTCTTTTCAGTTTCCTAAATTGCAGCACAGTTTACTATTTTTAGCAGTTTTTCGGGTCCTGAACTTCTGAAGCCGTTTTGAGGCCCTAAACAACGTTTTTTGGGAAATCTAGGGGCAACATGGGTCCATGGACCGATGTTTCCCTTCCCAAAGTGGTAGTGCTTGGATAGATCTTTCTAACGAGCTATTGTACGCGTCAAACGGAGATCGTATGCCAAAGTTACGACCCCGGGAAATTGATGTACCAATTTACCCAAACGGGGCCCACAATTTGGCGTTTCATCTTCTAGGGTTAGGTTTTGGGATGTGAACGGTTTTCCATTGTTTCTCAACAATAAATAGGCCTTCGAGCCTCATTGTAACACAGTTCTGAATAGTTCAGAGGCATGTAGCCGACACATCTCTTCTCAGAGATAAGCTACCATCGCCCTAGCTAGTTTATTTCCAATTCTGGTTGTAAGCATATTTCGGTATTTTCCATTAATGAAATGAAGTATTATTTATGCTGCATCTCTGTATTTATGGTTATCGCATCTCTATATTTATGGTTATCTCTGTAATCTATTGCGTTCCTGTTTAAATCCGGATCAGTGGTATCAGAGCGGTCTGCTTTTTCTCTGTTTTTCTTTGCATGTCCCCAACGAGGTCGGGATATAAGGAGTTAGGGCTTGAATTGGTTGAACCTTTGCAAGACCAGCCTCGAAAATCCCGACGGCCTCCCATGGCGGATGAGAAGAAAGACGAGGGGGCAGGAGATCCTATCAGAATCTTGCTCGAAGAAGCCCTCGAGCGGCAAAGGAACGCGATGATGGATAGCTTTGCGCAGATCCTTCAGCGGCTACCCAGAGGCGACGCATCGGCTTCCAATAGTGACTCTGGAAATGCCACACCCTTCAAGGTACAAGTTAATTTTGAAATCCCCATCTTCGATGGTCAAATAGACGCAGATGCCGTAGATAAATGGTTAAATCTGCTAGATGGGTATTTTTCTGTTCACGAAATTTCAAGTCGGGAAAAGAATGTTTTCGCTCTTCTCAAAGCAGCCCCCCACGTCAAGGACTGGTGGGAAACCTACTGCGAGCAGAAGGATGAAAATACAGGCTCACTATTTTCAGCCGCACCCACTTGGAATGACTTCCGGGATGCCATCAAGGAGCAATACTACCCTGTCGGAAGCTATGAGGACAAATACATCAAATGGACCACACTGCGGCAGGGACGAGACCAAGATGTATCAGAGTTCACAAACATTTTTCATACCCTTCACACACAGTTTGGTATCAAAGATTCTGATTTTCATCAGGTACTCAAATACCACGGCTGCTTGCATAGATACATCCAGGAAGAGATGGTGTTCTTGAACATCTCCTCACTCGGCACAGCATACCGATATGCTGTCAAAATCGAGCAAAAGTTCAAACAGAAGAAGCGAGACTTTGGATCAGCAAATCTGAAGCCCAAAGGACAAATCCAAGGCGGGGTGACCCAAGACAACCCGTCAAAGCCGCAAGAAAAGAACAACACCACGAAGCTGAAAAAGGACACAGGAAAGTGGTGTGAGTTCCACAAGAGCCCCACTCATAACACAAGTGAGTGTCGGACCAAGCAATCGCTGGTGGCCGAGTTGAAGGCTTCCGAATCAGATGCATGTTCTGACCCTGAGCCAGAACCTGACAAGGGGAATGGCAAAGGGAAGCAGATCATTGATGCAGATCCCAGCGCCACTGTTGCCACCGCCAAGATCCAGAAAGCTGAGCCCGAAAATCCAGAGGAAGGGGAGCGTCTTTTCCACTCACAGATGTGGGTGAAGGGTTCGCCGCTACAATTCATTGTCGACAGTGGCAGCCAAAAGAACCTCATTTCAGCAGAGGTTGTGAAGCGGTTGGGCCTACCGACTACACCGCACCTGCAGCGGTACAGTATTGGGTGGCTTCACGAAGGACGAGATTTGAAAGTTCGCCAGCAGTGTCGCCTTCCATACAGCATCAAGCCCTTCACAGACGAGGTATTGTGTGATGTTACACCTCTGGATGTTTGTGATGTATTATTAGGCCAGCCATACTTGTGGAGGCGACATGCTGTGTATGAGTCAAGGCCTCGTGTTGTCATTATTTCTTTGAGTAGTTCATTATACAGGATACCAGAGGTAGCCCCACCTACTGCCACATCTTTGATCACTACCAAAAAAGGCAGCAAACTCATATCACAGACCAGGAAATTCATCTGTCTGGTTCACTCCCAAAGTAAGGGGAAGATCGTTGCTACATCCATGACCCCTGCAAAGGGTTCCTCCACGCAACAGCAGCAGCAAAAGGATACGGTCATGAAAAAACATAGGAACAACTTCTCCTCACCCACATGGGTACCACACAAGTTTCAGGTGGGCAACAAAGTCCGGTTGCATCGACAGAAAGAACGCCTTACCAGAACCCATCAGAAGCTCAGATCACTCGGACATGGTCTTTACAGCAGTACCAAGGCTATGGGGAACAATGCTTTGGAGCACATCATTCCTCCATTCCTTCACTAGCACCAAATGTTCAATGTGGACCATCGTCAACCATGCTTCCCACCATCACTGGACACATCAAAGATTGCAGGACAAGTTCAGTAGATGGAGGAACTCAACGCAATGGGGACCATTTCTTCCTAAGGGGGGAGGAATGATCCAGGTGGATGTTGGTGGCCACCCACCTATCCCATTTGGACCCCCACAACTGTCTCTTTCAGTCTTTTCAGTTTCCTAAATTGCAGCACAGTTTACTATTTTTAGCAGTTTTCCGGGTCTTGAACTTCCGAAGCCGTTTTGAGACCCTAAACGACGTTTTTTGGGAAATCTGGGGGTAACATGGGTCCATGGACTGATGTTGCCCTTCCCAAAGTGGTAGTGCTCGGATAGATCTTTCTAACGAGCTATTGTACGCGTCAAACGGAGATCGTATGCCAAAGTTACGACCCCGGGAAATTGATGTACCAATTTACCCAAACGAGGCCCACAATTTGGCGTTTCATCTTCTAGGGTTAGGTTTTGGGATGTGAACGGTTTTCCATTGTTTCTCAACAATAAATAGGCCTTCGAGCCTCATTGTAACACAGTTCTGAACAGTTCAGAGGCATGTAGCCGACACATCTCTTCTCAGAGATAAGCTACCATCGCCCTAGCTAGTTTATTTCCAATTCTGGTTGTAAGCATATTTCGGTATTTTCCATTAATGAAAGGAAGTATTATTTATGCTGCATCTCTGTATTTATGGTTATCGCATCTCTATATTTATGGTTATCTCTGTAATCTATTGCGTTCCTGTTTAAATACGGATCAGTGGTATCAGAGCGGTCTGCTTTTTCTCTGTTTTTCTTTGCATGTCCCCAACGAGGTCGGGATATAAGGAGTTAGGGCTTGAACTGGTCAAACCTTTGCAAGACCAGCCTCGAAAATCCCAACGGCCTCCCATGGCGGATGAGAAGAAAGATGAGGGGGCAGGAGATCCTATCAGAATTTTGCTCGAAGAAGCCCTCGAGCGGCAAAGGAACGTGATGATGGATAGCTTTGCGCAGATCCTTCAGCGGCTACCCAGAGGCGACGCATCGGCTTCCAACAACGACTCTGGAAATGCCACACCCTTCAAGGTACAAGTTAATTTTGAAATCCCCATCTTCGATGGTCAAATAGACGCAGATGCCGTAGATAAATGGTTAAATCTGCTAGATGGGTATTTTTCTGTTCACGAATTTTCAAGTCGGGAAAAGATTGTTTTCGCTCTTTTCAAAGCAGCCCCCCACGTCAAGGACTGGTGGGAAACCTACTGCGAGCAGAAGGATGAAAATACAGGCTCACTATTTTCAGCCGCAGCCACTTGGAATGACTTCCGGGATGCCATCAAGGAGCAGTACTACCCTGTCGGAAGCTATGAGGACAAATACATCAAATGGACCACACTGCGGCAAGGACGAGACCAAGATGTATCAGAGTTCACAAACATTTTTCATACCCTTCGCACGCAGTTGGGTATCAAAGATTCTGAGTTGCATCTGGTACTCAAATACCGCGGCTTCCTGCACAGATACATCCAGGAAGAGATGGTGTTCTTGAACATCTCCTCACTCGGAACAGCATACCGATACGCTGTCAAAATCGAGCAAAAGTTCAAACAGAAGAAGCGAGACTTTGGATCTGCAAATCCGAAGCCCAAAGGACAAATCCAAGGCGGGGTGACCCAAGACAACCTGTCGAAGCCGCAAGAAAAGAACAACACCACGAAGCCGAAAAAGGACACAGGAAAGTGGTGTGAGTTCCACAAGAGTCCCACTCATAACACAAGTGAGTGTCGGACCAAGCAATCGCTGGTGGCCGAGTTGAAGGCTTCCGAATCAGATGCATGTTCTGACCCTGAGCCAGAACCTGACAAGGGGAATGGCAAAGGGAAGCAAATCATTGATGCAGATCCCAGCGCCACTGTTGCCACCGCCAAGATCCAGAAAGCTGAGCCCGAAAATCCAGAGGAAGGGGAGCGTCTTTTCCACTCACAGATGTGGGTGAAGGGTTCGCCGCTACAATTCATTGTCGACAGTGGCAGCCAAAAGAACCTCATTTCAGCAGAGGTTGTGAAGCGGTTGGGCCTACCGACTACACCGCACCCGCAGCCGTACAGTATTGGGTGGCTTCACGAAGGACGAGATCTGAAAGTTCGCCAGTCGTGCCGCCTTCCATACAGCATCAAGCCCTTCACAGACGAGGTATTGTGTGATGTTACACCTCTGGATGTTTGTGATGTATTATTAGGCCAGCCATACTTGTGGAGGCGACATGCTGTGTATGAGTCAAGGCCTCGTGTTGTCATTATTTCTTTGAGTAATTCATTATACAGGATACCAGAGGTAGCCCCACCTACTGCCACATCTTTGATCACTACCAAAAAAGGCAGCAAGCTCATATCACAGACCAGGAAATTCATCTGTCTGGTTCACTCCCAAAGTAAGGGGAAGATCGTTGCTACATCCATGACCCCTGCAAAGGGTTCCTCCATGCAACAGCAGCAGCAAAAGGATACGGTCATGACAAAACATAGGAACAACTTCTCCTCACCCACATGGGTACCACACAAGTTTCAGGTGGGCAACAAAGTCTGGTTGCATCGACAGAAAGAACGCCTTACCAGAACCCATCAGAAGCTCAGATCACTCGGACATGGTCTTTACAGCAGTACCAAGGCTATGGGGAACAATGCTTTGGAGCACATCATTCCTCCATTCCTTCACTGGCACCAAATGTTCAATGTGGACCATCGTCAACCATGCTTCCCACCATCACTAGACACATCAGAGATTGCAGGACAAGTTCAGCAGATGGAGGAACTCAACGCAATGGGGACCATTGCTTCCTAAGGGGGGAGGAATGATCCAGGTGGATGTTGGTGGCCACCCACCTATCCCATTTGGACCCCCACAACTGTCTCTTTCAGTCTTTTCAGTTTCCTAAATTGCAGCACAATTTACTATTTTTAGCAGTTTTTCGGGTCCTGAACTTCCGAAGCTGTTTTGAGGCCCTAAACGACGTTTTTTTGGGAAATATGGGGGAAACATAGGTCCATGGACTGATGTTTCCCTTCCCAAAGTGGTAGTGCTCGGATAGATCTTTCTAACGAGCTATTGTACGCGTCAAACGGAGATCGTATGCCAAAGTTACGACCCCGGGAAATTGATGTACCAATTTACCCAAATGGGGCCCACAATTTGGTGTTTCATCTTCTAGGGTTAGGTTTTGGATGTGAAGGGTTTTCCATTGTTTCTCAACAATAAATAGGCCTTTGAGCCTCATTGTAACACAGTTCTGAACAGTTCAGAGGCATGTAGCCGACACATCTCTTCTCAGAGATAAGCTACCATCGCCCTAGCTAGTTTATTTTCGATTCTGGTTGTAAGCATATTTCGGTATTTTCCATTAATGAAATGAAGTATTATTTATGCTGCATCTCTGTATTTATGGTTATCGCATCTCTATATTTATGGTTATCTCTGTAATCTATTGCGTTCCTGTTTAAATCCGGATCAGTGGTATCAGAGCGGTCTGCTTTTTCTCTGTTTTTCTTTGCATGTCCCCAACGAGGTCGGGATATAAGGAGTTAGGGCTTGAACTGGTCAAACCTTTGCAAGACCAGCCTCGAAAATCCCAACGGCCTCCCATGGCGGATGAGAAGAAAGATGAGGGGGCAGGATATCCTATCAGAATCTTGCTCGAAGAAGCCCTCGAGCGGCAAAGGAACGCGATGATGGATAGCTTTGCGCAGATCCTTCAGCGGCTACCCAGAGGCGACGCATCGGCTTCCAACAGTGACTCTGGAAATGCCACACCCTTCAAGGTACAAGTTAATTTTGAAATCCCCATCTTCGATGGTCAAATAGACGCAGATGCCGTAGATAAATGGTTAAATCTGCTAGATGGGTATTTTTCTGTTCACTAATTTTCAAGTCGGGAAAAGATTGTTTTCGCTCTTCTCAAAGCAGCCCCCCACGTCAAGGACTGGTGGGAAACCTACTGCGAGCAGAAGGATGAAAATACAGGCTCACTATTTTCAGCCGCACCCACTTGGAATGACTTCCGGGATGCCATCAAGGAGCAGTACTACCCTGTCGGAAGCTATGAGGACAAATACATCAAATGGACCACACTGCGGCAAGGACGAGACCAAGATGTATCAGAGTTCACAAACATTTTTCATACCCTTCGCACGCAGTTGGGTATTAAAGATTCTGAGTTGCATCTGGTACTCAAATACCGCGGCTGCCTGCACAGATACATCCAGGAAGAGATGGTGTTCTTGAACATCTCCTCACTCGGCACAGCATACCGATACGCTGTCAAAATCGAGCAAAAGTTCAAACAGAAGAAGCGAGACTTTGGATCTGCAAATCCGAAGCCCAAAGGACAAATCCAAGGCGGGGTGACCCAAGACAACCCGTCGAAGCCGCAAGAAAAGAACAACACCACGAAGCCGAAAAAGGACACAGGAAAGTGGTGTGAGTTCCACAAGAGTCCCACTCATAACACAAGTGAGTGTCGGACCAAGCAATCGCTGGTGGCCGAGTTGAAGGCTTCCGAATCAGATGCATGTTGACAAGGGGAATGGCAAAGGGAAGCAGATCATTGATGCAGATCCCAGCGCCACTGTTGCCACCGCCAAGATCCAGAAAGCTGAGCCCGAAAATCCAGAGGAAGGGGAGCGTCTTTTCCACTCACAGATGTGGGTGAAGGGTTCGCTGCTACAATTCATTGTCGACAGTGGCAACCAAAAGAACCTCATTTCAGCAGAGGTTGTGAAGCGGTTGGGCCTACCGACTACACCGCACCCGCAACCGTACAGTATTGGGTGGCTTCACGAAGGACGAGATCTGAAAGTTCGCCAGCAGTGCCGCCTTCCATACAGCATCAAGCCCTTCACAGACGAGGTATTGTGTGATGTTACACCTCTGGATGTTTGTGATGTATTATTAGGCCAGCCATACTTGTGGAGGCGACATGTTGTGTATGCGTCAAGGCCTCGTGTTGTCATTATTTCTTTGAGTAATTCATTATACAAGATACCAGAGGTAGCCCCACCTACTGCCACATCTTTGATCACTACCAAAAAAGGTAGCAAGCTCATATCACAGACCAGGAAATTCATCTGTCTGGTTCACTCCCAAAGTAAGGGGAAGATCGTTGCTACATCCATGACCCCTGCAAAGGGTTCCTCCATGCAACAGCAGCAACAAAAGGATACGGTCATGAAAAAACATAGGAACAACTTCTCCTCACCCACATGGGTACCACACAAGTTTCAGGTGGGCAACAAAGTCTGGTTGCATCGAGAGAAAGAACGCCTTACCAGAACCCATCAGAAGCTCAGATCACTCGGACATGGTCTTTACAACAGTACCAAGGCTATGGGGAACAATGCTCTGGAGAACATCATTCCTCCATTCCTTCATTGGCACCAAATGTTCAATGTGGACCATCGTCAACCATGCTTCCCACCATCACTAGACACATCAGAGATTGCAGGACAAGTTCAGCAGATGGAGGAACTCAACGCAATGGGGACCATTGCTTCCTAAGGGGGGAGTAATGATCCAGGTGGATGTTGGTGGCCACTCACCTATCCCATTTGGACCCCCACAACTGTCTCTTTCTGTCTTTTCAGTTTCCTAAATTGCAGCACAGTTTACTATTTTTAGCACTTTTTCGGGTCCTGAACTTCCGAAGCTGTTTTGAGGCCCTAAACGACGTTTTTTTGGGAAATCTGGGGGAAACATGGGTCCATGGACTGATTTTTCCCTTCCCAAAGTGGTAGTGCTCGGATAGATCTTTCTAACGAGCTATTGTACGCGTCAAACGGAGATCGTATGCCAAAGTTACGACCCCGGGAAATTGATGTACCAATTTACCCAAACGGGGCCCACAATTTGGCGTTTCATCTTCTAGGGTTAGGTTTTGGGATGTGAACGGTTTTCCATTGTTTCTCAACAATAAATAGGCCTTCGAGCCTCATTGTAACACAGTTCTGAACAGTTCAGAGGCATGTAGCCGACACATCTCTTCTCAGAGATAAGCTACCATCGCCCTAGCTAGTTTATTTCCAATTCTGGTTGTAAGCATATTTCGGTATTTTCCATTAATGAAATGAAGTATTATTTATGCTGCATCTCTGTATTTATGGTTATCGCATCTCTATATTTATGGTTATCTCTGTAATCTATTGCGTTCCTGTTTAAATCCGGATCAGGCCACCACACCAGGGATATGGTCCAAAAGGTACACTAAATAAACAGACCTTGGAACAGGGGGTCTCATCACGAGCCGGCCTGCCCACGTTTCGCACCTTCCTTGTGAATGGCATTATGGCTAACTGGTTACCAAGCCAGCATAATGGCCTGCGTTTTGACAAAATACTTTTTATACACATAAAGGATCATGGTTCCGGGGGTGAAATAAACAACTCTGCCAAGGTTATGAACACCTGTCGGCAGCAGAGCTATGTTAATGGTATCGAAGTCATAATGGTTACACCAACAGGGATGATATTAACACCTCTTTGTCTCTTCTATCCTATGAATAATTCATATTTTATTTCCCGATGAACATATCGCACGAACACTCATTACTACCAATCATGGCAAAGGAACTGACAATGACCTCTGGGGATTTCGTACGATTGACAGACGTCCCATCCCCCGGCCTTGCATCATATTACACAGGCTCTCATGTAAAACGCGATCCACCTTTTTGCCTCGATTTCGGTATTTCGTTGTCCATCTAAAACATGGCGTAATTTTATATGATGTTCCTTTATGACTGGTTACACGATGGCTGCTGCTCCTCTATTTGACGGCTGGGGTAGCCTATCACATCGCGGGGGGGAAGGTAATCTCATTACTCCACGAGTTACGTGTCAGCACACCATTTGGGGTAGATAGTGTACGAAAGTATGGCATGGTTTAACGGTATGATAATTCTATTTTACGCAAAGTTGCCATCCTCAATCCTTTTTTGTTGCATACTCTGTTTTTTTTCGCAACGATCACCTTCTCTGTAGCACAGGCAGTTGCTGTTTCATTGGAAATCCTTAGTAGAACCATGGGAGGAAAGGCAGTCCAAAGCGAACCTCAGGAATTGAAAGTCTCTGCTGCTGCCCGGGAGATCCTGGAAAAGGCTGGATGGCTGAATTATTTCAGTCGCCTACAAGAATCAAACGAGACAGTGGCGTTGGAATTTCTGCAAAACTTGCAGGAGGACTACTCCATAGTGAGAGAAAGGCGGATAGTGGTCACTGACGATGTAATTGCAGAAGTCTCAGGACTACCAGCCACCGGACCTGTATGGACGCTGAGGAAAGAAAGACTACAAAAGATTATGGAGATTTTTCAGGATGAAGGCCAAAGCTTGACAGTGAAGGGGAAGGGAGTTCTGCCAGCAACGTTAGGAGAACCTTGGACTGAACTAGCAAGGATAGTACAGAGCTACATTACTTGCGAAGGAAGGAAGGACGTGGTAAGACCACGCCATCTTAAACTCTTAGCTGTTTTGAAAGAAAAATGTTCTGTAAATCTTCCTGCACTTTTAAATTCACTATTGCATGATGCGGCCCGAAGCCTGAAAACGGAACATCACATAGAAGCAGTTGTTAGCCACCATGGACTGATTCGATTAATAGTGAGCCATAGTCTCACTCAACAGCAGAGCAGCTGGGAGGAGCTCGTTGTATTTATTGAAGGGAAATTGGCTGCACCATCCCCAAAACCTAAACATTCCTCTAGCACACCGGAACGATCAGAAAAACGCAGAGAAGTGGCAGCAGGAAAACGTGTTGCTCCAAAACGTAAGCATTCTTCAAGTACACTGGAGCGACCAGAAAAACGCAGAGAAGTGATAGCAGAAAAACCTGTTGCCTGTACACCTGAACAACCTGAGAAACCAAGAAAATCTGTCCGGCTAGCTCGAATACGAGGGAGGCTGGAAAAGATTCGAGAAAGCACCAGCCAACCAATTGAGATTATAGACGAACCCCCAGAACCAGAAGGAGGACCTTCCGAAGAAAATGCTGGACAATCTGGGGGCGAGGCTGAGCAAGCCGAAGAAGGAGGTGAGGAGAGAGAAGTGCACTCCGAAACAGAAACAGAAGCTGAACACTCCAAGGCAGTCACTGAGCAGGACAATCGGGAGGAGGAAGTAGTACAGCCAGTAAGCAGCCTGTTGCGAGACCCTGTGGGCGAAGAAGAATTGGCCGCAATCCTGGCCAGTTTGGGGGAATATGGCCAACCCTCCAGCCCAGCAGGTCCTCCCGATGGACCTCCAGAGGAAGACATACCTGAGGATTCACATGCAGAAAAGGAAGGAGAAGAAAACCCGCCCATTCATGAGGAAGAAATAAGGGACACCAACCAGGAACAATCTGTTCCTGAGGCACCAGAAGACACTCTAGAGAGAGTAGGAGCAGATTTAGGGGCTAGTCGCAAACCCTCTGCTGAGGCAAGGGAAATCAAGAAATTAAGGACTAAACAGCAGAGGCTGCTGAACACTATAGCCCGGCTCCGACAGCAAATTCAGATTCTGAAAGCCAGTCTGAGGATATGAAGGACCACAAGGAAAAGAAAGAGGACCATTGCAGCAAAATCTCGTAGAACAAGAAGACGAAGGACTTATAGTTGCCCTGTTGGTCGAAACCCGGCTGGAAGACCTGCTGCTGTTCCAATTGTCACTGAAGAACAGACTGTTGTTCCAAATGACGCTGAGGAATAAACTGTTGTTCCAATTGTCACTGAAGAACAGACTGCTGCCCCAAATGATATTGAGGAACAGACTGTTGTTCCAATTGACAATGAGGAACAGACTGCTGTTCCAATTAATAATGAAGAACAGACTGCCATTCCAATTGGGACAGAGGGACAGGATGACGTTCCATTAACAGAGGAACCACAACAACCTTTCATTCGCGTTAAGAAAGAAAAGGAGAATAAGGAAATCCAAACAGAGGCACCGCCTTCAGGGGTGATCCGGGTTCTGAAATCCAAACAGTATAACAAAAAGGTTCAGGTAAAACTCCCGGCCTCTACGGCCCTATGGAAAAAGGATCCAAAAACAAGAACCCTGCACAAGATGATGAAGCAAGCTCAGCAAGAAGCTGAACAGTTGAAGGAAAAAACGGTCCCCCGGGAGAAATATGAAGAATTGCAACAGCAACTTCGGGATATTAGTCAGTCCGAGAGCCAGGCCTTCGAAGGCTGGAAAAAGGAGCAAGAAAAGGTTGCAAAGGTAACTCGTCGATTAGATATTGTTGTTAGGCAGATGGACACTGTGTGTTCTTTGTATAATGACGTTCTGGCCTGTAGGGCCCCTGCTAAAAACTATGCTTTATTTTTGCTTGAACGATATTTACGATTAAAGATAAAAGCTGTCAGGGTAAGCGCCCCTATACAAATCAATACTGTTAATGATTTCATAGATTGTTGCAAGCATTATGGAGTTAAGGTTCAAAGATTATTATGTGAATTTTACTTGCATAACCTCGTGCTAGACTAGGAAACTGATTTAAATCCTGGCCCTTTTGTTGGGGACATCCAATTGCAAGCCTTCGTTTCATTCGGGGTTAATCAGCTAAAATGGCTCAGGGTTTATAACACTTTTCAGAGACAGGAAAATAGCCTAGACTTGTGGGTAAGAGCCGAGCCTAGAGACCCAGTACTGTTATGGAGAGCACATAGGAACCTTATGAGAACCCCGGGTGTTATGGAGACATTAGGACCCATGCACGAGGACCTAATCCGACAAAATCTGGAATATTTTCTGACTATTAAGGACCTTGCCATCGATGCTGCAAAATTCCGATACCAGACTTCGAACCCAAACATCCAGCTCAGAGAACCGTTCAGATATGAAAATTTTGAGCTAGCTGCCAGCCGACTGAACCTTTATGGCGAGCGTATTTTGCAAGCAGGGCCATCCTAGTTAGGGTATCGATTTCGTAGTCCAATTATTTGGCACCCTGAACCCGGATATCAGGCCTTGTATGAAATTCCTGAAGGTCAAACAAATCAGTTCTTTGATGATCTAGTTGCTCATCACGGCTGTAGGCCTCCACACGAGGTTCCCTCTCCAGCCTATTCTCTCACCGCCTTGCATGTCAACTATAATGTTTTCATGAGGGCATGAAACAGGGTAAGCAGGGGGGTGTGTGGAGCACTGGAAAGGTATGTTTTTGATGAACAATTTAGTGACTTTTCAGTAACAATTGTAACCCTTTCTGCATAATGAACTTAAAGAAATAAAGAATTTTAATAGAATGTGTGAGAATTAGTATGGAAAGCTTAATCGCTGATAATTGTTATTTTTCCATGCAGGAAAGGGTGGAAACGAAGGGCTGCCATTCGAAAGGAAAAGATAAAGGGAGAATAACTGCTGTCCCTTTAGGAGGGAACCGGATGCGAACAAGATCGAACAGATCGAAGCAGAACGACCCTGGAAAGGAAGAAGAGTTATCAATTCGGCGGAACAGGGGAAGAAAAGTAAAGGATTAACGGCTTGGCGAATCCCTCAGGATCTTTGATCCTGAGGGATCGTTGTTTTGCTTATTTTTGCTACTTAGATACCTCCGTCGTTATTCTTATAAAAAGGGACAGCAGTGTTAAGCAAGGGGATCTCCTTTTTCATATATGTAACTGTGAATTTCAGACTCAACTTTGATCATCGACTCTCACTAAGACTTGTTTTCCTGTATATTTGTTGATGCATTAATACAAAAGACTTGGTGTTTATTTCATCTCTGCGTCTAGAGTAATCTAAGGCGGTGTACTGTTGGAAGCTAAGGGCCCGGCTCCGAAGGACACTTTCTTTTGTATCATTATAATTTGGATTTCGTGTGGTTTGTTTATCTTTATAGTTTGGTAATCTGGCGTGTTTTTCATATGCTATTCCATGCTCTGTCACGATTAATTCATTAATGGTTTCTTTCAAGAGATTTATGTAGTAACTCTGTATTGTATGAGTGAATCTTTTCAGAGTTGATTGCATGTTATCAATCTAAGCCAACTGTTTCTATTACAGAGCCTTCATATTGAATATTGTTGTATTGGATTCATTTGAAATCTCAATTATTGGAATCCGGAAGTAATGTTATTCTATTTGGAAATATAGTCATCAGATTGCTATATTAGCGTGGTGTGTGAGTATATGGTTGATGCTTGCTGTTCCATAACTTATCAGTAAAGTATATTTCATCCAATTTGCTTTAAGAGAGAAGATTGCTATTTGATTGCAGAATGTGAGTTTAGATCAATAGAGCAAGTTTAGTTTTGACTCGCGAGATTTAGTTTATTGGATTTCCGTTCCATTTATTGTTGTTCCATTTACTGTTGTTCCATTTCAGATTTGTTGTTCCATTTCCTGTTTGTTGTTCCATTTTACTTTTTGTCGTTCCATTTACTTACATTTGCTGTCTTGGTGTGAGAGAAGGTCTAGGCTGTAGTGTGCCTCAGCAATCGCTGCCTAGCTCCCAGACCTATGGTCCATGCTCTAATTTCTTTTCCATCAGTTTCTAGAGGGATGGGTTATCGCTTCCATACCCTTGACTGATAAGCTGCTTTGTGTGATTTTATTCTTTTAGAGCGATTTAGTCATAAGCTTAGCATTCGTTTACTCTTGTATTTTCTAGACACTGTACTACTAAGCATTACTCTGACGAATAGCCTCAGATTGAGTTACTCTTTGCAATAACAAAGCGTTCCCGTATTGACTTATTAATGTGGCATAACTAGAGGTGAAAGAGACCCTTGTTACAGCTCTACAGAAAGTATAAAGAATGCTGTTAAAAATACATGCATATATCCGATAATAGCAAGAGCGATCAAACAACAATTCACATAAAAAGAATGAACTCAGACATAGATAGTAGTACCATATGAGCTGCAAATCATTCCCAACATCAATCGCTATTTGAATTCCTTCTTCCGACTCAGAAATACTTTTAAATAAAGGCAGTAGTGCACATCCACATAAAAGCTTCGTTATCAAAATTGGAATAATTGGCCCAGTCTTTATAAAAAAATATGCCTGAAGTACAGTAGTGCAACTTCAGGTTTAAGTCATATACAAAAACTTACGACCCTTTCCAATGCAATGAAAGGGTCTATAAATACTTGATTAAAACTAACTAACTATAAAATTAAAATGCTACTTAATTGGTACAACTTGATCTGGAGTATCTTCCTCATAGCGATCTGGCAGTCGGCAGCGTGATTCATCACTCTGGCTGTTTGCCTTTAGACCTGAGTTGGCATATTGCTAGCATTGGTTCCACTCTGAGACGAGAATTGAGTTGAGCAGCGTAGGTGGCATCTTGTATATTGAGAATGATACACCCGATTGCATCTGTTAGGCACTTGAGGATGGCTCTCTGGCTGTATGGTTTTACTAGGAACAACCAATAGGTGTCCCAAGTTAAACTGTTAATACCTGCGATCAACCTCTTGTTCTTTTCCAGCTCTTGATAACATGACTGCTCCAATGTTTTAGCTGATAGTAATTTACCTAGTGTACATTGGGAGATCATATTAGACAAATAGAGAGTATCATTAATTAATTCAACAAATTTACTTGTGGTTACTTTGCATCTAGAAACTGCTCTCTCTGCTTTCATTAACTGGGACTGCCATTCCATAAATAGGATTTCTTTATGGAATTCTAAGATTTTTGGCAAATTAGTTGCCTGTCCCTCATCAGTGTCCTGCCAATCAAGAAAATTTGTCACGGTCTCATCGGCCTGCTCCAAGTCTGTTCTAGCGTCGACTGATTTATCGATTATTGAAGCTGTTATGTCACATAGGGGTTCCGCTTGAGAAATTTTCTGACATAATAGTCTTATTTGTGTTACCAATGCCTTGTTAATCTGTATTGCTTCTGCTCTGAACTCGGCAGGCTGTGGAAGATTCTTGGACTTTTCTATTTGGCCTGATAATTGAGAAATTTGCTCATCTTTCGACTTCACCATCTGTTCATTTACTGCTTTCAATTTTGTCAATGCTTCTGACAGCTCTTTCTGCTTTTGAATTGCACTTGAATCAATCTTTTGTTTCTCTTCCTGCAATTGTTTATTCAATTGATTATTAATTTGTTGCTACGTAGACAACTGTTGTTCGAGTTGTTCTGCTTTCTGCTGTGCCTCTGATAACTGTGCTTGTAGCGAAGCGATTTCCTGGTCCTTTTCTTTTAACAGATTACTCACTTCTGATGCTTTGTCCATGGTGGCCGCCGAATAGGCTCCAGCATATTGGGACAATTTTGTTAGGTCATAAGAAGGATCAAACTCCTCTTTCCAAACCACATTAGTTGTCACTGTTTGTTTAGGGAATAGGGAATGTTGATCAATCCTTCTCCTTTTCCGTTGTCGCTTTACTACAGCCCTGTGCTTTGGGCTATAAAAGACATCCAATGGAGGTATATCCTCCACTTGCAAAATGATCTGATCCGAAGGATCTTTGGGAATTATCTCTATTTCTGTAGAAGGGGGTAGGCCACTGGTTCCACTTGGAACCTCTTTTGATGATGTATCATGTATATCAGCCGCTTTGGATGTATCAGCTTCCTTTGAGCTTTCAAGATTGCTTATGATTGAATCGAATTTCTTCCATTCCTGGAGCAACTTCGGGTCAATCTGGGCATCGACATTCACGTCCGTGCTGCTCTGCTCCTGCTCTTTCCTCTGTAATTCCTCCTGCTCTTTCCTCTGCACTTTCTACTGCTCTTTCCTCTGCACTTCCTCCTGTTCTTTCCTCTGGAGTTCCTCCCACTCTTTTGTTTGGATTTATTCAGTAATTTTTGATGTAGCAGGAGGTTCATTGGTAAGTTGTTGTTCAGGGTCGCTTGACTATGTCATCGAGGCTGTTGCTAACAGATCTAGAGGCAGAGTTTGCAACCTCTGTTCTCTAAGTCTGTTAAATTCGACTAACCCGTCGTCGTGATATCTCATTCTGGCTAGTGCTTGAACCTGAAATAACGACTCGGCTGAGGAGAACAGGTTATCAAACTCATCATCTTTATGTTCAAATTTAGTGAGTTTTGTCTGTTCAAGTGCATTATAGGCAACTTTGTTTGGGTCAAATCGCCTATTAGGAAGAGTGGCGAGATTCAGTGTATTAATCTTTTCTGCTTCTTTCTCTGCATGTTTATAGTCATGCAAAGCGTAAACCCAACACCTTAGAGGGAAAGGAGGCCAAACCTGCTTCTTTTTATTCCTTAGAGTCTGTGTAACTCCTTCAGATGTGAGCTGATATGCTATCTCTCGGGCCAACAGTTTGTCGGGTGTATATAAGGGGAGGACATGAGGCTTGGCATGGCTGCCGAAAACTCTTACATAGGTGAATTTTTCTTCAACGAACCATCTCCCTATGGCTGTCAAGTCAATCTCTACTTGTGAGGAAATCTTAGGAGCAGGTTTGTCAAAAATGGCATAGTGAATGGGTAACATAAATCCATTGCAAACTTGATATAGGTGGTGTTTATAGTGGGCTTTCCACAACTTCTGGTGGTATATATGAACGGGCATGGGGTCCTGTGGAGTCCATCTCCACCCGAGCAGAGGAAATTCGGAATTAAAACAGAGGGTATCCAAGATGTAGGCACTATAGTAAAATGGAGGAATGAACCTTTCAGTAACGCGGGATTTGTTTCTGAATTCAAGAACAGCTGTTGCTAACTTATCAGACAGTATATTCCCCCAATCTATTATTTCACTATTGCATGTTGCTTCCATTAAAGGTACCATTTCTATGGTGAAATTTGCAGAATCATGCAACCCCCAAATCCTACACATCATTAATACGGCATAACAATAAGGAGAACACAAGGAATCAACAGAGTACTTACCCGAAGACTCATGCTTGTATTTCGCTGGGTTTTGCCTCCAATCTCGTATAGGTTCTGCTTCAATGTCATTTTCATTTCTGAACTTCTTCAGAAATGCTTTGTTGTACTTCTTCTCCGGTGCAGGAAAATGGTACATTTGCCTCAAATCATCGGGTTGAAACGAGCCGAACACTCTCCCATCGATGGTGCAAAATGTTCTGTTTGTAATTGGGATTTCTTCAATTGCCCATCTTACCACATCTGTATATGGGAGAATTTGCTCTCGGGCTGCTATCCGATGAAGGTAAGAGTCGGCTAAATCCTTTAGAGTAGCATTAGACTTCCGGGTTGGGTCTGCTGTGGCTTGCACTGTTGTTACCTGCGGCTCTTCGGCCTCAATCAGGTTATAGATGCTCAGCCAAGTAGTTTTACCAAGTCCTAGACATGTGGTGTCCGAGATCAATCCCTTTTTGCTTGGTCCCAGATCGGCAATATGTTGTCCTATTACTGCGGAAGCTGAAGTTGTTCAAGTTTTCTTAGATTTCTTCCCCATTTGGCTTGAATTTGCTGCTTCGGAGGAGCTCTGCACAGGAGATAAAATGAACGTAATGCGGAGAATTGGTGGCGCAAACCAAATATGAACGAGATATATTAATCAATGAATAGTGGAGGATTAACTTAAGGTGGCAGCGGATATAATCTCTGAGGAGATTTTAGCCTTACTGTTTCATTAAATGGCCATTTAAACCTGTCAAACCTTTAAATGCTTATCATATCGTTTATTGGCCGAATAATTCATTTAAGCGTGGCTTTGATGTTTTGGCAGTTCAGCATAAGTGAATCACTATCGGGAAGAGAAAGGCCTTTAATACTAATTAACCATAATATATCTCGGCCTTATCAATCCTTTTTGAAATCTGCGCTTAGCTTTATTGCAATCGGCGATCGGGAGAATGCTTAAGTTGTTATATTGGTGTCCTTTCGGAATCCCTGATCGCCGATAGTGATATCGCCAATTCGCATCGGGAATTTTTAAATGAGGGCTTTGAGATGTACGCATGCTACATTCCCCGATCGCCGACAGCGATATCGCATCATAGCAAAGAGAGGGGCCTTTTGTTATGATCGCTTGCCTTCCTGATATCCGATAGTTATTCATGCATTGTTGCATCGGGGAAAACCAATGGGTCTTTTGTCATGCACCTTTGTTATTGCGATATGCGATCTTGCGATCTCTTTATCGCAATAATAAAGGATTATTCATTTTTTGTTCTAAGACCGATTATGTGCTTTATCAAAAAGGTTTATAATGTTTTATTTCTTTTTCGGACCTTTTGAGGAATGATAAATTGATACCAATTAAATCTAAAAGGGACCCATTTCATATTATAGTTTTGAAAATAAAAATTTTATGAAATGGGGGGTTGTTGTACAACACAACAGGAAGAAAGAAAAAATTGTGCTAAAACCCAAAATGAAAGTGCCAAAGAGAGACCTAATCAAAACAGAGAACTCCAAGGCCATTAGGCAACCATCTAGGCCACAAGAGAGAAGAAGAAGGCAATAAAAGGAAATGAGGCATCCACCATCAAAATAGAACTCAAACTGCAGTGATGAAAAGAGACTTTCCAAGAGGTCTCTAATCTCTTTCTATCTTTTGTCCAAGGCCTAAAAGATGTTATAGAAATGAGAGAAATGCATGGGAGTCAAGTTGAGGGCCTATCCTAGGCTCATACTATCATTTATGCTCAAAAATGGTTTCTTGTAGTTTTAACAGTGTTTCCTGTAGGTTTCCTGTAGTTTTGACAAGAATTACTACAGGATGTCCTAATTCTCATCTAAAGACGTTTTGAAGGTTTCAGAGGTTTCCAAATGGTGGAGCAAGGTAGTAGAAGGTTGATAAGGATGTGGAAGACCTTTCCAAACTAAAAAATATTCAAGAACCAAGGATTTTTCTTTGCACAAATATGTTTTTGGGCTTGTCCTTGCAGAACTTACAGCCAAGATCCTTAATGCACAAGAGAGAGGCCACCAGGGCCATGAATGAGGGACAATGAGGTCACTAAGTTTCTCAGAGGATGAGCAACACTTTCAGTAGAGGGTATGATAGGCCTCTAAATTAAACATAAATTAAGGCCTATGACCATCCTTCAGCACATTAAACCTCTCCTTTTGCATTAGATAATGCATTTTTAACTTTAATATATTCATTAGGAAGGTTTATGAATAATTGCATTTTTGTGTCTAATATTATTTATTTTTATGGAATATTATGAGAATATTGGGCAGATTATGAAGATTTGGAGGATGAGATAATTTAGGAACTTGCTCCCTACTACAGGAGGATCACTATTAAATAATAAATCAACAAGATATTATGGAATTATGGCACAGATTGTGAAATTCCAATGATTGCGAAAATCTAGGAATATGTTCCCTGCCATTTAATGCAGATTCCTAGTATTGGGAACCAAATCCACTAATCAAGGTATTTTGGTGGGGAAAGCTTACTCCATTCATGGGGAATGCTTCATAATCATTTTTTATAAGTACCAAGTCGAATTTTCCTCTAGGGATAGATTTTCATTAGTGTTCTTGTGGAGAGAACTCGTATTTCTGCAGCTCTATTATATTTTCTTGCAGGGATGTAATTGTATTGATGAAAATAATTAATATTGGTGTCATGTTCAACTTCTAAATTTTTTTCTCCTCCATAGGTCTCTGAGTTTCCTTGAGCTTGGCCATCCCAAGAGACTCAAAGCCCTTTTGTATCATTTTCTTTTTTTATTTTCATTCTTATTCACATGAATCTCTTGTTTTATTTCTTTCTATTTATGCACTTAGTATAAATCATTTCTTGTTGTAGGATTGGGTTAAATGGTTGATGTAAGTTATTTTGCAGGATCAAAAGTATTGGAAAAGATTTGGAAGTTCATAGTAATAATTTAGCTGCTTGGATTAGCTTTCTTATTCCCAAATCTAGATTTATGGAACTCCTTTGTGGCAAAGAACAGTAAATTTCAGCTATTTTTTAGAGCATGCTAACGAGCTTCAATTGAGTTGGTTCCACTTACATTAGATCAAAAAAAAATCTATTTAATAAAAAAAATTACCCCACTGCATTTTCACTTGATTAGGTTAGGAATTTTATAGATTTACTAGCTCACTAGTTCTCGAATTTCTAGATTTTCGACTAGTAATTTTGTGCTATTTTTTAGCATACGTTAACAAAGGTCGTTTTGAGTGATTCCACTTGGAATGGGGACCTGTAATCACTCCTCTAAATCTCCAAGGCTGAGGAAGAGTCCAGCCGAGGTAACCACAAACCAATGTTTTAGCTTGGTAGCTAGCCCTACCAAGCCGAAGAGGGCTCTCTCCAAGGGATCACAGCCAAAAGGGCTGGATAGATTAGGGTTTTAGGCTAGATGTAAAGTGCAGAGGGTTGTTTGATTTGATTTTGGTTGGGTTGTTGGAAGAGGATTAAGTCAAAAAGAATAGGTCAAGGAAAATGAGGGTATGATTGTAGCCATCTGATGGAGCAAGGCAGGTAGGCACTCAAACATTTTAAAGTTATGAAGTGAGATGGATAAGACTAGTGAGGTGCTAGAAAGAGCAAGACAAGCATGTATTCTTTCTAAACTAAAGAAACTGGAAAAACTATGTAGATTTCCCCAAAACAAAGCATATAAAATGTATTCTGCTTATCAACTTGAAAATCAACATATCATAGGAGTGAAATGCAATATGGGAGTACAAAACATTCAAAAATATGCAACATAAGAAGAAACTAAGTCAAAATTCAATACCACACGTATTCCACCAAGATAGTTGCAGCTCATTCATTAAATTCTGTCAAATAATGATTACATTAGTGTCTCTGATCAATAGCCAAATATCCAATTGATTCCAACCCTTTCTTACTTCAAATGATGAAGTATTTATACAAATTCTAAACTAAAATATCTTGATAAAAACCTCAAGATGTTTTTACAAATATCCTAAACTATTTTGCACAAATAGAAATGAAATGTAGAACATTAAAAACTAATGTATATACTTGGAACTATTATTATGGATTTTTGTTGACAAGGAAGAGAAATTTGAATTTGATTGCAACTCTTAGTTGATGAGGTGGCTAACTTTCTTTGAACATTTTCCTCCCGAAATCCTGCAAAATAGGGTCCAATCATCCCTTTGTATATCTCAATCTGAGATAGATCTGTAAAACATGAGAGAGGTTATTGTAAATAAATATATTCTTGAGATAAACCTCTCTCATTTTTCCAAAATGCAGCTCCAGAGGTTCCCAATAGTCTCTGCAAAAAGGTGGTTGAAACAAGACTTTGCACAATCCGAAAAATAGTCTGTAAAGATGTACATGTATCTCTCATTTTATAATAGCTGTGTAAACTTTGAGGTAGGTTATTGTACTTTTGCATCTTAGGAACCCAAATGTCCTCCAATTTCTCAATATTCATCTCTTATTAACCACAATATGTTAGGCAAAAGTATGACTAAACAGGAAAATTTGGGAAAATATGTCTGCAAAGCTTCATCTGTATATCCCAAACCATAATAGTTGTTAGAAAACTGAGAGAGGTTTTTGTATATGAGGATGTTGTAAGAAAAAAAATCTCTTAGTTTCTGAAAATTCGTCCTCAATGGTTTGGAAACCATGTTTTAAATCAATATGGCGTACAGGAAAAAGCATAGTTTCAACTGATCATGAGACAGATGAATGACGTGGATGCAGGAGGTGACCTGGCAGTTGGGGAATGGAGGGTAACATAACTAGGAGTGCATTTGAAAAGGTCAAGGGAGGTAGATGGAGTGTAGGTGAGTGAGGTTTTTTTACTAGGGCTACCATCAGTGAGAAATTTTTTTAATGAGGACCTATGTGGAATGACAAAAATTTCTGAGCGAGACCCTAATATGAATATGAAAAGAGGAGTTTTGATCACTGATTGAAGTATGAAAATACTGACACTAACATCGGCCTTAATGGGGATGACAGCTCCTTGGAGGTGTCAAGAACACCGTAGAAAAAGTGCCTAACCATGTGGGCCAATACAGTAAAAAACTTATGACCAAACTGAACACTGAACACACACATACTACAAACTGTAAGCTAGATGTTGAAGGATGCTTGTCCAACAAGCTTATTGCACACTTATCCTACACTAATCTACTGCAAAATCACTGAATCAAGTGATACTAAAGTGTCAAATCAACCAATCAAGTAGTTGTTGTAATGATGAGGTTGCTTGATGGTGCTTGAACCAGAACATAATTAGAAATTCTACCAGCAATATATACACATAATGCCTCTAGCTCTATAAAAGGAAATCTGGTTTTTCATTCAAATTAAGAAAATATTCCATATATGCTGTTATAGGATCATAAAAACCAGATTCTATCTGTTTCCCCAACTCATTAACATATGCTCTCGGATGGAGATTTTCACATCCTTGTCGTAAATCAAAACTTCCTTCAATCCAACCATCCAATGGAAGCCTTACCTTTTCTTCTTTGGGAGGAGGGAGAGTTTCCAAGAACTGTTTAGGACCTTGGAAATCATATGATTCAACTTGAACATCCAATAGTTCAATTTCATTTTCTAATCTTTCAGCAACTAAACCAAGAAAATAATTTTTACCTTAAGGTGTGAGTTGGTTGGATTTCAAACAACGAAATACTGATGTTGAGAAATTATGATCAATCTGAAATTCTTCTAACTCATTCCTTAAAGTTAGTAATATTTCACCAGATAAAAAAATTTCCACATACCTTGTCATCAGTGATTAACATCAATGCTCTGAAATTTGGATTCTTTGGCAGTGAAGTCGCTCTAAACTTTGAAGCTCAGGATCTTGAACAATGGAGTTTCTAGGTGGATGATTCAGCCTTCTTGTGTCTTATTGTTGTCCACCATCAACCACCGGATCTAACTCGTTTTCGTTCTTTCCCGGGAAAAATAGAGATTTCGTCCCCAGCAACGGTGCCAGTATGTTATCACTCCTCCGGATCTCTAAGGCTAAGGAAGAGTCTAGCTGAGGTAACCACAAACCAATCTTTTAGCTTGGTAGCTAGCCCTACCAAGCCGGAGAGGGCTCTCTCCAAGGGATCACAGCCAAGAGGGATGGATAGATTAGGGTTTTAGGCTAGATGTAAAGTGCAGAGGGTTGTTTGATTTGATTTTGGTTGGGTTGTTGGAAGAGGATTAGGTCAAAAAAACTAGGTTAGGGAAAATGAGGGTATGATTGCAGACATTTGATGGAGCAAGGTAGGTAGGCACTCAAACACTTTAAGGTTATGAAGTGAGATGGATAAGACTGGTGAGGTGCTAGAAAGAGCAAGACAAGCATGTATTCTTTCTAAACTGAAGAAACTGGACAAACTATGTAGATTTCCCCAAAACAGAGCATATAAAATGTATTCTGCTTATCAACTTGAAAATCAACATATCATAGAAGTGAAATGCAATATGGGAGTACAAAACATTCAAACATATGCAACATAAGAAGAAACTAAGTCAAAATTCCATACCACAGGTATTCCACCAAAATAGTTGCAACTCATTCATTAAATTCTGCCAAATACTGATTACACTAGTGTCTCTGATCAATAGCCAAACATCCAACTGATTCCAACCCTTTCTTACTTCAAATGATGAAGTATTTATACAAATTCTAAACTAAAATATCTTGATAAAAATCTCAAGATCTTTTTACAAATATCCTAAACTGTTTTGCACAAATAGAAATGAAATGTAGGACATTAAAAACTATTGTATCTAATTGGCACTATCATTATGGATTTTTGTTGACAAGGAAGAGAAATTCTAATTTGATTGCAACTCTTAGTTGATGAGGTGGCTAGCTGTCTTTGAACATTTTCCTCCCGAAATCCTGCAAAATAGGGTCCATTAATCCCTTTGTATATCTCAATCCGAGATATATCTATAAATAGTGAGAGAGGTTATTGTAGATAAATATATTCTTGAGATAAACCTCTCTCAATTTCCAAAAATTCAACTCCAGTTGTTCCCAATAGTATCTATAACAAGGTGACTAAAAGAGGACTTTGCACAGTCCGAAAAATAGGTTGTAAATACATACATGTATCTCTCATTTTATAATATAAGTGTAACATTTGAAGTAGTTTATTGTACTTTGGCATCTTAGGAACACAAACCTCCTCCAATTTCTCAAGATTCATCTCTTATTGGCCACAATATGTTCTGCAAAAGTATGACTAAATAGGAAAATTTGGGAAAATATGTCTGCAAAGCTTCATCTATATATCCCAAACCATAATAGCTGTTAGAAAATTGAGAGAGATTTTTGTACATGAGGATGTTTGAAGAAAAAACCTCTTTCATTTTCTGAAAATTCATCCTCATTGGTTTGGAAACCATGTTTGAAATCAATATGGCATGTAGGAAAAAGCATAGTTTCAACTGATCATGAGATAGATGAATGACATGGATGCGACAGGTGATATGGCAGTTGGGGAATGGAGGGTAACATAACTAGGAATGCATGGGAAAAGGTCAAGGGAGGTAGATTGAGTGTAGTTGAGTGAGGTTTTTTTACTAGGGCTACCATCAGTGAGTAAATTTTTGAATGAGGACCTAGGTGGAATGACAAAAATTTATGAACGAGACCCTAATATGAATATGAAAATAGGAGTGTTGATTACTGATGGAAGTAAGAAAATAATGACACTAACAGGGCCTAAGACATCCTAGTCAATAAAAAAATTTGTCCCATCGAATTTGGATTTGATTTTCTTGGTCATTCGATGAATGATAATTTCGTATAGTAAATCTGTAACATCTTGTAGTAAATCAGGGGATCCTGTAGGAAAACTAATACATCATGTAGGAAATCCTGTAGCAACTTGTTTTGAGCCCAAATTGAGAAGAATCATCCTTGAAGCTAGGATTAGGCCCTTACTTGACCTCCAAACCATCAAAAACATTGTACCCTTCTTGCTCCACACATGTCTCCCCTGCCAAAGATCAAGGAACGATTAGCATTTTCATTTATAAAGAAAAAAGATTTTAAAAATCAGTTCTTTTATATTTAAACATGCACACAGCAGTTAGTACTCTCTAGATCAGATTTCATGCTCAGTTAGTTTAAATCATCACATGTGATAACTAGGGTTAAGCTGGGTTTCTTTTACATTTAGTTCATGATATTTATGCAATTAGAATAGGTTTCTTTCCTTGTACTTTATTTCTTGAAATAGTTAAGGTTCCATTTCAAACATTTCATTTTCTGCAATTAGTTTAGGATTTGACTTCACTACATGCACTCCATTACATCATGGCAACAAAGGAAGGACACATTGTATGCTGCACATATAGTTCCGATACCTCTTAAGCTTTTACGAACCCCGGGTTGATAATTAAAGTCAGTAGTGTTGCGAGTTGCATCATTCTTGTTGCAATACCAAAGCTCATCAGCTCGAGTCTGATCTTTGCCTACACCATGTAAAGACTGAGATTTCAAAGATTAATCGAAGCACTTCACGCTAGGTTCTATTTAATTATGTTATACATTTTATGATTATAATCTCTATGTGAACTAAATCATTGACAGAGGGTGTGAGTTGGTTGGGTTGGCCACCAAACTAGCTCGACACCACTTTGATTTGATGATATTATGGTATGTTATGATTTTTTGAGTGAGTATATTGAATTTTTCATTTATTGTGTATCATGGTGTGCCTAATGTTAGATCTGTAGGGTCTCTTAAAGTGATTTTCATTCTGATCTCTTTTTACTTTACTTGCGGAAATTGTCACCTGGTATAGAATGAATTTGTATGAAAAATGCTAGGCCAATGATCTATCGCTCTTCCTTTGAATTATGCATATTCATGCTATGTAATCTTCAGAATATTTTGTGCAATTTGAATTTCTCATTCTGATTTATACTTTGGCTTATGAGACTTTGTTTCTCTAGGCGATGACCATGTATCTTTTGATTCAGCTAGAACTTGAGTTTTTGTAATATCGCACTAATTTTGATTTGTCACCTCTACCCTAATGATTGTGATGAAGGATGAACAGGGTATCCGATGTCAAGCTGCAGGGGTTGGTGTGCTTTTTATCCATCGAAATTATTCTAGTTCTAAATTCTTGCATTGGTCCCAAAACATGTTGAGGGCTTGAGAATTCGATCTACCTACACTACTTATCATTATTGGAAGACCTCTATGATTTTGAAGCCTGCAATAATGCATATATTTTTCGATAAATGGTAACTCGTGAATTGATAGATTCATCTTTTGAATATTCATTTGATGTGTTTTCTTCCAAGTGTTATTTATTTCAAAAACAAGATAATTGCTATAGTATGAGAGAGAGTGGAAATATTTAAATTAGGTCTATTTTATCTACACATTAAACACTTGACAATGTGTGATGATGCTTTTAGTAAGCCAAATTCTAATCTCCTCAAAGCTCTAGTGCATTAAGGTGGGTTGGATAGAATTAGTGCAAAATTGTTAAAAGAGTTTTGTGTTTCTTAATCTGCTTTGCATGAAGAATGGTGTAGATTGATCTTGAATTCAAATTTCTTTCAGCATTTACAATCTACCTCTTTGATGTTGTTCAGTTTGAATTGGTAAGAATTTCTTGGTTTCCAGTTAAACAATAGTTAGGATTTACCTTTTGTTTGTCAATAGTAAGGGTTTCTTTTGCAAATTGTTAATAATGTAGGTTTTTTCCAAATGTTAGATTGAGGTTTGTTTTCAACTATCAGGATTGGTGTTTATGCTTTCTCAAGTTTCCTTTGAAGTGCAAGATTCAATTTAATTTGTTGAGATTGATGTGCAAGTTAGAGTAGAATTTGATTTGCAGGTTGCTGGGGGCTCTCTCTAGAATTTCTAGTGTTGTGCCTCGAAGTTTACGAACTCCTGGATTGACAATTAAATGTTAGGTTGTTTATTATACCTGTGCTTAACTGACCTCCAACATCATTTTGAGATCGAGATAGATGCAAGTGGGTATGCCATGGGAGCAGTGTTGATGTAGCAGAAGAAACCTGTATGTTACCATTCAGAGACATTCTCCCAATATTTTGTGAACTATCCCACATATGACAAGGAGTTGCATTCCTTGGTTCAAAGCATGACGAAGTAGAAGAACTATTTGATTAGTAAGGAGGCCATCATTCACACAGATAACTAGCCCTTTCAGTACCTCTAGTCACAAACCAAGATTCAACAAGCACATCATTTCAGATGGATGGGATTCCTCCAGAACTTTCACTTGGTAATAAAATACAAGAAGGGCATTAGAAACAAAGTGGCAGATATGCTTTCTCGCCCTCCTACTTTTGCATCTATAGTTTTGAAAAATGCTTCTTTATCTTTTGAAAGTTATGTTGAACAGTATGTTGATGGCACAGATTTTAAGGAGATTTATGTACCATTTGCAGGGAAAATTGTTGTACCACCTTGGAAAACTTTGTATCCCCACCAATTAGAGAATACATGTAATCAAGGAAGCACATGCATCTCTGGTGTTGGGTCATTTTGGTGTAGGGAAAACTTTTTGTTAATTGCAGAGGTTGTGTTATTCGTCTCACATGAAAAATATCCTGACTCGATATGTAAAGGGATGTGTGTTGTGTTCAGTTAGCAAGCCCACTAATAGAAAATTGGGGCTCCACACACCACTCCATGTTCCGAGTCGTCCATGGGAAAGTGTGTTAATGGATTTTTTTGGTTGTTTTCCTTTGCCTAGGAGAGCTCATGAATATTTTTATCACATTGTGGATTGATTTAGCAAAACATGTGCCTTAATGCCTTGTAAGAAGCAGATCACTACAGAGCAAACCGCTCATCTCATCTTCCAATAAGTATGGGTCCACTTTTGGCTGCCCCATCCATTGTGTTTGATCGAGACTCTCGCTTCCTTGCAGAGTTTTGGATGATTTGTGGAGAATGATGGACACCAAGCTGAAGAGGAGCATGAAATTTCATCCGCAAATCTCATCATGCAATCGAGAAGTGCATTCATCCACTCATAGCTCAAAGTTCGAGACATGCTTCAGATATTTTCCAAAGGATCCCTTAAACATGGTCTTTGGGAAAGATGAATATTCTAGTGAGAAAGATGACAGGGACAAAGCATAGAAGTTCCTTCAATGAATTCAAATGATTCACCAAGCAGTGCAGGAGAAGTTGGATAAAATTCAAGCCCAATAAAGGCTCGACATCATAAGCACTGGGTTAATCACCAATTCCAGGTTGGAGACAGGGTGTGGCTCTGCATCAACAAAGACATAATTAAATGGGAAGGAAAGAAGTGGATACCAATTCGATATGGCCCATTCACCATATTAGAGAAGATTGGACATAATGATTTGCATCTTGATTTGCTAGCATACATGAAGATGTACTCAGTGGTGAACGTTGAAAACTTGAAGCTTTATGAGCCTCCTCTGATCATGGACACCAAATAAGTTGGACAAGTTCCTACAGTAGATGACTTTGCACTTGAATACTTGGACAAGTTACCTTAGGATATCATTCTTGACAGGAGGACTAGGACTTCACAAAGGGGAGATGTGGAGTACCTTCGTATTGGTTTCAAAGGAATGCACCCAAACAAGGCCCATTGGATTGAAAATGGAGAAAGTGAGGGAGAAATTCCCTCACTTTCCAATAGACTGATAAAGATTTTGGCGTCCAAAAAGCTCATTAGTGGGGAGAATGATCCAGGAGGATCTTCAAAGTCTCAAATTTTGAAATTCTCAATCCTTGGCTATAATGACACTAGGTTAAAGAATTCATCATTACGAACCCAATGGCGTGAAAAACACCTCAATCAGTTATCATATGACCATCCTATCACCGTTAGAAGTTTACAGGTTATAAGGAGACGTGGAGACCTATTCCACCTATGAGGCAACCAAATGGCCAATTAGTCATTGACACATGGGGTGCCAGTGTTTATCCTTTGCCCCTGCAAAAAAGACAACAATATATATATATATATATATATATATATATATATATATATATATATATATTTTATATGGTTATTATATAACCATATAATAATATGGTGCGACATATGTATTAAAAATCGAGGTAGAAAACTATATCAAAAATACACTTTGGCATATATTACCATATATTATGACTCCAAAATGGTTTGCAAACTGCACAACGGTCAAATGGACCAAGATACATGTGAAATGAGGGACCGATGGGTGTTGAACCCACGCCATCCGATGGGTCGGCCCGCCGACAGCGACCCCATAACCGTCGAACACCACAAAACACAAAGCGTCAACAGTCAAAATAAACATGCCAGATATATATGGGGGACGACGGGTTGGAACCCCCGACCACCCCGATGTTATTCTAAGCGCCAACCAACTTGCCCAACGGATCTATTGGGATATCTGTCGTGTTAGCACTATATACTTTTCTCCAGACTAAAAGGAGAAAGCTCGTAAGTAACAAAAACTGCTTTGGGTTGAGAGACTAGTCTTCTCCAACTGGAGGGGGCTCCCTCACTTGAAAAATATAAAGTTTAAAGAGTTTAAAGAACAATTTTTTACAGAGACCGGGTCTAAAAAAGGAATTATGAAGTATTTGGTTCAAGTATGAATGGTTGAAGAGGATAATAGCATGTGATCAATTTGACTTTCTATTCACTTTACTTGTGCAAGTAAAATCAACATCCTCCATAAGGGATGCACAGACATAACTTTGGACAAAAGCGATCAGTTGTAGTATAGAGGAGAAAACAAAAAACACAATTTATTTCCTTGCATATAACAATACTTCTCATACATAAGAAAGAAACTAAATAGAAGAAATAACATGCAAGAGTACAGAAAATTTCATTTGCAACTGAAATATGAATACTATTTTTTTAGAGAAACTTAAGTAAATTCCAAAACAGTTGAGATCACTATACCCATAAACAAGAAACTATGGAGAAGAATTAATTGAATAACTGAGAAATAGACAAAGATAACTCCAAATTGTCATACCATAAGAAACCTTGTAGACAATAATCGATAACCCTCAAGTCATAAGCATTCTATTCATAAAATTGATCACAATCACACTCATAAACTCTAATAACATATGCAAACAATGTTGAATCAACAACAACCTTCTCCATATGCATTAATTATTTTAAATAGAAATACAATAGCCAATCCATAATGTCTAGATGCATCACATCTTTGGTCCAACAGAGGATCAAATCAAAGTAAAAATAGGAAACCTTTTTGTTGTCTTAAATCTTTTTCTTCTAATATAAAAAAGCATAAAGCATTATTATCTTAATAAAAACACTAAATAATTGTAAAACCACTTGGGTCTTCAAAGCATATCTTCCTAGAATGAAAATGACAAAAAGGACAAAAGTTGACAGTTAATTGTGCAAAGGTTGCGTAGCAGTTGCGCAGCGACCAGTACTTGGTGCTTTCGAAACTAGCATGTGGAAAAATACTGAAGAGGTGAGCTGGATTCCACACATTCTCCATGTCAACCCCTTGAAAACTTGACAGGTGGCTTCCCTCTAACATGAATGTGATAGTGTGGACCTGGCCTGCGCAGCAATGGCGCAGCGCCTGCGTAGCTAATTTTCAACGGCCTATATCTTCCAAAAAATAATACCTTTGTAAACATTGAAGTAGGTTATTGTATATCATAGTCTTTTGAAGATAAAAATCTCTCATTTTCTCTAAATTCTTTCCTATTTTCCCAGAAAATACTTTGCAAAACAATGCCTTAAAACAAAGTATTTATGCAGTCCGAAAAATGGGCTTTGAAGATGCAATAAAATATCTCGATCCGTGACACCTGTATATAAACTGGAAGAGGTTATTGTTCTTTGACCTGTTCTTGAGAAAAACCTCTTTCAGTTTCTCTAAATTCGGCTCCATTTGGTCGTAAACTGTTATGTACAATGGTGGCTAAAATAGAGCTTGCGCGGAAGTTTCCTACAGTGAGCGTGACCTCTATTTCTCATCAACTGCTAGCTGGGAATCGATTTGTGGTATCCCATTGTCTTTTGTCTTGTAGTGCAATTAATATTTGAACTGATGAGTTAGAGCGATCCACTTTATTTGGCATGAGCATAAAGCATGGGAAATCATTAAAATGTTGGGAGTATAATGTCTCTTAGGTAATGCGGGGTGGGGTTTGCATGTTATACATGAGGGTTGTACATGTGATGAGTATAGGGGAGTGGTAGTGGTGTCATGGGGATATGTCTAGAACGAGGGGAGGGAAAGGAAATGTAATGTGCATAAGATGTAAATGATATGTGAAAAGTGGATAGGATGTAGATGATATATGAAGGTATGTATAAAGGGAAATGGGGAAATAGGGAAACATGGGGTAGGTAGGAATAGGGGATAATAATTTAAAATACATTTACTGACCAAACCTCATGACTATCAGAACTTTAGACTGACACAACTTCATTTCAAATGGTTATGATCGATGAACAACTGACACATAACCCCTTTTGACGCTGACTAACTGTATAAAAATGTGTGACCTCATGAATCCGACTGACTTGACACTCTTTTGTGATTTGGATGAACTCTCTTTGGAATAAATTCAAGGATGTTGGATAGTGATCTAGACACTATGATAGTAGTAGTAGTCATAGGCTCAACTTCTTCAAAATTTGAAAATCAATGGACAAGGAAATACATTTAATGCAAAAAACCTAAGACCCTAACATTGACTCTAATGCGGATGGCATCCTCCCTGTGAGGTGCCAAGAACAAAACTGCAAACTAGTAGCCTAATAAGACCAATGGACAATGGATTCAAACATAAAAACTGAAAAATAAATTGATTGACTGAACTTACATATGGCAGCAAATCACCGGAATCTCAGGGTCTTCTCCTCGGGCTTCAAATTCCAATGGTGGCCACACACAATTACAAAATTGAACAATAACACCAAACTACCAAAAGAAACTATTGGAAGCTAGCGCATTGTTGAAAAATATACTCAAACCATTGATCTTATTCATACTGCTATCTACACTAACTGTTGAATAACCTGCTCACTCAAGTAATATAGAATTTCCAATGAAGCCAAGCAAGGAGATGACCATTTACTAAAATTTTGCTCACACTTTCCTTGAGCAGGCATAACAAATAAGAGAATGGAAACTCAAAATTTCCACTAAACACCTCTTCATAATCCATAAAAACAACAATGTTCTCCTATTCTAATGACTGCAACAACCTACCAAAAGGGTCATAGAAATCATGAAGGAATTTCTTATATGTTTGTTGATCATCGAGTAAGGATTGTTTTTCATGATTTGCTACTAGCTCCTTTGCTTATGATTTAACAGTCTTTAGACCATCCTGTTGTAACATAAATGGCTTTGATAAGTTAGATATTTATAAAAGAGGGTATAAAAAAAATATAAAATATAAAATAGAATAAAAAAATGAAAATATAAAAAATTTGAAAAAAATAATGAAAAGAACCCCATGAAAAGAAAAACAAGTGTACAAGTGAGCAAGCTCAAATGCCACTAGAAATAATTCATGTTTGAATCATATAGTATAATCATGATCAAACATACTTAAATTTATGTTTTTAGATTAGGAAATAATTCAACCAAACTATCTAATCTTGGTTGAAATTAGTAGATAGGATAGATTAGAGAAAAAGTTACGAAAGCATTTAAACTTGGTCAATTGTCTTATATGTACTAGAATAGGGTTAGAAGTAACCTTAGGAAATAAAAAGAGGGTTTCCTAGATCAAATGCGCACTTATGATGTATTAATCATGCTTTATATGGATTAATCTTAGTTAAATAATGAACTAATCATGTCATTTAAACATGATTAGCAATTTGTAATAAGCATTAAGTATTTGGTTTTATTATAAGGTCGAGAGACGACAAGATGTTTTGTCGGCTTGTGATATCACAAAGGCACCTTTCAACGGCCATGATTTTCCCGACCCAGATCAACGACAGGGAAACAACTTCGCACCCCCTCATCCCATTTCCCATTAACAGCAAGAGGCGGTTTTGAAAACAAGTATTGGTTTTCCTAGGCCCCACACAACGTGGCGCTTCCTCACGACTTCGCACCCCCTCACTGAAAACCACGTACCACTACTCCCCCCCGAAATCTGACTATCTCTCTTCCACTCCCGCCAACGGTCATCACGTCACCTCCCATATTTACCTATCACTAATTACTTTGCACCACTTGTCGTTCTCCATTTTATCACCACCTATTTTCGTTGCCATCTACTCGTTATACATTTATATATTTCAAATTTCCCGTTGCCCATTAATTCATTAAAATCTCATTCTGTAACAGTTCTAACTGCAATGTTAATTGAACAAGTCTTATAAATATTGCCTCGTCTCATCCCACGTCACTCTCCTAGATGCGTTGTTACTATTTTGATTGCAGGTACTAATTTTAGTTCTTGCAACCCCTACTATTACCAACACCTGTCAATCCCAACAAATTTAGAGCCCACTACCATTGACAGATATTCATTGCTTATCCAAGTACCTATTCACATCGAATCTCTGTTATATTTTTCTTCTCAAACTCCTTAGACATGGCACCAAAGGGAAAGGGCAAATCCTCTAGTAGAAAATCAAACAATGAGGATAACCCTAAAATCTATGCTACCTTGGACCTCGACCATATGCCATTGGCAGACCAGTATTACAGGATTGTCAATACCAAGTGTGAATTCAAACTGTTCGAATTACACGACTGGTTCAAGAAAAATTACCTATACCAGCAAGATGAAATTAGCCTTTGGGAATCCATGTTACCCATGTTCATGTTCCCACAGACACACTATTTCCTTGATCTTTTCATGTGGTGTCAAGCCAGATACAATCCATTGCAAAGAACCATTGTGGCCTAGAATGGAGACATTCTGATCTCAATTGCACCTGAAACCATAAACCAGATGTTGCTAATTCCTGAAGATGACTCCCTCAGCCATTTTTTGTAGTTGTCCTTATGGATTTGTATCATAAGCTTACCTTTCCTCAGAGAGACCAGATTTTTGAGATTTTCCTTCGAGAAGATTCTTAGCATCCTAAGAAAAATCCCCCTTATCCAGCTTCTATGTTTCGAGATAAAGCCAAATAGATCATTTCTTTAATTTCTTGTCTTTTAGGGTATCAATCAGACCAGTGGGTAGATGAGACTATTCTAGGATTTCTATCTATTTTCTCTAATGAACATAAGCCAACATTCATGTTTAATTTTATTCAATTTCTAGCTAATAATATGCATAAACAAATGATGAAGATTACCACAGAAGGCATGTTTAAATATGCATATGTATTAGTCTATATGTTTCTTTTTCAGTTTTGGGATGGGTCCACTGGGTCAGTTTTGGGGTTAAAATAACCCAAGTTTTGATATATTTTTGTAACTAATGTAAAGTCTCCATGATTTGAGGATGCAAAGCACGTATATGATTAGGAGTAAAAGGGGTTTTAGCCCCTTTCTTATGTAAATTTTGAGTCGATCTTGAGATCCACCCAAGGTCCGTGGACCATGGGATCATATGAAAAAGGTTATAAATAGGTGTATCTTAGAGAGTGTAAGGCATGTTATGAGAGATCATGTTAGTAATGGGTCAATAGAAGAGAAGTGATAGCATAGAGAAGTGAGTCGGATAAGAGAAGAAAGGTTTTGCAGCTAAGTGCACATAGGCCTAGGTAGAGTCCATAGTTGAGTGCGCAGAGGCCTAGGTAGAGTCCGCAGTTGAGTGCGCGAACCCCTATAGTTGAGTGCGCAAGGTAGTGTTGATTCTGTAAATTTGAACTGAAGATCAATAAAAGAGGGTTACTGAAGAATTCCTGTGCATATCTTTTTATCCATATTTACGATATATGTTGTTTATGAATAATGTGTTCATGGAATATTGATATAATGATGCATGATTCTCTTGAATAAGTCTTAATAAATGTACGCAATGCATGTTCAATACTTTCGTGAAGACTGTGATGAATTATGTTATGTTTATTAATTAACCTAAGTAAATCTACGTGAACACTAATTAAGGGTTGTTCTCTGATGCGCGTAAGTGGATAAATCGATTGTTAAGGGCCCGCAAAGGCTAACTGTAGACCTTCGTGAAGGTCTAAATATTGTTTTAAAAGAGTTGTAGTACTAAGCCCTAAGGCCTTATCAGTCTGCGCGAAGGCAGATCTGAGTCGCTAAAAGAAATCACACTCATCTTTGGATGTAGAATCTTGGTTCTTGCATCCCCCCGTACTGCTTCGGGTGATACTGCAGCCTACGCTACGCGGGTTGTTGCCAAAAGGGCCAGTAGTGTAGGGATTTGTTGGTTGGCACAACTAACTCTGAACCTCGGTCAGGACCAGCTAAGCCAACAAATGGTTCTGTTGCCGGGACCTGGATATGCATGAAAGAGATGTGTGATGTCACATCACTGGAATCCAACTAAGAAAGAAATTGAAAATTGGTTGGATCCGAAGATTCACGAGTTCATGGCACAAGAAAACAGGAATCCGCGCCTGTCAAAAGAAGAGTGGTTGAATAGGTATCTGTATAGGGAGATACACAAAATATTCTTCTGCACTTTTCCCCTTGAACTGTACGAGTGGTTAGCTAAATTGACAACTAGCCAAGGAAGGTGGAAGCTTGATAATCCTATAGTGTGGACTCCTGAATTAGTGCGACGATTAGAATCCTATGAAAATTAGATCACGCAGGTTGTTGATCATTGGCTCAGTTGGATTCTGGGAGGATTTGTTACAAAATTCACATTCGATGCCTCGGGCAGCTACAATGAAGCAGAGCGACGATTTTTCAAAGGACTGCGAAGTAAGTATTTAAGATTTTTGAATATCTGGATTAAAATGTTTTTATGAAAAACGGGTTATGCCATTGCCTTGATGTTTGGAGCTACACGAAGTGGAAAACTCTTTAGAGATCAAAAGAGATCAGGTCCTGAATATAGCCTGTTGATCGGACCTCCTTCAAGCGACAACAAGGGAGCGGTACAAGCCACACCATGGAGTGTTGTCTAGCTGATAACACAGGGTTTCCCGTGGACACATCATCCAACCACTCCACCTCCACCTCCACCTCCACCGCATACACCTTCGCCCACACCTCCACCACCACCACCACCACCCTTCAACATGTTGAACACAATGAAGCTTGATCCAGATTTAAATAGGAACGCAACAAATTACAGATATAACCATAAATACAAAGATGCAGTAGAAATAACACTTCATTTCATTAATATCAAATAATAAAATATGCTTACAAACTGAGTGGAAATAAGACTAGCTTGGGTGATGGTACCTTATCTCTGAGAAGAGATGTGGCGGCTACATGCCTCTGAACTATGTTACAATGAGGCTCAAAGGTCTATTTATTATTGAGAAACAATGGAAAACCCTAAACATCCAAAAACCTAACCCTAGGATATGAAGCGCCAAAATTGTGGGCCCCGTTTGGGTAAATTGGTACATCAACTTCCCGGGGTCATAACTTTGGCATACGATCTCCATTTGGCTATCATAATACCTCGTTTCGAAGATCTCAAAGAGAAGGCCAAAGAAAAATGCAAAAGTGGGCTTAGGACATTTCCAGCCTCTCCATTTTCCATAAAAACGCCGTTTAGGGCCTCAAAACGGCTTCGGAAGTTCAGAACCCAAAAAAACTGCCAAAAATAGTAAACTGTGCTACAATTATTGAAATCAAAAAACTAAAAGAGACAATGTTGGGGGTCCAAATGGAATAGGCACGTGGCCACCAATATCCACCTAGATCATTCCTCCCCCCTTAGGAAGCAATGGTCCCCATTGCGTTGAGTTCCTCCATGAGATGAAGAAACTTCTGTTGAACTTGGTCCCTGGTGAGCCACTTGCCCTGGTGAAGGAGTTGGCCTGCTTTGACAACTCAATATAGTTGGATCCTTTACTGTCGGGTGTTCTTGATCTACGTGTCCATGATCCGATCATTTGTGGCTTGTTCTGTGCAATCTAGATTTAACTCTGTAGGTGTGAGTTGTTCTACAATGTCTGATGTGTCTAGCAATGGTGGGAAGTATGGTCGAAGCCAGTCCACATTGAATACTGGGTGCAGGCCAAGGAATGGGGGAATGTTGAGCTCAAATGCATTGTCTCCCACTGCCTTGGTAATGGTGTAAGGACCATATCGGAGTGGTATGATTTTCTGATAGGCTCTAGTAAGGTGTTCCTTTTGCAAATGCAACCATACTTTGTCACCCACCTGAAACTTGAGTGGCACCCGATGTTGATCATATCTTTGCTTGTACTTGGCATTTTATTTCTCCAGAATGTCATGGACTTGCTGGCGGATATGTTGGATGTGCTCAATGAAGTTGTTTTCCTTATCAGTTTCGGATTGGACATGAGCCAAATCTGCATGAGTAGTTGCAAATGGCATGTCCACATCAATGGGACATAGTAGCTGGAATCCCAAGCCCACCTGAAAAGGGATATGGCCAGTCGAGCTGTGGAGAGCCCGGTTATAGCTATGCTAGACATAGGGGAGGCTCTCATCCCATGTGCGTGGATGCTTTGAGTTGTACATGTGCAAAATGTGTATGATCATCCTATTGACGACCTCTGTCTGGCCATCAATTTGGGGATGGAAAGTTGTGGACTTAGTGAGCTTGGTGTCCAGCATTGACCAGAGATTGGACCAAAATGTACTAAGGAACCTGTTGTCTCGATCTGAGATGATAGACTGTGGGATCCCAAATTGTACCCACACTCGTTCAAAGAAGAGTTTAGCAGTGGCTTCTACTGTGATATTCTTCTTGCAGGCCACCATAATGGCCATCTTCAAGAATCTATCGACGACTACAAAAACACAGTCGTTGCCATGCTTAGTAGAAGGAAGGCCTGACATGTAATCCATGGAGATGGATTCCCAAGGTCGACTAGGGGTAGGCAACGGAGTATAAAGACCTTGCTTCTTGATGGTCGGTTTGGAAATGGCGCAGGCAGTGCAGGATCTGATGTACTTCCCAACATCCTGTCAAAGATTCGGCCAATAGAAATACTTCTGCAGTACAGCCACCATTTTCTTGACCCCGAAATGCCCAACAACCCAACTGTAGTGTGCTTCACAAATCATCTTGGTACGCTCTCTTGAAGGGACACAAAGGTGTCCCAGGTGGCATAATAGGGACTTGCCGCCCTTCCAAGAGCGTCTGGTATGTATGGCCGAATTCTGGGTCGCTTTTGTACAAAAGTGGCTAATCAGAAGTCTCGTGCCCACAAGAGTTGAGCACGGTGGTTAACGTCATGATCGGTGGTCGGTTGAGGCAATCTGCAACATTATTGGTGCTGCCCTTCTTATACTTGATATTCAAATGGAACTGTTGCAGGTATGTGGACCACTTTTGATGGCAATCATTCTACAACTTCCCTGGCGTCTGTATGAACTACAGGGGCCGGTGGTCTGTGTGGATGACCGTTTCCTTCCCCAAAATGTAATGCTTCCATTTTCGGTAGGCTTGCACAATGGAATGCATCTCTTTGTCATAAGTGGGATACTTCCGGACTATGTCTGAAAGTGTCTCACTATGATATGCCATTGGATTCCCCTGTTGAGTAAGGACTGCCCCAATAGCATAGTTAGAGGCATCTATCTCGATCTCAAATGGCTGTTGCAAGTCTGGTAATGTGAGCATTGGAGCAGAGCAGAGGTGATGTGTCAACTCTGTGAATGCCTTCTATTGAGATTCAGACCAAAAGAATTTTGCTTTCGCTCCTCCCTTGGTGACTTGACTCAAGGGCCAAGTGATATGAGAGAATCCCAACACAAACCTGCGGTAGAAATTGTCAAGACCCACAAAGTTGTAGAGCTCTCTCAAAGTGGTTGGAGCTAGCCAATCCCAGATGACTTGGATCTTGGCTGGATCCACATGCACCCCCTGTTCATCAATAATGTATCCTAGATACTGAACCTGGGTCATGCCAAAAGTGTATTTCTCCAAATTGGCACATAGCTTGTGTTGCCGCAATGTTTGGAGAACCTGTTGAATGTGGTGGAGGTGCTCTTCCCAACTCTAGGTGAAGATGAGGATGTCATCCAAGTATACCACTACAAATGAGTTGGTGAATAGATGCAAGATGTCATCCATCAGCCTCATGAACGTTACAGGAGCATTCTTCAACCCAAAAGGCATAACCAACCATTTGAAAAGGCCCTCCTTGGCTTTGAAGGTAGTCATCCACATATCGAAGGGTTTGATTGGTACCTGGTGATATCCTGACTTCAAGTTGATCTTGCTGAAATATTTTTCCCCCTTCAGTTGGTCCAGAAGGTCATCAATCCATGGGATTGAATATCTATTCTAGACTGTGATCTTGTTCAGCACCCAATAGTCAATACAGAGTCTCCAAGTCCCATCCTTCTTCTATACCAACACGATTGGACTCCCATAGGGTGATGAACTTGGCCGGATGTGGCCTTTCTGTAGTAGCTCCTAAATCTGCCTCTTGATTTCATCATTCTCCAGAATGGAGCACTTATAGATTGGTCCATTGGGTAGCGGCACACTTGGGGTCAGATCGATGGAGTGCTTGACCTGACAGTGCAGAGGCACCCCTGCAGGGGAGGTGAAGATGTCCTCGTACTCCTCCACGACCTTTTCCATCTGTTGTTTTCATGCGAAGGGGCCCTGTCTGGAGGTTGTTTCCACCGTCTTCTTCTTTCCCTAAGGGCGTATCATTAGGAAAACAATTTTCACGATTTTGGAAATGAGCTTACTGCATTGTTTTTTAATAACCAAAGAGATGGCAGTAGGCGGTGGTACCTCCGGTATCCTGTACAACTTATTTCCTAAAGTAATAATAACAGCACGAGGCCCTGACTCATACACAGAATGTCGCTTCCATAAGTATGGTTGGCCTAATAATACATCACAAACATCAGGGGGAGCAACGTCACATAATACCTCCTCTGTGAAGGGCTTGATGTTATATGGAAGGTGACATTGTTGGCTCATGGGAAGATCTCGTCCTTGGTGAAGCCACCCTATGGTGTACGGTTGTGGATGTGTTGTGGTCAGTAAGCCCAAGCACTTCATGACCTCTATTGAAATGAGGTTCATTTGGCTCTTGCTGTCAACAATGAACTGTAGCGGGGAACCCTTTACCCACATCTGGGAGTGGAAGAGGCGCTCCTCCTCCTCTGGATCTTCGGGTTCTTCCTTCTGGATCTTCATGGTGGCAACGATGGTGTTGGGCTCCGCATCGATAATCTTCTTCCCTTTGTCATTCCCCTTGTCGAGTTCTGACTCAGAGTCGGAACATGCATATGATTCCGAAGCCTTTAGCTCGGCCACCAGTGATTGCTTGGCTCGACACTCACTTGTGTTGTGAGTGGAGCTCTTATGGAACTCACACCACTTTCCCGTGTCCTTCTTTGGCTTCACAGTGTTGTTCTTTTCTTGCGGCTTTGGCGGGTTGTCTTGGGCCACCCTGCCCTTGCTTTTTCCTTTATTCTGCAGTTTGGGGGTACCTTTCCCTTGCTTTGGATTTTCAAATCCAAAGTCTCGCTTCTTCTGTTTAAACTTTTTCTCGATCTTGATGGCATATTTGTATGTCATGCCAAGCGAGGAGATGTTCAGGAACTCCATCTCGTCTTGGATGTACCTGTATAGGCAGCCACGGTATTTGAGAAGCAAATGGTTCTCAGAATCCTTGATACCCAACTCCGTGTGAAGGGTATGAAAAACATTGGTAAACTCTGGTACATCTTGGTCCCTTCCTTGTCGCAACATTGTCCACTTTATGTATTTATCCTCATAGCTCCCGACGGGGTAGTACTGCTCCTTGATGGCATCCCGGAACGAGTTCCAAGTGGGTGCGATTGAAAACAATGAGTTCGTACTTTCATCCTTCTACTCACAGTAGGTTTCCCACCAGTCCTTGACGTGGGGGGCTGCTTTGAGAAGTACAAAAGTGATCTTTTCCCGGCTGGAAAAATCATGAACGGAAGAATATCCTTCTAGCAGATTTAACCATTTATCTACAGCGTCTGCATCTATCTGGCCTTTAAATATGGGAATGTCAAAGCTAAATTGTACCTTAAAGGGTGTGGTGCTTCCAGAGTAGCTTCTAGAAGTAGATGCATCGCCCTTGGGTAGTCGCTGAAGGATCTGGAAAACAATTTCCATCATCACGTTCCTTTATCGCTCGAGGGCTTCTTCGAGCAAGATTTTGATAGGATCTCTTGCCCCCTCATCTTTATTTACATCCGCCATGGGAGACCGCCAGGATTTGTGAGGCTGGTCTTGCAAAGGTTCGACCAGTTCAAGCCCTAACTCCTTATATCCCGACCTTGTTGGGGACATACAAAGAAAAACAGAGAAAGAGCAAACTTCTCTGATACCACTGATCCTTATTTAAATAGGAACGCAACAAATTACAGATATAACCATAAGTACAAAGATGCAGTGGAAATAACACTTCATTTCATTAATATCAAATATTGAAATAAGACTAGCTCGGGAAATGGTAGCTTATCTCTAAGAAGAGATGTGGCGTCTACATGCCTCTAAACTGTGTTAAAATGAGGCTCAAAGGCCTATTTATTATTGAGAAATAATGGAAAACAATAAACATCCAAAAACATAACCCTAGGAGATGAAGCGCCAAAATTGTGGGCCCCGTTTGGGTAAATTGGTACATCAACTTCCTAGGGTCATAACTTTGGCATACGATCTCTGTTTGGCTATCATAATACCTCGTTTCGAAGATCTCAAAGAGAAAGCTAAAAGTAAGTAGGTAGGCCAATTTGGGACATCTCCGATCTCTCTGTTTTCCCTAAAAACACCATTTAAGGCCTCAAAACGGCTTTGGAAGTTCAAGGCCCGAAAAAACTACCAAAAATAGTAAATTGTGCTACAATTAAGGAAATTGAAAAACTAAAAGAGACAGTGTTCGGGGTCCAAGTGGAATAGGTAGGTGGCCACCAATATCCACCTGGATCAATGCTGTCGATTTTCAAGGGCATAGGGAGTGAAGATAAAGGGGAGTTCTGGTTTGTTGCGAATGTTATGTGGACAGAGTAGCAGATTACTGATGACAATATAAAGAAGGCATAGTTGGTTACCGTTCTGCAGGATCGCGCAATGAATTGGTATATTAAGTAATGTTCTGATAATCCTCTAGCATCACTAGGAGAAACTAAGGATGCTTTAAACAAGGAATTTGGTAAGCCTAAGTATTACTTGCAGTCAGTAGTTGGATTTAAGAAAAACATGATGAGGGTCGATGAGACGCATTGGGAATTAGATCAAATGCTGAAATGTCATATTTGAGAAGCTAACATGCAGCTCACAGAGGGTCAACATCGCTAATGGTTTATAGCTTCACTTCTGCCCCACCTGAGGATTTCTCTATCGCAACTAAAGATAGGAACACAGGAAGAAGCTTTGGAAATCGAGATGAGATTGCATGCAACACCCATTCAAGATGCGACCTTGAGGGTACAGTAGATTCACTCTTAATTAGAGAGCCTCTGCTTAGAATTGTAGAGCTTGAAGAAAGACAAGGAGACTAAACCAAAGGTGTGCACAAAAGTCTGGTGTCTGAAGTGCAAGAGCCAGGGGCACAATAAAGACCATTGTCCTGTATTTGTGAATTATATTACAGGAGAGGGACCAATTCCCCTGAGGCCAGAAGCTCCAACAGGACTGAGCATGGGAGCTGTGATATGGCGCGTTATTTGTTATGTTATTGGACAACATGCGACGGATAATTGCCATTTGCTTCAAAAGTTTGTCCAGACGCCGCAGCAGTTGTTCTATAACTTCTGCAAATCATTGGGCCACGATGAGCACCATTGTCACAGCTATGAGCTAATGATGTAAAGAACACCTACATATTGGATGCAAGCAGAAACTTGGCCTCCAGAGCAGGGTGTTGGAGGAGCACGCGGAGGATATCAGGGACGAGGATGAGGTCAAGGAGGAGGAGGACCTGGTAGAGGTCGAGGTTAGGTTATCTGTTACAACTACGGAACACCAGGGCACTACGCATAGGAGTGTCAGAATCAGACACACCTGACATGTCAATACTGCAGCCAGTTTGACCACACTATAGAAGAATGTCCAGTGCTGATAGCTAAGATGCAGGAGAAGAAGGTGCAACCTCAGCAACCTAAGCAGAACTTACAGATGATGAGATTTGAGCCTCGTGAGGAGGATCAAAGCATGAATATAGTGCTGAGAAGCGGAATAATGATTGGCGATGATGAAGTTAAACAACCTAAATAAGACAGATGGGTCTGCAAGGCCCCAAAGAAGGAAGTGGGTTTTGATCTGAATCGCGCGAAGGAAAAATTTATGGAGGCAAGAAAATCTTTGCTAAGGCATCCACCTTAGGAAATTAGGATAAGATACAAGACACCAACGCACCTGCAGAGGTTGACCCCTCTGTGATTACTACATTTTTAGAGACCTACATAAAACTATTGCACGATAGCAAAGATGTGGAAGGCATGTAGGAATTAATAAACAAATGTGCCAGCAAAGAGAAGGTCCCTGACGGATAGCGGGTGGTCAGAAAATTTTCCAAACATAAGGCAAGGACAAGGCGCGAGATGAGGCTCACCGTGCTGTTATAGATCCATTTGGGCATATCACTCTCATCATCCAGATCAGTGTTTTAGGGCTCATCAAAACCTAATTTCAGTTGCTACATGCCCTAAACAAGTCACCATTTTGAATGCCTCCTTCCCAGACAGTTTCATGACTTGAAGACATCCTACAATGATCTCTAAAGGGACCAGCACAGGTTGGCCCATGAAAGGGTGCGCTGCAGAGCAGTTGAGTCCATGCCAGAGTTCTCTTCAGAGAACTTAGGCCCTCTTTGACCTACATTGGGCAAGATTGATCGAAATTCACATAGGTTTTGGGAAATATTCTTGTCTCTTGGAGTCTTCTAGAAGTTTCTCTCACTTATCAACTCCTATGAGCTCAAAAATGGATGAGGAATGAGTTAAGATGCATCCTATCCTCTCATCCCTTCCTCCATGGAACTAATTCTAAGTATGGAAGGCCATTCAATATCCCCATTTATGACATAAACTCCTTCATCTTCCTATAAATTGAGCACTCATCTAAGTGATCAGGGGCTGGACTATGTTGAATTGTAAGGAGATAATGCTGCTATGAGAATTAACTTTGAAACAAGTATTGTTATGCTACAAGTTTGTCATGCTTTTGATGTGATGTGGATGGGATCAAATCTGGAGGAGTGACTTCAAATCAGACTTGATGGTTGCAATTCCTTCTTCTATTCAATAAAGTATTTGAACCTTTTTCCCATATGCTTATCTTGTTATATGATGCTTATATGTGTGAATGTATCTGATTCCATTTACTTGTAATCAATAGATCTTTTGCTTTGTTCGGTTCTTTGTCTTATGTTGATGTTTACAGGTACTTCCCAAGCGTGTTAAGTACGGGAAGGAGCGACAGGATCGATACAAAGGAGTCAAGAGGAAAGCGAAACTACAAGTGGGTCTTCTCATCCTCTTTGTCTTATCTATTGCTTATAGGAAACAGCTAAAGTGCTTTAAACTGTTGTTCTAGATATGGCTACTTATCTAGGGAATTAGTATAGATCCGTAGATACCATATTCTCCAAAACAAATTGGCAACTTTTTGGGGGAATATCATCCTTCCTAGTAGCTTATCCACATCCTAGTACACCCTAGTAGACTTTACTTGCCTTCATTGATCTTTTTTCAACCTTTTTGAAGTGTTTTTGGTCAAAATTTGCACTAAAATGCCTATTCTAGGAATGTGCTGTAACCAGAGCACCCTTGGTCAGGGGACAGTGCTCTGCAGAGCACCCTTGGCTTAGAGACAGTGCTCTGCAGCACATTGTCTCCCATTCAGGGCTGCGTTGATCCTCCTTAAGCCAAAAATTCTACCTTTGGCTTGATTTTTTCCAAATTTCCTTCTGAAGTGGTTTGTTGAAAGATCAATGATTGTCATGTCTCTGAAATCAAGATTGTATCTCCTTTGCTAGCCCTACTTTGACTTGATTGATTAATGTTTCTTAAATGATTTCTTTTTCATTATCAATTCATTGTCAAAGTTAGATTATAGTCGATTAATCTTTGTTCGAAAGAAAGTGTTGTAAAATTCTTCTTTTCCTTCGAAACAGAACTGTCGTAAAGTCTTCGTTCTTGTAAAAAGATTGATTGATTGTATGTGCATTAGTTTCCTTTTATTCATAATAAAATTAAGGGAATTGAAAAGAAAAACTTGCATCGTGCATTGGAAAAGTTTTTGTGTGCTCATGGGAATAGTTTAGGAAAAATGCATTAGATTATGCTCTTTTCTCTTTGATTGAAAGAAATCTGATTTCTCTATCCCTATTAGCTAAGGTTTTCATTGTTAAAATTGAATGAAAAGAATTTGTATCATATTAGTTACATTCTAGGAATTTCAAACATACATCACGTGGTGAACCTTGAAAGGCAAATTGTTAAGAAGATCAACTTAAAATTCATCTGAATTAACCTAAAGGAGCATTGTCACCTAATGCAAAACATAAGGTTCTAGGCTAGAGACGTGTTCCGGCATCGTAAAACATAGCAGTTGTCGCTAACTTTTCTGTGATACATCTCGAGTTTGATACCTCATTCCACATACGTGAGTATATTGTAGCTTGTCCACGTACCTTTAGGTATATAGGGTGGTGTTACAGTACGTAAAGTATATGGGAATGCTCTCACTGTGCGGTTTTGCATTAGACAACACTAATATGGATTGGGCCTCCACGTACTTTCAGGTATATATGGGAGGACAAAATTAGGTTTCTATCCATCCTTAGGTAACTGAGTCGGCTGCCTTATATGCTGTGATACACCAAACACAACATTCGGGGAGATTTCCTACCTGTACTTCTCGGTTTGCCAGGAGGTATTCTGCAGTTCACAGTTACTTGGTAATCCTTTTGCCTAGATCATCCCTCTTTCATTTTGTTTTTCTATTTTGATTAAAATAAATTTAATTGACCGTGGATAACATCCTCCATGCTCGCTCCTTAGTTTTTCTTAGGTTGAGACATATGGCAACAAATCCGGAGTCCACCGATCAAGGAATTCCTTTTGATGGGAATCCCAGTCCTTTTCCTCCTGTCGAAAATATTGGTGCTCCTTATATGGCTACATTGTCCCTTCTGGGACTTACCATTCGCTTGCTAGTATGGTTGTTTTCAACCTCCTTGGTTCAAAATGTTTTGATTTCTCCACAATCAAGTACTCCTCCAACTGGACAAAATCAACCTCCAATTGATCCTAAAGTTTACCCTTTGCCTTCTTCCTCGTTTGTTTCTTCCTCCCCTTCTTCCACTTCTCCTGGTGTAAGTATTGGTACTAGTAATCAAGTGGCTAAGAAGAAGAAGAAGAAGAAGAAAATTCAGCAGGAGGGCAACCAAGCAACCATTGCTTTGAATGCAACTTCTGATGAGAAACCGTCCGATAATCCTCACAAATTTCAATATCCATGCAAAATTTGTACGGGAGACCATCTTCTTAAAAATTGTCCTGATATTCCTCAGATATTAGAAGAATGGTCTTATCGTTCACATCATCCTGTGTCATCAACTTCTGAAGATCATGCTGGTGACACACCATCAACTAGTGGTAGTAAAGTTCATGGAAAGAAGGGTAAAGTTAAGTTTCCCTGTAGGTTATGTGAAGGAAATCACACCATTCACCTTTGTCCCTATCTAGATGAAGCCAAAAAAATGTTGGATAATCATCTTGCTTCTTTGCAACGACTTCCATCTGGTTACAGGAGACTATCCCTTAATCCTTCACTAATTGATAATTTAACTCACCAAAATCAATCGTCGGTCAAACCCACTCTCTCTGAAAGTGAATCCCATGAGTCTATACCTGACCGATCATAGGTCGAGGAAATAGTTGCGCTGATTTCACCTTCAGTTAATCGTACCTTTCCCGAAGAGAGTGAATATGATACCACTCAGGTTCTTTTTGTTTCTTCAGATTCCAATGAGCTTGGGGACAATCCTCCTATTCCATCAAGATAGGAGGAAAATCCTCCCATTATTGTAACTCAAGGGGATAATTATCCCGTTCTTATGGTAACCCCTCCAAGTAGTTTAGTCACTTCCTTTGATTGGAATCGACTGGCAGGATTCCGTCTTCCTTCTTATGTGCCTTTCCAGATCATAGTACAGGTTTGTAATATGATTGTATCTGGAACTATTATAGATGAATGTGCATCTATGAGTATCATTTTCTCCACTGCTTGGCAAGTGCTCGGTTCACGGCCACTTGTGCCTATTACCAAAAATCTGTTGGCTTTTAATAGAGGAACCAGTCAACCATTAGGGATCCTTCCTCAGTTACCTATTACTTTGGGAGGAAATTTTTTTTATCTCAATGTGATGGTAGTCCCAGGCCCTTTAGATTAAAATTTACTTCTTGGGCGCGACTATGTTTATGACATGGGAGCTATTGTTTCAACACTCTTTCAAGTGATGTGTTTCTTGCATTAAGGCAGAATTGTTACCATTGACCAGCTTTCATTTCCCAGTCCAAATATGGTTCCAGTCAACCATCTTCCCTAGATGGTCCTGTTATCAACCCAGGAAACTCTCCTAGGTTGTATCTCAGAGATGCTCGGGAACATTACAAACTCAACAAAATGTTGGAGATGGATGAATGGAAGGAATGATGCATATTCAAGCCAGATAACCACTTCTACTATGCTTAACTCCAGACATGGGTGAACACCCCCAGACTACAAGGCTTTAGACCATCAATTACTCACAGTTTGAGGATTACGTGAACATGGAGAATACTGACCACACCAGCAGATGCACAAGACCATGTGATGGCCAGCTGCAACCAGTAAAGAGGTCTGTAAATCTATTTCCTAATGCACAGACAGGATGACAGCTCTATAGCACTAAGTAAACAGAAACCTGCATAACACATTCAATGATACATACTAGACTTCAACACAAAGGTCGGATGATAGCCCCTCTAATGCTAAAAATCAAGAGCACATGAACAAATGCATAACAGGCATCGCCTAGAACATAGCAGAAATGGAAAGTGAGCAATTAACAGCAAAAGAAGCTTGTATTAGCTGAAAATGAAGACCAGACACTGCAAGTATCATAGTAGTTACAGTCTCCAGAAGTTGAACCTTACATCAAAACAACAACCATCAACCCTCATCCCATCTGTGTTCTGGGTATATATAGAGTTTCTTTAAAAAGATATGCTCTACTATTCTATGCGTGGAGGGGTCATAATGGACCACCAACCACATTAACTATCTAAAATGGGCCTCTGCTACAATCTACTGCTTTAATGAACAAAATTGGCCTTTTGAGATACTCTGTTGTCCTTCTCGAGCAGGTGGAATTTCGTATGAAAGAATGCTCCATAACTGATAAATGTGTTTATCTGCTCGAGGCTGGTCCTTTTTCCGCTCAACCATTCTGCTTCTTGAATGCGGTAGCTGAGGACCTGATAGAAATAGTACCGGGACTGGTTATGCTCGTCCTTTGGGTGCACAGAGCAGTTAAGGGTGGCACAAACAGTATGGCGGAGGCATGGGCAAGACGGGGACAAATATCAGCCGTTGGATCTAGCAGATGAACGGCGGAGAGCGCTTGATAAGGAGTATCGGGAGGTATGCGAGCGGGATAAACGAGGGCCGTTGGATCTTATACGGGCAGATCTAACGATCATCGGGGGCAGAAGATATGCGGACGATAACAAGCGGGGGATGGTACGATGGGTGGTAAGCGGTATTGCCCGCACCGCTTTTCGGGGATGGCGGTAAACGTACACAACCGAGCGATCACAAGAGGAGGGAGACGTGTGGCGGATGGGACCGGTGGAAAACCACTTTCCCCACGGGTCAACGCGTGGGCATGTTTCAGCGGCGAGGGAAGCGGATGATGTCCAATCATTTCAGAGATGATTGGACGGTGGAAGATCAGCGCACATGTTTTCTGTCGGATGCGGCCGGGGACTGTTAGATCGGGGTGCAACGATCAACGGTTGCGATTAAAGCGATGAGTTATGAAAGCGCCAAGTTATATGGTCAGGTCTTATGGTAGGTTTGAACTTCGCGCTTAGGACTGGGGCTAAAAAGGGCTTTGTCAGATTTTAGAGGGTTTATTCAGGGAATGGAGAAGTTCTATGGAAGAAAACAGAGATAGCGGGGCTAGGGGAGTATAAGGGAAATGAAGGAGAAGGGAGGAAAAGATTGTTGCGATCTGCTTTCTGAGCGCAAACACACGGCCAAGATGATATTTGGTCCTCCAAATTCTGAAGTATGTAGCAAAGCTAGCACTGGCTCCTTCTGGGGATGAGACCCTCCTTGTGAGGTCTCAAGAACTACAGACCAATGCCTTCATATAAAACAAGCTTAAAAAACATTGCCTAGTATTCCATTGGACATGGACTCTAATTAAGTATACACTAAAACCTATAAAAGAACATGCTTACAATCATTAGGGCCTGAGAACCTTAAACAACATAAATCTTCAAAAACTAGTCATCTGCTGGGCCATCAAAACTATTTCTCCTCCTCTATGTCGGTTCATCAAAGATCTGCAAAATTGGGTTGATTTGATCCTCTACCTCAAAGAGTTTGGGGCATTTGACCTTCTCTAGTAGATATGGATCAAATTTCATCCCCTTTCTGTATACTCTCATCCTTGGATGTTCTTCATGGGAGCCTTTGTACACCTACTAAATATTAACAGTTGTTGTGTACTTGTCTGTGTCATCTGTGGCCTGCACGATTAATATGAATGGTGAACCAATGTATTCTTGTGCGGGGGACATAGAGACATCATCTGATCCTTCCTTTTTCTTAGAGTAGTTGACATCCAAGGAGGTGTCCCATCTCTGTGCACCCTCTTCCTCTATGATCTGGCAAACTGCCCTTTCAAGATGTGTGGAGGCCAACTGAGCAGGCATTAGAATATCAAGACTGAGATTATCAGTATCAACCTTGGGCATCGAGATATGGCCTGCCTTAGTGCTTAATGGGCAATTATGAGGGATTGTCACTTGAACAGATAGAGAAGCATAGGATGATGGGCAATTAACTTCACCCCTTTTGATCACTGGACTGGGGATAACCACAGGCTGGTTAATTTGCAAATCTACATAGTCATGGGAAGATGGGCTGGCTTTAGGCTCTTCGAGGATGGTGGGACCTGCTGTTGGTTGCTTCTGCTGATCAGCTTGTTGTTTTGCAGCTACAACAAACTGGTGAGAAGTGCCTATAGATAATGACCTCTCATAGGTAGCTCTGGTTAAGAAAGGGGCACTGCCCTTATCTTCCAAACCATGGACCTCATCCTCTTCTTCAAAACGCTCTTCCTCCATGACTATACTCTGAAAAAGGGTCTTCACCCTTTTGTCTTCGTTTGCATCTTTGTTTCTTTGCAAAATCTGCAACTGCTCCTTTGCTCCTCTATATAGATCTGGACTTGGAAGAGAAAAGGCACAAGGAGCTCCTGCTACCTCAGAATACTGCTCAGCTTCTAATCTGGAAACTTCAGAGGCTAATGACTCTATCATCCTGGCTAATTTATCGATCTTAAGATCTGAGGATGATGAGAGCTCTCCTCCCTGACTTCTCCTATCAGCATCACCTCCGAGCCTCTCTACAGCGATGATGTTTGATTCTACTTCAAAGGCTGCATCTTGCATATCAGCCAAAGAAGCACGTCTTCTTTCTCTTAACAGCAGGCAGAACTGAGAATCAAAGGCATTAGCATAAGTGAGTATAGCAGAAGTAGCGGTAAGTTTGACTTCAGCTAGTATTCTATTGTACATATGGTTGAACCTGATGTTGAAATCAGATAGCAGCTAACCACTCTCCCTCTGCAAGTTCCCAAATTTAGTATGATAGTGGAGTAGATCTTTATTATCCCCCCAATGCTTTAAAAACACATCATCTAAGGCCTCAATGTCTGCTATATACCTAGGGGGTAATTCTCTGAACCATTTTCTAGCCTCCCCATCTAGGCTTTGGTTAAAAACCCTCATCCACACATCCTCTTCATTGATATCCAGGCTATCAGCATAGCTATAAAAGGAATCAAGGTGCTCTTCAGCTGATACTCCCTCTGCACCAGTAAACTTAGGCATATATTTCATATAATCTCCTGCAGGCATGGCATTTAAAGGGACAGGCAATACCAAGGGCCCATACCTAGCAGCAATGATTCTTTCTATCTTTGTAGGAGCTTGCTGACTTGCCATGGCTGAGGTAGGTGAATGGTTACTAGTAGACTGAGTAGTATGGATCAATGAAATGGATAACAGAGACAAAGGAATATGATGGATGGCATGGGATGCTTTCTTTGGACTAAAATCCGAAAGGGGAATGAATGAACCAAGAGCTTTGTGAATCTTTGGAGGTGACTTCTTCACTAGCAGAGATACATGGGATTTTTTGGGCTTACCTGATCCTGATGCTCCTTTCTGCAATGTTTTCTTCTGCTTAACGATCTTCTCAGGGTCAGGCACTGGTTCAACTAGTGATTTCTGAGGATTTCTTCAAGCATGTCTCACAAACATGGTCTTCCTCCAGCAGAGTCGCCAAAGGATGGTCTTCCTCCAGCAGAGTCGCCAGATAGATGATTACAACCAGAAATGTGCCCAGACTTTGTCTATCATCAAAATCTAGAACTGTGTCGTTTTCCCAGGGAAGCTGAGATTCAATCTCCTCTCCCCGGAAACGGCGCCAATTAATTTTATCACCCCAAGAAACTCTCCTAGGTTATATCTCGGAGATGCTCGAGAACATTACAAGCTCAACAAAATGTTGGAGATGGATGAATGGAAGGAATGATGCATATTCAAGCCAGATAACCACTTCTACTATGCTTAACTCTAGACATGGGTGAACACCCCCAGACTACAAGGCTTTAGACCACCAATTACTCACAGTTTGAGGATTAGGTGAACATGGAGAATACTAACCACACCAGCAGATGCACAAGACCATGTGATGGTTGGCTGCAACCAGTAAAGAGGTCTGCAAATCTATTTCCTAATGCACAGACAGGATGACAGCTCTCTGGCACTAAGTAAACAGAAACCTGCATAACACATTCAATGATACATACTAGACTTCAACACAGAGGTGGGATGACAGCCCCTCTAATGCTAAAAATCAAGATCACATGAACAAATGCATAACAGGCATAGCCTAGAATAGAGCAGAAATGGTTAGTGAGCAATTAACAGCAAAAGAAGCTTGTATTAGCTGAAAATGAAGACTAGACGCTGCAAGTATCACAGTAGTTACAGTCTCCAGAAGTTGAACCTTACATCAAAACAACAACCATCAACCCTCATCCCATCTGTGTTCTAGGTATATATAGAGTTTCTTTACAAAGATATGCTCTGCTATTCTATGTGTGGAGGGGTCATAATGGACCACCAACCACATTAACTATCTAAAATGGGCCTCTGCTACAATCTGCTGCTTTAATGAACAAAATTGGCCTTTTGAGATACTCTGTTGTCCTTCTCAAGCAGGTGGAATGTTGTATGAAAGAATGCTCCATAACTGATAAATGTGTTTATCTTCTCGAGGCTGGTCCTTTTTCTACTCAACCATTCTGCTTCTTGAATGCGGTAGCTGAGGATCTAATACAAACGGTACCAGGACTGGTTATGCTCGTCCTTTGGCAGCACAGAGCAGTTAAGGGTGGTACGGACAGTATCGCGGAGGCATGGGAAAGACGGGGACAAATATCAGCCATTGGATCTAGCAGATGAACGGCGGAGAGTGCTTGATAAGGAGTATCGGGAGGTATGCGAGTAGGATAAACGAGGGTCTTCAGATCTTATACAGGCAGATCTAACGATCGTCGGGGACGGAAGATACGCAGACGATAACGAGCGGGGGATGGTACAATGGGCGGTAAGCGGTATTGCCTGCACCGCTTTTCGGGGATGGCAGTAAACGTACACAGCCGAGCGATCACAATAGGAGGGCGACGCGTGGCCGATGGGACCGGCGGAAAACCACTTTCCCCGCGGGTCAACGCGCAGGCATGTTTTGGCAGCGGGGGAAGCAGATGACATCCAATCATTTCAGAGATGATCGGACGATGGAAGATTAGCGCACATGTTTTCTATTGGGTGTGGTTGGGGACCATTAGATCGGGGTGCAAAGATCAACGGTTGCGATTAATGCAATGAGTTATGAAAGCACCAAGTTATATGGTCGAGTATTATGGTAGGTTTGAACTTCGCGCTTAGGAATGGGGCTAAAAAAAGGGCTTTGTCGAATTTCAGAGGGTTTATTCGGTGAATGGAGAAGTTCTATGGAAGAAAACATAGATAGTGGGGCTAGGGGAGTATAAGGGAAATGAAGGAGAAGGGAGGAAAATACTGCTACGATCTGCTTTCTGAGCGTAAACACACGGACAAGCTGATATTTGGTCCTCCAAAAGCTGAAGTATGTAGCAGAGCTAACAGGTCCTTTTGTCCCAATGGTATCTTCCCCGCCACAGGTCAATTATGTGGCAACCCATTCCATGTCTACATCAATGGATGATCAATTCCATGATGTTGTACATTATGTACTGGGGGCATTGGAACCAGATCTCTCTAATGATGCTTTCCAGAGCATTGTTCTCCCATCTGATGAGAACCTCTTGGAAGTTGTTAGACTCCGTCTCATGTCAGAGATTGATTCTTCTTCAAAACCCTGTTTTGAAGAAGAAATCATTAATATGTAATTTGTCATGATGTTCCAAAGCTCTACAGTTCTTCAAATGACAGTGTTTTGATGTGGATGATGAGACAATCCCTGCAAAAGTTAGAAATGGATTTACATTCTCCGCAGCTGATGAACAAGGACTAGACCATGCATTACTATAGAAAGAAGCCAAATTGGTGGCTAGAACTTTTAAGAAGGCGATGACAATAGGTTTTAGCTGGGATTTTTCTGCTACTCAGTATGAAGAGCTTTATGAACAGGCTCTGGCAAGAGCAAGAGCCCAACAAGCCCGCATTTCTAGCTCCACTCGACAATCTGCTTCAAATTCATTTATGTTTTGCTAATATAACAGTTTGAAGAAAACAAACATGCTGGTGCAGGTTCAGCAGCTGGACAAAATCAGAGTTCTCTGTCTTTATCGTATGAGGCAGCCATAGATGTAATTTCATCTAACAACACCAATATAGCCAATGAATTTCTTATCATGTTTGAATATTTGAAGATGCTAGAGTTAGAGAATTCTTTATCACAGCTCAAGGTTATCCATGTTGCTGGAACTAAAGGAAAGATTCGAAATATCTCAGGAAAAGTTTCTGGCAAACTTTTGGTGGTGTTGAGGACATGCTTAATAATGCAAATGAGTCATATTTACAGGGGGATTATACAACAGCTATTAAACACTATACCATGTATATAAATTACATCCTACTGATGTTATTGAAAACGAGCTGCTGCGAAGATTCCGCTTCGGCACCATTTTGAGGCACTTGAAGATCTAGACAAAGTTCTGGATATCGATGCAAAGTTTTTGCAAGCATAGTTACATCGTGGCTCTCTTCTGCATCAATTTTGCAGATTTGAAGAGTCTGAGAGGGACTATAAAACATTTTTGGAGTTCAAACCTGGAAATTCAGCGGCAGAGAAAGAATTGTCTCAGCTAATACAGAGTAGAAATGCACTAGATAAGGCACTGAGTCTCTTGGACATGGGTGATTTTTCAAAAGCATTAGAGTACATAGACAAAGTTGTTCTTGTATTCTCTCCAGAATGCTCTAAGGCAAAGCTGCTTAAAGCAAGATTACTAATAGCAGTAAAAGATTATTCAGGAGCTATTTCAGAAATTGGATTTATTCTTAAAGCCAACGAAAATAATCTTGAGGCATTACTTTTACGTGGAAAAGCCTATTACTACCTTGCAGATTATGATGTTGCCATGAGGCACTATAAAAAAGGGTTGCGTTTAGATCCTGAGCACAGTGAGCTGAAGAAAGAGTATTTCAAACTTAAGAATATTTTGAAAAAGTCTAAGAGTGCTGAAGAAAATCTGGAGAAAAGGGAAGTTACGTTTGGCAGCTGAGGATTTCAAAGCAGCTCTACAGTCATGATTTCAAGATAAATAAGCTAGAATTTACAGATCTTTGTGATGCCATCTCCTTCAGGTTTGAGAAAGAGGTTGAGCCTTCGTGGCTTGAGCGATGTCCAAACTTTTACCATTCAGCATCGTGTACTTGCATTAAGAACTTTGTGAAGAGCAAGGCTTTTGATTACATTGTTATTTTCATGCTTTTGCTAAATTTGATAACAGTTATCATTGAATCAACGTTAGATGTTGAAAACAATTCTGACCAGTACATTTGGCAACAATTTGAGTTCTGAGTTTTTATGTAATAACGGTGTTGCTTCTTGTCAACCTGGTGGTTGCATTCGTATTGGAGGCATTTTTTGCTGAAACAGCGCTTGCTGGCATTGATCGCATAGTTTAAATCCGGGCTCTTAAGTTGCTAAAGCAACGTGGGTAAGCTGTGGATTATAAACTGTGGATTGTAAGCTAAACAGGGCATTCTATCACAATAGACGTGGCATCTAAGGATAGAAAGATGGCCTATAAATTAGTCACAGGAAAGCGTTGAAGTCCAAGAGCAAAGATACTGGATTTTGTGAAAAATACCATGGATGAGAACTAAAAATATCCAACATGCACCAATTACAAAGGAATGAGGTCACGAGGATCCAAATTTGCAAATCTTTAATGAGATTTCAAAGCGCAGAAATTGATATGGCTTTCACGCTATATCAGGAGTCTAGTTGAGAGTTCATTCTTTTCATTGAAAGCATTCGATGGTCAGTTAGAGAAATGAAGGCAAAAGCACATGACAGTCTTAGTAGGCAAAGAACACAAGGCAATAAATCAGCATTCTTATGAGCAATTTGGGTATTTTTGGAGATCAAATCGAGAATATCTAGGCATGAAATAAGTTTGAAGATATACTTTCTAGATGTGAAGGAAACTTAAAGGAGGATGATTGAACACCTAGCAGCAGAGAAATATCAGATTAAAGATCAGCGGCTTCAACAAATTGAAATCTTCCAATTTTCCCTAAATCTAGTTTTATTTTTAGTTTATCATTGTTAGTTTGTTGATGTATTTGTGTGTCCCTAGAATTTTGTTAGCAGTTCATAGGATTGAAATTGCAATTGTAAGGACCACTCAAACTCAACAATCGGACATTTCGAGGCATCAAAAGGCAGCTGGCGATTTTCAGTTTTGATGAATCAGAGGCACTAGCAAATTTCACCCTATAATGCTAACACTTCCAGATTTTGGGGCAACCTTTTCAGCATGGATATCATCGAGCAAAGAGAAAATCCAGATTTAAAAGGATTTGACTCTAACCTTCGACAAACCAAGAAATTTGATTTTAATGTTTTTTGTAATTATTTATATCGGTTTGTTTCCTAAAGTCTAGGGAAACCGAGAGACTATGTTGGCTTATTTAATCCATAATTTGTAAAAACAAAGGGGTTAGAGTTAGTAGAGGGGAGAGTTCTGAGTGCTGAGAGCTGGTGGAGAACAGAGCTTACCATGTACAGTTTTTGGCAGAGAATTTAATGAAATTACACAGCTCTGACTTCTGAGATTCCTGTGGTATGATAATTTAGCATAAGTTTTCCCTTGTTTCATATGTAATCTGTTATGTTTCATTTCACTACATGATCATTTCTAACTGAACAAATGAAGTGTTTAGGTAAGAATTCATGCCTGCCATGCTCTGCCTATAAGTTTGTTCATGTTTAATGTTTTCCTCTGTTTGACAAGGATTCATCTCCTATGCCCTTGTCAGCTCCTCACCAGTCTTGCCATCCCATTTAAATCTAGATTTGGTGTTAAATTTCTTGCCTACCTTGCCTCAGTTGATAATCTGTGTTGTTCATTATATTTCTCTGTTCAAGCTGTGATTTTGCCCATGCAGCCCAGAAAAACCCCGTCATTTAATTAAAAACCCCTTTTATCAGTTTACTAGCCTAATATCAGTGTTACCTTGTTGGTCATCTCATCCCATTGAAGATCTACCGAGATTGACCGGAGAGAGCCTTCTCCTGCCCCGTAGGGCTAGCTACGAGGCTAAATGGTTTGATGTAGCCTTTGAGGTTTACCTTTCTCAGCCTGAGGTGAAATTTCAAGCGCTAACATACTGGCGACCATACTGGGGAGAACATTCAACTTGTTGATTGTCTTGTCCCGGTACATGAAATCAAGGTGCAGATCTGATGCTGATGGTGGACAGCAGTCAGATACATATGCAGGCTAAACCATTCACCTGGCGACTCCAATTCGATCCAGACATTCTAGTGCTTGCTGATCCATTCATGCAATGGAAGGGTATGTGGCAAACCCTGCCCTGTGTGAAGCTCTAAACAAATTTAGAGAATGTTTAGTGGATATTGAAATTAATGAAGAATTTTTCAGTACCATCCTTCAATGTTTGAAATCACCAAAGTTTCCTTTTGAAGTTAAAACTGGTGCTTGTGAGGTAGTTGTTGAAAGAGTTGAAAAGGAGATTCAATGTTTAGATGAGCAGATCCAGTCATATGATTTCCAAGATCCTAAAAAGTTCTTGGAAATCCTTCCTCCATTGAAACAAGAAATCATAGAATCGCCTACAGTCGTTTACATTGACAATGTGCAGCTGGAAGTATGCATTGCAGAGTTGGGGCAGCCAACAGAGTCTGGCTTTCGTGATCCTATTGCGACATATATGGACATGTTTTTCACTTTGATTGATAGATCAGATTGTCTTGTACGTGACCAGGCTCAGTACGTGCATGAAGGGTTGCCAGCAATTGCATCTGTGACCTGGTGGAAGCTTTCTCAACCGGCGTCAATCTCAGGTTTACTTGAATGGTTAATTTGGCATTTTAGTATTACCTGATCTAGTGTTTGTACAGCAAAGTAGGGTAGTTTTGTAAATAAATAAGCAGCCATAAGGGCAGCATCTTGTTTTAGTTTGCTTGAAGATTGTTTGAGTTCAGTTTCAGTTTGAAAATTAAGTCAAGAGTTGTGTCGATGATGACTCCATTGCCTAATGGGTGGAGGCACTGTCTGCTCTCCCAAAGTTCTGCGGTTCTTGGCACCTTCAAAAAGCGGCAGCTGCCATCCCAAGTGGAGCCGATGTTAGACTCCGTCTCATGTCAGAGATTGATTCTTCTTCAAAACCCTGTTTTGAAGAAGAAATCATTAATGTGTAATTTGTAATGATGTTCCAAAGCTCTACAGTTCTTCAAATGACAGTGTTTTGATGTGGATGATGAGACAATCCCTGCAAAAGTTAGAAATGGATTTACATTCTCCGCAGCTGATGAACAAGGACTAGACCATGCATTATTATAGAAAGAAGCCAAATTGGTGGCTAAAACTTTTAAGAAGGCGATGACAATAGGTTTTAGCTGGGATTTTTCTGCTTCTCAGTATGAAGAGCTTTATGAACAGGCTCTGGCAAGAGCAAGAGCCCAACAAGCCCGCATTTCTAGCTCCACTCGACAATCTGCTTCAAATTCATTTATGTTTTGCTAATATAACAGTTTGAAGAAAACAAACATGCTGGTGCAGGTTCACCAGCTGGACAAAATCAGAGTTCTCTGTCTTTATCATATGAGGCAGCCATAGATGTAATTTCATCTAAAAACACTAATATAGCCAATGAATTTCTTATCATGTTTGAATATTTGAAGATGCTAGAGTTAGGGAATTCTTTATCACAGCTCAAGGTTATCCATGTTGCTGGAACTAAAGGAAAGATTCGAAATATCTCAGGAAAAGTTTCTGGCAAACTTTTGGTGGTGTTGAGGACATGCTTAATAATGAAAATGAGTCATATTTACAGGGGGATTATACAACAGCTATTAAACACTATACCATGTATATAAATTACATCCTACTGATGTTATTGAAAACGAGCTGCTGCGAAGATTCCGCTTCGGCACCATTTTGAGGCACTTGAAGATCTAGACAAAGTTCTGGATATCGATGCAAAGTTTTTTGCAAGCATAGTTACATCGTGGCTCTCTTCTGCATCAATGTTGCAGATTTGAAGAGTCTGAGAGGGACTATAAAACATTTTTGGAGTTCAAACCTGGAAATTCAGCGGCAGAGAAAGAATTGTCTCAGCTAATACAGAGTAGAAATGCACTAGATAAGGCACTGAGTCTCTTAGACATGGGTGATTTTTCAAAAGCATTAGAGTACATAGACAAAGTTGTTCTTGTATTCTCTCCAGAATGCTCTAAGGCAAAGCTACTTAAAGCAAGATTACTAATAACAGTAAAAGATTATTCAGGAGCTATTTCAGAAATTGGATTTATTCTTAAAGCCAACGAAAATAATCTTGAGGCATTACTTTTACGTGGAAAAGCTTATTACTACCTTGCAGATTATGATGTTGCCGTGAGGCACTATAAAAAGGGGTTGCATTTAGATCCTGAGCACAGTGAGCTGAAGAAAGAGTATTTCAAACTTAAGAATATTTTGAAAAAGTCTAAGAGTGCTGAAGAAAATCTGGAGAAAAGGGAAGTTACGTTTGGTAGCTGAGGATTTCAAAGCAGCTCTATAGTCATGATTTCGAGATAAATAAGCTAGAATTTATAGATCTTCGTGATGCCATCTCCTTCAGGTTTGAGAAAGAGGTTGAGCCTTCGTGGCTTGAGCGATGTCCAAACTTTTACCATTCAGCATCGTGTACTTGCATTAAGAACTTTGTGAAGAGCAAGGCTTTGATTACATTGTTATTTTCATGCTTTTGCTAAATTTGATAACAGTTATCATTGAATCAACGTTGGATGTTGAAAACAATTCTGACCAGTACATTTGGCAATAATTTGAGTTCTGAGTTTTTATGTAATAATGGTGTTGTTTCTTGTCAACCTGGTGGTTGCATTCGTATTGGAGGCATTTTTTGCTGAAACAGTTCTTGCTGGCATTGATCGCATAGTTTAAATCCGGGCTCTTAAATTGCTAAAGCAACGTGGGTAAGCTGTGGATTATAAATTGTGGATTGTAAGCTAAACATGGCATTCTATCACAATAGACGTGGCATCTAAGGATAGAAAGATGGCCTATAAATTAGTCACAGGAAAGCGTTGAAGTCCAAGAGCAAAGATACTGGATTTTGTGAAAAAGACCATGGACGAGAACTAAAAATATCCAACAGGCACACATACACTACAAATTGGACCAATTACAAAGGAATGAGGTCACGAGGATCCAAATTTGCAGATCTTTAATGAGATTTCAAAGCGCAGAAATTGATATGGCTTTCACGCTATATCAGGAGTCTAGTTGAGAGTTTGTTCTTTTCATTGAAATCATTCGATGGTCAGTTAGAGAAATGAAGGCAGAAGCACATGACAGTCTTAGTAGGCAAAGAACACAAGGCAATAAATCAGCATTCTTATGAGCAATTTGGGTATTTTTGGAGATCAAATCGAGAATATCTAGGCATGAAATAAGTTTGAAGATATACTTTCTAGATGTGAAGGAAACTTAAAGGAGGACGATTGAACACCTAGCAGCAGAGAAATATCAGATTAAAGATCAGCGGCTTCAACAAATTGAAATCTTCCAACTTTCCCTAAATCTAGTTTTATTTTTAGTTTATCATTGTTAGTTTGTTGATGTATTTGTGTGTCCCTAGAATTTTGTTAGCAGTTCATAGGATTGAAATTGCAATTGTAAGGACCACTCAAACTCAACAATCGGACATTTCGAGACATCAAAAGGCAGCTGGCGATTTTCAGTTTTGATGAATCAAAGGCACTAGCAAATTTCACCCTATAATGCTAACACTTCCAGATTTTGGGGCAACCTTTTCAGCATGGATATCATCGAGCAAATAGCAAATCCAGATTTAAAAGGATTTGACTCTAACCTTCGACAAACCAAGAAATTTGATTTTTATGTTTTTTGTAATTATTTATATCGGTTTGTTTCCTAAAGTCCAGGGAAACCGAGAGACCATGTTGGCTTATTTAAGCCATAATTTGTAAAAACAAAGGGCTTAGAGTTAGTAGAGGGGAGAGTTCTGAGTGCTGAGAGCTGGTGGAGAACAGAGCTTACCATGTACAGTTTTTGGCAGAGAATTTAATGAAATTACACAGCTCTGACTTCTGAGATTCCTGTGGTATGATAATTTAGCATAAGTTTTCCCTTGTTTCATAAGTAATCTGTTATGTTTCATTTCACTACATGATCATTTCTAACTGAACAAATGAAGTGTTTAGGTAAGAATTCATGCCTGCCATGCTCTGCCTATAAGTTTGTTCATGTTTAATGTTTTCCTCTGTTTGACAAGGATTCATCTCCTATGCCCTTGTCAGCTCCTCACCAGTCTTGTCATCCCATTTAAATCTAGATTTGGTGTTAAATTTCTTGCCTACCTTGCCTCAGTTGATAATTTGTGTTGTTCATTATATTTCTCTGTTCAAGCTGTGATTTTGCCCATGCAGCCCAGAAAAACCCCGTCATTTAATTAAAAACCCCTTTTATCAGTTTACTAGCCTAATATCAGTGTTACCTTGTTGGTCATCTCATCCCATTGCAGATCTACCGAGATTGACCGGAGAGAGCCTTCTCCTGCCCTGTAGGGCTAGCTACAAGGCTAAATGGTTTGATGTAGCCTTTGAGGTTTACCTTTCTCAGCTTGAGGTGAAATTTCAAGCGCTAACAGAAGTCATGACCTCTTATGGGTCATAAAAAAAGGGTACTGTTGGCCGGATAAATCGATCTTGCAGACAAGGTTGATCTCCCTAGTATCAAAAGATATCTAGCAACAAGTAGACAAGCAAATCTATCTTTCTCTAAACATATTGCGATTCATTAATAAAAACTATAGAGGTGTTTAGACCCTACCTTAAGTCCAACGCTAGTTTGTAGCAGTCATCCTTCAACCATCCAAAAGAGTTTCCTTTTGAGAACTTGCAAACACAAACAAGCGAACATCAAATAACACCTGCATAGCTAATATCATAGATCATGTTCATTATGGGGATCAAGGAATCCATAGAATAAACCATAAAACACAGCGTATTGAGAAAAATAAACTTATTTGTATTAACTTTGAAGTAGAAGAACCTTACAACCTTTGGTGCCTTGATGTTGAACAAGCTCTTCCCAGGGTCCGAAATAGGAATCTCCTTTACTTTGACAAGCCTCACACTCTTCCAAATGAGATCAAAGAGGTATGTAATCTCTCCTCATAAAAGCTCAATTAGGAAGACTAAGTTCCAGCAGCATTTCACCTCAAAAATATTCAGCTTTCAACCTCCCAAGTAACCAGCCCAATGCTTCATTTTATAGTGCAAAGGAAGGAGGTTACAAGTCCACCTATGAAGGGATAGAGTCCTCCTTCAAAGGGATAAGCTCCTCACATCAAGGGGTTAGCTCCTTAAGGTATGGGATGCATGAACCTTAAGGGAGCGAACTTGCCACCTCAAGATTCCTTCCAGAAGCTTCTAGAAATGACTCAAAGTGAGTTTTTAAGAATATACTTGCGCCTTTTTTACTTTTACAGGGGTCCGCACCCATAACACAGAGACAGAGCGGTCAGGTGCGCAGGGGAAATGAGCTTCAGGTGCGGGACTGCAGGTAATGCTAAGAGAAAGTGCGGAACCAGAGTTTTAGAGACTTTTGAGGACTTTCTCTTATTTTCAAGGCTTGATATGAAGAACTGAGGCTTAAGACTTGCAAAGGAGGAAAGTATGAGTGGTAATGGACTCACATAGATTGTAGAATGTCAAGGTGACGATTTTTAGTGCAACAGATTTCCCCCTAAAGTGCGAAGTCTGTAATAGATGAAGATGAAGTCTTTCATGTATGAAGAGTGAAGTACTTTATCATTTCAAGGATCATCCTGCGGACACCTCAGTCGAAACCTGTAAAAACATTCAATGCAAAATATATATATGTGAACATATCATCACTGAGGTAGGCATTCCCATACTCATATCAAAACTGACTAGAAAACTGATTAAATTGTTCTGGTACAGGAATGATTTTGTAATACATCACGAGTATAGACATATGTAGACACAGTATGGGCACAGCCATCTGTTTATGAATAGTCTACTGTATAATGAATAACAAAATTCCTTGCAGCCTAGATGGTGGAAACTAGATCCAGGGTCTTGATTTCTACTTCCCAAACTAGTACGATTCTATCCATGTGAATGAATGTGTCAAAGTCAAACATGGTAGAAACCACTTGATTACCAGTCAATGATGTGAACTGTTAACAAGTGTTAGAGAAACCACCAGTGATGTCAATGGCTATCAAAGTACTCAGTACAATCCATGAAATGTGAATAAATGAGCTAATGTCGAACATGTCATAGAATCCTTTGATCGAAGATCAATGATGCAACCTGTCGTCAAAGGCGAGAAACCTGCCATTAAGGCATGCAGATTCCAAGGTACTGACGATTCCTAGATCATCTTTCTAGATAATGAGCTGAAGTCAATAGAAAGTGATCCGTCGTACGCAAGCCCACAACACGAAATCATAGATCAAGTTTTGAAGAAATATATTTGGCAAGGACTAACTCAGGGATGGTCAAAATGGATGACAGATATTTTGCAAATGAATGGTTTATTTGAACTAACCTCTTGAACACATAACGACACTGCAGATGGTTTGGTGACAATTGACCCAAAGCTAATACCCAGAAACCGACTGAAGACTTTCAATATGGTTTGATTAACTATTAGGCAAAGGATTTCCCAACCCAGATGAACAAAAAGTGTCGTGTTCAAGAGCGGTTAACTGCTTTTCTAAAACACAAAGTGTAACAAACAGGTTCATTTTTCTCTCTTTTCCCCCACCATTTTTGGCAAGTACCTCTTTATTTTTGACAAGCTTGAGGAGGATAACATTTGCTTGTTTATAAGCTCATCCTTCGGATGAGTCCAACTTAGTTTAAAATTCAAACGCTAAGAAGGAGTGTTTCGTTCCTGTTTAAAATTGAATAGGTCCTTTACTGTTGAATTTTAACGAGTCCAATATAGGAGAAACTCGGTGTTTTTCAATTTTAGGGAGTCAGAAGAAAAACTTAAGAAAACTCCATGGGTGTCCTTTTTTGTAAATTTGTGTCCCCCAAGCCCAAAAAAGTATAAAATAATACTTGAAAGAACCGCTTGACCATTACGATCAAGGAGTACTTTTCATAATTAGTGGCTCCGATCCGAAAAAGTAAAAAAGCGATCGAAGACACATCATTTTAGAACCAGTATTGAACTTGAAACGACAAAAGTCTGGCGATCTTTTCATGTTTATACGGTCAGAAAAGAGCTGTAAGTGGACCGCCTTTTTAATTTTGTTTAACGAGTTAAAAAGGAAAAACTTGGCAATCTTTTCATATTTTATGATTCAGAAAAGAGCTTAAAGAGGACTCCAATGTTTCACTTTTTCGTAAATTTTGGAAGAGTCCGAAAAAGTGAAAAAAGTATGCTCTTTGTTGAAAATGATCAATTTTCCCCGAAAAATCCAATATCCTGCACAAAAACTCAAAACATTACTCATACCTGTTTAAGATAAATAAAAATGCATTAAAAAGTTACCTTTTAAAAGTGAAAAATAAATAAATTAAAAATTCATTTATTCAAAAAAGCTTATAAAAAGGGATTTTATAAATTCATTTTTACCGTTTGATTTTAGAGTGAGAAGTGAGAGCTTTTGGGTAAAAAACTTCCTGTGAAGATTGCAGAAAATCCGTCCGTTGTAATCAAATACCGTCAGCTCCAGGTAATCCACATCATCCCTATCTTGCATTTCAATTGTTTACATTTCACTTTTAGGCTTTAAAATTGATTTTTTAAGGAGAATTTGATTTAGAAAAACGCTCGAGGGGGTCCGCAGGTGCAACGTGCGGCCCGTGCAGACCCCGACTTTTTTCTTCAAAGAAAAAAGTCGTGGGTCTGCACCTATTGCTTACTACATGTGTGGACCTACGCACTGTCTGTAACCAGTGGGTGCGGACCCCGCGAAATGGGTTTTAAAATTTCAAATTTCTCCATTTCCGCCCAAAAATGTTTGAACTAAATTGTTCTAATATGTCTTTTTTGCATTGTAGGACATACAAAATGCTTATTTGGCGGGAACGCGAGCATGAGGATGTGGACCTTGCCGCAATAAATCATCTACCCACATTGGATGCATTGAGAGCATGCAGACTGTTCAAATTCTGGGCCATACCAGGCATGAGGGCCCAAGTAGACTTTTTGCAATGGCTGGTAGACAGGTGGAACATACAGGACCAGTGTTTCATGATTGGTGGCCACTGGCTCGAAATTGAGCTAGAGGACATATATTTTTTGACTGGTTTGCCCAAGAGAGGCGAATGATTATCTCTTTTCGGGACTAGGCCAGGTGGCCAGTCTGTCGCTAGTCTCCGATTAGAGTTTTGCAATGATCAAACAGAGGACAAACGGATCAATATTAAAACTATCGCCCATCCTGAACTTAAGGTTATTGCGTTCACTGTCACCAGACTATGCAGGAGTGCAACACTGCATGTAGCTACTAGATCTCAGATGCGAATGGCAGTAGACTGTTATCGAGGTACCATCTTCAACTGGTGCAAAGCTGTGTTAGCGAATGTAAAAGGCCAACTAACTAGAGCAAAGAACGGACAACTAAAAAACTTTGGATACGGTTTTCTGGTTGTGAGCTTTGGTCTAGAGAGGGTCCATATGTTGGTCCCACAGCAGCTTTCATCTTCCTCGAGAGCCTAGGATAATGCATTGGGTTGCAGTGATGGCCCATCATCCTGAGGAGGGTTCAGAGGTTGTTTGATTTCCGCCTGAGTATTTTCATTGGTTGAGGAACCAACTTTTTGTGATTCAGGATTTTCCATATGCCGGGATGGATTATCGCGGTGATCCAGACATGACTCTTCCACCAGGAGACTAGTGGGATGATTCAGGTAAAATCGTTTTCAACACTTTCTAAGTTCTAATTGTTTTGTTTTTTTAAATCGTCCAAAACTGACAATAAAAAGTTTTAAATGTAGATGTGGGTCCACGACAACCAGCCACTCTCTAGCCCTATGAGAGGAGACACCCATCTGCAGTAGTACCGGCCCCACAGGACCAATCTACAGAGATCCTGACCGATTTGGAGAATCATCTAGAGCGTTTGACAGTAGATATTCCAGAGACTGGCATAGATGATATTCCACTTAGGTTACAGCGATATGTGATTGGGGTCCCAGGACCTTTTAGGAGGTTCCTTTGTAGGGTGGCCCGAGTAGTGGTTTCTTATCGTGATCATCACCAGGGATAGGATGATCACTTTTGTAGACTCATACGACATTTTATGTCTTTTTGTACTATCATTTTTGCCGATCATAAGGTGTTTTTCAACCTATGATCGAAGACGATGTATATTTGACACACTTCTATGCTATGATATATCACTATTACTGGCTATCTTGTGTAACATGTTATGGAATGTTATAAATTTACTATTTTGGTTATTGCAAATGTCTATTTATCATACGAGAAGCAATTGCATCTGCTAATGTATTTAAATGTCTTGGAATATGCTGATATTCAATGTAATCAAATTCACGTTCCAAGAGACGAACTCTCAAAAATAATCTTAATAACACTGGATTTCTAATGGCATAAACCCTGTTAAGCTGTAATACAACGAGTTCAGAATCTAACCTAACAATCAAACTCCGAATCCCAAATGAGATGGATTCAGATAATAACTCAATCACTGCACTATACTCTGCAATGTTATTCGTTGTTTGACCGAGGCTTACCCCATGCATAGATACTAACTCATCAGAGGGTGAATAGATAACCCAAGCTGCAGAAGAAATGTTTCGTGTACTACGACAAGCACCATCAGCAAAACCAATGTATGTTTGAAGAGACGTCGACATCTGCAATATCAAGAGTAAAACCAAGATAAGCAGGAATAATGATAAAAACACTCTCTAAACTAGGCATGCTTTTCTAATCTAAAACACACCAGTGATATAAAAAAAAACTAATCTAACAAAAATCTTCACACCAAAATTTAAGCAGAATATCTCTTCAAATAAAGCCCATTTCTGGGTTTACCCAAAGAGACACCGTCAAAATCTACCAATTCATAGGCCCCTTTTGCTAGCTTTCGCTTAACAATATAAGGACCATGCCACATCGGTACAAATTTTCCAACCCCTAGCTTATCGTTTGCTTGATCATATAGTAAAACTAGGTCTCTTTCTGAAAAATTATGAGGTGTAACATTTTGGTCGTACTAAGCTTTTATTCGTTTCGCATGAGTTTCGATTGCTAATGCAGCATTGCGTTGATTCTCATCTAGTTGAGCTAAGTACAAAAAACATTTTTCCTCTTCAGAAGTGGCTGGGAGTAATTCTATGGCTATTTGCAATGACGGAATTTCGCATTCAATGGGTAACACTGCCTCCAAACTGTAGACCAGTTCAAAAGGAGTGAAACCAGTTGATGTTTTTACTATGGTTCGATATGCCCAAAGTGCTGAAAATAACATGTTATGCCAATTCGACCTATGAATACCAATGATTCATTGGATCATAGTGACTAGAACTTTATTGATAGCTTCAACGAAACCATTAGCCTGTGGGTAATATGGAGTAGAACTATCGTGACGCAGGCCAAGTTGATCTGTCAGTTCAATCATCATGATGTTTCGAAAATGACTTCCATGATCAGTAATAATAGCTTGAGGAACACCAAATCTAGCAATTATATGATTGAAAACGAAAGTTGCAGCAGTTTTGTCGTCTGCCGAAAATGTAGGCATCGCCTCGGCCCACTTAGTAAAATAATCTACCGCTAGGAAGATATACACATGCCCCCCGCCGAGTGAGGGTTACATGTAATAAAGTCAATACCTCACTTTGCCAAATGACTGACAGCAATTATAGGGTGGAGAGGAGCGGGTGGAGCACGCATCTTACGATCAAAAATTTGACAATTGTGGCATTTCCGGACTGCATAGATACAATCTTTGAATAAGGATGGCCAGAAATAACCAGCGCGCAATATCTTTTGGGTTGTGGCATACCCAAACATATGACCGCCACATGCTCCAGAGTGACAATCATTCAAAACCTTTTCAGCTTCTTCATGAGTTAGACAACGTCGGAAAATAGAATCCGCCCCACGATGATAGACTGTATCTCCAATAATATTATATTGTTGGGATTGGAAACGTATTTTTCGTCGCTGAGATCATGAGATGTCAGGCCGAAAATATTGGGTTTGGAGATAAACAATAATATCTCCATACCATGGATCAAGAGTACTGATAAGAAACAAGGATTCGTCTACAATGGGCTCTTCCACCACAGTTTCAGTATCAGTACGCGAGAAATCACACATCAGTTCCGCAAAAACCAAAGATTTCTTTGCCTTGGATTTTTCAAATTCCAAGTCAAATTCCTGCAAGATAACTATCCATTTGGAATACTTGCCCCCTAGCAATTGTTTGGTCAAGATGTACATCATAGGGTTACAGTCAGAAATTACCGTGGTTTTGCATAATAAGATGTAATGACAAAATCTTTGGATAGCTTGAACAGCTGCCAAGGCCAATTTCTCCACATGCGAATATTTAAGCTCAGTCAGATTCAGAGTTTGACTAAGATTGTAAATCACATGTTCATTGTTGAATTCATCTTCCTAAACTAAAACTATCCCAATGGTGGAATGAGAAGTGGCGAGGTACAAAAAGTAATCCTAATTGTAATTGGGAGGATGCAATAATAGTGCATGGGTTAACGTGTGTTTAAGTGCATCAAAAGATTTGTCAGCTATCTCATCCCAAAAGAATGGAGTATTCTGTTTCAACAACCTGGTAAAACCTTTCTTTATCTCGGCGTAGTTAGGAATGAAACGACGTAAAAAGTTTGCTTTCCCTTGCAAACTTTGGAATTGGCGAAGAGTCGAAGGAGGAGGTAATTTTATGATAGCTTCAACCTTCGAGGGATCGACACGAATGCCGACTTTTGAAACGACAAATCCCAGTAAATGACCCGTTTCTATACAGAATACACATTTATTTGTATTCAGCCTAATTCGATAATGCGAACATTTCATAAAGATAGCTCGTAAATGAGTGAGATGATTGGCTCTACGTAATGAATGGGCAGGTAAATCATCGAGATAGGGCTGCACAATGTGCTTGATGTCATGAAATGTGTAAGACATAGCCCTTTGAAAATTTTCTCCAGCGTTCTTCAATCCAAAAGGTAATTTGTCCCCCATGGAAAAATGAAAGTCGTTTTAGGTTGATCAGCAGGGAGTATGTTGATTTGATTGTAACCAGAAAAACCATCCATAAAGGAGAATATTTCACTGCCGTCACAATCATCAATAATTTGATCGATATAGGGGGTTGAGTAATTGTCTTTAGGACAAGCTCGATTAATATCCCTATAATCGATACATATTCTTATCGTTCCTTGCTTTTTGTTAACAGGAACAATATTTGATACCCAATTCGTTAAAGGAATTGGATAAATGAAACCTGCTCGAAGTAATTTCTCAACTTCAGCTTTAATAGCAGCAGCTTTTCTTGGATGTATCTGACGCAAACGTTGCCAGACAAGTTTAGCATCCAGGTAAGTTTTAATTTCATGGACAACAATTGATGGATCGATTCCTGGCATTTCTTCATATGACCAGGAAAACACGTCGCGAAATTCCTTAAATAGAGCTTTATAAGTTTGGATTTCATTGTCCATACAGGAAGCACCTATATGAATGTTTTCAATAATTCCAGGTTTAACTGAAATGTCAATAGGAACCGTTGGAGAGATATTTCCCAAATTTACGTCAGAATCAGGATGTTGCAATGGATCCTGTGGTTCTTTGACATAGTCAGTGGTAAAAATAGATGAAAAATCATTTTCAAATTGATCAAGCTCAGGTAAAAACGAAGATCGATGATGAAGATCTTCCCATGGTAAATCATCAACAGACAAAAGTTCACGAATCTGCTCATCAGTATGAACAGTCTCAAAAAATGTTGTTGAAGCTGAGGTTGATATCGAAAGTGATTCTCCATGGATCACATTCATTGGATCAATTTCGGTTGAACAAGAGTCAGAAAATGACTGTACAGCCTGATATGAAATTTCAAAGGGACTCAAACACATCGCACTACCAAATGAATCCACCTCAGAATCGGAAGGTACGATCCAAGGATCATCAAAAGCATTCGATGAAATCATATGAATAGTTGCAATAAAAGGTGATACATTAGGATGAGGGAAGGAAAAAGTTCCTAGTAAACCAGAATCTTTAATCAAACCTACCCCAACATCCTTGTAAGGGATAGTTGTTTTACCGACATGCTGAATACTATCTAAAGAGGCTGGGTCGGATGAAAAATAAGTCATCTGGTCTATCATAATGATATTTCTGTTATGAGGAAACTTGATAAGCTGAAAGACCGATGAAACAATAGCAATCATAGTGTAAGACCAACTGCGACCCAAGAGAAGGTTGTAATCTATAGGGGCATCAACCACTTCCACATCTAGATTTACAGTTTTACCTTCAACCCCTATAGGTAAATCCTGCAAAATGCCAAAAGGATGGAACCCTCGGCCATCAAAAGCATTTAGAATCGTCGGAGACTGATTGAGTGTAGGAGAACCAAGCGATCTCCAACACTGGATCAACATAATACACATAGAAGCTCCCTCATCAATCACAGTCCAAAAGCAAGGTCTGTTTTTTACTAACACTGGAATCTGGAAAGCCATTTGATGAGGTAGGCGGGGTGTACTATTCTCTAAATCAAAGATTATTAGGTTCGAATCCTGAATATCAATAGCTCCTATAGCAGACAATAGTAATTTACGTTGTGTTGGGCATGATTGCAGCACCTCCAAAGCCGACATTGCTGAAGGGGAAATAGCTAAGTCTTCAACAATGTTATAATTCTGAGCAGCTCTCGCATGTGGATTGAAAGCTGATTTTTGAAGTATACCTTTAGCAGGCGGTTTGATTACTAAGTCAGGGTTAGGTTTCTCGATCTGTAGCGGATCAGAACCAGGAGGAGTTGTAGTTGATGGGTTTGAATTAGAAGATTCTGCTTCTTTACCACCAACAGGATTTTTACTACCATAATCTTGCGATCGCGTCGCAATCCTAACATGAGACATCATCATAATGGGTTCTTCTAAGGCATTTGAGGAAGAACCGATCATCTTACTATCTTAATTAGGAAAAGGATCCTTCAAAACAGCAGACGTTTGAGAACCTTTGACGACTTTCGAAACCTCTGCTTGATGTGGGCAATCTCTTGTAAAATGCTCCTCGTCACAAATGAGACAAGGATAACGAGGTTTACGTTTCTCGTCAGTAGATTCATTTTTATCTGTTTTCTCTTTCGATGTTTGTTTGTTTTTCTTCTTCCCCTTCTTTTTACCACCGGATTTTGATTTGGCCGTGGATGATTCTACGACATGGATTTCGGCAGGAATTTCAGCAGAAGAGTCTCCTGTCAGGGAATCTCGTAAAGTTATACTAGGAGAAGAATTCTTTGAAGATTTATTCTTGCTTTTGGTACTAACTGAACCAATCATACCATCAGCGGCATGAGACCCTGAAGGAGCTGCAATTATTTGGTTGTGTTTCGGAAGGTCGGGGATTTTTTCATGTAAAGTACCTGAATGCGTATAGACGAGGTCAAGGTACTGAGCCTGAGCAATTACTTGCTCTTCAGTAACAACTCCTGCCTTAGCTACATCTTCAGTGATTTTAGGTAACAATGATTTAACAAACCATTCCGCTAAAATTTGATCTGGAATAAAAAATTTCACTAAATGTCTTCTATGTCGCCATTCATGAATATGATCAGAGATATATGTCGACGTGAATTGTTTTAATGAAGTTAACAATTCCGTGCCATTGTCATATCTGACAAGCAACTAAAAATGAGTTAAGAAAGAAGTGGCTAACTGACTAAAATTATAAAAAGAGCCTCGTGGTAACTGTTGAGTCTTGAAAATGTCATTCATTTCCATTACACTTTCATTATTATGTCCATTATATCACCTCCATTTCACCTCCATTTCACTACTATGTCACCACATTCATCCCACTTTCATTATCATTGGGCTACCTTTATGTTTTTCCAATATTTATTATTTCTAAGCCTTTTAAGTGAATTTGCGGTTAAACATTAGAAAATAATGTGCATATGCTTATACCTAACAAATGGGTTGAGTTTGTTGACATGTGTAGGTTGAAAGGAGACTTCTAGAAGACCCTTATGTGGCACTCTAAGGCCAAATTCGAATTTGGTTGGAAAGAATCATGGGATCATGAGGATATGTGTCACATCTCCTAATTGTATTGTAACTCTCAAAAGACATGTGTCTTATCAGTTCCTATTTTGATTAGGACTCTAGAGGTAGAGGGAGAGATTCATGGATTATCATTAATGAGATGGCTCTCATCTTTTTGTATAAATAGGAGATCTCTCTCCTTCATTAGTTAGTCTTTTTGAGTCTCTTTAGTCTCTTTTAGTCTCTTTAGTCTCTCCTTGGAGAGCTTTGTTGTACTTTGCACTTTTGAAGAAATTGAATAAAGCTTTGATGTTCTCAACATGGAAGGAGATGTGAAGTAGATGTCATGGAGCATATTAGGATGTAAGTAGATTAGATTTCATTTTGTAAATATTGCTTTGTAGAATGTAAGGTAGATTAGATTTTCATTCATGCAATTTTAAGTATGCTTTGATTTCATAGGTAGAAGGGGGCCCCTGCCTTGTACAGTTTGAATTATTGCATTTTATTTTCTAACGTTATCACTAGTCTTTAAAGTAGATTTTTCTCATTTTTAATCACTTTTCTAATTCAACTTAAGCTACTTCCTAATCATACTTTGCATAGTACATATGGCAGAAGTAGAGAATTAGGGAGAGATAATCATTATCTTTGGTTTTAAAAGTGACTTTCTTTTCTTTTATTTGCAGCAGCATGAATGGTGTCTAGTGCCATTGGAAGTGGTCATTTACTTTCAAGTAATTTCAAGTTCTTTGCTTTCAGTTTCATTTCAAGTTATTTCTTTCAAGCTCTTTCTTTGCAAGTTTAAAGTTTGATTACTTTCTAGACTTATTTCTAACTACTTCCTAATCGTGCTTTACACAGCACATGTGTTTGAAGCAGAGTTTTAGGAAGAGTTGAACATTATAACTGGTCTTTAAAGTGGTTTTTCTTACTTGTCACCTTAGAGCTTGACTACTTTTTGGACTTATTTCTGACTACTTCTTAATCGTGCTTTACACAGCACATGTGTTGAAGCAGAGTTTTAGGAAGAGTTGAACATAAACTATAAAACAACGAAGTAAGAGAAAGGTTAACTAAGCACATATAGTGCACCACACTTCATCAGTTTACGATACCCGGATTGATAATTTATGTAGAGCAATTTAAGACGTTAAATTGACTAAACATTTTGGCGCCGTTGCCAGGGAAGTGTAATTAGGAGACCTTATTTCTTACATCTGGAAAAAAAAAAATTAATAATCCTTGAGTATGCTCTCCTCTTGCACTTTGTGTGATCTGGAGGATCAGAAAAAAGATTGTTAAGTAAAAAAAGACAAAATAATAATTCTTGAGTATGCTCTCCTCCTGCACTCTGTGTGATCTGGAGGATCAGAAAAAGAATTGTTAAAAAAAAAAAAAAAAAAATAGGAGACAAAATAAACTTCATCACTTCAATTGATTCAATAAAAAAAAAAAAAAATGAAAAAATAAAACTCAAGTGCTTTGATAGGTTCAAATTGTCCAAAATTGTCTGGTTATGCTTTGTAGTGGTCTTCAAAACACTGTATCTTGTTCAAATAAGGTTTTGCAACTTAGTTGCAGAAACTGCCCTGATCCCGCAGCTATCTGACAATCCCGCAGCTGTTTCAAGGTTTAACAAGTTACAGGCATCTAATAAAAAAACCGACCACATGGGCATCTCCAAAATTGTCCCGACATGGATCCTATCCTAGTCACCCAGCTCAGATCGATGAAAAACCAGCCTAGGACCTTAGTCAAAGTCTTGTTTTTAACATGTTTTTTTTGAAGTATTTGCTGCCTGAAATTGAAAATCATTAATCCTTTTTATAAAAATTTTACAATTTCAGAGAAGCTGAACCAAGACCACTAGAAGTTGGAGAAGCAAATCCTGAAGATGGAGTAGCAGTAGGTTCAGTTTCAGGCTCAGAAATTTCAGGTTCTTCAGCTAATTCACTAGTAGGAGAAATACTACCAGTAACTTCGGAAAATGAAATTGGTTCAGAAATATACTATGTTGCTTGAACTTGATAATCAAGATGAACAATTAAAGATGACTCTCTGGCTTCTGGTGACCCAACTCTACTATCACTAGGTGATACAAGAGCTCGTAGCCCTTCAAGCTGGCTTGGTGTATACTCAAGAGGTTTCCCCCGAAGTCTACGGGATTGTCTCGGTAATTCAGCCACGATTAAATATTTAATTATTCGCATGCAAACAAAAAAAAATTCAATAAAACCACCTAAAGTCTCTAAAGAAACAAACAATTGAATCACACGCCTAAAAATTCTAAGAGTTCAAACCACACACAAACAGTAACTTCCCGTACTAAAAACACTAGTTGGTGATGAAATCCAACGTCGTAGAATTTAATACAAAAATGGCGGTTGGAACAGTTACCCCGACAACCTGCTTAATGAAACAAACTGGCACAAGTTTCTTCACAAAACCATCTCGAGTGAAGAGAACCCCCCAGAGAGTCCAAGTGAGTATAGTCGATGTCTGTTCCAAGTACAGTGAGACTCGTCCTTCACCGTCACCTTAGGAAATAATCTTAAGCTTATGGACACTAAGGTTACCAACAGCAACAAATACAACTGGAGGAACAGTCTACGATCCAATCTACGCGCAAGGGCAGAGTAACAAAGCTCAATCCCCTTGAAGGCTCCTCAACATGATCAATCCGAGGTTTACCAATAAGTGACCCCAAGCTCCTCGACAATGGTTAATCCGAGGTTTACCATTTATAATACGTGAAAATCTTCTATCTTTCCCAATGAAACAAACTTGATTGTCTCAAAGGTTCGGACATGATCTCATAATTGACTCCTTTAAGAGGAGCTTCCCAGATTATATCAATTACAATTAGAATTATTTTCTACCGCATGATATAGCTACTTGTTTGTTTTAACTATCTTGGAGAGTTAATTACTCCCTACTCCAAGATACTAGCCTAAGCTATATTGGTGATAAGAGCCCTAGAAATAAAAAGATTGCTAGATCAATTTTAATTAAGCGTTACTTTTATGGGTTGTTCCTTAAGTCAATAGGTATGGAAATGAAACTTTGATGGTGTGAAGACTCGACTCCAAAAACACTAAAAAATGCACCTAAAATGATAAACAATCTGTTTTCTTTCAATGAATTTCTAGCTAAAAGAAAGAGTTCGAGAATGAAAATGTTTGAGGAACAAATCTTTCTTTCAACATGTAAATGAAAAGAAAATCTTTTTGTCTTTTTCAATAAGAACTCAAAATGAGACTACTAATTATGCTCACAATAAATCCCTTTCCTTTTTCAACACTCAAAACTACAAAAAACAATTTCTTTCAAAAGAGATTCTACAATTTCTAGAAAACACTCAAAACTACAAAAACTAATCTTGAGATCTAAAAACTTCTAAAAACCTAATTATAAAAGCTTCAATTCTTTTTTAGGACGTTTTACTTAGTTATTCAGTAAACTAAGGATTAATTCGTTCAGAATAACAAATCAATCAGAAACATCCAAATATGTTTTCTTTTATAAAAATGAAATTCAAAACTTATAACCAAGTTCGTTCAAAGATTTGCAAAGAGAAAAGTAAATCTATTTCTCACAAAGGACAGATTTCACAAACCAGTCAGACTCATCAAGAAGACAAAAAGACACCAGGGTAATCTAAGGTTTCTCAGGCTTCTGATCTTTGAGTCACTACATAAACCAAGTGAAAATCACTCCAGGCATGCAAAACTTCTAGAAAATCATCTAAAACAAAAATACCAATGGAACTCACTCATAAGAGATTTTTGACAAAACACATGCAGATCTGGGTAAACACTAAAAGCTATAAATGAAACCTAAACTTAACTAGAAGAAAACATTTTAGGTTTTTCAAAAATTTTGACAGGGTCCACAGGCTTCCAGAAGAACCAGATGCGGTACCGCTCTGTGTACAAAAGGAAAAGTGCAGAGATGACCGCACTGTCTGTAAAAAGGAAGTGTGGTTCTGAAAACTTCAAAAAAACAAAAAATAATCCAGATCCTAAAAACTACCCAATCCCACACACATTAAGCAAAAAGCAAAAATGAGAACAAGTTTCTCAAGTCAAAGACAAAGGAAAACCAAAAACCAAATTCAATTCCCCGACGAAGTCGCCAATTTGTTGGCCGGATAAATCGATCTTACGGACAAGGCCGATCTCCCTAGTATCAAAAGATATCTAGCAACAAGCAGAAAAGAAAATCTATCTTTCTCTAAACATATTACGATTCATTAATAAAAACTATAGAGGTATTTAGACCCTACCTTAAGTCCAATGCTAGTTTGTAGCAGCCATCCTTCAACCATCCAAAAGAGTTTCTTTTTGAGAACCTGCAAACACAAACAAGCAAACATCAAATAACACCTGCATAGCTAATATCATAAATCATGTTCATTATGGGGATCAAGGAATCCATAGAATAAACCATAAAACACAGCTTATTGAGAAAAATAAACTTATTTGTATTAACTTTGAATTAGAGGAACCTTACAACTTTTGGTGCCTTGATGTTGAACAAGCTCTTCCCAGGGTCCGAAATAGGAATCTCCTTTACTTTGACAAGCCTCACACTCTTCCAAATGAGATCAAAGAGGTATGTAATCTCTCCTCATAAAAGCTCAATTAGGAAGACTAAGTTCCAGCAGCATTTCACCTCAAAAATATTCAGCTTTCAACCTCCCAAGTATCCAGCCCAATGCTTCATTTTACAGTGCAAAGGAAGGAGGTTATAGGTCCACCTATGAAGGGATAGAGTCCTCCTTCAAAGGGATAAGCTCATCACATCAAGGGGTTAGCTCCTTAAGGTATGGGATGCATGAACCTTAAGGGAGTGAACTTGCCACATCAATATTCCTTCCAGAAGCTTCTAGAAATGACTCAAAGTGAGTTTTTAAGAATATACTTGCGCCTTTTTGACTTTTATAGGGGTCCACACCCATAACACAGAGACAGAGTGGTTAGGTGTGCAGGGAAAATGAGCTTCAGGTGCAGGACCGCAGGTAATGCTAAGAGAAAGTGCGGAACCAGAGTTTTAGAGACTTTTGAGGACTTTCTCTTATTTTCAAGGCTTGATATGAAGAACTGAGGCTTAAGACTTGCAAAGGAGGAAAGTATGAGTGGTAATGGACTCACACAGATTGCAGAATGTCAAGGTGACGATTTTTAGTGCAACAAGTACGAGGATAGTTCCTGGTCTTGTGTCAACCTCATTAAAGAATGAAACAAAGGGTATGAGGATAATTCTTTTACTATGTCAAACTCATTAAAAAATGAAACAACTCCCATGAGGATAGTTCCTTGTCTTGTGTCAACCTCGTTAAAAAATGAAACCAAGGATATGAGGATAGTTCTTGGTCTTGTGTCAACCTCACTAAAAAATGAAACAAATGGTATGAGCATAGTTCCTTTTCTTGTGTCAAGCTCATTAAAAAATGAAACAAGGAATACGAGGACAGTTCCTGGTCTTGTGTCAACCTCGTTAAAAAATGAAACAAGGAATATGAGGATAGTTCCTGGTCTTGTGTCAACCTCGTTAAAAAATGAAACAAAGGGTATGAGGATAGTTCTTTTACTGTGTCAACCTCATTAAAAAATGAAACAACTCCCATGAGGATAGTTCCTTGTCTTGTGTCAACCTCGTTAAAAAATGAAACCAAGGATACAAGGATAGTTCCTGGTCTTGTTTCAACCTCGTTAAAAAATGAAACAAGGAATATGAGGATAATTCTTTTACTGTATCAACCTCATTAAAAAAAAGAAACATGTCCCAGAGCATAGTTCCTTATCTTGTGTCAAGCTCGTTAAAAAATGAAACAAGGAATCAAAGCATAGTTCCTTGTCTTGTGTCAAGCTCGTTAAAAAATGAAACAAGGAATCTAAGAAGAGTTCGTTGTCTTGTGTCAATCTCATTAAAAAATGAAACAAGGTCCCCTAGAGCAAAGTTCCAATTCGAGTATTTGATTAGATCGTGTAAAATCCCAGTCCAGTCTTTCACTTAATCTCGTAAATGAACCTTCATTCCATCCACCTGATAGCCACAAGTATTCTACTTAGGTGAATGCAATGAAGCTTGGGGGGCATGCATCTAGAATTGAGTCATCATGTTGGGGGCATGTAAACTAAATCCAAGCATAGTTTTTCGTTTCAAGCTTGTGTAAACATGAAACTAAATCCAAGCATAGTTTTTCGTTTCAAGCTTGTGTAAACATGAAACTAAATCCAAGCATAGTCTTTCATTTCAAGCTTGTGTAAACATGAAACTGAACCCAAGCATAGTTCCCTATGGTTCGATATTGTGTAAAAATGAACCCATCTCCATTTTAACTCTCGTGATTTCCATTCTATCAACCTCTTCCACCAAATGAGCCTTGGTTTTTCTCCTTCCATCATCACTATCTACTTGGCCGGTCATACGTTTTCACTTGGTTGTTTTACCTTTTTTGAGGAATAGTTGCAATGAGTGGTCTTATTAGCCAGCCTCTTCACATAAATCAACATGTTTTGAGAAGTTCTAACATCAACGGAACCAGTTGCTATCCTAGACACCACTCGTTCCTCAAAGTAGAGTCCTCTTTAAGCTCTTTTCAGACTCTCGAAATATGAAAAGATTGTCAAGCGCTTGTCCTTTTCAGCTCGTTAACAAATTGGAAACGACATCTACTCAGTATAAGTTTAACCCTTTTTTGGGGCTGAGATAGATTATTTACAAAAAAGGAATACGTTGACCGAACATGTTCAATAGGTTCTCTCTCGTATTGTTTTATGCTTTTTCGGACTTGAGAGACAAATCTACGAAAAATAACTTGTGGAGTTTTCTTTTTGTTCCTTTTCAAACTCTCTAAACATGAAAAGGACCGAGTTATCTTTGTCGTTAAACTTGTTAAAACATCAAATAGAGACAAAATTGTCAATTTAGATAAGACCGAGTTTCACCTTCGCTATACTCGTTAAAACATCACATAGCGATATATTCACCCGAAGGGTGGAATTATACAACAAGCATATGTTATCCTCCTCAAGCTTGGTAAAACATAAAGAGGTACTGGTCAACAATGACTGGGGAAAATGGGAAAAAGGGGAAAACCACTTTATGATAGCAGGTCTCTCTTGAACATGACACTCTCACTTCATCACTATGACTACTTGGGTTGGGTTATTAGATTGATGGTTATCATACCATTGGTCTATCATACCATCCATCGCTTTGTTTTGGGTCAATGCTACCAATTCATTTCAGTGTCACCGACATGTTCAAGAGAAGTCATCCAGTTAAAATTCAGCCTTTGCAATACCATAAACCTTCATTTTCATGACTCCCATTCCTAAACCTTGTGTCGTCAATCAAATTCTGTCTCCAAAATCATTACACTCGTTTCATATCATTGATGTGGGATACATCAAGGCCCTCCTGTGACGAGTCGCTTCTTGTCGACATCAGCACATTATCCAAGAAGTTGACTTAGAAACACCCTTCCAGTACCTTGAGGCTTGCATACATGAATGGCAGGTTTCTCGCTTCTAGCGATAGGTTGACATCAATGGCCTTCAACCAAAAGAATTTGTATGGTGTTCGACATCAAATCATCCATTCGCACCATGCAGAATGTACTGTAGTGCCTTGAGGATCATTATCATTATCGGTGATTTCTCTCGCGTCTGTTAACAACTTGCATCATTGGCTGGTAATCAGACGGTATCTTCCCATGTTCGACTTCAGATTACATATTCACATGGTTAGACTCATACTTGAGCAAACGATAGAACGAGACAGAAGACCCCGGAGCTAGTTTCATCCATCCAGGCTGTGATTTCAAGAGTACTAAATCATATGTACAATGGCTTTACATTGATGGTCATTCTGATCATGGGTCTATATCTGTAGACGACTGTTTATGTACTTGTAATGAAAGTTTATATTCTGAGCATGGATATGCCTTCCCTCAACGATTCATGTAAAAAATCAAAATATCATGATATATGTATTGTAATTGATGCAGGTCACCTTCCACTTCGAAACCTCCTCATCACATCGTAAAGCATTTCATTTGACAATTACATTTTTCGACTTCATGCTTTAGGGGGTAGCTATTACAAATCCATTTAAGCATATCACTCCCATAATCCAATCAGTGCTTTAGGGCTCATCAAATCCTAATTTCAGTTGCTACATGCCCTAAACAAGTCACACTTTTGAATGCCTCCTTTCCAAACAGTTTCATGACTTGAAGACATCCTGAAATGATCTCTAAAGGGACCAGCACAGGTAAGCCCATGAAAGGGTGCACTGCAAATCAATTGAGTCCATGCCAGGGTGCTCTGTAGAGCACTTAGGCCCTCTTTGACCTATGCTGGGCGAGATTGAGCGAAATTCACATAGGGTTTGGGGAATATTCTTATCTCTTGGAGTCTTCTAGAAGTTTCGCTCACTTATCAACTCTTATGAGCTCAAAAATGGATGAGGAATGAGTTAAGATGCATCTTGTCCTCTCATCTCTTCCTCCATGGAACTAATTCTAATTATGGAAGGCCATTCAATACCCCCATTTATGACATAACATCCTTCATCTTCCTATAAATTGAGCACTCATCTAAGTGATCAGGGGCTAGACTATGTTGAATTGTAAGGAGATAATGTTGCTATGAGAATTGACTTTGAAACAAGTATTGTTATGCTACAAGTTTGTCATGCTTTCGATGTGATGTGGATGGGATCAAAGCTGGAGGAGTGACTTCGAATCATACTTGATGGTTGTAATTCCTTCTTCTATTCAATAAAGTATTTGAACCTTTTTACCATATGCTTATCTTGTTATATGATGCTTATATGTGTGAATGTATCTGATTCCATTTACTTGTAATCAATATATCTTTTGCTTTGATCGATTCTTTGTCTTCTGTTGACGTTTACAGGTACTTCTCAAGTGTGTTAAGTACGGGAAGGGGCGACAGGATCGATACAAAGGAGTCAAGAGGAAAGAGAAACTACAAGTAGGTCTTCTCATCCTCTTTATCTTATCTATTTTTTATAGGAAAAGGCTAAAGTGCTTTAAAATGTTGTTCTATATATGGCTACTTATCTAGGGAATTAGTATTTATCCGTAGATACAAAATTCTCCAAATCACGCGCAGATGGGAGATTATGAGATGGACTAGGTCATCTTGGACTTGGGGTCTGATGTGAATGTACTACCGAAGAAAACATAGGAAATAATGGGGAGAATTGTGCTGCAATGGTCTTCGATTAAGCTTAGAATGGCGAACCATCAGAATATCATCCCTATGGGACGATTATATGGAGTCACAATTGATATCGAAGGTGCAAGCGCGATGGCTGACTTTGAGGTGATAGATATCTTTGACGATAGTAATCCATACCCCGCGCTCTTGAGAATTGATTGGTCCATTGACATGAAAGGGGTCATCAACTTGAAGAAGAGGACAATGTTGTTTCAATGGAAATCGCTTTGGGTTGTAGTGCCATTAGACCCTGCAAAAGGGGCGTGCTATACTGAACCAGTCCGCGACTATGAAGAAAGTGATGATGAATTAGATCATATCTACAAAATAACAACGTGAGACCAGGACTGGATCAATTTGACGGCCGATGGACAGATTGCATGGGACCAGGAGAGTTCCTGTACCTCTGATTCAGGTGAAGAGTTGGAACATTGGCAGAATCGTTTGCATGAAGTATCCACGATGTGATGAAATATGATGACAAAATCGTTGCACTATGTTTCGTCAGAGGTAAAGAACTTACCTTATTATGATGGTTTAACTGACATGGATAGTTTTTTGGATGCACTTGAGTGTGAAGTTCCTGAGGATCATCGCTTCCAAGCATTAGATTTGGAATTGTGTGCTACACCCGCATGATGGTGGGGTACGCATAAGGATAGATTTGATGGATGGTGGGATTACAAAAGAATGATGAGGTTATGGTTTGGGCACCCTAACACTAGATTCACTAAGAAATATAGAGGGAAGGATGATCTACGTGATCACCTAGCGAAATGGACTAAAGCGTGGGGAACAGAACCACAGCTAGAGTGGGTGCATCTATTTTTCCATACTTTGGATACAATTCCCATGAACTGGTATCTGGAAATGGAGCTTTGCCATGGCACTGCAGAGTGGGATATATTGAGGGAAGGGTTCTTATTGACCTTCAGTTTTGAAGATGGCTTCACGAGCATCGATGAGGCCCTACAAGAGATTAATAAAGTTATCTTCTGAATGCCAGAAGAACTTATGGAGTGGGCCCAACCAGATTGGAGCACCCAGCTGCGCCATGAACTTGAATTTTATAATGTGATCGCTGAAGAGGAGGAAGACAATCCAAGAAATATTAATATTCCGGAGGCAGAAGGGCATCGCGAAGTTGAGGGCCCACAAATAGACAACCTGGAAATTACCGTGTTGTTGAAGACAAAGCAAGTAAACATTGGTACTAAAGCAGAATTGAAGTTTGCAAAGATTGGAGATTATTGGGACAACGCTACTGTGGATAAAGTTGTTGAGTTACTCCGTGAATATCAGGATCTTTTCCCTACCAAGTTTTCGGATTTGAAGGACATAGTAGGTGATTTGGGCATTATGAAAATCACTCTGAAGCCATATGCAAAGCCTATTAAATAGAGGTCGTATCACCTTAATCCTAAGTACAAGGAAAAGGTTCGCCTAGAACTAGATAAGATGCTGGAAGCAGGCATCATAGAACCGGTTGAGGAATCTGAATGGGTGATCCCGATGGTGTTTCAGGAGAAGAAGCAGAAGGGCGAGGTAAGGATTTTCATAGATCTGTGGAAGCTTAATGATGCATGTGTCCATGATCCATTCCAAACGTCATTCAGGTTGGTCTATGAGGTAGAAGTTGTAATGCCAATGGAGTATATTGTGCCTAGTCTATGCATAGAAGCTCTCACGAGTATGGTGGATCGCGAATCCTTGGAGGAACGGCTCACGCGGTTGATGGAGCTTGAAGAGGACCGATTCTTGGTAGGATTCCATTAGCAAGTACAAAAGGAACGTGAAAATTCATGGCACGATTGCCACATCAAGCTTTGCACGTTCAAGGTACATGATCTTGTCTTGTTATATGATAGTAAATTCACTAAATTTCCGAGGAAATTTCATATGCATTGGCTAGGGCCCTATATTATCAAAGAAATTACATATGGAGGCACAATTCAGGTCATGAAGCTGAATGAAGAACCTTTTTCGGGAAGGGTGAACGAGAGTCGATTGAAGTTGTATACAGGGGATCCTGTGCAATGGCTATATGGCAGAAGGACAGTCTTAGTGCTCTAGGAAGTTGCAAGGGAGCGCGGGACTATAAACTACACTGCATGATTTGGAGGACTACGTAGTAGGTAGGCTACGCAGAAGACAATGAATATGCAAACCAGGGAGTTGTGCATAGGAAGCTACGCCATGGAGGGAGGTGTGGCGCAGCATAGCAGAAAGTGATCGTTGGAGTCACTGTTCATGACTTGACAGCCAAAAGACGGTTAAGAGGAGTGGGCCGGTGGAATTTAAGGCAAAAATATTCGAAGATTTTCTGCTAAAACAACATTTATTGTCAAAATTTGGGGGTAATGGTTGGATTTGAATTCAAAACCTCCTATAAATTATGCATGCCGGCCCAAAAAGAACACTTTGCACCCTTAGATTTTTTGTTGAAATTTTTTGTCTGTCGCTTATGAGCCAAGTGTTTTGGAATGAATGCTTCACACACACAGACATTTCTCTTAAAGCCCATGAGTTGTTTATGGAGAGGATGACTACCACCAACCCTGCCAAAGCCTTGTGTTCAAAAGTAATTGTATCCGACACTCCAAGACCAGAAATATCTAGTGTTGAAGCTATGCCTATGGTGCCCATGGCACCAAGGCCAAAACAATCCATGGTGAAAGACAAACAACCTGCCACAAAAGAAAAGAAACCTACAACAAAGGAAAAGCAGAAAAAGCCAATGCAGGTACTGCTTCCCCAAGGAAGCATACCGCGACACCAGCACAGAAGAAAAATAAGCAACTAGCGAAAGATAAGAAGAAGGTAGTAGACCTAGAGGTGGAAGAAGGCCATGGAATGGAAGATATTGATGCTAAAGGCATGGAACCTATAACAAAGCTACCTAGGTATATCCCTCCAAGAAAGGGAAAGGCGAAGATCACAAAGGACCTAGACTCTAAGAAATTCACCATCTCCATGCCCCTGCTACCTGAGCAGGTCCCGTTTGAAGGTCCTGAACTCGCGCAGATCCCACTATTGAAGATGAAGGATTGGACCTCGCGGATCATGCTAAGTTCCCACACTTAGCGATATAAAAATACATGAAGAGAGTTTATTATGAAGAAACATGTGTTACAGCATTGGAAATGGAGGAATGGGTCCGTGGTGTCAAGAAATCAGGGTTGCACAACTTGCTATGGGTGCCACATTACCACTGCACCCCCTGGTTCAGATCTTGGGGGGATCTAGATCTTGGGGGGAGGCCCTCAAGATCTACAAGATTGAAATGGATCTTGGGGAGGAGGCCCCCAAGATCTAAAAAGATTGAAATTGCCAAAAGAAAAAAGAGTAGAATGCCCAGTAAACAAAACCACAAAGAAATTTTTTATTAAAACAAATAATAACTGTAAGGACTACATTATGGTGGACAATTTTTCCTTTTACAAAATGCGACTTGTTATTTGTAGTATTTTTCAGTTACAATACCACGGGTCAATTCCATGAGTGAATGAATACCATGGGTGGATGTCACAATACCAAGGGTCAATTACATGGGTGAATGAATACCATGGGTGGATGTCACAATATCATGGGCAAATACCATGGGTGAATAAATACCATGGGTGGATAAATACCATGGGTGAATGCCACTTCTAATACCATGGGTAAATTCCATGAGTGGATGAATACCATGGGTTGATTCCATTTTCCATTTGGATCACCCCCATTAAAACAATTTGTGTGTGCCAGCTGCTTATATTGGTGCACGATGGGTGTCTATGTCTAGGAGGGCCTATACCCATCACAAATATGCTCATTCATAGGATTACACACCTGCCATATAAAGGTATGAACCTGGCCAAGGAGTTTGGTAGAAAGATGGGCGAGAAGGACCTTACAGAAAGAATGAAGAAAGATTATGAAAGGTGATCAGGAAATGTCGCACAGATGAAGTACCGGCACTCGTAGTGTCCCTAGTTGCTCAGTGCGCAAAAGGCGTATAGTTCAATTGGTTCAAATACCTGTGCCAGGAATTCCTCGTGAATTGTCGTGAGGCCCAGGATGGAACCAAGTCATTTCATTATGCTTGGTTATTGTTGTCTATTGTATTGGTTGCGTGGGAATTGCCAGAGGACATCCAGTTTCGTATGCTAGAGGAAGGATTGTCGGAGGCAACGCAATTCGCCTCCTTATGGGCTACCAAGGACCCTGCGCAGATCACAGAGATGAAAATCTTTTGGGTCCTGATGGAATTGAGTCTCTGCATGACTATTAACTAGCGTCCAAGGTTGTCCCCAACCTTGTACTCGCAGCTGTCAGCCTACGCAGCGTTCAAGGCTAACTTCCAAAGAGTATACATTCAAGCACGGAAGGATCCACAACAGAAATGGCATGACTTGTCATATTTGGTGACGAAGACAGATGTGCAGGAGGTGATAACAAGATGGCTTGCAGAGTGGCGTGCCCCCTCAGACTTAGATGTTGGAACAAGCATGGGCGTTGGAAGTTCTGCAGCACAGAAGAGAAAAGAGGAAGCCAAGTAAGCTGAGCATACACTTGCTAAGCAGAAAAAGAAGGAAGCTGCAAAGAAGGCTCAAGTGGAGCAAGAGCGCACTGCCAAGGAGCAGGCAGAACATGAATAGTGCAAGTCACCTACACCAGAGACATTGGAGGAAGAACTTTCAGAGCAAGGTGGTGGCGAATATGAGTGGCAGATCACCCCATTTATTTTGAAGAGATATGACAAAGAGAAGCAGGGAGGTGCAAGGAAGAAGTAGAAATCGGACAAGTCGTTGGGTGATCCCATGGTCTTGACGAAGGGTGAGCTTGATGAGATTGGGGATAAAATCATGGATACCACCACCAAAGTGTTGCAGCAGTTTGAGCAGCAATATATGCAGATGCTGGGGAGTGTCCAAAAGGATATGCTTGAGTTGCAGATCTAGGAAAATAGAATATAGGTGGGCACCAGACAAGCAAGCACAGAACAAGCGAGCCTAGCACCTAGGACGAGCCAAGTAGCCGAGTTGGTAAGGACCCTAGACCTTAGGACTATTGCATTGCCATATGGGTCCCTTCACGCGAAGTCAGTCGATGATTGCATCATCTTGAGCATAGTCAAGAACATCGGGCTAAACATAGCAGTGCTCCCCAACGAGATCCTCCACGCACTGCATGCAAGGGTGATAGAGGAATTGAGAGCTCGGGAGAAGTGCACTCTCAACCTCATTAGTGAAAACAGAGTGAAAAACGAGAAGATTTTCGTTGAGAAGAAACAGGCCTTCGAGGAAAAAGAGATGATGCAGATGCAAAGTTCTCTACTAGAGTCAATAGTCATAGAAGCATGTAGGATAGTGCCTGAGATTCATATCCCTGAGGATGTGTTATGCTCCTATACCAATAGGTGTCATATTTCGTGATTGACTGGTAAAATGCCAAATATGTTCATCCTTTCCATGCTACAAAGGTTCCATATTTTGAAAAAATCAAAAAATTAAAAAATTAAAAGAGGGTATGCCCTAAAAGAAAAATCAAAGGGCAAAAAGAATGAATTGGTCAAAAAGAAAAGAAAATGAACCCCAAATAAAGAAGACCAGGAAAGTGTGCTAGTCCAAAATGTCACTACTATTATGTTTTTGCAAAAAATTTCATTGTGTGAAATCAGTTGACTTTGTTACAGTTGACAGATGGCCAAACAACTTAATCTTGCCCAGTTCATGTTTAAATTTCTTGTCTTAGATATAGAGAATAAAATATGTCCAAACAGTTCAAGCTTGGCAGATAAGTAGTTAGGTAGAAAAGCAAAGGAGCTCAACAGCCAAATCTGAGCCCCTGGAAGAAATAAGGGCAGACTTAGATAGGACAGCAGTTAAAAGAAAAGAAGAGAGTAAGGGTTTGCTAGTTTAAATGCACCCACGGAAAAAGGAAGAAAAAATGTTAGATAAAGCAGGCTCGGTAGGCAGTTTTGATGTTGCAGAAGCAGGTTTAGGAGTAATTTTTTCTTTCAAAGGTGATTCATCTCATGGATATCATAAGTGCCATGGCAAGGTGTGGCTACAAAATCAGGTGATGCATGTCTAACTTCGCTCCATACTTCTCCAAAAATCACTCACTAACCTCCCCCCTAAAGATGTTGGGATCTGCTCAATACTCTTAAAAACACTCCATTTCATGAAAAACCTAAGGAGTATAACATTCTTGCTTTGAAGGCACATTTCTTGTGTAAAAATTCTTTTCTTCCATTATGCTAATTTTTCAAACTTCATAGCTTGGCGCCCTTTCATTTCCCTAAGCCTAAGTTTTTCACTTTTCAACTTGGTGCTTTTTGTTTGAACATATCTTTCATATTGACCCTTAACTTTGTTATATAATTCCTATATAATATTTTTCCCTCCCCGTATTATATAAATATATGAAAAATCCCAAAAAATATAATATCCCGCCCCCGGTTAAACTATAAGCCATATGTTATTATACAAAAGGAATTAAAAGGTTTATTTGAAACCTTTTAATAATCCATTGCCGCGCCGTTTAAAAAGAGTTAATCAACATCCGGTTGATTAATTAACTTAACCCCTGCAACCCCGATAACCAAAGGTCATACCCGCCCACATTAAAAAACGTTGATTTAATTGATGGGCCCCGCGCCGTAGCCTCCGCCATATCCCATTCACCGCCCGCCGTCAGATCTGAGCCCGACCATCCAACGGCCCAGATCCATATCGCAACCCCCTCCGCGTCTGATGATTAGCGCCCGAGGGATGGTGGTATTCCCACCGTACCATGGGATAGGTGTTGCCCTCTCGCAATGCTCGCTGCCCTCCAACCCAATACCACCTTTGCCCAAAAGCGGTGCGGGGCCCAAACCGCTTACCGCCCCCAATAACACCCCAGCTGACGTCATGACCACGTCATCTGCTTACGTCACCTCCTCGTCAGCACCACGTCATCAACGTCACCCCGCTACATGACAAAATACTCCATCATGCTGACGTCATCCGACCGAAACGCGCCAAAAGCCCGCCAAAGTCAATTTTTTGTTAAAAAAGACGTGAAAACATCATTTTCACTCATTTTCACTTGTTTTCTCTGCGCGACTATTGCATGCCGTTTACGTCCAAAGCAGCGCTCAACCATACAGTCTGCCACCAAGCCAAACAGAGTCCACAGTCCGGTCTTCCAGCTCATCCTGCAACCTGCAATCCGCACAGTGCGCTGTTAAAAACAGGTATTTACCTTAATTCTGTTCCCAAACCCTGTGAATTTTAGCTTTCCTCTGCAAAATTGTCCAAAGGACCCAAATTTGAGTTGAATTCACCATACTGCCTTCAAATATATGCACTAGAACCACTGTTATTCTGCCCATTTGCCTGCAAAAGCCCTGCCCCCAGTCTAAAAGCACAAAAAACTGAAAATGGAGGCTCTGGTGGCCCTAAACATTGCTCCCCTTAATGCGCCCCACAAAGAGTTAGAGTGGCTGCCCTTGGCTGATAAGGATTTCCAAATACAAGACTTAACTGCTTACAAAAACCACCTCCAAGCATTTTGTGAAATTAGGAACAATCACCTAAGTAAAACTGATCTTTATGGGATATGGGAATCCAATCTGCCCAGGTACTACCTCCCCTCAGTAAATGTATTCCCAGATGTTATCCACCTATGCTGTGCCAATTATGAACCTGTCAAAAGAGCAGTTATGACTCCATCTGGAACTGTCCTCTTTCATATAACTCCTGAGTCCATAAATGAAATGCTACACTTCAAACCTACTCAGCCTCTAGCTCCTCTTTCTATGGGATTCTTGCTTGAGCAGGGCTCTAAACTGACCAATGCAGAGATAACCAGTGTTGTTCAAACATTTGTGAGACTAGATTGCCAGCCCAAAGAGCCACCTCCCTTTCACCATGTCTGGTTCAATGAAGCTGGAAGATTCATTATTGATATGATATCCTATGTCCTGGGATTTAAGACAAGTGAATATGTTGATGAGACCATCTTAGCTCTGTTGTCCATGTTTACTCCAGGACAGCCTCCTGCTGTTAAATATGACTTTGCTACTTTCATTGCCAACAAGATCCATGACCAATTCATGAATCTAGACAGAGAAGGAGTCTTTAAGTACACATCATATATATATCATCTGTTCTTGTACTATCAAACAGACAGTTTTCAGTTTCCCATCAGAAAATTGGATTCTAAAGGAGAAAGGAGGTTTGTGATCTTTTGGACCTCAGTTTTCCATGAAGTCCATAACTCTCCTTACACTTACTGTGAATTCATTGATTTGTTTATACATCCGGTCTCTTCTCTACTGATGAGAACTCCTCCTCCTAGACTCTCTGGTGATATGCAGAAAATTTTACATCTCTCCAAAAGCTACAAAATAGGTGACTGGTACTTCTACCAGAATCACACTGAGATCAGGATATATGGCTGTGAGTTGTGCCCTTATAAGTTGTCCAAATATGTGCCTATGAGACTGTTTGCTCTGGAATATTTCAGGCAATTTATCAACTCAGATTTGATTCACTTTTACGGTGCAAATAAAAACGCTCAGCTGAAATTAAGAAACGAGTTAGGCCCTTTTATCATTAACAAAAAGGAAGCATGGCAAGATGCTGACAAGATATTGGGTGAACAACTCAAATTAAAGAGGAGCTTCTGGTGGGTACCCTATGACCAAAATGGATTTATCTGTGAAAGAAAAGTAAAAAATAGGCTATCAGCCTACAAACATTGTAGGATCCCTGAAATAGAGCAATTTGCTAATCGAGATGAGTGGGTAGAGGGCACATTAATTGAAGAACTCACTGAGGAAGAAAAGATGGAACAAACTATGAAAAATCTTGAAAAGACCCTTGACCTGGACTCTTTTGGACAGGTGTCTTTCAAACTGCCTCAGCAAACCGGAGTGGGCACATCATCTGTTGGAACTTCACAGCAACCTACCCAAAAAAGCACTACACCAGTTGCAGGGACATCTAAAGGCAAAGAAGTGTTGGATACAGAGCAGCACATAATGACAGATCATCCAGCATCATCAAAGGAACAGGACCAAGGGAAAATTCCTCCTATCCAGTCCAAAGCACCATAGATACCAGCATTACAGACTCCTCTAAATGAGAAAGGGGCAAGAAAAGGGACAGAGAAGAGACCACACCTGTAACTGGACCAGCAGAGCGACCAGGGGAAAAAAGGCAAAGAATAAATCCTCTACCGGAAGAGGAAATTACTGAGAAAACCTTAGAGAGTCCAAGAGGTGAGAGGGAAACCAGCCTACAGTCATCCCCAGTGGAAGTTTCATCCACCAGACCATCAAGCAAGTAGGCCTCAGATGTCAAAAGAACATTCACAGAAATTAAGGCTAGAAATGATCCCTTGAGGCTACAACTTTATGACCAATTTCTCAAGATGACTCCTGCCAACCAGCAAAGGTTAATGTCTGCATATGACATTAAAGAAGGAAAAATGATCTTGAGCCACTTTAAGCCCAAGGTGCAGCAGCCACAGTCAGCAGCTGATTACATTAGAACAAATCTAAAGGTCCTTGCCAAAGACATTCATCCTATGGATCAGATTGAGCTGCATAAGCAAACTTGAAAGATGGTCTACTCTACATTGGCAGATAAGGAAATGTTAGCTCAAAAATTGCAGAACTCGTTGAACAACACATCTGCCCAACTAGATTTGGAAAAGGCATCTTCTTTAGCCAAGGACAATAGGATAAATTCCTTGGAAGAGATCATCATTGAGCTGGGACATGATCCCAAGGATGCTAAAGGAATAAAAGCATTGATGAAAAAGAAGGAAGAGGACATTGCTTCCCTCAAGAAACAATTGAAGCTGCCTATTACTATGCATCCACAAACTACAGAGGTTGTGCAGAAAAAAGCAGAGGAGGACATGATGGATTTGCTGATGAGAATGAATCAAAGATTAAGTGAGACAGAGCAAGAATTGGAGAAAGAATTACAAGAAAGGCAGGGAGTGTCGACCTCCCAGCCATCTCAAATAGCTCCAACAGTCACAACTGCCCTTCCTACAGTTTCAACAGCAGTGCCTCCCACTGGCCCAACGTTAGCAGCAGGTACTTCAGCAACAACAACAGCAGCACTACCATGACCACAGAGGAGTTAATTAAAGCCATGGAGGAATTAAAACTCCAAGTATCAAAATTGAAATATGCCAAAGAGAAATTGGAAAAATTAGAAGTAAGTTATGACAAATCCAAAATGACTGTGGCAGAAAAGACAAGAGAGGTGAAAGCATTAGAGAACAAGGTAAAAGCATTGGAAAATGACCTCTCTTTATATAAGCCTCTGGGAGAAATCAAAGGCATTTTGTGTGCTAACATCAATAAATTCATTTGTAATATATGGAAATCTATTCATATTATATATGAGCAGATTGACTTAATAGCAGCAGCCCAGATGGAAATTCAAAAGGCCAGAAATTTATCGGGACATATACCCGAACAGGCCAACAGGTTAATACATTTTTTGAACACTAAGACCAGTGAAGAACTAGTAGCACTGGACATCAGAGATAGGACAGCCACCATTCTTACAATCAAAAGAGTTCTGACCTTGAAGACCCTGATGCAAAATTTAGAGAGGAAGTGCCAGGATATGCAAGTGGAGATAGACTCTTTTATAGAGAGATTTGCAGTTTTGCATGAAAGGGGTTTGCCAAGTCTGTTGGGAAACAATGAACGCCTATTGAGACAAGCTAAGTACATGCACAGGTTGAATAGACATGCTGCTGATCAACAAAATGCATCATCAAGTACTTCAGCAGAGAATGTCCTTCCATCTGGCCAAACTCTCTACAACAACTTAGAAAATCTTTTCTATATTGAGCATGAAGTGAAACATATCTTTACAGTCCAACCCAACTTCTACAGATACATAGATGCTGATGAGACTTTCAGAAAGCTACAAAGACATCAGTTACCAGAAGAACAGTGGTGGCAAAGCATGTTGGAAATCCTATAGGCACGTTTCACATTTTGTTTCACCCAGGATACAATAGATGCCATAAAGTGCAGAAAGGAAACGGATGAGACTTGCGCAGGGCTACAATGGATCAAATCAAAATTAAATTCGCCCAAGAAAGCTGAGCCAGCAGCACGGAATATCAGCGGAAACAGCCACCAGCTGACTCACCAAGCTCACAGTCAATGCATCTCACCAACTGAGCAACCAGCACAACAGCATTCACTTCTGCATTTATTTCTCCCTGTTCCCAAGATCATTTACTTCTCTTGTAAAGTAGGTAGAAGAAGTTATTACTAGATATTATCTCTTTGAGATATTTTGTAAACATTTTTGTACAAATACCTCCCCAAGCGAAGTATTAGGGGTTGGTGATACATTTCTCAAACTGTGTTGTAACTCTGAAAAACTTCTGAATACAAAAGCTGTTGGAATCCATTGCCGCTGGACTGTCTGGATGTGGAATTGATAGCAGAGGACTATGTTACAGAATTCCTGAATCATTTTGTGGATCAATAAGTCTCTCTTACTTGTGTTTTCAGTTTCTGTATTTACTATATCATATATGTTTCATGGTCTGAATAACAAGGAAAAAGAATAACTCAGAACTTGCTTGACTGCACTCTGTGTTCAATCTCTGTTATTGTTTATGTTTTCTTCAGAATTAGCATAAGCAGGAATTCTTAATTGCTCCTGTTTCCCCTGGTTCTTACATCTTGAATATTAGCTAAGGAATTCTTAACTGCTCCCTGGCAATATTCATCCACTTTCCCTCTATCAACATGATGAAGGATTCTTAATTGCCCTTCACCCCCTGACTCCATCCCACCTGATTCCAGCTTACAATTTGTTCCATGGTTGATTACCTTGCTCTGTAGTACCACCCTCTGTCAAAGAAACCATATCCAACAGTTCATCCTCATAGACTCCATTAGCCCAATGGACTGAACTTCTTAGATTTACACCCCTATTCTACTGAATGTCACCATCCAAAAATCAAACAAACCATTGTACTTCATAACTATCCTAATATACCTCAAAACAAAGCTAAATAATAAAGAGAGAACCCTCTCTGGATGCAGATTGGCTAGAAACTACATCTAAAAGATTGGTCTATGGTTACCTTGGTCATATTCCCTTTTCTACAACTTTTGGGGAACAACCTGAGTGATAACATCATTGGAGACTCCGCTGGGGATCTGAATGATTGTTTGTTACTGCTTTCCATTTTCTAAAGTTACAGATGGAGCCTGAAGTTAGCCAGGTAGCCTTTGAAACTATTTTTTCTATGCAATTACAGGAGTAAATAAAAGTTGCTTCAGTCTGTCTCCAGCCTAGTTTTAGGCTTTGAATAGCTGTCTCAAACACTTGATCAGTTTCCTTTTTTCAATAGATCTTTAGGAAAATTCAAGACTCTCAATAAAACTTCCTAGAAAGATTCTGTCAAAAGTGTTGTCCCTCAAAATATTTCAAGAAAAACCAAAAAATATATTCAGAAGCTGGCTCCAAAGAAGAAGAATTGTTATACTAGATCAAATCCAGATCCAAATCCTTCACCTATCTTTGAAAATCCTAATGTAATCCCAAAGAACCTTAGAAGCCGAGATAATCAAGAAAAGTCTGCTGATTTAAACCTTGACACACCTCAACTGAACTCTATCCAAATTGAGCTTACTGCTGGAAAAACACAAGTCCTTTCTACCATTACTGTTGCTTCTCCAAGTTCACCATTAGCACTTCAAACCATCTTTTCCAATCCCCCATCCACTGCATATATTTCCACAGTTATCCCTGTTCTCCCAGCTGTTACACTTTTCTCTGTGAATATGGCAAACCGATATGCTCCCCTGCAGTTACCTACAAATCCAGGAGCTATGCCCCAAGATTATCAAAGAAAAATTACCTATTTTGATGGTACTGGCACTTACACATCTCAACAACATACCAAGAAGATGACAGATTATTTTGAGAACTATGAAATTGATGATGATGATGTCAGAATGAAAATTTTTGTTTAGAGCCTAACTGGTGATGTAAGGATCTGGTTTAGGGCACTCCCTGTAAACACTATTGTTGATCCAGAAGCTCTTTATCAAACTTTCTTGAACAGATGGGAAAAGAAGAAGGACCCTTTACACATCCTATCAAAATATGAAAACTTGAAAAGAGGCCCACAAGAAACTATTCAAGATTACTGTGCCAGATTTAATAATGTATACAATGTTATCCCCCAGAATCTCAGACCTCCACCAGACTTGGCCTTGATCAAATTCCCTGATGGATTTGATTCTGACATGGCTTACCAACTCAGGGAAAGAGCTCTTCCAAGTTTAGAAGACATGCAGAGTATAGCTATCAGTGTAGAGGCCAATCTGATTTCTAAACGAGCTCGGGCTAGAGCTAAGAGGAGAGCGCCTTTCAAAGAAGAACCTTCTGCATTTGAACAAAAATTAGATGCAATTATTAAAGGAATGGATAGACTGGGTGACAGAGTAGAAACAATTGAGAGGAAATCCTCTTGGGATGGTCAACCAAGTAACACTGGAAGAAATCCAAACTTCAGGAAAAATCAGAATCCCAATACTGGAAAGGTCGGCCCTGACCAAAACATCAGACCTCCATTCCAGGAGAACTATGCTGAAGCTTCAACTTCTAGTGAGCCAACAGAGGACTCTCAAATTAACTTAATGGGTCTAAATAGTGAACAGCAAATTTTCTTGACCCAAGAAGACCAAGAAGCTCATACTTTTAATCAATTCCAAACCCAATCTGGGGAATCATTCGATTTTAGGGAGGGATATGATGCTGCTATCTACGAGGTCCACAAGCAATATAAGTTGAGAATCCGAACAACAGATGTTCCTGAACCCAATAAGCATAAAGATGCCAAGCAGCCTAAAAAATCAAAGGTTAATTCCCCCATTATACAACTCCCTACTAGAACAGACCTCAACCCAAAAGAACCAATAGTTGAGGACATATCAAACTTACAACCATCAAACAGTCAGCCTTCTACTTCCTTTCCTCCCAAAGAAAATGAAAAGGAACCTCTTGAAATTGATTTTGAAGCAGATTCATCACATAATAACACTCCTGATAAAGAAAAAAGCAAGAAAATCCAGCAGAAAAAAAAAGAAAACCTTGCTGCCTGAAATGCAAAAATTCAAATAGAAAAGCCTTTCAACCTTGAAACCGAAATAGGCAAATTAAAGATAGCCATTCCACTGTCCGAATTGGCTAAACATGATGTCTATAGAGAATAAATCAGCAGATCACTTCAAATTTCAGAAAATAGAGATGCAGTGAATGTCCTATATGACCAGCCAGAATTAATTTTTGGCCCTGAAGTAAATGGTAAATCAGTAGATGGAGGTGTTCCTCCTTTCTATGTAAGTCTAAACATTCATGATAAAGTACTTCACAATGCAATGTTTGATTCTGGAGCTTCCCATAATTTAATGCCTAAATCTTTGATGAAAAAGTTAGACCTAGATATCACCAGGCCATGCAAAGACTTGTTCTCTTTTGATTCTAGCCAAGTCAGATGTCTAGGGTTAATTAAAGATTTATGTGTATCATTAGTTCAATACCCTGCCAAGACAATCTTAATGGATGTAGTGGTAGCTGATATCCCACCAAAATATGGAATGCTTTTGTCCAGATCTTAGGGTGCAAAGCTCCAAGGATCTTTACAGTTGGACATGTCCTATGTTACCATTTCAGTATTTGGTCAGCCAAAGAGATTGTACCGGGAAACTTTGATGAAATATGTGGTCAGCAGCCAAGAGAAACCCCAAAATTTCCCCATCTATTCCATGCATTTTGATATGGACTCTTTCATCCTATACAATGCTGAAATTTTCCCCCCAACTGATGTCAAGGTTTTAGCTTCAGCACAAGAAAAACTCATAAATGAAAAATCTACTGCTCAAACTCTAGAAATTGCTGAAATAATTGATATAACAGACACACAAGGGAAACCACATGAAACTCAAAATCCAAATCTGCCTACAAAGCAAATCACTGAGGCCCCTAATACTAGCTGTAATCAAGAAATCCTATGGTATTTAGAGTTTGATGGATCAGTCAATAAACTAGGAGCGGGGGCAGGGATTTGGATACATAACATGGAAAATGATCATGCTGAAGGACATGCATACAAGCTGAATTTCAGATGCACAAATAACATGGCTGAATATGAGGCCCTTTTGCTAGGACTCAAATTGATCAAAAGTCTAGGGGCAGTTAGGATATCAATTTTGGGAGACTCTGATTTAGTTATTCAACAAATGAAAGGAAACTTCCTCACAAATGACCTCAGGTTAAGATCTTATAGAGGAGCAGCAATCGAGATACTCAATACCTTTCTAGAATCACAACTTGCCAAAATTCCAAGGAAACATAATTTGCATGCTCACAGTTTGGCAACATTCGCCAGCACTTGTAAATTGCCATTTGAGCCTAATCATCATTTTACAGCTGAAATTAAACACAGGCCGACTGTACCAGACAATGTAAAAAATTGGCAGGTGTTTGACAATGACACTCAGATTAATAATTTCCTGACTTTAAAAGAAGAATTTTCCAGCACAAATATAGACACAGGCACCGTTGGTGAAGTTGATCAAATAGACAAAATTGAAACTCATATTTCAGCTGAAACAGCAACTCAAATACTACATCCAACAACATTTACCAACGAGGAGTTGCAAGAGCTGAAACAAATAGACTTTGATGAAACTGTTGAAGGAGAGTCTGAAGTGATTGATTTAAAGGATAATTTTTTACCCACAGGATTGACTCCTCTGGAAGATATTTTTTACTCTAATGACATCCCAAGGAAACCCAAAATGCAGCCTTTAAATGCAGAAATTGAGGACTGTAACATAGGGACTCAGCAAAATCCTAAAATGATAAAATTGTCCAAAACTTTGCCTCCTGACCAAAAGCTGAAATATATTGAACTGTTCAAAGAATTTCAAGATGTTTTTGCATGGAGTTATGAAGATCTTAAGTCCTATGATACTTCTGTGATTCAACATACAATACCCCTAAAAGAAAATCAAAAACCTTTCAAACAAAAACTTAGAAGGGTCAACCTTGTACTCCTCCCTCTAATTGAAAAAGAAGTCAAGAGAATGTATGAAGCTGGGATAATTGCACCCATTAGATTTTCAGAATGGATCTCAAATTTAGTGCCCACTAGGAAGAAAACGGGAGAAATAAGACTGTGTGTTGATTTGAGAAATCTGAATAAAGTCTCTTTAAAAGACCACTACCCCTTACCTAAGATGGACCACATTTTACAAAGGGTAGTGGGAGCTTCTAGAATTTCACTGCTAGATGGATTTTCAGGCTTCAACCAGATCTTAGTTCACCCTGATGATCAAGATAAGACTGCTTTTACAACACCTTGGGGAACTTTTAAGTATGTAAAAATGCCTTTCGGACTCAAGAATGCAGGGGCAACTTTTCAACGGGCCATGGACATAGCTTTTGCTAAAGAAATTCATGATTTCCTGGTCATATATCTAGATGATCTCACTGCCTTTTCCAAATCAGATCAGGAACACCTAGATCATCTCAGACAAGTGTTTTTAATCTGCAGAAAATATGGTATATCACTGAATCCAAAGAAATCATTATTTGGCCTAGAAGAGGGCAAACTGTTAGGTCACATAATCTCAAAAGAAGGCATTAGAATAGATCCAGACAGAATACAAGCCATTCTGCAAGTTCCTCACCCTAGAAATATCAAAGAACTTCAAGCTTTCCTAGGGAAAATCAATTTCTTAAGGAGATTCATACCCAACTTGGCTGAGCTGATAAGATTGCTGAACAACATGCTGAAGAAAGATTCTAAAATCAAATGGACAATAGAAGCTAAACAAGCCTTTGAAGAAATTAAAATATCTTTAACCAAAACACCAGTCCTCACAAGCCCGATATTTGACAGAGACTTTATAATCTTCTCCTCTGCATCAAAACATACTATTGCTGCTGTTTTATTACAAAAAGATGACCAAGGGTGTGAAAAACCCATAGCTTTTTTTAGCAAAGCGCTTAGAGATGCACCACTTAAGTATCAAATCATGGAAAAACAGGCTTATGCACTGGTAAAAGCTATTAAGGACTTCAGAGTTTATATCTTATACTCTCATGTAATAGCTTATGTACCAAGTACTGTGGTCAAGGATATTCTAACTCAAGAGGGAATCGAAGGCAAAAGAGGCAAGTGGATAGCTAACATTTTGGAATATGACATTGAAATTAAACCAACAAAGCTGATAAAAGGACAAGGATTAGCTAAACTTATGACTGAAACCAACTTTCAAGCCCTTGATATCAATGAACTGGATAATGAACAGGAGATGGCGACTCCACAGATCAATCAAGCCTTTTTACAATCACCTTAGTATCCTGATATAATTTATGTATTGTTAAACCTATAGGCTCCTCCAGGGTTATCTAGAACTAAAAAGAGATTTCTGAAAATGAAAGCTTCAAAATTCTGTATTGTAGATAATGTTTTATTTTGGAAAAATCATGAAGGCATTTTACTGAATTGCTTAACAAAGGATGAAACTGACAAAGTGCTGAAAGAATTTCATGCAGGGGACTGTGGTGGACATTTGTACTGGAAATCAACTGCTAACAAAATCCTAAGGGCTGGATTTTATTGGCCCACCCTGTTTGTTGACGTCAAGAAATTTGTAACTACTTGCCATAAGTGTCAAATTTTTGAAGGCAAGAGAAAGCTTCTACCTCTACCCCTCAAACCAATTTCCACTGAAAGACCATTTCAACAATGGGGTTTAGATTTCATTGGGAAAATTCACCCTCCCTCCTCTGGCCAGCATAAATGGATTTTGATTGCAACAGACTACTTCACCAAGTGGATAGAAGCCATCCCTTGTAGACAAGCTAATGATTCAGTGATCATGCAATTCTTAGAGACCAATATCCTGTCTAGATTTCGTTGTTTGGAAAAGATTATAACTGACAATGCTACTGCTTTTAAATCCAAAAGAATGATTAATTTTTGTCATAAATACCACATTACCCTAGGCCACTCCATAGCCTATTACCCTCAAGGTAATGGTCTAGCTGAATCATCCAATAAAAGCCTGATCAATATCATTAAGAAAATATTGGAGGAAAACAAGAAAAACTGGCATAAGAAGCTTATCAATGCACTTTGTGCAGACAGATTGACTACAAAGAGATCCATTGGAACAAGCCTATATGAATTGGTTTATGGCATGGAGGCTGTATTCCTTTCATCTCTGGGAGTCCCTGTGATAAAATTGCTGCAAGAAGTGCAGGCAAAACCCAATGACATTCAGAGAAGAATAAATCAGACTATTTATTTACAGCAGACTAGAGAAGAGGTGTATCAAAGATCTCAAGTTCTACAAGAAAAACTTAAGAAGATATTTGATAAGAGGACAAAAGCAGAAGATTTCTTCATAGGAGACAAAGTACTGAAATGGGATTCCAGAAGGGAAGATAAAGGAAAACATGGCAAGTTTGACTTCCTATGGAAGGGACCTTTTGTTATTCAGGCTTCACAAGGAAACAACACCTACTTTTTGAAAAGCCTGGATGGTATAGAAGCAGAAGATGGGCCAGTCAATGGTCGGATGCTGAAGCATTATTTTGATCCAGTTTGTTGAGATGTCAGGACTCTAACTTGTACATAAAAATGTTTACTTTCTGCAGTTTATTATAGCAATAAGATAGGAAGGAATATGTAGCAAATTTTGAGAAAAAGTCAAGGAACTGTGCTACCTTTTTGTGTTACCTTCTTAGTTTATCAGAAGAATTGAAGAAGAAGACTTGGAAGCTGAAAATATCAGAAAAAATAGTCAAACAAATTATCCAAAACAGAGCTGCAATTGTTTGAATGAGTTCAGGAGAAATGTATATATGTTGCAGAGGTACAATGTTGTTTATTTACAACAAAGGAGAAATTTCAGAATGCAGCAAGAATTGAATATAAGGCCATCTGACCTGTTGTTCTTGAATTTTCACTAGGAAAAGCCATCCCCAAGTGGAGCCAATGTTATGCTCCTATACCAATAGGTGTCATATTTCATGATTGACTGGTAAAATGCCAAATATGTTCATCCTTTCCATGCTACAAAGGTTCCATATTTTGAAAAAATCAAAAAATTAAAAAATTAAAAGAGGGTATGCCCTAAAAGAAAAATCAAAGGGCAAAAAGAATGAATTGGTCAAAAAGAAAAGAAAATGAACCCCAAATAAAGAAGACCGGGAAAGTGTGCTAGTCCAAAATGCCACTACTATTATGTTTTTGCAAATAATTTCCTTGTGTGCAATCATTTGACTTTGTTACAGTTGACAGATGGCCAAACAACTTAATCTTGGCCAGTTCATGTTTAAATTTCTTGTCTTAGATATAGAGAATAAAATCTGTCCAAACAGTTCAAGCTTGGCAGATAAGTAGTTAGGTAGAGAAGCAAAGGAGCTCAACAACCAAATCTGAGCCCCTGGAAGAAATAAGGGCAGACTTAGATAGGATGGCAGTTAAAAGAAAAGAAGAGAGTAAGGGTTTGCTAGTTTAAATGCACCCAAGGAAAAAGGAAGAAAAAATGTTAGATAAAGCATGCTAGGTAGGCAGTTTTGATGTTGCAGAAGCAGGTTTAGGAGTAATTTTGTCTTTCAAAGGTGATTCATCTCATGGATATCATAAGTGTCATGGCAAGGTGTGGCTACAAAATCAGGTGATGCATGTCTAACTTCCCTCCATACTTCTCCCAAAATCACTCACTAACCTCCCCCCTAAAGATGTTGGGATCTGCTCAATACTCTTAAAAACACTCCATTTCATGAAAAACCTAAGGAGTATAACATTCTTGCTTTGAAGGCACATTTCTTGTGTAAAAATGCTTTTCTTCCATTATGCTAAGTTTTCAAACTTCATAGCTTGGCGCCCTTTCATTTCCCTAAGCCTAAGTTTTTCACTTTTCAACTTAATGCTTTTTGTTTGAACATATCTTTCATATTGACCCTTAACTTTGTTATATAATTCCTATATAATATTTTTCCCTCCCCGTATTATATAAATATATGAAAAATCCCAACAAATCTAATATCCCGCCCCCGGCTAAACTATAAGCCATATGTTATTATACAAAAGGAATTAAAAGGTTTATTTGAAACATTTTAATAATCCATTGCCACACCGTTCAAAAAGAGTTAATCAACATCCAGTTGATTAATTAACTTAACCCCTGCAACCCCGATAACCAAAGGTCATACCCACCCACATTAAAAAACATTGATTTAATTGATGGGCCCCACGCCGTAGCCTCTGCCATATCCCATTCACCACCCGCCGTCAGATCTGGGTCCGACCATCCAACGGCCCAGATCCATATCGCAACCCCCTCCGCATCCAATGATTAGCGCCTAGGGGATGGTGGTATTCCCGCCATACCATGGGACAGGTGTCGCCCTCCCGCAATGCTCGCTGCCCTCCAACCCAATACCACCTTTGCCCAAAAGCGGTGCGGGGCCCAAACCGCTTACGACCCCCGCTGACCCTCCAACTGATGTCATGACCATGTCATACGCCTATGTCACCTCCTTGTCAGCGCCACGTCATCGCCACATCACCCCGCTACACGAAAAAATACTCCGTCATGCTGACGTCATCTGATCGAAACGCGCCAAAAGCCCACCAAATTCAATTTTTTGTTAAAAAAGACGTGAAAACATCATTTTCACTCATTTTCACTTGTTTTCTCTGCGCGACTATTGCATGTCGTTTACGTCCAAAGCAGCGCTCAACCATACAGTCCGCCACCAAGCCAAACAGAGTCTACAGTCTGGTCTTCCAGCTCATCTCGCAACCTGCAATCCGCATAGTGCGCTGTTAAAAACAGGTATTTACCTTAATTCTGTTCCCAAACCCTGTGAATTTTAGCTTTCCTCTGCAAAATTGTCCAAAGGACCCAAATTTGAGTTGAATTCACTGTACTGCCTTCAAATATACGCACTAGAACCACTGTTATTTTTCCCATTTGCCTGCAAAAGCCCCGCCCCCAGTTCAAAAGCACAAAAAACCGAAAATGGAGGCTCCGGTGGCCCTGAACATTGCTCCCCTTAATGCGCCTCACAAAGAGTTAGAGTGGCTGCCCTTGGCTGATAGGGATTTTCAAATACAAGACTTAACTGGTTACAAAAACCACCTCCAAGCATTCTGTGAAATTAGGAACAGTCACCTAAGTAAAACTGATCTTTATGGGATATGGGAATCCAATCTGCCCAGGTACTACCTCCCCTCAGTAAATGTATTCCCAGATGTTATCCACCTATGCTGTGCCAATTATGAACCTGTCAAAAGAGCAGTTATGACTCCATCTGGAACTGTCCTCTTTCATATAACTCCTGAGTCCATAAATGAAATGCTACACTTCAAACCCACTCAGCCTCTAGCTCCTCTTTCTATGGGATTCTTGCTTGAGCAGGGCTCTAAACTGACCAATGCAGAGATAACCAGTGTTGTTCAAACATTTGTGAGACCAGATTGCCAGCCCAAAGAGCCACCTCCCTTTCACCATATCTGGTTCAATGAAGCTGGAAAATTTATTATTGATATGATATCCTATGTCCTGGGATTTGAGAAAAGTGAATATGTTGATGAGACCATCTTAGCTCTGTTGTCCATGTTTACTCCAGGACAGCCTCCTACTGTTAAATATGACTTTGCTACTTTCATTGGCAACAAGATCCATGACCAATTCATGAATCTAGACAGAGAAGGAGTCTTTAAGTACACATCATATATATATCATCTGTTCTTGTACTATCAAATAGACAGTTTTCAGTTTCCCATCAGAAAATTGGATTCTAAAGGAGAAAGGAAGTCTGTGACCTTTTGGACCTTAGTTTTCCATGAAGTCCATAACTCTCCTTACATTTACTGTGAATTCATTGATTTGTTTATACATCCGGTCTCTTCTTTACTGATGAGAACTCCTCCTCCTAGACTCTCTGGTGATATGCAGAAAATTTTACAACGCTCCAAAAGGTACAAAATAGGCGACTGGTACTTCTACCAGAATCACACTTAGATCAGGATATATGGCTGTGAGATGTGCTCTTATAAGCTGCCCAAATATGTGCCTATGAGACTGTTTGCTCTGGAATATTTCAGGCAATTTATCAAGTCATATTTGACTCACTTTTACGGTGCAAAGAAAAAATCTCAGCTGAAATTAAGAAACCAGTTAGGCCCTTTTATCATTAACAAAAAGGAAGCATGGCAAGATGCTGACAAGATATTGGGTGAACAACTCAAATTAAAGAGGAGCTTCTGGTGGGTACCCTATGACCCAAATGGATTTATCTGTGAAAGAAAAGTAAAAAATAGGCTATCACCCTACAAACATTGTAGGATCCCTGAAATAGAGCAATTTGCTAATCGAGAAGAGTGGGTAGAGGGCACATTAATTGAATAACTCACTGAGGAAGAAAAGATGGAACAAACTATGAAAAATCTTGAAAAGACCCTTGACCTAGAGTCTTTTGGACAGGTGTCTTTCAAAATGCCTCAGCAAACTAGAGTGGGCACATCATCCGCTAGAACTTCATAGCATCCTGCCCAAAAAAGCACTACACCAGCTGCAAGGACATCTAAAGGCAAAGAAGTGTTGGATACAGAGCAGCACATAATGATAGATCAGCCAGCATCATCAAAGGAACAGGGCCAAGGGAAAATTCCTCCTGTCCAGTCCAAAGCACCAGAGATACCAGCATTACAGACTCCTCTAAATGAGGAAAGGGGCAAGAAAAGGGACAGAGAAGAGACCACACCTGTAAGTGGACCAGCAGAGCAACCAGGGGAAAAAAGGCAAAGAATAAATCCTCTACCGAAAGAGGAAATTACTGAGGAAACCTTAGAGAGTCCAAGAGGTGAGAGGCCAACTAGCCAACGGACATCCCCAGTGGAAGTTTCATCCACGAGACCATCAAGCAAGTAGGCCTCGGATGTCAAAAGAACATTCACAGAAATTAAGGCTAGAAATGATCCCTTGAGGCTGCAACTTTATGACCAATTTCTCAAGGTGACTCCCGCCAACCAGCAAAGGTTAATGTCTGCATATGACATTAAAGAAGGAAAAATGATCTTGAGCCACTTTAAGCCCAAGGTGCAGCAGCCACAGTCAGCAGCTGATTACATTAAAACAAATCTAGAGGTCCTTGCCAAAGACATTCATCCAATGGATCAGATTGAGATGCATAAGAAAACTGGAGAGATGGTCTACTCTACATTGGCAGATAAGGCAATGTTAGCTCACAAATTGCAGAACTTGTTGACCAACACATCTGCCCAACTAGATTTGGAAAAGGCATCTTCTTTAGCAAAGGACGACATGATAAAGTCCTTGGAAGAGATCATCATTGAGCTGGGACATGATCCCAAGGATGCTAAAGGAATAAAAGCATTGATGAAAAAGACGGAAGAGGACATTGTTGCCCTCAAGAAACAATTGAAGCTGCCTATTACTATGCATCCACAAACTACAGAGGTTGTGCCGAAAAAAGCAGAGGAGAACATGATGGACTTGCTAATGAGAATGAATCAAAGATTAAGTGAGATAGAGCAGGAATTGGAGAAATCATTACAAGAAAGGCAGGGAGTGTCGACCCCCCAGCCATCTCAAATAGCTCCAACAGTCACAACTGCCCCTCCTATAGTTTCAACAGCAGTGCCTCCCACTGGGCCAACGTCAGCAGCAGGTACTTCAGCAACAACAACAACAACAAGCAGCAGCACTACCATGACCACAGAGGAGTTAATTAAAGCCATGGAGGAATTAAAACTCCAAGTATCAAAATTGAAAGATGCCAAAGAGAAATTGGAAAAATTAGAAGTAAGTTATGACAAATCCAAAATGACTGTGGCAGAAAAGACAAGAGAGATGAAAGCATTAGAGAACAAGGTAAAAGCATTGGAAAAGGACCTCTCTTTAGATAAGCCTCTAGGAGAAATCAAAGGCATTTTGTGGGCTAACTTCATTGAATCCATTTGTAATATATGGATATCTATTCAGATTATATATGAGCAGATTGACTTAATAGCAGCAGCCCAGATGGAAATTCAAAAGGCCAGAAATTTATTGGGACATATGCCCGAACAGGCCAACAGGTTAATACATTTTTTGAACACTAAGACCAGTGAAGAACTAGCTGCACTGGACATTAGAGATAGGACAACCACCATTCTTACAATCAAAAGAGTTCTGACCATGAAGACCCTGATGCAGAATTTAGAGAGGAAGTGCCAGGATATGCAAGTGGAGATAGACTCTTTTATAGAAAGATTTGCAGTTTTGCATGAAAGGGGCTTGCCAAGTCTGTTGGGAAACAATGAACGACTGTTGAGACAAACTGAGTACATGCACAGGTTGAATAGACATGTTGCTGATCAAAAAATGCATCATCAAGTACTTCAGCAGAGAAGGCCCTTCCATCTGGCCAAACTCTCTACAACAACTTAGAAAATCTTTTCTATATTGAGCGTGAAGTGAAACATCTCTTTACAGTCCAGCCCAACTTCTACAAATACACAGATGCTGATGAGACTTTCAGAAAGCTACAAAGACATCAGTTACCAAAAGAACAATGGTGGCAAAGCATGTTGGAAATCCTATAGGCATGTTTCACATTTTGTTTCACCCAGGATACAACAGATTCCATAAAGTGCAGGGAGGAAATGGATGAGACTTGCACAGGGCTGCAATGGATCAAATCAAAATTAAATGCGCCCGAGAAATCTGAGCCAACAGCGCAGAATATCAGCAGAAACAGCCATCGGCCGACTCACCAAGCTCACAGTCAACGCATCTCACCAATTGAGCAGCTAGCACAAAAGCATTCACTTCTGCATTTATTTGTCCCTGTTCCCAAGATCATTTACTTCTCCTGTAAAGTAGGTAGAAGAAGTTATTACTAGATATTATCTCTTTGAGATATTTTGTAAACATTTTTGTACAAATACCTCCCCAAGCGAAGTATTAGGGGTTGGTGATACATTTCTCAGATTGCGCTGTAACTCTGAAAAACTTCTGAATACAAACGTTGTTGGAATCCATTTCCACTAGACTTTTTGGATGTGGAATTGATAGCAGAGGACTATGTTACAGAATTCCTGAATCATTTTGTGGATCAATAAGTCTCTCTTACTTGTGTTTTCAGTTTTTGTATTTACTATGTCATATATGTTTCATGGTCTGAATAACAGGGAAAAATATTAACTCAGAACTTGCTTGACTGCACTCTGTGTTCAATCTCTGTTATTGTTTATGTTGTCTTCAGAATTAGCATAAGCAGGAATTCTTAATTGTTCCTGTTTCTACTGGTTCTTACATCTTGAATATTAGCTAAGGAATTCTTAACTGCTCCCTGGCAATATTCATCCACTTTCCCTCTATCAACATGATGAAGGATTCTTAATTGCCCTTCACCCCCTGACTCCATCCCACCTGATTCCAGCTTACAATTTATTCCATGGTTGATTACCTTGCTCTGTAGTACCACCCTCTGTCAAAGAAACCATATCCAACAGTTCATCCTCATAGACTCCATTAGCCCAATGGACTGAACTTCTCAGATTTACACCCCTGTTCTATTGAATGTCACCATCCAAAAATCAATCAAACCTTTGTACTTCATAACTAGCCTAACATACCTCAAAACAAAGCTAAATCATAAAGAGAGAGCCCTCTCTGGATGCAGATTGGCTGGAAACTGCATCTAAAATATTGGTCTGTGGTTACCTCGGTCGTATTCCCTTTTCTACAACTTTTGGGGAACAACCTGTGTGATAACAGGATGCACAACCAGAAGTGAAGATAAAAAAATTAGCCTCTAGTGTGCGCAAAGCCAAAGCAGAGGTTTGTTGAGTTCAGTTTGAACTCAATATGAAGATCACAGAGCTGCAACTAAAGTTGCAGCCCACGACTCCACTTGAGGTCTAAGAGCAACATGGAGCCGCGATAAAAGAAGGAATGGCCACCCTGGATGCCACAGTCGTTGACTATTCAACATTATTTGAGCAAGCAATGGAGTTGGTGACAACTATGTAGGAGGATCCAAACCTACAGACGCTGAATACGGAAATATGGGAGATGCATTGTCAGTATGACGAAGTTAGGGCAACGACGCGCTCCATTGCACCAATGCAGCGCCTAGCTAAATTACAAGAGGGAAATCAACTCCTCGCGCAGGTAGAGGAGGCACAAAAGAAGGAGGCCTTTCTAAAGGCCAATTTTCAGACATGGTTGGTAGAGGCCTATCAAGTCACGACCACCATCCAAGACAAGCTTAAAGGCTTGCAGCAGATAATGAGGTTGGTCGTAGAAGGACCAGCAACAGAGAAGTTAGTTGAGGAAGTCAAGAAGGCAATCACTCAGAGCACTGCCAAAGTCATCGTGATCTAGGTAGAGATGGGGGATCTTTGCAGCAAGATCATAGTGCCAGCCGATGGACTCAAGGGAGAGTCATGAATGTATTGGGGGCCTATTGGGATGGGGTCCCTCAGTCAATTTTGGGGTTAAAATAGCCCAAGTTTTGAATATTTTTATAACTAATGTAAATTATCCGCGATTTGAGGATGCAGAGCGCGTAGATGATTAGGAGTCAAAGGGGTTTTATCCCCTTGTTTATGTAAATTTTGAGTCAGTTTTGAGATCAACCCATGGTCTGTGGACCATGGGATTGTATGAAAAAGGCTATAAATAGGTGTGTCTTAGAGAGTCTAAGGCATGTTATGAGAGATCATGTTAGTAATGGGTCAATAGAAGAGAAGTGATAGTGCAGAGAAGTGGGTCAGATAGGAGAAGAAAGGCTCTGCATCTGAGTGCGCAGAGGCCTAGATAGAGTCCGCAGCTAAGTGCACGGACCCCTGCAGCTGAGTTCGCAAGGTAGTCTTGATTCTGTAAATCTGAACTAAAGATCAATAAAGAAGGTTACTGAAGAATTCCTGTGTATATATGTTTATCTCTGTTTACTTATGTTTACGATATATGTTGTTGATGAATAATGTGTTTATGGAATATTGATCTAATGATGTGCGATTCTCTTGAATAAGTCTTAATAAATGTATGCAATGCATGTTAAATACTTTCGCGAAGACTGTGATGAATTCCATTATGTTTACTAATTAACCTAAGTAGATCTGCGTGAACACTAATTAAGGGTTGTTCTCCGATGCGTGTAAGTGGATAAATCAACTGTTAAGGGCCCGCAAAGGCTAATCGTAGACCTTCGCAAAGGTCTAAACATTGTTTTAATAGAGTTGCAGTACCGAGCCCTAAGGGCTTATTGATCTGTGCAAAGGCATATCTGAGGAGCTAAAAGACATCACACTCATATTTGGACACAGAAACTTGGTTCTTGCATCCCCCCATATTGCTTTGGATGAGACTGGCAGCCTGTGCTACACGAGTTGTTGCTGAAAGGGCTAGTAGTGTAGGGATTTGTTGGTTGGCACAACTAACTCTGAACTCACCTTTCCTTAGAGAGCCCAGATTTTTGACATTTTCCTTCCAAAAGATTCTCAGCTTCCCACGAAAAATCCCCCCTTATCCAACTTCTATGTTCCTAGAGAAATCCAAATAGATCATTGCTTTTGTTTCTTGCCTTTTAGGTTATCAATCAGACTAGTGGGTAGATGAACCTATTCTAGGCTTTCTATCTGTTTTTCCTAATGAACATAAGCCAACATTGATGTTTAATTTTAGTCAATTTCTGGCTGATAATATGCATGAACAAATGATGAAGATTACTACAGAAGGAATGTTTAAATATGCATTTGTATTAGTCTATATGTTTCTTTTTTAGCAAGAAGATAAGTTTCCAATAACTTTACATAAACAAGATGATCAAGGCATCAACCAATCAATGATACAGTGGACTTCATTAGTCAGGAAAAACTCAACAGAGTTTAAATTTGCAGACTTCATAGACTATTTTGTTCATACAGTTGCAGGGCCTCTTAGCAGTCAGAGTGAGCCAAGGATCAATTCATAGATTAAAAGGTTTTTTCTCCTAAGTGAGGAGTCAAAAAATGGAGACTGATATCTGTACCCGAATTATACAGAGATAAGGATATATGGATGTGATTTGGCTCCCTACAAGCTACCTAAATATGTTCCAATGGGGATTTTCTCTCTGGAATATATAAGGCAAATGATCAATATGGATGAAATCCATTTTGTCTCAGTTAAAAGAAAATCACAATTTAAGATCAAGACCCAAGTTGGACCATTCATATGTAATACTAAAACAACAGGTAATGAGGCAGACTCAATCCTCAAGCAATTCAATTTTCAGCCCAGTTTCACCTGGTCATATGATCCATTCAACATAATTTCTAATTTAAGGGTAGCACTCAAAACCACACCTTATAATCATACCCCCATACCAGAGATCGAGAAGTTCATGAATCAAGACCAGTGGGAGGAAAATACAATACAAGAAGCAGAAGAGAAAATTCTATCTACAGCCACCCTCCACACTCCAGTACCTCAAGATAAACAGGGGAAAAGGCAAAGGGAAGAACCTTCATCTTCAGCATGTACAAAAATAAGTGCCCAAGAATTCATCATTTAACAGAAAAAGTAGAAGACACATCTCAAAGATGTCACCATTCAGAATGAGGAAGAACAAGAAACTATTGTTATGATTGGTTCACAGGTTCCCACAGGGTTAGAGGAGCTCTTCCCTGATACCCCATCCTCTTCAGCCTCACAAAATCCTTCAGAAAAATCATAGTCAACAAAATTGGGTGAACATGATGATCCCAACATCTTCAGTAAGTTTTTGGAAATTAAGAAAAAAATGAAACACTCAAAGCCAACACATATGCTCATTTTTGGAATCAGACTTCTACCTCCCAGCATAGGTTGTTAACAACATTTGATAGTGAGAAAGGAAGGATGCAAATGGCATTCTTACAGGCTCAAGTACCATTTCCAAAAACCCCTTCAGACTATAAGAAGACTATCTTCTCATTTGATGCAAAGAAAATACATCCCATTAATCAAATGGATATGCATAGACAGTCTGGAGAAATGATTTTCTCCACCATGACAAATACTGCTATGGCACTTTCAAAGTTAAGGACATCTCTCACCAATGTCCAAACAAAATTAAAATTGGAGAACATTTCTTCATTGGCAAAGAAAACTAAAATCAAAACATTGGAAGATTTGGTGATCAAGTTGGGTTATGATCCCAGTGATGTCAAAGCAATGGAGGAGATCCTCAAGAAAAAGAATGCAGAGATAGCAGCACTCAGGAAATAGCTGAAGTTACCTTCTATAGAGGATCCACAAACAAAAGAGATAGAATAAGTGAGCAACATAAAGAAGACATGCTAAAATTGATCATTAAGCAAAATGTACAAATAACGGAAGTGGAGGAACAGATGGAGAAGCTACTTAAGGAAAAAGAAGAGGTTGCACAATTGACTATAGCTCTAGTAACATCCATACCAATTACAGTTGCAGGGACAATAGATGATTTGACATCCGTACCAGATGATTTAAACAAAGTTATGTAGGACCTGTCTCTTCAGAGAAAAGAAAATGAAAGCTCCAACAAAAACTAAAGAATATAGAAGCACAGAAGATAAAAAAAAATGATACCCTCTTGGTGGAGATGCAGAAATATCACCAACTTGCCATGAAGATTGATCAATTAGAAAATCACTCATTGATGGCTCATACCTTCGCCCAAGCCATGGAAATTATTTGGTTGGATATAAATCATGCCATAACTGAGATTTGGCCATCCATTCAAATTATTTTTTAACAAGAAGAGTTAATTGACAGGTGCAAAACAACCATTGAACAAGTCAGAACAACATTGGGAAAAAAACCAGTTGAGGCTACATCCATGATCAAAGTGTTGAACTCAAAGACTAGATCAGAGTTAGAGCAGATCCAGATCTCATATAGGATAGATATCATCCTAGAAATAAAGAAGGTATTGTAGAAAAGGAATTTAATGACTTAGTTAGAGACTAAGTGTCAAACTCTGGAAAATGTTGTCCAAATATTTCATACTAAATTTATTTTGCTGAATCAAAGAGGATTGCCAGGGTTAGAAGCACCCAATGACATATTAATCAACTTGGAAGATTACCGTAAGGAACTTTACACTATTGCAACAGATAAATCCAATTTTGCAGGTATCAAAGGACATGTCACAGATAAAGCTTTCATAGAAGCTTTGGAGCTTGATTTAACTATCAAACATGAAATCAAGCACATTTTCATCAACAAGTCAATTTTTGAGAAATATACTGAAGTAGATGAAGTTTATAGAAAGCTAATAAACCTTTCTATACCCAATGATGAAAGGTGGGATTAGTTGTGTGATATTATCGAGAAAATTTTTTTATCTCCAATAGACAAACAGCAAGACAACACATTTTAGGGCCAAGTCATCAAAAATTTCCTTGAAGCTAGTGCCAGCAACCTCAACAGTTTAAGCATTCCTACATTTTTGTACTATTTTTGTAAATCAGTTAGATATTTCTAGAATCCAAATATTTTTGTATAAATAAGTAACAATTCAATGTATTAAGGGTTGAACCCTTGGATGAGTTTTCTAAAGTAGAATTGTATCAAACTGAAATTGCTTCATATTAATGAAAGGATTCTAGATTTGCTGCAAACAATGTATCTCTTTGTGATTCTTTCTAATGTTTTCACTTCATTTTGTTGTGCTACATGTATTTAAGTTTTTATGAAGAAAACTGAATATCAGTTTATCTTAAATCCCCTCTGAAGTTATAATCTATTTTAGAGATTGGTTTATTGGACTGTTTGTCTTTATAAGCTCCTCTACATTTATAAATTGTCAATCATCTTCATAAGATTAAATATATTTTGTTGGGTTGTAAACATTGTTTACTTGCATTCTTTCTTATGATTAACTAAAAATTCAGTTTGAATATTTAGGAAATCATAGCCTCTTACATCTCTTCCTTTCCACACACTTTTAAATCAAATTATTGTTCAGAGGTAAAGAATCAGCCCTTTCTAAATATTTAGTATTAATAAGGTTTAAGCACCTGCCTTAATCTGCTCATAACATTGGTCATCCAAAAAAAAACTTTTAAAACAACAAAACATTTTAGATGCTCTGGCATAATTACTTAACCTAGAATTATCTCAGAGGACAACACATCCTTGAATGAGAAAGAAGCAAATTGTTCATCTCTCTTATCATGCAATTCAGGGACAAACTCAACATCTTCTTGGAACTCAATGATAAAATTCTCTTGTATTGAAGAGTTGATTAGCAGAATTTGTTGGCTATTATGCTTATCCTCATGTGACTTTATTTGAAGACTATATTATGTAGGTTCACTATCTAAATTTTCCATACATAAAACTTCATAAATCTGAACTTGACAAGCTTCTTTTTGAAATGAAAATTTAGAAAGTGAAAAGTCTAAAGAAAAACTTGAATGACAATCCTCATCCATATGTTGGTTTCTTAAAATATGAACATTTTCATTAGACCCAAGGGACAAAACACGAGTTTCCACATCAACATCCTGACTATCTTCATCCTTATCATGATCATATAAAGACTTATAAGCCTGCTGCAAACTTTCATCAATTTCAGAAAATAGAACTTGGATGTCATCAATTAAATCATGCTTAGTTTCCTTTTCATCTTCGGCCAAGGGAATTAGTACTTGCTGGATTTCTCTTGAATTTCATGGAAACTAACTTCTATTTTTTGTTCTTGATATTGAGATAAAAAATCATAAAGGGCTTCCTTAATTTCATCATCCATACACTCCTCATCACCATAAATATTTTCTAGATATTGAATGAAATCTTCAAAATATGCACAACATATTTTAACCAATAGCAGGGAAGGATAAAGTTCTTTAAAATGCTCATAAAAAACTGTGAAAATATACAAGAGAACATAAACTAGCAAGTGGCAAACCTTCATACCAGGATCTAGCTTTTCCTTCTAAAGTTTCCATGAACATTTTCATGAGACAATCTTCATGAAATTGAAACTTCAACATGTGTGCATTCATGTGAAATTTAATGAGATGTAGAGCAACATCCTCTCCATCCTCATCTTTGAATATTGGGAGATAACTTGACCAATCGACACGAGGCATCGGATTTGGAAAGCCAAGAATATGAGATCTATCCATAGGAGCATATCTGACATTTGTTCTTGCAATTGAACCCATCTTGATTCTTGGATCCTGCTTCCAGTGGAGTCTTCAGATCATGTTGAAACTTGAAGTGGAGTTGCCAGGTGAATGGTTCAACCTTCCTAAGTATGACTTCTATTCATCATCAATAGTGCTGGGTTGTTAATATGTCATTATTATTATCACTTTTGAACGCTTATTCCACCCATTTCTACCATTCTTTATCACGTCATTTATCATAATTTATCATATAATTCTATTTTATAATTATTTATGCTCTTATGGATAAATATTATTTCTTCTCATTTATTTTTAATAAATTGATTATTATGCATGTTTTTACCAATGATGATTTATTAATAAATTTGTTCACCATTTTAGCCTCCAAGATATTTTCTAGATTGAAGATTTGATTATTAAATGTACCAACTCAGAAATTTGCTGGAATAAGAAGTGACAATTTTGTATTGAACGGTTTAGGAAAATGGAGAAGAATCTGGAAAACCCAAAACATGGGTTTTGTTCAAAACGAACCAAATTAGTTTTATAATGATAATTTTTCCCAAATTTGGCCCGTACTAAGAGAAACGGAAGGTTCTCTAAAGACGTTTTTCTCAGATTCGCTGTTGTGTTCGTTTTCCAAATTATCCCAGTTGCAATGCCAAATTCGACCTGTTCATGTTGAATGATTAATGGAAAGATATTTCAAATATGATCTTGCTTATCAATTTGTTGAGAACAATCCAATTTTGTAATAGAAATCATATTGTAATCATATTTGTTGTAACTTCTCTCTGCTCTCTGTGTATTTAAATGAGAATAGAGATCAGAGAAGGGGAATTATGGATTTTCATGATGGATGATTAGAGAGAGAATTATATAGATTAGAGATAGATAGGATAGGATAGGAGGAATGAGAGAATTACTATTAAGAAATTGTAACTGTTATTGTTGACTCTCGTTGTTGAAGCAGAGAACGAAACTACTGTAATGTTTATGCAATGATTAACATATAAAAACAGTTGCAGTTCCTCCGCATCTCCTAAAGTAATCCGGCGGTGCTTCACTAGCAGCTAAGGGCCTGGCCTTGGTGGATCTACTTGCTTCTTGTATCATTATTTTACATTTCCGTGTGATGGTTTGATTTCCTTTTCATTTCTTTAATTTGTTTTATTCAGTAATCTTATGTTTCTAAACATTTCGCTAAATCACCCTGTTACATCAAAACCGTGATTGGATTGCGTTGATAGCAAGATTATTATTTATAACTTAAAATGTCATGTTGTTAATTCTGATATAATACTTCGTTGTCCATTTCAGATTCTGTTGTTCATTTATAACTAAGATTGTTGTTCATTTATAACTATGATCGCTGCTCATTTATAACTATGATTGTTGTTCATTTATAACTGTGATTGTTGTTCATTCTGCTAGATTAAGATTGTTGATTCAGTTACATTTGTAGTTGTTGTGTGTTTCCACTTAATTAACTTTATTGTTCCATTATATTTCAGATTGTTGTTCATTTCCATTAATTTAGCTTTGTTGTTCATTTCCATTAATTTAGTGTTGTTGTTCAAATAGGCTTTGTTGTTATCTCTTTCATGCAAGGATTTGATTTCACCTTTTAACTGATATTGCAGCAAGTGTGTTTTAGTGAGCATTTCCAATTGAATTGCCATTTCCAGTTATTTGCTTTAGTGTGGATTGAAAGATCAACAACTGTAAAGGACACTGACTACCGCTGTCTAAGTTCTCAGATTAGAGATCTTGCCTATGATTGATTTTCATTTGCATCAGTTTACAGGGGAGAGAGTTATCATTACTGAGTCCTCGACTGATGATTGTTTGAGTGAATGATTTAGTTACAAAACATTTCAGTTTCTTATTGTTCCAATTAGATTTTGTTTCCAGCATTCATTTACCTTTGCATTTTAAAGCACTATACTGCAAAAAATTACTCTTGAGAAAATAGTCGCCTCAGACTGAGTACACTCTTGAAATAAAAAATTGTCCCTGGGTTGACAATTAATGTGAAGATAATTAGGAGTTAAAAAGGCACCTTTTATTGCTCAACATTTTGGCACCGTTGTCGGGGAGAGTGTAGCCACTTCTAAGGAGTAGTGTGCATCTGATCAGTGCCTGTTAGGAGAGAATTGGGTATTAAAAATGGAAGGTAAGAACCTGCTTACGGAGCATGTAAAAGCCCTGCTCCCTTGCCCGCTTTCCAAGAGAATTGTTAAAGAAATTAGGGTAGCAATAAATGTTTGAATTTCTGTGTGAATGACTAACAAAAAAATAGAAATTTTGAAAAAACAACACTCATGATTTCACTCAAGTGGTGATGTAAGCACCACCCATTTCACTAACCGATTGACGGGAACATTTGAAGGAGCCTCGAAGAAACACTTGAAGAACATCTTCTATTATGGTAAGAAATGGCTCATATTTCTACTTTTAAATTCCCTATCAAAGATCTAGGAGGAGTGACACAAATGCACATAATTCCCCCATCTTCTCTACCAAATTTTCATGGTTTGACAAATGAAGATCCAAATACATTCTTATTTGAGTTTGAAATACTTTGTAGAGGATATGATTATTATACTAACGATCAAAGGTTGAAAGTGTTTCCTCTTACTCTAAAAGGAGCATCTCTCCGATGGTTCATGAGCCTAGGTGGGAACTACATCCAAACATGGGAGGACATGAAGAACATATTCTTGAAGAAGTACCAAGACTACTGCAAATCCAATGAAGATATTTTATGTATGATACAAGGGGAAGATGAAATCTTGGAGGACTATGTAGAACGATTTCAATATAACCTTCAAAAATCAAAACATAAGCATTTGGAAAAAGAGATCTTAAAAACACTCCTTCTTAAAGGAATCAAAGATGAATTTTTAGAACTCTTAAATCTGATAGGAAAAGGTGATGTTTTTCAGTTGTCATATGATGATGCCTGTAAATTGTGCATAAGGTATTCAAGAGGAATCTCCAAGGCTGGTAAGAATTCTAGAGATGTTTGTTCTTTCTTTTCCAAATAGGAGACATAATAGCTAAAATCAATGTTTTATTTGAAAATTTTAAAGTTGATTTTATTAACTCTCTAAGTTCAAAATTGAATTCTTTGCAAGTTCAGAAAAATCAAGAATTTGATGAAGTGTTTTGCCCTCATGACCGAAAGGAGCATCCCATAGATAGTTGTTCTTCCTTATCTAGGATGGAAGTAGCATATCAAAGAGATGAGGAAGCTGCAACAAGGTCAAAACCATGGAAATCATGGCCTACAGGTATGGTTCAAAACACTTCCTCTCCACTTTCTTACTTGCATAATCCATTATGGAATACTAATGTGTTAGGGCAGCCATGTCAATATAACCACCACCAAACTTGTCTACAAGTTTGGCATGGTTCATCTTACGATTGCATGACTACTCTCCCTCATCTTGTAGCACAAACACATTCTCCATATTCTTCACCAGCTCTTCCACAACATCTTGCTTGCATATCAAAATCATCCACTCAACCCAATCAACTACATCATCAAAATGCTCCATTCCATACACAATTTCCTGCTCAACTCATTCCACACCCTCACCATAATAAACTAGTACAACATGCTTATAGTGTTGAACTGCAAATTTTTCCCACCCTTTCCACCCATTCTATCTCACATATGCCATTGGAGAAAACTTAAAGTGAGATTCAGAATGTTTCAAATTCAAAAATTGTAGAAGTTATGGAAGAAAATGAGGTTTCTTCTAGTTTGCATCAACAAACTATTTTAAAAGCTCAAGAACTTCATGATATGATCACCATGGGAAATCAAGAAAGTAAAGGATATATTGAAGATTGGTTTCACTCCATCACTTGTGTGCAGCATCACTCCATACTTCAACAATTTTTGACACCATCTTTTCAAGGGAAGTTGGCTTCTCATACCCTAATATTCATTAATATGCATTTTTCAAATTTGGGTATGTGCATACATGAAGCCCTATTTTGAAAATGGTTCCATTGGAAGTACTCCTATATGTAATCATATTCATTTTTCAAATCAGAATAGGTTAGTGTAGAAAATAAAATAAATAAGGGAATAAATAAATACATTTTGTTTTAATGTAAAAATAGTTGTTTTTGTTGCAACACGTTGTGGAAATCAACATCGGTGATAAATGTTTTAATTCATTTGTGTATGTAGATGATTTATAATGGAAATAATAGTTCTACAAACACTCATATTCATTTTTATCACCAATTTGGAAAAAATGCTTGAATATCATATTTTTTGGCTTGTGGGCTTGATGAAATTTCTGAAAACACAGTCGGGACAGTCATGTTTTGGAGGCCTAAATGACTATATTTTTAAAACATATTTTTATCCTAAGTAGCCCTTTATGTCTAATTTCCAACCCAATTTGAATCACTCAATTTGGATTTGAAACGAAAAAGTTAGAACCAAAACATTGACAAGGTGTCTAGCAGGCAGCTCAGGAACAGAGTTGGGACAATCCATTTTTGAAGGCCTAAATGACCATATTTTGAAAACATATTTCTATGGTATATTCCCCTATGAATCTAGTTTACAAGGCAATTTTAATCACTCATTTTTGATATCGTATGAGGAAGTTATGATCAAAATATTGACTGTCTATCATAAATCAGCACTCTTAAAACTCTATCTTTCCAGTTGTTCCTTAGAGTATTTGACCCATCAATTCTTCTTTTCTTCAAAACCTGTTTCTATTTGAGATAAATAAATGAATCTAATTTCATTTCCAATTTGAATCATTCAAATCTGACATCAAACAAAAAATATATGCTTAAAATATCCATTGTTGTTCTGAGTGGGGTAATCGAAAATGACTCTGTTATGCAGGTTGTTCTAAGTAAAATTGACATATCATATCATTGAATTTTTAAAACCTATTTATATTAAAGATATACCTTTGAATTATCTCTCATCTGGCTTTGTAATCACTCAATTTGGACGAAAAACAAAGAAGTTGTGATTAAAACACTGCAGGTTAGCATGATTGACCACTACTCTCCCGCAAGTGACAAATAAATTTTACTTTGTTATTTTCTCCGTGGATTTGTTATACAGAGTAACTACTTGTTGATTTTTTACGTAATTTTTAGATTAGGGAAGCCTGATCACCTCTCCTTCTTCATGATTCAATGTTTTATTGCAGGTAGACACTCATTTTTTTGCAAGTCATAAGAGAATAAAGAAGGTCAATTTATGGACGAGCGATTCTTGAAACAAATTTTAATGAAACAAGGGAATTTCATCCAACTCATTACCCAAATGAAGAATTGATTTCCAGTTGAAGATTCACGTCATATCACTGCTGCCAATACATTTTTCCAAAGAGATCATTTTTTTTCCTTGCCTTAATAAATAACATCATAGCTGTTGTAACTTAATTTATTTATTTACATACTATTTTTAAATAAAATGTTGTTTCTTTTCTGATTTCTCTTATATTTTTGTGTTTCAGGTGTTTCTTGCTTCAAATTGTAACCCATCCTCAGCATCAATGCAGTGAACAACTAATTCGTTTTTTGCATGCCTGCATTTTATGATTGTGCATTTTTGTTGTTCCTTTCCAAAGGAACAACACTTTTGCATTTTTGTTGTTCCTTTCCGAAGGAACAACATTTCCGCATTTTTGCTGTTCATTTCCGAAGGAACAAAACTTCCGCATTTTTGTTGTTCCTTTCCGAAGGAACAACATTTCCGCATTTTTGTTGTTCCTTTCCGAAGGAACAACACTTTCGCATTTTTGTTGTTCCTTTCCGAAGGAACATCACTTCCGCATTTTTTCTGTTTCTTTCCGAAGTAACAACATTTTCACATTTTTGTTGTTCCTTTCGTAGGAACAACACTTTCGCATTTTTGCTATTCCTTTTAAAGGAACAGTGTTTTCGCATTTTTTTTGTTCCTTTCAAAGGAACAACTCTTTTTTGGGTGTAATTTTTTTTGTTGTTCCTTTTAAGGAACAACACTTTTTCGCATGAATTTTTTTGTTGTTCCTTTTAAGGAAAAACACTTTTTTTGGGTGTGTTTGTTTGTTGTTCCCTGTAGGGAACAATACTTTTTCGAGTGTTTTTACTGTTCCTTCAAGGGAGCAACACTTTGGGAGTATTTTCGAGAACAACCCTTCCTTCCTCTTGTGGGATTATTCCTAGTTCATCTCAACCACATTTTACTGATTCCCTTTCATAGCATGAAGTACACTACTTTTATGAGGACAAGAATTATGGATTCTATTGAAGCAAGTTAATATCATTCACGTTATGATCTTTAACAGGACAGCTCCTTGATGATAGATTATTTTCAAAATGGACATAATTATTTATATACTACTTTATTGCATTGTTTTCTGTTGTACATGATACTAATTGATCATCTTAATACCATGTTGGTTCCACCCTTCCTGGTTATAATCTTCTATATCTGTAATAAATGGGATTATGGGTATATTTTTTTCTATTGACATGTTCAACTTCTTCCACCATCCCTGCTCTTAAGGAATACTGAGCCTCCCTCTTTTTATCATAAAAATGTGTAATAACAGCAAAATTTTGTTCAAAGATGGAGGATAGGAGGTCTCATTATGAGCCAGTCTACCATGTTTACAAGGCTATAACAAAGTGACATTCCCATTATGGCCACCACACCAGGGTTATGATCCATTGGATAGCCAAATTATTCTTGGAATAAGAGGTCTCATCACGAGCCGACCTGATCACTTTTGCTACATCCCAGTGAATGGCAGTGTGGTTATCTGGTTACCACGTCAGCACACTGATCTCTTCTGTAGAACAACATGGGAACTCTCCATTTATAAATTGAAGATCCTAGCTCATACGGGTTAAAAAGCAACCCTGCCAAGGCTATGGATGCCTGCTGGCAGCAGAGGCTCTGCTTATGGTATTGAAGTTATATCTTATCGTCAATTATTACTATAATACCCTTTTCTTATTCTCTATTTTTATCGGAGAAGTTATTTCCTTAATTTTCCTTGTTTTGAACCTTTACGCATGAGAAATTGTTTTCAGATCAATCGCATCATTTTTAGCTAGAATACCGTCAGCAAAGCATCTTTTTGGCATATTGTTGTCCTTTTCTTTTTCGCATAACTTATCATCAATCCAAAGCATCCTATCTCTTATTCATAACTATCTTTACACACTCTGCTCTCATTATAACCATAACTCTCGTCGTCCTATCATTGTTATGTGTACTCTACTTCATTTACTGCTGTATTGCTAATTCCCTTGCCTTGCCGTCAACATAACACCTTTCATAGGCTTTATGGTCATGGAATCCCTTTTCCAATTGGAGGGGGGAATCTATGTATTATGGGATAGCATGCAATATGATTACTGCACTCTGCCATAACTTTTTAATTTGACAAAATATTAGTATTGCATGTATACAAAAGTTTTTCTGATTGAAATTTTTGCATGCATCTTATCTGTTGCTATTCAAAACTAACACTGTGGATTCAAGAACAATGTATGCAAAATAGTGATTTGTTTACAGGAGAACAACAAGTATGGGGGGGAAACTCTGTTCGTAGTATGACCACGCTATTGCAACTAACAAAAAAGGCTCGAGCAACTCGCGAACGCGCACAATTTTTCCGACATGATGTGCTTGCATGGCTTCCACCTTTTGCATCACTTTCAGTATCCGCTCAGCCTACATCAGCTTCAAAAAATTCCAGTCCATACATGTCATTTTACATTTTTTTCGGAGGCAAAACTTGAGGTAAACTAGCATAATTTTCTGATTTATTACGAATTTAGGAGAATTTCATGAAAATCCATTGAGCGTTATTTATCATTATTCATTCCATATCTTTACCACTTCCCTTTTTTCAGAGACATCATCTTTCAATTTGGTGGAGTGTTGCTTTCACTATTTCTTTCTTATGACCATGTCATTAATATTCTTTATCATCCATTCATATTCTTATTCATTCTCAACACCCCCCTTATTCCATGTTGTTTTACACCAAGCATAGATTTCAGCAGATTGTGGCAACCACCTCAATTTGTTTTCTAGCATTGCATGAGGGCATGCTAATTCTTCAGTTTGGGGGAGGAATTGCTATGCATGATGGATTTTTTGCTATATTTTTGCTATAATTTGAGGAAGAATTCATTTGTTCCATCCATTTCATGAGTTGGGATGAACAATTTTTTATTGTTTGGTTAACACAGAATCTTTGGGTTGCATGAGGACATGCAATATATTCAATTTGGGGATATGTTGGGCCATTAATATGTCATTATTATTATCACTTTTGAACGCTTATTCCACCCATTTCTACCATTCTTTATCACGTCATTTATCATAATTTATCATAAATATTATTTCTTCTCCTTTATTTTTAATAAATTGATTATTATGCATGTTTTTACCAATGATGGTTTATTAATAAATTTTTTCACCATTTTAGCCTCTAAGATATTTTCCAGATTGAAAATTTGATCATTAAATGTGCCAACTCATAAATTCGTTGGAATAAGAAGTGACAATTTTGTATTAAACAGTTTGGGAAAATGGAGAAGAATCTAGAAAATCCAAAACATGGGTTTTGTTTAGCACGGACCAAATTAGTTTTGTAATCAGCGGTTTTCCCAAATTCGGTCCGTATTAAGAGAAATGGAAAGTTCTCTGAAGACATTTTTCTCAGATTTGCTGTTGTGGCCATTTTCCAAATTATCCCAGTTGCAATGCCAAATTCAACATGTCACTGTTGAATGATTGATGGAAAGATATTTCAGATATGATCTTGCTTATCAATTTGTTGAGAACAATCCAATTTTGTAATAAAAATCATATTGTAATCATATCTGTTGTAACTTCCTCTGCTCTCTGTGTATTTAAATGAGAACAGAGATCAGAGAAGGGGAATTATGGATTTTCATGATGGATGATTAGAGAGAGAATTAGATAGATTAAAGATAGATAGGATAGGATAGAAGGAATGGGAGAATTATTATTGAGAAATTTTAATTGTTATTGTTGACTCTCGTTGTTGAAGCAGAGAACAAAACTATTGTAATGTTTATGCAATGATTAACATATAAAAACAGTTGCAATTCCTCTACATCTCCTGAAGTAATCTGGCAGTGCTTCACTAGCGGCTAAGGGCCCAGACCTAGTGGATCCACTTGCTTCTTGTATCATTATTTTGCAGTTCTGTGTGATGGTTTGATTTCCTTTTCATTTCTTTAATTTGTTTTATTCAGTAATCTTCTGTTTCTGAACATTTCGCCGAATCGCCCTATTACATCAAAATTGTGATTGGATTGAGTTGATAGCAAGATTATTATTTATAACTTAAAATGTCATGCTGTTAATTCTAATATAATACTTCATTGTCCATTTCAGATTTTGTTGTTCATTTATAACTAAGATTGTTGTTCATTTATAACTATGATCATTGTTCATTTATAACTATGATTGTTGTTCATTTATAACTGTGATTGTTGTTCATTCTACTAGATTAAGACTGTTGATTCAATTACATTTGCAGTTGTTGTGTGTTTCCACTTAATTAGCTTTATTGTTCCGTTATATTTCAGATTGTTTTTCATTTCCATTAATTTAGCTTTGTTTTTCATTTCCATTAATTTAGTGTTGCTATTCAAATAGACTTTGTTGTTATCTCTTTCATGCAAAGATTTGATTTCACCTTTTAACTGATATTGCAGCAAGTGTGTTTTAGTGAGCATTTCCAATTGAATTGTCATTTCTAGTTATTTGCTTTAATGTGGATTGAAAGATCAACAATTGTAAAGGACACTGACTACCGCTGTCTAAGCTCTCAGATCGGAGATCTTGCCTATGATTGATTTTCATTTATATCAGTTTACAGGGGAGAGAGTTATCATTACTGAGTCCTCGACTGATGATTGTTTGAGTGAATGATTTAGTTACAGAAGATTTCAGTTTCTTGCTATTCCAATTAGATTTTGTTTCCAGCATTCATTTACCTTTGCATTTTAAAGCACTATACTTCAAAACATTACTCTTAAGTAAATAGCCACCTCAGACTGAGTACACTCTTGAAATAAAAAAAATCGTCCATGGATTGACAATTAATGTGAAGATAATTAGGAGTTAAAAAGACACCTTTTATCGTTCAACAAATAGCCAAAACTAAAACTTTGAAATTTATTTTCCCGAGGAAGATGAAACCATTCAATCCCTGACAACATCGCCAATATGTTAGCACTCTGTAGTTTTCTCCAGGATGAAAGCAGAGATTTCAGAGGTAACCACAAACCACTTTGGGTTGAGAGACTGGTCTTCTCCAACTGGAGGGGGCTCCCTCACTAGAAAAATATAAATTTTAAAGACTTTAAAGCACAAGTTTTTGCAAAGACCAAGTCTAAAAAAGGAATTTTGAAGTATTTGGTTGAAGTATGAATGGTCCAAGAGGATAATAGTATGTGGCCAATTTGACTTTCTAATCACTTTACTTATGTAAGTAAAATCAACATCCTCCATAAGGGCTTGTCGGGCATAACTTTGGACAAAAGCGATTAGCTATAGCATAGAGGAGGAAATAGAAAACAAAATTTCTTTCCTTTCATATAACAATATTACTCATACATAAGAAAGAAACTAAAAAAAAAATAGCATGCATCAGTACAAAATATTTCATTTGCAACTGAAATATGAATACCACTGTTTTAGAGCAGCTTAACTGAATTCCAAACCAGCTGAGATCACTATACCCATAAACAAGAAACTATGGAGAAGAATTAATTGAATAATTGAGAAATAAAAAAAAATAACTCCAAATTGTCATAACATAAGAATCCTTGCAGACAATAATCAATAACCCTCAAGTCATAAGCATTCTATTCATAAAATTAATCACAATCACTCTCATAAACTCTAATAACCGATGCAAATAATGTTGAACCAACAACAAACTTCTCCATATGCATTAATTAGTTTAAATAAAATAAAATAGCCAATCCATAATGTCTATATGCATCGCATCTTTGGTCCAACAGAGGATCAAATCAAAGTAAAAATAGGAAACCTTTTTGTTGTTTTAAATCTTTTTCTTCTAATAAAAAAAAAACATAAAGCATTCTTATCTTAAGAAAAACACTAAATCACTATAAAAGCACTTGTGTCTTAAAAGCATATCTTCCTGGAATGAAAATGGAAAAAAACACAAAAGCTGATTGTTGACTGTGTAAAGGCTATGTAGCAGCTACGCAGCAATTGGTACTTGGTTCTTTCAAAACTAGCATGTGGCAAACTACTGAGGAGGTGAATTGGATTCCACACGTGCTCCATGTCAATCCCTTGAAAACCTGACACGTGGCTTCCCTCCAACATGCATGTAATAGCGTGGGCATGGCCTGCGTAGTGCCTGCATAGCGAATTTTCAACAGGCCATATCTCACAAAAAATAATACCTGTGTAAAAATATGAAGGATTTTATTGTAGATGAGAGTTTTGTGAAGATAAAACTCTCTCATATTCTCTAAATTCTTTGCCAGATTCCCAGATAATACTTTGCTAAACAATGACTTAAAATAAAGTATTTGTGTAGTCCAAAAAATGGGCTTTGTAGATGCAATCAAATCTTCTGATCCATGACATGTGTATATAAACTGGAAGAGGTTATTGTTCTTTGAATCGTGATTGCAAAAAACCTCTTTCGGTTTCTCTAAATTCAGCTCCATTTGGTCGTAAACTGTTATGCAAAATGGTGACTAAAACAGAGCTTACGGAGAAGATTCCCATAGTGAGCGTGACCTCAATTTCTCATCAAATGCCAGCTGGGAATCGATCTGTGGTATCCCCTTGTCTTTAGTCTTGTAGTGCAATGCATATTTGAACTGATGAGTTAGAGCGCTCCACTAAATTTGGCATGAGAATAAAGCATGGGAAATCATTAAAATGTTGGGAGTATAATGTCTCTTAGGTAATGGTGGGGGTTGCATGTAATACATGAGGGTTGTACATGTGATGAGTATAGGGGAGTGGTAGTGGTGTCATGGGGATAGGTATAGAACGAGGGGAGGAAATTTGAAATGTAATGTGCATGAGATGTAAATGATATGTGAAAAGTGGATATGATGTAGATGATATATGAAGGTATGTATAAAGGGAAATAGGGAAACATGGGGTGGATAGGAATAGGGGATAAGAATTTAAAATACTTTTAACGAATAGAATTCATGACTAACAGAACTTTAGACTGACACAACTTCATTGCAGATGGTTTTGATCGATGAACAACTGACACATAACCCCTTTTGACTTTGACTAAATGCATAAACATGTGTTACCTCATGAATCCCACTGACTTGACACTCTTTCATGCTTTGGATGAACTTTCTATGGAATAAATTCAAGGATGTTGGATAGTGATCTAGACGCTATGACAATAGTAGTCGTTATAGGCTCAACTACTTCAAAAACTGAAAATCAATGGACAAGGAAAATGCATTTGATGTCAAAAACCTAAGACCCTAACACGACGACGCTACACCATTTAAACTCCAGACTTTTCCTTTCCATCACGGAGGAGAGGCAGATATTGGTGAGTCTGATAGTGGAACGGTTCATGGAACCAGGAGGGAGAAACCCTGACGCAGGGTTCTAGGAGCGGAACCCTGACGCAGGGGTATCTATTTTTGATGGTGAGAGAATCTAAAAGATTCCCTAGGAGTCTAGAAGTGCCAGTGTCAGAAAATGGCCCACTTTATAATCAGTTTTCACAATTTTTAACTAGGAATCCAACCATGTAGCCCGTTTCTCCAACAAAGGTCCACATCTTCATGCCATCCCCAAAAGTGGAGGTATAAGGTGTCATTTTGTACTTTCTTGTAATTTGATTTTTCTTCCAATTAAAGAAAGAGGCCTCCCTACATTGAGCAGGGCTCGGAGACATAGCCCACACTGGGTGAACTTCGTTATCAAGTTGTTCTTATGCCTTTCATCTCTTGGTTTCTTTTGAATTCCACTTCTTTTATGTGTTTATGTCCCTTGGTTACATGCTCTTTTATGTGAATTATGTATGAATCCTTGAAGTAAAAGATCTGGATCACTTGGTATCCATCATCAGCCAGAGGCTTGACCAAAATGTACTTAGGAACCTAGTGTACCGATCTCAGATAATGGACTATGGGATCCCAAAGTGTACCCACACTCATTCAAACAAGAGCTTAGCATTGGCGTTTTTTGTGATACTCTTCTTGCAGGCTGTCAGAATGGCCACCTTAGAGAATCTATCGACGACCACGAAATGCAGTCATTGTCTTGCTTAGTAGGAGGAAGGCCCGACATGTAATCCATGGATATGGATTACCAAGGCAAACTAGGAGTAGGTAGAGGAGTATATAGGCCTTGCTTCTTGATGGTTGGTTTGGAAATGGCGCAGGAGTGCAGGATTTGATGTACTTCCCAACATCTTGTCGAATATTCAGTAAATAAAAATACTTCTACAACACTAGCACTGTTTTCTATACTTCGAAATGGCCAACAACCTGACTGTAGTGAACTTCCAAAATCATCTTGGCACGCTCGCTTGAAGGAACACAAAGGTGTCATAGGTGGCATAACAATGCACCCTAGAGGTGAAAATCAGGAATTTTCTTTCCTTTCAGAAGCATCTTGTTGTGGGGAAAAATGCCTATGCAGGACGATCCTATCCACCTAAGGTGTGACAGTGCCTTAGCAACAAACAGAGACAGCTATTCTAGTATTCTTCCTTTATGAATTAAGAATGAAGAGATAAATAGATGGACTAACCGATGTCTTCCGTTTGTCCCTCGATCTGGCTTCTCTTCTCTTGGAGAGTTCCCAACTACTTGCCTTCTCGCTCGCCCAGCTTCAAGAGGTTTCTGCAAGATCACAAGAAGAGAACACTACACAAGACATGGATTCATATTCATAACTAGTTCAGGATTAGAAATAAACTAAACATACTAATGCATTCATACATCAAAAATACATCAGCATATAGGAGAAACCAAGATAGCTTTATTGATGAATAACAAGGTTCAGGAAGAGATACAACCCAAAGGGCTCCAATCCAGCATCTCCTTCCCAGCAAATGGAATTCCTATCTTCACCCCTTTCAAAGCATTAAGCACCCAATGATTCCAATCTCAAACCAACAGCAATTCTTTGCAATAACAAAATTCCAGCCTCTAGATCTCATGGAGGAGAGATCCATATATAGATGTTTGGAGAGAGGATGAGTCAGCTTGAGATCTGACTAGTGTCCTCTCCCTCTGTCAGTTCTTGAGTCCACTTGGAGGTTCTTGCTTCCACTTAGAGATTTGGAACCTCTTACTCATCACCAGTCGAATTCCCTGAGGCAAGTGTCATTTTGGAAGCTTCCTGGGTTTTGACACCTTGAGAAATGAGCTTGCCACATGTCCATTCTCGTTCAGCCCAGGTAGCCAGTGTTCCAGTTGAAATTCAATGCAGGTAGCCAGTGTTGGCTTTGACATTCAGCACAAACAGCTAGTGTAGCCACTGAAATGATCCTGAATTGACTTGTTTTTGAGCAGTTTCTGGTGGAGAACTTCTGTGAATTGCTGTGGTTTGTTAGCCTTGTTCCTCTAGGGGTAGGAACAACATGTTTAGGGACTTTGGATCCCTTAGATTATGGACATTTCATGCTCAATGTTGTAAGGCAAAAAAATGTCTATAATAGTTGCCCCCTAAAGTATGAGGTTGTTTATCGGGAGAAATGCTTTATCAGGGGGATCCGAAGTTCATCCAATGCTGGGAGGAGACCTGTAATAAGATACAATACAATACATTATTTTTCATACTGCTTTCATGATCTAGCTGAGGCAGGCATTCTCATGCTCAGCTTTATAAATTCATTTTTCTGTACATAGAACAGACAATCATCTGATGGTAGACTGATAATTTTGATGAAATTATCATCCTTTGAGTAGGATGATTATCTGCTGCAATGATGTACATGTCAATGTCTTTATCTTTCCTGAATATATATCGCAGCCCCGATGGATGAAACTAGATCCGGGGTCTTCAAACTCGTTCAATCTTCACTCTAAGTACAAGTCGATCCATGTGAGAAATGTTCTGAAGTCGAACATGGAAAGACATCGCTTGATTACCGGTCAATGATGTAAACCGTTAACAAGCGCGAGAGGAATCACCGATAATGATAATGACCCTCAAGGTACTGCAGTACAATTCACGTGGTGTGAATAAAGGACTTGGCGTCGAACACCACGCAAAATCTTTCGGTCGAAGGTCATTGATGTATACCTATCGCCGGAAGTGAGAAACTTGCCATTGAGGCATGCAAGCTTCAAAGTACTGAAGGGGTTGTTCCTAGATCAACTTCTTGGATAATGAGCTGATCTCGACAAGAAGCGATCCATCAAAGGAGGGCCTTAATGAATCCCACATCAGTGACACGGAACGGAGCTAATGATTTTAATGGAGGTGAAAATGACCTGTGACATATGATTCAGGGTGGCGGTCATGAAAGGATGAAGGATAATGTATGGCAGTGGATGGGACACGGTTGGCTTTTCTGAACGACTTCTCTTGAACATATGGCGACACTGATATGATGGATCGGTAGCATTACCCCAAATATGGATGGTATGGTGAGACCATGGATGTGACCGGTGAATGAAACAACCCAACCCGATTTGTGGTACGGAGGAAAAGTGTCATGTTCAAGAGCGACTTGCTACCATCAAAGTTTTCTTTAGTTTCTCCCAATTTTTCCCCAGTCATTTCTGACCAGTACCTCTTTATTTTTGTCAAGCTTGAGGAGGATAACATATGCTTGTTCTATAACCTGCCCTTCGGGCAAGCCCATCGCTATGTTTTAACGAGCCTAGCAATAGTGAAACTCGTTCTCGTCTAAAGACAAGTTTGTCGCTATTTAATGATTTTAACGAGTCTAACGACAAGGATAACTCGGTCCTTTTCATTTTTAGAGAGTCTGAAAAGGTACATAAAGTTAACTCCAAAAGTCCTTTTTCGTCATCTAATCCCTTAAGTCTGAAAAAGTATAAAACAATACAGAAGGGATGAGTTTTCGATAGTTTTAACGAGCCGAATAAAACAAGCGCTCGATCTTTTTGTGCAATAATCCCTCAGGTCCAAAAATATTAAAATCTAGAGGAGGGATAGCTCTTCCTATCCCTTTAACGAGCTGGAAGGCCAAGGACTCGGCAATCTTTTCATATTTTACGAGTCAGTTGAAAAGAGCTTAAAGAAGACTCGTCTTTTGAGGAACGAGTGATAAACAGGGTTAGCAACTGATTCCAGGTACAGGTTGGAATTTTCCAATCACGGCAGTGTCACAAGGATGGCTAGGTGTAATCACTCTTCGCAGCTGTTCCTCAAAATGGGTAAACAATCATATGGAGGTGAACGATCGGCCAAATGAAAAGTGGAGGTGACGGTGCAAACACGACCAAGGCTTTAATGGCTGATGATATTACATTCACTGTGGTTATTTACCGGGATAGTTCATTTTTTAACGAGCTTAAACGCGGGTGGAAACATTTGCTCGATCTTATGTTTATTTTTTAACGAGCATGAACTATGTGCTAAAACTGCTCGGATCTTGCGTTTATTTTTTAACGAGCATGAACTTTGTGCTAAAACTGCTCGAAATTATATGGTCAAATTTTGATTTTTTACCATAACTAGCTTTGCCCTTTTCAAAGATAGTACTGTATCTTCAATTGCTGCATCAAACTAGTTAGAAATGGATAACATTTGCATGAAAATGAGATTAGAACCCTAATATTTCGCTTTGAACTACGTAAAAAGCAATTAAAAGGTGTTTTTACCTCTCATTTTACCATTTCATTTGAACTTGGTTTGTTGGAGCTTTGGAGGTGCCTCTTCCTCCTTGATTTTCATCAGCTGATTCCGGAAGATTCTGTGGACGATTTTCGGCGCCGTCTGGACCAGGTAGGAGCTAAACCCTAGCTCTTTCTTTTCATGGTTTCCTTTTTCCATTCTGTGCTTGTTTTCCTGTTCCCCTGAGCCCCTGGGGTTTTGCTAGGGCACTCTGCCATCAGCGCAGGCAGTCCACTCGAAACCTGCGTTGAATGTCAAGCTGCATGAAGGCAGTTTGACCTTCAACGCAGGTGGAACACTAGCCAGTTGCGTTGAGCATAGAAAAACAGTTCTGTTGCACAGTTTTTGATGAAAATTTTGCCAGTTTCTCATCAAATTCAGGATCTTACTCTTTCTCTTGTTTGTTTTGCAGGGACTCTTGAGCAAAATGACCCTTACATGGCAAGAATGAGAACATGAAGAAGAGGACATGATTGCCCTCCTTGACCCTGTCACGGTGAACGCGCTGCGGAACTCTGGCCTGCTGAAGTTCTTCCGTATCTCTAGCATGAGAGCACAGATCTCCTTACTGCAGTATATGCTTGATGCTTGGGATCCTATCAACCAAGTATTTCAGATCAGGAGCAAATCTATCCCTTTGACAGTGGTAGACATTTACTTTTTGACTGGTTTGTCGAGGCGGGGTGCTCCCATTTCTTTGTCAGGTTCGGCCCGAGGGAATGACTCCGTGAGAGATTATGTCCGCCAGTATTGCAGGGAAGGATCCCAGCCGAGTAGAGACGGCAAGGTTGTTATCCGTGAGATTACTGACAGGTCTCTCAGGTCCATTCTGTATACTATTGGTAGGATGGCCGGTAGCGCATCTCTTCATGTTGCCAACAAATCTTATGTGCAGCACGCCTTGGAGTGTCTCCAACCGAAAATATTCAACTAGTGTGATGCAGTACTTCTTCAAATGAAAAGTCAGCTGAACAAGGTAAAGGACGGGAAGCTGAAGAACTTTGGATTTGGTTCAATTCTGACTGCCTTTGCCTTGGAGAAAATACCACTGATGCAGCCTCAGTATATCGCACTCGACTTGCCTTCTCCTATCGAGCCACGCATGCAGAGATGGGTTGATCACATGTCTAGGCATGCTGGTCAACCTCAGATTTCTTTCACTGATACCTTCTTTAGGTGGTTTGAGCGTCAGGAGATGGTCTATTCCGAGTATCCATATGTTGGTATGGATTTCCGAGGTGATCCGGACTTGGTACTGCTGGATGGCGAACAGTGGGGCGCTATTGGTAAAATCTTCGACCATATTACTATTTATTGTTCTTATTTATAATGTCCTTGTGATTTATTCTATCAAGACTTTAATCAAACTCATGTGTGCATGCAGATGTTGGTCCTGTTCGTCCAGCAGTTCGCCCGAGAGCGCCAGTCGCTGCCCCAGCAGGGGAGACTGCTGGGAGAGTTATTCTCCGCGACCTTGACGTAGCCGAGACCCTTACAGCTGTGCAGGAGCAGGTTGAGAGCCTTACTCTCGGCATTCCCAATGTGAGGATTGATGAGTTACCTTTACAGTTGCAGCGGCATACTACTGGTGTGCCCAGACGATGGACTCGTCTCTTGCGCATGATTGCACAGGCCGTGACGTGCTATCATGAGCATCACTAGACTAGGGTGCCCCCTAGCATTTTTGAGTTTTTAGGTCATGCGACCGATTTTGTCTTGGTTACAGAACATTATGTATGAACGATAAACAGCTTATATATATATTTTGATTTTCGAGGTTTATTCTGGTTGAGTTATATGATCCATATGTACAACATTGATGATGTGTCTCTTTTTATAAATGTCGCAAATGTCTATCTAACACATAGTTTGCTAATGAGTCGGTTAATGTGTTTAAGTTTCTGGAAATATGCTGGTATTGAATTGAATCAAATTGTCTTTCCAAAATCTTAACCCTTAGGAACATGCGATAAATAGCTGGATTGCGAACGGAATATATACCATTGAGTTGTAGTATTACGAGTTGTGAGTCTAACCCGACGATTAGTCGACGTATACCATGGGTGATGGCATCAGAGAGTAGTTCTATCAACGCGCTATACTCAGCGATGTTATTCGTTGATTGCCCGATACATACACCTCTGAAACTTACTAACTCGCCGCTTGGATCAAAAATGGCCCAGGCTGCGGAGGATAGGTTCCGCGAACTACGACTCGCTCCGTCGACATATCCAACACATGTCTCCAGAAGGTTTGACATCTGCAATAAATGTAAAAAGGTGGATTACTCGACCAAAACAAACACTTTTAGCGAAAACAAAATACAACAAAAGCATACAGGTTACTATTTAAGCATAGTAACGCTTGAGGTACAACCCATTACGGGGTTGCACCAGTGGAATTCCGTCATAATCCATTAACTCGTAGGCTCCTTTTGCTAACACTCGTTTAACAATATAGGGGCCCATCCATAAAGAATTAAATTTACCTGCTCCCAATTTATCGGATTCTTGGTCATAAAGCAAGACCAAGTCACCTTCTGAGAAGACACAGGGTTTGACATTTTTGTCGAACTGTGCCTTGACTCGTTTCTTATGGGCTTCGTTAGCCAAAGCAGCGTCACGACAGGTTTCATCCAATTGGATTAATTCCAAGAAACGAGCCTCTTCTTCCGAAGTTCCGGGGAGGAGATCAATTGCGAGTTTAAGAGACGAAATTTCACACTAGATTGGCAAGACTGCCTCCAGGCCATACACCAGTTGGAAAGGTGTGAACCCGGTCGCGTTCTTTACCGATGTTCGGTAAGCCCACAAGGCTGAGTACAGGATTAGGTGCCACCTTCTTTTGTGAACCCCGATCATCCTTTGCAACATATGCTTCAGGACCTTGTTGATTGCTTCAACTTGTCCATTGGCTTGCGGATAATATGGGGTAGAGCTGTCGTGAGATAGCCCTAGCTTGGCAGCTAATTCAACCATCATGTGATTGCGAAAATGCGACCCATGATCTGTAACTATGGCCTGTGGTACGCCGAACCTGGTGACTACATGATTGAAAAAGAAAAGGGAAGCTGTTTCACCAGTGTTATCTAATGTAGGCATCGCCTCGGCCCATTTGGTAAAATAGTCAACAGTGACTATAATATACCCATGCCCCCCGGTCGAGGTGGGGTTACATGTCATGAAATCGATGCCCCATTTGGCGAAAGGCCCAACAGCAACTATTGGCTGTAAAGGTGCGGGTGGTCTTCTGGTTTTGCTATCAAAAATTTGACAAGCATGGCAACTTCTGACTGCGGTTATGCAATCTTTGAACATGGTTGGCCAGAAGTATCCTGCTCGTAAGATTTTCTGTGCTGTAGCATATCCAGATTGATGCCCCCCACACGCGCCTGAATGACATTCATTCAGGGCTTTTTCGGCCTCTTCATGGGTGAGGCACCTCCTCAGAACTGTATCGATACCACGACGGTAAAGCGTATCACCGACGATCATGTAGTCTTTCGCTTGGTATCGTATACGTTTCTGTTCTGAGTGAGAGGTGTCAGGCCTGAATTTTTGGGTTTGGAGATAAATTATTATATCTCCATACCACTCATTGCTTGCAGATATTAGAAACAAACTTTCGTCCACGATTGACTCTTCTGATGTTTCATCGTTGGATGATGATGGGAGATCGCACAATAATTCTGCGAAGACTAAAGCTTTCTTTGATTTGGATTTTACAAATTCCAGATCAAACTCTTGAAGGATTTCTATCCATTTTGAATATTTGCCCCCCAGCAACTGTCGCGACAATATATAAGTCATGGGGTTGCAATCTGATAGAATGGTAGTTTTCCGAAAGAGGACATAATGTCGAAATCTTTGTATCGCTTGAACAACAGCGAGTGCTAGCTTTTCAACATAAGAATATTTGCTTTCTGTATCATTCAAGTTTTTACTTAAATAATATATAGGATGTTCAATTCCATCGACTTCTTGAACTAAAACCATCGCAATGGTCGTATCCGCTGCAGCCAGATACAAGTTAAAATCTCTTTGATAGTCCGGGGCATACATTAATGATGCTTTTGCTAGAGAATCTTTCAGAGCATCAAAGGAAGCTTGTGCCACCTGATCCCATACGAAAGGTACATCCTTTTTCAAAAGACGAGTATAACCTTTAGCAAGTTCTGCGTAATTTGGAATGAACCTTCTCAGAAAGTTTGCTTTCCCTTGGAGTTTCTGAATCTGAAACAAATTTGAAGGTGGAGGCAAATTAATGATTGCCTGAACCTTGCAAGGGTCGAGCCGAATCCCATCCTTAGAGACTACAAAGCCAAGTAAACGACCAGAACCGACGCAAAACACACATTTGTGCGGATTGAGTCTTATCTTGTAGTGTCGGCAACGTAGAAATATCGCTCTTAAATGCTGCGGATGATCAGTCCGCTTTTGCGAATGAGCCGGAAGGTCGTCGAGATAAGGTTGAACGATGTTCTTGATGTCATGGAAGGCATAATTCATTGCCCTCTGAAACGTCGCCCCTCCGTTCTTTAAACCAAAGGGTAATTTTGGATAAGCGAATGTGCCCCACGGACAGATGAATGCAGTCTTTGACTGGTCCTGTGGGTGGATATTTATTTGATTATACCCGGAAAATCCATCCATAAATGAAAAGATTTCACATCTGGTGCATTCATCAATTATCTGGTCGATGAAGGGTGTAGGGTAGTTGTCCTTCGGACAAGCTTGGTTTACATCCCTATAATCGACACACACTCTAATTGTCCCTTGTTTCTTCATAACGGGGACAATATTCGATACCCAATCGGTTAGAGGAACCGGGTAGATGAAACCAGCATGGAGGAGCTTTTCAACTTCTGCTTTAATGGCAGCGGCTTTCTTGGGGTGCACCTGCCGAAGCCGTTGTCTTACTGGTTTGACATCAGGATACATTTTAATTTCATGTTCAACGATACTCGAGTCAATGCCTGGCATTTCATCATATGACCAAGCAAAGACATCTCTGAATTCGCGAAAAAGAGCGTTATATATTTCCAGTTTTGAAGGAGAACAACCTTTGCCGACATAAATATTCTCTACAACATTTGTTTTAGTCGAGATATTTATGGCTATAGTCTCTTCAATATTGGATAAGTTTCGCTCGGAATCCACCGTATTTACAGTATTTGATAGGAATTCAAAAACTAAAGGGTGATAAAGGTCATGCTGAGTATCTTCTTCATATTCCGGAAGAAGGGAACGATGGTGGCAATCATTCCATGGTGCCCCCTCAATCAACATTGATTGTAGGATTCCTTCGTCGGTCCCATGTACTTTCGACCAAGGATCTAACGGGGTACCATATTCTCTAGACCTATCTACCCAAACGCTTGATGAGCGTTGATTTGGGTTCGCCTCCCATGCTCTAAACATTGATTGCTACAATATTTCTATAGGGCTTGGGGGCAAAACCATTGCATGATCCATGTCGATATCGTCTTCTGAGATCTTCGTGGAAGATATCATGTTGCAGGCTCTTACCAATGCTACTTCTCCCATATAGATTGGAGGTGGAAGTGCGAAAGTTCCCATTAATGTGGGGTCTTTCAGTAGGCCTACTCCGATGTCTTGAAGCGAGTGGTTGCTTCCATGGATCATGGGAATGCTTCCTGTAACTTGTGAACCATTAGGGAGGAAGTCTTGTTGGTCGACGATCGTAATCCCTCCTTGAAAAGGGAATGCGATCTTCCTAAAATAAGTCGACACTATAGCTGCCATGGAATATATCCACGGTCTTCCCAGTAGGATGTTGTAGTCCAGATTCCCATCGATGACTTCAACATCTATTTCTATTGTTTTTCCTCCCAGTTCAACTTTTAAGTTATTCAGGATACTGCATGGGGTATATGTCCTTCCGTCGAATGCTTTTAATGTCGTCGAAGATCGCAATAAGGTTGGAGATCCTAAAGTTTTCCAGCAACTCATCGACATAATACATGTAGATGCCCCCTCATCAATAATCGTTCGGTGAACAGTTTTGTTGAGGGCTTTCACTTGAATAAGGAAAGCTAGTTGAGCTGGTAACGGAGGATCGTATCCTTTGTGGTTGAAGGATACAAGATTGGAATCCTTAGGATCAACCCCACCAATAGCCGATAACAAAGCCTGCCTTTGGGATGGGCAATTTTGTAGTACTTCAAGAGTCGACATAGCGGATGGCGATTGGGCCAAATCTTCCACTATGTTATAATGCTGCGCCGCTCTGGCGCGAGGATTAAATGTCGACTTGTGTACTACTCCCTTTGGCGGTTTTATTGTTAATTCAGGAATGATGGGCAGTACAACTTCTGTCGAAGTTGTTGTCGAACTACTTGGTTGATCTTTACCTTTGTCGTTCGACAGCTGCGGATTCCCGTAATCTTTGTTCCTTGTCGAAATCAAAGCATCATTCTGCTGTTTTGAGACCGACAACATAAGCACTTGCGACGGGGAAGCATTTCCACTATCAACCAGATTTTGACCTGGATTTGGGAACGGATCAGTTAACACAGCTGAGGTCTGCGAACTCTTAAAGAATCTTTTAAGCTCAGCTCTGTATGGACAATTGCCTGTCCAATGATCCTCGTCACATATCATGCATGGACTTTTTGTTTCCCTTTCCCAGGAGGGTTTGAAGAAGTTTTTCCAGGGGATGACTCACCCTGTTTCTTCTTCTTCCCTTTGTTTTGCTTCTTCTTGCTTCCTGGTTGTTTGGTTTCTTTGCCTTTATCTGCTGATACGGCATTTACTTCCGAAGAAAGAATTTCTTCTTTTGCATTTTGATCTGAATTCTTACGGGCTTTCTTAGACGAAGCCTTTGTCGATTTCGCGTTTTCCGTGCCAATCACACCATCGTCGGCATGAGAGTCACTATTTGATTTAGGAGGAGGAGGAATTGAGAATTTCGGTCTAGGGGCGTCAGGTATTTTGTCGTAGAGCGTGCCAGACTGAGTATAGACTAAGTCTAGATATTGTGCACGAGCAATAACTTGATCCTCTGTTACGACTCCCCCCTTTGCCACATCTTCTGTTATAGCAGGAAGTAATGACTTTATAAACCATTCAGCTAACAGCTGATCGGGAACGTATGTTTTCACCATCCTACGACGACGACGCCACTCATGTATATGATTGGATATATGAGTGGCCGTTGTCTGCTTGAAGTTGGTTAATATTTCTATTCCCGTTTCATACCTTATCGGTAATTGAAAATGGGTTAAGAAAGTCGTGGCTAGGGAGCTGAAATTGTCGAACGAGGCTCTAGGTAATTCAATATACCATTTTGCCGCTGGACCCGTTAACGTCCTCTGGAAAAGGCGAAGCCTTATCGAATCATCATTTAGGGTGTTTGATGAACACCACAGATGAAAAGTCATCACGTGATTCGATGGGTCTTCACCTGGATTTCCATTGAATTTAGGAATGTCAGATGGAAGTTTGTGAGGAATCGCTGGCCACCAAGAGGCGTAAGCAATTGGATCGTTGGTTAACCGGTGTAAATCGGGTAACTCTAAAGTTGCCACAAATGGTAACTGTTGATTCAGGTTAGGTGAAGCATACCCAGGGTACGATGGAATTTCCTGAGCAGTGGGCCTTTGCATACCAGCATAATGTAATTGATTTTGGTATGACTGATACGATTGATGGACTTGACCACTGTAAAGCGGTTGGTTTTGACCGTTTTGAATATACGGTTGTCCACTGTTCGCAAAGATCTGCTGCTCAGAACCTTGGTACACTTGCTGGAATTGTGGTTGTTGGTATTGCACCAGCCATGGTTGTGAAGCCATGTTCTGTTGTGCTATACTAACTGTTGGACCAAGGTGTGGGGTAATTGTACCCGTTTGGACCTGTGTCGCCCCACCAGTTGGCGATTGTGGTTGTGTCACAGGGTCAAGGGGCTGTTGCATTACAACCTGAGAAATCTGAGGTTGACATACAACAGGCAACGTTTGAACTTGCGACACTGTCACAATAGCCGGTGTGGTCGGGATGTTCGACATAGGTACACACTGTTGCATAGAATATACAACCCTTGGTTGTTGAGTTAGCATAGGTACCCAACCACTTGATGGAACTCCAGTATAACCTAAATACTGTTGTGAACTCCCGTATGAATACCCTCCCGGAGGGGGTAATGAAAGGGCATACTGCCCCCCATACGGTAGCAATCTGGAACTCAAGGGGATTGTTTGTCCTTGGGGACTGGATTGCCCAAATTGACCTCCAAATGGACCAATCTGGCGAGTCTCAACATAAGAGTTGCCGGATATTATTCCGGATGAACAAACTGGAACGGACCACACTGTTGAAATAGTCCCTTGGTGGACTCCTTCTAGCGGTTGTGAGCTAGTCGGGACAGATGGTATGCCGGCAAACATTGTCGGAGTGACGAAAGGGGCTTCTGCTGTCGCTGTGTCATTCGACACAGTCCTAGATGTTGACGGTTGTTCAGACATTTTGAGTCTATCCAATAGATTGCCTAGCGATTCTACAGGAACTTCCACTTGTGGTGGACTAACTTCTGATGAAGGAAATAGAGTGACCCCGACTCCAAAATGGGTTGGAGTACTTGCTTGCGAATCCTCTACAATTTCCTATATCGCAATCAAACCCGGTGGAAGAGGAAGACCGTCAGGTCCGTAAAATATTTCTAGTGCCGAGGAAGGGGTTGAATCGACAGCGACAGTTGTTTGAGGAGCAAGACTCTCTGAACCGGTTACAGATGGAACTGGTTCAGTAATGCAAGTATTTGCTCCCAGACTAGGATCAGTGTTACTGTCCCTCTGTGGCTGTTGAACTTCTTCTATAGAGGCAGGATTTCCAGAAATGTTTCGAGTAACCGGAATCTTAGATGTTGTTGGAACACTTGTTCTAACTTTGATAGGAGATTTCGAACCGGTTAAACGAGTTCACTTTGTCCGTACTGTTTTCGATTCCGGAGACAAAGACGGTTGACTCGTAAGCCTCCGCGAACGACGGGGTTTCAATTGACTTTCTTCCACGATTGCGGATTACTCGATCAACCAAAATACAAAAGGGGAAAGTGTGTTTCCGAATTAAATGAATTTTTTAGACGCTTTTAGACACAACTTGCTTTTTTCAATTTTAAAGAGTCGAGAAAAAGCTAAAGATGACTCTAGTCTCCTTCGATGTTTTAACGAGCCCGAAGTGACAAATGCTCGGATGGACTTTTTCCGTTATAGAGTCTGAAAAAGGCCAAAAGGAACTGCTCTGGAGTTCTAGGCAGAGGGTGTGCCAAACTTTTCGCAAAACCGCAGAATACTTTTTAGGGTACGGGCGGTCGATCTTCTTGAATGCTGTGTTCAGTGCATTGCGATCAGTAGGGCGGCCGACACGGCTTCCTAAGGATAAAGGTTTTATGCCTATAGGGGTCTCCCAATATATACGCGATGGTACGTGGGAGCACAATCCGTACTGGCGCTATCGTCCCTCAGGAGGAATCACCCACCATCCATGAGATCGACAGTCACCAGGCTTAACGACGCCGGAACACGTCTCTAGCCTAGACCTCTATGTTGTGCGTTATGTTGCAAAGCGTTGTTAAGTTCATTCAATTTGTTTTAGGTTGATCTTTTTAGAAGTTTTCCTTTCAAGGTTCACCACGATATGTATGATACAATTCCTAAATGCAGTCTAAAGATGATAAGCAAGCTTTATATCTTTTCAACTTTGAAAATCCTAGCTACTAAGGGAAAAGAAAGACACCATCTTTTCTCAAAGAGAAATCAGCACACTCTAATGCACTTTTTCCTAAATCCAACATGCAAACTATCAAAATGCAAATGCACAATGCAGGTGTTTGTTTTCCACTTTCTTAGTATTGATGCCTACAAAGAAAGCTTTTTGTACAACTTTGAATTTGCTTTTAAATGATAAACACAAACAAGTTTACTTTTTTGAAATCAGAGAGGGTAGAAGAGATTACAACACTTAACGATTTTCGAAATGAATACTTGTTTCTACACTTAAAAGAGACAAACTCAAACCAATAAGCAAGAGTAAATATATAATCAACTGTAAACAGCCAATGAACTCTGTTCTAAGCCCACAATCAACAGATCTGAATCAAGGGCTACAGGATGATTATTTCACTCATGCAACGAAAAACTGCGAATGACGCCACAAACACATAAAAACACTAACAGTCTTTTTGTACTAAAGGAGGCGGAATTTAAGCAGAGAAAAGGAGTTATCAGACTGGTACCTATGCTGGTTACAGGCTGCAAAAATAAGAGATCAAAACAAGGCAAAACAGAGCAGAGAACCCCAGCTGCACAAGGGCAAACTGGTTCAGCGCAACCTCAACACAAGGGTTTTGACATTCAGCGCAGGTAGCCTTCACGGGACCTGCGTTGAAATGCAGAATCCCTTCATTGGGTCTGCGCTGAAGGAGAAACTCTCGTTTCCCACAGGTTCTGGGTCACAGATTGCTATTTAATTCACTGTTTCAGGCCAAATAAAAGCAACAAGCAAGGTACAATCAAAGGGATGCTTTGAGGGGGTACTAAGATCTATCACAAAGGATCATCAAATAATTTGTGAGTCCATTGTTCAGATCATAGACAAGTCCAGTGATTGGATCAAAGCAGCAACTGTCTACTTTGCATCTGGGAAAAGCAGATGCAGTTCGATTGTTGCTGTCGAGTCTATGAAACAAACAATGATAGAAACACAAATAAAATGACTAAACAAATCTCCCCAGCGGAGTCGCCAATTTGTTGTGGGGAAAAATGCCTATGCGAGACGATCCTATCCACCTAAGGTGTGACAGTGCCTTAGCAACAAACAGAGACAGCTATTCTAGTATTCTTCCTTTATGAATTAAGAATGAAGAGATAGATAGATGGACTAACCGATGTCTTCCGTTTGTCCCTCGATCCGGCTTCTCTTCTCTTGGAGATTTCCCAGCTACTTGCCTTCTCGCTCGCCCAGCTTCAAGAGGTTTCTGCAAGATCACAAGAAGAGAACACTACACAAGACATGGATTCATATTCATAACTAGTTCAGGATTAGAAATAAACTAAACATACTAATGCATTCATACATCAAAAATACATCAGCATATAGGAGAAACCAAGATAGCTTTATTGATGAATAACAAGGTTCAGGAAGAGATACAACCCAGAGGGCTCCAATCCAACATCTCCTTCCCAGCAAATGGAATTCCTATCTTCACCCCTTTCAAAGCATTAAGCACCCAATGATTCCAATCTCAAACCAACAGCAATTCTTTGCAATAACAAAATTCCAGCCTCTAGATCTCATGGAGGAGAGATCCATATATAGATGTTTGGAGAGAGGATGAGTCAGCTTGAGATCTGACTAGTGTCCTCTCCCTCTATCAGTTCTTGAGTCCACTTGGAGGTTCTTGCTTCCACTTGGAGATTTGGAACCTCTTACTTATCACCAGTCGAATTCCCTGAGGCAAGTGTCATTTTGGAAGCTTCCTGGGTTTTGACACCTTGAGAAATGAGCCTGCCACATGTCCATTCTCGTTCAGCGCAGGTAGCCAGTGTTCCAGTTGACATTCAACGCAGGTAGCCAGTGTTGGCTTTGACATTCAGCGCAAACAGCTAGTGTAGCCACTGAAATGATCCTGAATTGACTTGTTTTTGAGCAGTTTTTGGTGGAGAACTTCTGTGAATTGTTGTGGTTTGTTAGCCTTGTTCCTCTAGGGGTAGGAACAACATGTTTAGGGACTTTGGATCCCTTAGATTATGGACATTTCATGCTCAATGTTGTAAGGCACAAAAATGTCTATAACACATCTAATGTGTGTTTCCAATTTCTAAATCGCTCTTGTAAAGATGTGGCCACCCTAAAGTCTCGTGTCCACAAGAGTCAAGCACAATGGTTAATTCCACGACCGTCGGTCGGCTGAGGTAGTATTCAACATTATTGGTGCTACCCTTCTTGTACTTAATGTTCAAATAGAACTGTTGCAGGTATGTGGACCATTTATGATGGTGAATGTTTTGCAACCTCCCTTGTGTTTGTATGAACTGTAGGGGCCAATTTTATGTGTGGATGATCGTTTCCTTCCCCAGAATGTAATGCTTCCATTGTCGATAGGCCTACACAATGGAATACATATCTTTGCCATAGGTGGGATACTTTCGTACTGTGTCTAAAAGTGTCCCATTGTGATATGCCAATGGATGCCTCTACTAAGTAAGAATTGCACCAATAGCATAGTTGGAGGCATCTATCTCAATCTCAAATGGTTGTTGCAAGTTTGATAATGTGAGAACTAGTGCAGAGCTAAGGCGATACTTCAACTCAGAAAACACCTTCTATTGGGATTTATAACAAAAGAAATATTCTTTCTCTCCACCCTTGGTGACATGACTCAAAGGCCAAGTGATATGAGAGAACCCCAACACAAAACTATTAGGGCCTAAATCTACCTCAGGCTGAGAAAGGCAGGATCTAGGGTAACATCAAACCACGCTTAACCTGGTAGCTAGCCCTACAAGGTTGGGAGAGGGCTCTCTCCTTGTCAGTCTCAAAGAAAATATGGCAAGTAAGGCTTGAGATGACTGATATGAATTCTAATTTTAGGCTAGGTATGTTTTCTCAGAGGATTTTGTTTGATTTTAATGGTTGATTGCTGGATCAGATGGGGAAGGCAGCTTTGGGTCCGAGAAATCAACTCAGATTTGCAGAGGTTTCTATGGGGCGAGGTAGGCAAGTGTTTTAGCACTTCAAATTGAGTGAGATGGAGAGCTTTTAGACTGGTGAGGAGTTGGATATGGCATGAAAGTCTCAGAGATCCTCTTCAAACAGCTGAAAACATAAATAACTAAACAAACCCTAGGTAGAGCACTGCAACTCAATGAATTCAACCTTTATCCTTGTTTCATTTAGTTAAGAAGAACAAAGAGAGATGATGGCATACATAAAACACATGTAAACTTGCAATTACAGAAGGAAAAACAATACCAAATCATGTTGCCACAAGAATCCTAAAAAGTGCTGCAAACCCTGGTCTATTCCTTTGCCAAACTACTGAAATGAATGTACAATAATGCTCAAAGCATTCACAAGAGTCCAACCTTCTACCAAAGTCCAACCCCTAAACTATTAAATTCATAAAATATACATTTTCTCATCCTTGTACTAATGGAATTGAGCTCAACCATTTTCTTCAAAATAGAATCAGTGATATTAAACTTGGACCGAATTTTTGAAAATAGGTGTTGAAGATGAACTCATATCTCCTAAACCATAGCACCTGTTACAAAACTTAAATATTTTTTTGTAGATAAGGTCATTTTGGAGACAAACCTCTCTCAACTTTTGAAAATTCGTTTCCAGTTGCTCGTAATCGGTGCCACAAAATCATATCTAAAACAGAAAATCATTAAAAATTTAAATCTGTGAAAATGAGCTGTAAAGATCTAGTCACATATCCCAATTCATGACACCTGTGAATAAACTGAAAGAGGTTTTTGTTATATGGCTCATTATTAACAAAAACCTCCTTGGGTTTTTCAAAATTACTTTCCATATGTTGTAAAATGGCACCACACTAAAATGACTAAAACAGTAAAAAATATGAAAAATTTGCTTTGTTTTAATGTAGGCTCCAAATATCACTGTATATCTCCCACATAGTAGCACTTTTGCATAAAATGAAGGAGGTTTTTTTTTTTTGGTATGTGATGAACAGAAACCTCTTTCACTTTTGAAAAATTCCTTACCATTATTTCAGAAACTGATTTTTTACTAAACTTGTCATTGTGTGCAGCAACTGACCTCAAAACATGCATAACTAAGAATCACTCATTCATTTCGATCATATCTTCTAATCCGGGAGCCAGTTACGAGAGTGTGATATACCGTTGGAAAGATATTTCTGAGCTTCTTCTGATGGACACACTTGTGACATGTTTTGTGTTGAAAATCATGTGCAAAACATCTAACAAAACCAGACATAGTAAGAGCTCATGTTGATCCCTGGTGACAGGTTGCGAAGACTGGAACTAACAGAAACTACGATAGAAATTAGCAAACACATAAATTTACGGAGCTCTATTAGAGTGGTTGGGGCTAGCCAATCCCAAATAATTTTTATCTTATTTGGGTCCACATGCACACCCCGCTCATCAATGATGTACCCTAGATATTGAACTTGGGTCATACCAAAAGTGCATTTCTCCAAATTGGAACACAATTTATGTTGACGTAGGTTTTGGAGGACCTGTCAAATATGGTGGAGGTGCTCTTCCCAACTCTAGATGAATATCAATATGTCATCTAAATACACTACCACGAATGAGTTGGTGAAGGGCTACAGTATGTCGTCCATCAACCTCATGAAGGTTGTGGGGGCATTCATCAACACAAAAGGCATGACCAGCCATTCGAAAAGACCATCCTTAGATTTGAAGGCATTCTTGCACATATTATAGGGTTTAATTGGTACCTGGTGATAACAGTACTTCAATTAAATCTTGCTAAAATATTTGGCTCCCTTGAGTTGGTTCAAAAGGTCATCAATTTGTGGGATTAGATACCTATTCCGGACAGTGATCTTATTCAGTGCATGATATTAAATACAGAGTCTCCAGGTCCCATCCTTATTTTGTACCAACATGATCAAAATCCCATAGGGTGATGAACTTGGCCTGATGTTCCCTATCTACAACTGCTCTTGGATTTGCTTCTTGATTTCATCATTCTACAAAACAGAGCATCGATAGATCGGCTCGTTTGGTAGCGGCGCGACCGGGGTCGGATCGATGAATTGCTTGACCTAACAGTGTAGGGGTACCCCTATGGATGAGGTGAAGATGTCCTTGTACTCCTCCATGACCTTGTGCATTTGTTACTTCCATGCAAAGGAGCCCTGTCTAGAGGCCATGGATGTGGCCACAATATTCTTCTTACCCTGGGGGTGAATCATAAGGAACATAAATTTACCGAAATGGGAAGTGATCTTACTACATTCCTTCATAGAGATCAAAGAGATGGTGGTAGGGAGTTCTACCTCTGGTATCTTGTATAAATTATTTCCCAAAGAAATAATAACAGTGTGAGGCACAGACTCATACACAACATGACGCTTCCATAAGTATGGTTTTCCTAATAAGGCATCACAAAATTCAAGAGGAGCAAAATCACATAGTACCTCATCTATGAAGGGATTGGTGTTGTAGGGAAGGCGACATTGTTGGTTGACGTGAAGATCTCATCCTTGGTGAAGCCACCCAATGGTGTACAACTATGGGTGTGGTGTGGTTGGTAGGCCCAACTGATTCATGACCTCTGCTGAAATGAGGTTCTTTTGGCTTTTGTTGTCGACAATGAACTGCAGCAGAGAACCCTTTACCCACATCTGTGAGTGGAAGAGTCGCTCCCCCTCCTATAGATATTCAAGCTCAATCTTCTGGATCTTGGTGGTGGCAATGGTGGCAATGGGCTCCGCATCAATAATATGCTTCCCTTTGTCGTTCCCCTTATCACGTTCTGACTCAAAGTCAGAACATGTGTCTGATTGGAAAGCCTTCAACTCGCCCACCGGTGACTGCTTGTCTCAACACTCACTTTTGCTATGATTGGGGCTCTTATGGAACTCACACCACTTCCATTTGTCCTTCTTTGTCTTTGTGCTATTGTTATTTTCTTGCGGCTTCGACGGGTTATCTTGGGTCACCCTGCCTTGGTTTTTTTATTTGTTTTGCGGTCTGGTGGCGTCTTTCCCTTTCTTTGGATTCGTAGATCCAAAGTCTCACTTATTCTATTTAAATTTATGCTCGATCTCAACAATGTATCGATAGGCGACACCAAGCGAGGAGATGTCCAAGAGATCCATCTCGTCCTGGATTTACTTGTGTAGACAATTGCGGTACTTGAGTACCAAATTCCACTCAAAATCCTTGATACCCAACTTTGTATTAAGGGTATGAAAAATATTTGTGAACTTTGGAACATCTTGGTCCCTTCCCTCCCACAACATGGTCCACTTTATGTACTTATCTTCATATCTCCCAACAGGCTAATATTGTTCCTTGATGGTGTCTCGGAAAGAATTCCAAGTGGGTGAGGCTGAAAACAATGAGGGTTCCCTCTCATCCTTTTGTTCATAGTAGGTTTCCCACCTGTCCTTGACATGGGGGGCGAATTTGAGGAGCGAAAAAGTAATCTTTTCCTGATTAGAAAGGTCATGAACCGAAAAATATATTTCCAATAGATTTAACCATCTATCTACGATGTTTGCATCTATCTTCTTGTCAAATATGGGAATGTCAAATTTGACTTGTACCTTAAAGGGATTGGCACCTCCAAAGTGTTTTCTTGATGAAGGTGTGTCACATCTGGGTAGTCGTCGAAGGATCTGGGCAGAGTTATCCATCACCACGTTCTTCTATTGCCCGAGGGCTTCCTCGAGCAATATTTTGAAAGGATCTCCTGCTCCCTCATCTTTATTTTCTTCTACCATGGGAGGTGTTGGGCCTATTATTTGTTCTTAAAAAGGACTAAATAATATGCTACACATTAATCTATCAACCCGAGGTTTCGTTCTATTATTTCAAGGTTTTCAGCACTGTCTTTTCAAGAGAAGTGCAATTATTACTAGTTTCTAAGGTTCTATAGAAAAGAAAGACTACAATATTAAAGGAATCAATTCAAAATGCAATCTTCAACTATCACAAACTATTCAAACTATTAACTTCTACAAATCTTTGAAGGAAACAACAAAAGGAAACATACTGAACAACAAGTTGTTTCTTAGGGAACAACTACTACAGAGTGAAAAGATAACACTACACAATCATACTAACTAACAATAATTGATCAAATGAAATAGCAATCTATGATAACTCTACAGGAAATGAAAGAAAATAATACTTCTTCTTAATGAATTAACCACAAAAAATATATCCTTATAACAATTCCAATAAACCTTATTAAAGACAGAGCATTAAATTTACGAATCAATAGCAAGAAATTAAAACCATTGCATAGATGAAAATAGATTAGTTAGAGAAATCAAACGCTAACTTTAGTGGTACAAAAGAATACAACATTGTCCCGGGATCAGGCCCAAATCTGGAATCAAACTACCTTAGAGGAAAATTAGCAAAGTAGACTAAGTTTGAATAATAAATACTTCCATTCAAATTGCAGAGGAACTAGTTGCAAAATAATCACAAGTCAGAGTTTGTATCAAAAATAATATTACAATTCAAACAACCCATTTCGAGGTTCAATCACCCGTTTTTATAACGTAACAACGAAGGATAAAAACTAGAGATTCTATTTTTAATAATCAGTGATCCTGAGAATATGAAGATTCTCAGGATTCCTCTTTTAAGTTACAATGATCTTGATACATCCGAGAAGTCGGGTCGAGAAGTTTTCCTCAACTAACTCGTTCCAAACAAGGTGTAATAGTTTGAGGCTTGCACAGTGTTCTCCGACCGTTCCAGTAAACAACAAGAAATATCAATGTGTTGGCATTATGATACATGTATTGTCCTTAATGGCAACTCACTCAGATGAAAGATCACAATATAGCAGGTAAACAACAAAGAATTACATATCAGTCTTCACAGAATGAAGAAAGAGAGGTATACGTAGGTTCACCATTGACCAAGTTGCGTATACATGCAGGTTCACTGACCACAAGTAGCATATACATACACATGCACTTTCACAGAAGGAAAAGTGCATATACCTTGGAAAACTAAGTTTTTGGTCCGAAGTATTTGGTCCATGGTATTTTGATCCATGGTATTGGTCCAAGGTATCTGGTCCGAGGTATTGACCCTAGGTATTTGGTCCAAGGTATTGGTCCTAAGTGGTTTTGGTCCATGGTATTGAGAAAGGCCTAAAACTATAAAAGGAGGAGAAGATCATTAGGCCAAGGTGTGCAAGTATCGAATATCTGATGAAGTGTGAGATCTAGTATGCAGGTTATTGGCTTATGGTGTTGTGCTTGATCTGAACCAGGGATGAACCTTAGCGGTTGATGGAGGATAAGATCTAATGATGGATCGGGATCTTAAGGCTTGAAATGAATTATCTTCATATGGTCTGATCATGTTTATTCTAGATCTGTATACTAACGCATGTGTTGTTCTGTAAATATTATGATCTGGGTATAACTGAAGTCTGGAATAGCTGCAGAATTCTGAATTAATATTTGCAAATGTATACGCTGGTTGGCTTTGAGAAAAGCGCGTATACACGCAGGTTCGACACATGGAAGTAGCGTATACCTTATAAAATATGTTTTAGTTGCTTCTATTTGCTGTTGCAGAGTTCTGGGTTCTGGTTACTGTATTCTGGTGACAGTATTCTAAATGATCAGATTGATGGGTTGTCAAAGTGATTAATTGATTCGGTTGTGGTTGGTTCAGAAAGTGATTGGTTGATGCAGATGTATTTGATGATTGAATTACAGTTATGATGTTGTTGATGGATCTAGTCTAAAAATTTATGAAACATGGTCCCTGGAGGAAGAGAGAAGGTCGTAGCCTTCTGTAGGTTGGTGCCTACGTACTAGTAAACATATCGGCTAGTACAAGAGCTAGGGGGTTGTAGCTCCCTTCCAGGAGAAGCTGGAGAACAGGAGAAAGGTGTAACCTTCTGCAGGTAGAAGCCTACATACTGGTATAAGTCTGCACCAATACAAAATTGTAAACAGATTTTCTTATTATTAAAAGAAGACAGAGATGACAACAGCAGGTGGTTTTCACCCACATTGGGTTTCCACATTATATCTTGGTGTTCATTTGTGTTGCTTATGTGTGATGCTTTATTCTACTTTTAATGCGCTGTCTAATGAATTTCTGATATACTGGTTAAAGTTCAATGCATGATAAATTGGGTAAATCAAAATTTCTCAGCATATACATTGGTTTCCTTAAGTACAGTCGCGTGAACACGCTAGTTCACTTAGCTGAAGTAGTGTATACAAATATGTTTTGAAAATTAAATTATTGATTTGATAATACTGATTCACCCCCCTCTCAGTATTATTTCCAACACAATGAACCGATAGATTCCTATCAATATCAAGGATCTATTGTTACAAATAGCGTTTTATTACTCAAATTCATTTATAAAATACTAATATGATAAATACATATAGAATACTACTAAAGTCCCTACTCTACTCATTAACATGATTTAAATTCACAAAAGCCTTTAGAAAATGATATGAAAATTGAGAAATAAAGCAAGGAAAATATGACAAATATAAGGCCCAACATCACCCCCCAACTGACCTTTTTGCATGACCTCATGCAAATAAATGGTTAACATGTAGGACAGTTAAGGAATAAGCTTCATAAGCTTCTTCTCCTCTATTCCTAAACCCATTTCTTTCTCGGAGCTCTTCAAAAGCTACCAACTTACCTACTTCTGATAATTCATGATTAGATTTATAAAATGATTGGGGACACCAGATCATGGGGCACCGATACCTGCATCCTATCTAGTGGCTACCTCTTTCCAGCACCAGGTGAACATAGTCTTCTATTCTAGCCATAGCATACCGAAAGTTATGATAACCAAAAGGTTCTCTGTTCTTGACTTCGTTTGGTGATGCCTGCCATCTTTCCTTGGCTCCACAAAGGGCCTCCTCTCTAATATCTTCTAGATATTCCATTCCCGAGTGCAAGACATCATATTGGGTTTGTACAAGTGTAGGATCAACACTAGGCTTCTGTATGAAAATTTTATGACGAATTTGTGTGCGAAAGGGGTTTTGAGGTTCCCCTCTAACCCAAAGTTCAAGGACATGTTCTTGTCTCTGGAAAGTATGGTAAGCCTTTTCCCACTTATCTTGGTTTCTAGAAAATGATATAAAAGCTTGAAATTGAACATCTCTGATGAAAGGGATAAGATTTTCTTCTACCTGTTCTTCGAAAAAGAAGTTGTGCATATACAGCCCACAAAGAAAGTATTGTGTATATTCATCCAATTCTTGAAAAATAGAAATAAAATCCAATACATTCCTGAACTCGTATGGTTGTAAAAATTGTATTGCTCTCACTTTAAGCAATAAATATCATTCAAGCAAGTATAAAGCATAATTTCAGGTTGGGGACTTGCATGCCAAGGCATCTGAGTAAATAGAGAAAATCTCCTTTGTCTTCTCTTCAATTTTTCTTAATCCGTTCCTTTAAATTATGGACCTTCTTTCTAGATGATCTTAGGTGTGCATAAGTCTCATCTTTCATTGTTGTCAATGCTTTAAATCATTCGAGTAGCTCTTGATGTTCTCTCTAGGGAACTACTTCTCATTGATATCTTTCTATGGTCCACTATTGTTCTTCCATAGTTTTATGTAGAATTATAATGGAGTATCAATAGAGTCTTTATAACACCCTTGGGGAAAAACAACGTTAGGATCATTATCTAAATCCAAGATAATAGTGGTTGTAGAATCAACAGGAGAAGTAATAATTGACGAATTTGGTGAAGCTCCCTATTCGGGAGGACTATCAAGATGGACTACAAGTTATTTTGTTGAAGTGGTCACAACTTTTCCAAAATTCACATTATCTAATAAAATTTCTATCCCTTCTAGTGCTTCGCTACTATTGTTTCTTGTTCCATCTGATCTGAAGTGGATACATCTTGAGCTTATTTTTCTTCTGTTAGCTGCTCAGGAGGGTTTGAAGAACTCTGACCCTTCTTTAAAAGTCTAGTGGACCTCCTCCTTTTATTAGGGAGGGAAGCTAAAACTGATTCCAACCTCTTCTCCAATCTACTAAGTTTTTGGGGTTTCTCAATATGTACAGTCTCTTGCGAAATATTTTCTATCATGGGGGTTTTATCTAAATTTTACTCACTGTCTCCCTCTGGCTGCTTATCACTATTTGGAATTTCCTTATATGTTCCAGCAATTGTTTCGTTTTCCAGAGGAGTGTCATGATCATCATCGTGGTTTCTAAAGAACCCTTCCTAAGTCTGTTGGACTTGGCTAAGGCTTCTTATAACCAATATCTTGATAAGTCCATGATGACTTATAACTGCAGCTTGGTCCTTGGTCCTCCTTAATCTTGTACCAGTCTCATGTAATACTAAATTAAGAAAATATGGGAGGTTCAGGGTTACCTTTTGGCTCTGGGATGCCATAAGTTTAAGATGAGTCCCCCTTACTACATCGTATCTTCCATCACAAGTGATGTACCGCTGGACAATCTCTGCTATCTCATTCCATGGCTCAAGCAACGAATTGGGGCCATAACCGTTCCCCTTTCAGATCAATTCTTTGTCAGGAATTCAGAATAGAAGAGTCATGTTCTAAAGAGAGGTGTGTATTTCATACCACTTTTATTCTTCCATTGAAAACCCTGCCACTTCTGCTATTGCACTTTCATTTACTTGCACCTGTATTTTTCTCACTACTACTACACCATTATCTAAACTCTTAGTGAATTCTAATGCTAACACATTGTCGAACATCTATAGACATTCAAAATATTCTATCCATTCATCTTGAATTAAAATGTTGCTTGCCTGTTCTGAAACCTGCATCTGCGTGGCTTCATTTCAAACTGAATTCCACCCATTGTAAACTGTTCAGCAGGGTGCAATCTTGCAATTTAGAAACAACAGAGTTCACAATATAAAACAAAAATAAGCTTGTACAGAGTATAGGAGTTTTGTCGAAATGCAATAGTATTCAAAAATGTAGATAACAATCGTTTATCAGTGCCAATTCTCCCCCCCAATAAGAGTAAAGGTCATCCATGGCCGTTAATCAAATTTTGACAAGATGGCAGATTTGGCACATTTGGAAGATAATGGTACATTAATGTAGTGCAATAAAGCGACCGTCAAAAGGATAAATATAAATTGTGATATATCTATGGCGCATGAGGAAATGATTATGATACGTGTGTGGTAATAATAGTGTGATTTATTAAAACCCATGAAGGATGTGGACAAAACAAAGGCATGGGGAAATGTGTACAAAGGACTAGATGGATGGAAGTAATAGTTATATCAAGCGTATCATTAGAGAAAAGAAACAGAGATTAATTTAGAATGTTGATTTTTAGGAAAAAGAGTATTTCTAATATGTAGAATTATAGTAAAATTCTCATAAAGAACCAAACATCACCACATTCTCGGAAGGGTTTAAGAATGTCCATAAATAGATTTAACGATCGTTCTTGTTTTAATTTTGAAGGAACAAAATGCCATGATATATTGTAATTATTGGTTTTAATTCAATACCACAGGCATGGCCTCTAGTTCCAGTAGACATCCATAGCCTCGACAAGGTTGCCTTTTTAACTCTTTGAGATGTTAGTGTCCCATTTACTAAGAGATTTTCCGAATTTTGTTGCTATAATTTTTTTTGAAATATTTATAGAAGGCCATTGTTCTGATGTGGTGACAAGTTAACAACAATTCCATTCACTAGATCTAATGAGGTGTGTTAGAGCCTAGATTTGTCTCAGGCTGAAAAGACAAGGTTCTAGGTCCACATCAAACCACGCTCAGCCTCGTAGCTAGCCTTACGAGGACAGGAGAGGGCTCTCTCTAGGTCGATCTCGGCACAAGACAAGCGATGGGGCTCGAGACGACTGATTTAGCAACTGATTTTAGGCTAGGTATTAAGTGCAAAGGATTTGATTTGAGTTTTTGAGGATTTTGTGTTGGAAACAGGGAAAGGCAAATTGGGCTCGGGGATGAGGCACAGTTTCTGCAGAGTTCTGATTGGGGCAAGGAAGGAAATCGTTTTGATGCTTTAAATTGAGTGAATGAATAGATCGGACTGGTGAGGAGCTAAGGAGAGCAAGAGAGTCTCAAGAATTCTCCTTAAACAGATGAAAACATGGAAATTTAAACAAATTCAAAGGCAGAGCATAACAGTTAATGGATTCCACCTTAATCACTCATTTGTTCAAATTCAGAAGAAAAGAGAGGAAAATGATACACATAACACTAATGAAATTACAATTACTTAGAGAAGCACACCATCAAAACATAAAGCCACATGGATCCCAAACAGTGTTGCAAAACCCTGGTCTTTCCTTAGCCAAAAATGCAGAGATAGAATGTACAATGATATGCCAAAGCAATCCCAAGTGTCCAACCCTGAAAATGACTTAGGAATTACATGATATAGGCTAGCCCAACCCATTCCCTTGCCTCTAGGGGTCGAGATCATCATTCTAGGAGCTGTTTCAACCAATTCTAAACAAAGCACTAAAATCTAGGCAATCAAAACAACTTGCCTCTATAAGGTAGGAAACAGATTCATTCATTAAATTTTCACTTTTTGGTGAATGAATCCTCTAGAACAAGTAAATAAGTGCCAAAATTACATCATGTTTATCCAATTACATCAAGATAGATCAAAAATTACATCACAAAGCAAAACTAGTCAAACTGGCCGAATTTCTGAGCTGGAAGGTGAAAAATTGAGCAAAAATCCTCTGTGCGTCGCGCCAATTTCTCTGTGCGTCGTGCCACTTTGAGGCTAATTTTGAGGCACTTCCTAAAGTAAAAATTGAGCCCAAGTGTGCTTGTTGGAAATCCCTGCCTATCTACTTTCCAACTCAAGTGGAATTTCTAAATTTGGTGCTCATTTGCCCCTCCAAAACTTCAATCTCCCAAGATTGCTTCCTGTGTGTCAAAATAGGGGTAGAGAGGTCATTTTTTGAGTGTTTTTGACCTCCCGAGGACTCAAAACTTGCCCAAAATTCTTGGCCATGCACCAGAAGTCATGATTTTTCATGAAAAATCCAAAAATATAAAGTTTTTTCCATTTGGAGCTTCCTATCATAAGCGCGCGCCACGTGGCGCGGCGCACAGGGAGAAAAACCCTGTTTTTTGTACAAAAATTTGCCAAAATGCCAAAAATGCCCCAAATTTCTTGAAATTTGGGCTGGAGCTTCTTCATTAAGTTTTATGCTGGGCTAAAGAGGCTTTGGCCAATATCTGAAGACGATCAAGCTCCCTTTGCCTCTTTTGCTTCCTTATTGCCTTCCTCAATTTTGCCTTCAAATTCCTGATTCGGGCCTTGCACACCTTGTTTCGTGCCATGTAGTGGAAAGCCATGTGTCTCAGCAAAGCATGGTCCTTGTCAGCCTTGTCCAATAGCCTCTCTAAGTGCATGTTAACTCTCTCGAGATTAGACTCTCGATCCTCATTAATCTCTTGCTCCAATGACGTGAGCTCAATTCTTCTCCTTTGTGCAGCCTGGCGATTCTCACAGATGTTCTGTAACTCCATCATTGCTTGCTGATCTTCAAGATGTTTGTTCCTCTGCTCCAAATATCTCATGGTTCACTTAGCTCTCTCCAAGTCAAGAGATAAGGCTTGGATCTCTGTTTGCTGCTCCTGGATGATCTCCCTAAGTTTGGCACTTTGTGGGCCCGTATCTGTATCATCATCATGAATGAGAATGAAGTCGGTCTCTCTTTCACCTGAAGGCCCCTCATCCTGCATTGGCCTCTTGCCTTTGTCCTGTACTGGTGGTGCTGATGGAGAAAGCGAGGCCCCTTCCACCCCGGGTGGAGATAACACTCGCTTTGCCGCTGCAAACAAATTTCTGGTGCCTCTCTGATATGTGATGAATACTGACACACTAGTGGTCTCATGGTGCTCATACTGATGAGAAGGTTCACCTTCATGCTTAACCTCTGATAATCCCTGCGAAGCTCTGAAGAAGTCATGAGAGATGAAATCATCCCAAGTGATGCCCTGTAGTCCAAGCTGATGAACCACCAAAATCTTAATAAGAGCAAAATGATAGACACTGTTAAGTTGCTGCTGAGGTGTTTTGTGCTGCACAAGGGTGGTCATCCTCTCTATGTTCTAGCAAAAGAAATACGGAATGTTCATCATCTGTACCCTGGTGAAATGCATGAGAAACCTGATGTGATAAGCATAGAGACGAGAGAATCGTCCCTCACAGCTGAAATATTTCATGATCAACTTCATTAGTGGAGCATATTCATCGGGAAGACTCTCTTGAGCTGCCTCAAGAAACCGGTTTTAATGTATGGCTCATAATGCTGCCGGTCAATCTTCTTCTTCTTGTGCCATGGTTCTCCAATGTTCGGTATGCCAGTTGCTAATGAGACAGATTCTGGTCTAAGTGTGAAGGTGACACCAGCTAAGATAGCTTGATCTCCATGTAAGTGCAGCACGAATAGATGAGCTAGTTCATGATGAAATTGAACACTAGCCACCTTTTGACAAAACTCATAACATCATTGATGCTGAAAACAAAACATGGCAAGAGGGCAGGCCTGCAATTCTGTAAGGGTGATTGGTTCTTCTCTTACATGTCTGCCACTTTTATGAGGCCTCCGGGGTGCCGGTTCTTCCAAGGGTGAGTCACTTTGGGTTTCCACTTCGTAGTCTGATGAATGCTCAGATGCCATGATTGATGTTTTATCAAACTACCTTGGAGAAAAAGATGCTAGTATATGAAAACTATTTGGACTGCTCTTTTGTGTGCAAGGTCTGCCAACAAAGTCTGCCACCAAATTCTGCCACCAAAGGGCAAAAAAAAATGCAACAAGGACTGTTAGGAAGGGGAAATAACAGTGAGAAATGGGAATTATTGGGAGAAATTTGATAGGGAAATAGGGGAGAGGGATTGAGGGATTTATGTATGGGAATAGGGTTTAGGGTTTGAGATTGTTGTATAGGGTTTGGGGTATGAGGTTGGGGAACTTGGGACAGAGCATGTAGGAGAAGGGAATAATGAACTTAGGTGATAGGGAATTAGGGATTGGTGAAGATAAGAGCACAATGGGAAGGAGAAATGATTTTGGTGGCAAAATAGTGAGTTCTGAAACCCTGACAGCAAGTTTGCTTATGTTTATAGAAGGAGGGTTTGATATATGTGTTCACCCATTGTCATCCATAAACCACCATCACTAATCACAACATTGGATGAAATATCAAAATAGCAACACTACCTGGCAAATCCACACAAATTATGAGCAAATTGGTGAAATTTGAAACAATTTCGGGCTTTCAGGTGTATGCGTCGCGCCACATACCCAGTGCACCGCACCGTTTCAGTGTGCTGCGCTTGTGTAAATTTACACTGGGAAATTTCTCCCAATGCGCCGCGCTCCTCCAGTGCGTCGCGCCACTTGTTGTATGTGCTGCGGCGGCCAAGCTTCCTCCGATTTCACCCAAGTTACTCACTTGCTCACCCAATTTACTTTGAAATGCTTCCCTTTGACCTTGGCATGTAAAATGACATTGATCCTCATGGAATTATCTTTATAAAGACATGGAGACATGGATTTTATTTTTGATTCTCCAAAAACCATTTTTATAATGTTTTGAAATTGGCACTTTTTCACAATTAATACAACTCTGTCTTTTTGTTTCCTCCTTGATTTTTTGGTTGAAATAATGAAATCCTTGGCAATTCTCTGCAGGAATAGCTGACAAGGAATTTGGCAAAGGAGACCATGGCTGCGCCTGAAGAATTCGAGAACTGAAAATTTTTGAAAACTATTACAAAAAACGAAATGTCGACTTGTCTTCAAAACAGAGTTTTGAAGAAAAGTCATAATCCATCCATATGACGATGAAAATATTTGAAATGAAAACTTATTAAGAACCTCCCTCTAGCCTGCTGGCTTTATTGGACATTGTGAAGACACAGTTTGTGAAACCGTAGACCTAGTGACTGAAAATAACTCTTGCTGATCAAAAGACACGAAAACTTGATTTTGATGAACAGACCTGAGCCAGCAGTGCAAAGCACGAGGGGAATGAATGACAAAATCCCTTCCGACAGATTTATGGCATGCTCCTAATGGAATGCAACTAATCGAGCGAGATGGGACACCTAAAAATGAAATGCAAAAAGAGTTTTGATCTCTGACGAAGGGATGACCAAACCGACTCTAACAAGGTGAACAAGCGGGCTCGTGATGATACCTCTTGTCCTTCGACTTAAAATCCAAAGGCCATTACCCTGGCTTGGTGACCAGAAATGGTAATGTCACTCCACTAGATCCTATGATCATGGTAGGTCGGCTCATGATGAGACCTCCTATCCTCTATTAAATTATAATTTTCATTAATCTTAATAGGTTACTTAGTAAATGGGGTGGCATGTCAACTCCTTAAGAGTTAGGGATGGTGTAAGAAGTATTATAGTAATTACTTTTCTAGTTTGCTAATTTTTTCCTCAAAAAAAAAAGTTATGGTCGTTTATCATTAGAAGATTGGAATTAAAAGATATTCCATAAGTGGTGATGAAAGGAATGCAATATAGGAATTATTGTAATTTTTCTACAATTATAGAAAGAATTAAAAATTCACGGAAATTTCAAAATTCTGATAATGATTTCTCATAAAAGATTCTCTAATGATAGCCATAAAACAAATTGGTTTCCCACCATCATATAAGGAGAAAGCTAAAAATGTTCCTTGCCCTAAAGGAATAAATATACCACTAAAAAAATGATCATTGCATGTTAAATATCAGTGGTTGTATTTAAAGGAAACAACGTTGTGCATAAAGAAACAGTAACATGATGAAACAAGAAGTGGTTGTGACGAGGGAAAAACAAATGTGACTAAGGAAACAATGGTTGCGGCTAAGGGAAAAAAATTTGTAAATGAGGAAACAACGATTGTGACTACGAGAACAACAACTGTGACTGAGGAAATAACGACTGTGGCTAAGGAAACAACAACTATGACTAAGGAAACATCGACTATGGCTAAGGAAACAACAATTGTGGCTGAGGAAACAACGGATGTGACTAAGGAAACAAAAATAGTGTCTGAGGAAACATTGGTTGTGGTTAAGGAAACAACAACTGTGTTTGAGGAAACAATGGTTTTGGTTAAGGAAACAACAACTGTGTCTAAGGAAACAACGGTTGTGGTTAAGGAAGCAACAACTATGATAAAAAATTTAGCAATGATTTAATTTCATATATATATATATATATATATATATATATATATATATAAATATATATATATATATATATATATATATATATATATATATATATATATATATATATAGATATATATATATATTGAATAAATAACAAAAAATAATTATTTACAGAAAGTACAGAATTTGTTCAAATATATTTACCTTATTGTGACTGTGGGAAAACTGCCCCCATCAGCTACAACCTGCAAATTAACATCATTATAGATTTCATGAAGAAAATAATCTTTGGTAAGTGGCTGAAGGTACAGACGGAGCTAATGCCCATTGGAAAGGAACAAAATGTCGGCATTATCAATTGTAGTAAGGCATACTGTTCCATTGTCATAGACTTCGGTGATTTCGTAAGGGCCAAGCCACCTCGTTTGAAGTTTACCTGGGAAATATTGGAATCTCGAATCGTATAGCAGCGCCCAATCTCCTTTTTGGAAAATTTTCTTTTTAATCAAGCTATCATGCCATTTAGCCCTTTGTTGCTAAATCATGACAATCCGTTGTAAAGAAAGAAGACGCATTTCATCTAATTCATTGAGTTGTTGTAAGCATTGTGTTTGTGCTTCTGTGAGGTCCAATCTGAATTCCTTGGAAGTTTTGAGAGTCTTAACTTTGAATTCAATTGGAAAAATGGGTTCCTTACCGAAAACAAGCTGATAAGGTGAATAACCAGTAGTATTGTGTCAGGTTATCTAATAGGTCCATAAGGCCTCTAGGAGCTTGGCAACCTAGTCTTGATGATTTAGAGATATTGTTTTAGTTAAAATCGCCTCTAAGACTTTATTAGTGCTTTCCACCTGCCCATTTGCTTGCGGATGGTAAGGAGAAGTAACTTTGTGTTTAACATGGTAATTTTGCAGCATGGTTGAAATTTTGTGAGCAATGAACTATGATCCCTCATCTATTACAAGCTCCTAAGGTAGCCCATATCGAACAAATAGTTCGAACAAAAAATTAATGACTGCTTCTTCTATGGCCCTTGGGAGTGCTACTGCTTCCACCCATTTAGTAACATAGTCTGTACAAACCAGAATGTATGCTTTCTGATTTGAAGGTGGGTTAAAGGGGCCTACAAAGTCCATTTCCCATATTTTGAATGGTTCTAGTACAATTTGCGGTTGAAGGGGAATTTCGTCAAAATGAATGGGATGACCCATCCTTTGATAGTTATTGTTAGTGTCAGTCTTTCCAGCCTTCCTCCAGTGATCAAACGTGCTCTTACAAAATGATTTTGAAGTGTCAAGGTCAAATTTTGTCATTTCAGTGAGTCTTCAAGAAAATTTGGTCAGTAGGCATTAGGTCTAGGGTTTGCTTTCACTCCTTCTAAAGTTGTCCAAATGGCGGTCCATGTCATCATTCAGCTGAGTCTATCATCATTTATAGGGTTTTCATTATCATCTCAGTGTCTAATGGGTCATTTTACATCTTGTCCATGCTTCAGTTCCGCCTTGGCAAGCTCATTTCCCTCTCCTAGGGTTTTGAAGCCAATTTCTCTTGGACAGTCAAATCATTAGCGAAACTTGTATCCTGATGTTCATACACCTTCCCCTATCCTTAAAGTACCTTATCAAACACTTTCCATCACTGAGATCCCCCAAATTCCTCATTTTTGCACAAACCCTAATTTCTAGCTACAACTTGGCAATTTTCTAGGTTGGGCCTGTGTTTTGCCCTTTTGGACCCCTTCCCCTCAATCAATCTCTGAGATTCCACTTTCCCCTGCTTCCTAACATCCCTCCCTACTCCCAAAAATTTCCTCAAGAATTTAGAAGCCCCTTATCCCCTTCATTTCGCTTCATTTCGACCAAAACCCTTGTTCCACACATCAGGATAAGTTTCACTAAAATGATGTTTTTGAGCAATCAAAGATGATTTTTTCAAAACTGAGAGAGGTTTTTGTCCACAACATGCCAAGGAAGAAAAACCTCCTTCACTTTTTGCACAGGTGTCATGGTTTTAAATAAATGTCAAAAATACTGGCGAGAACGAAGGTGCTCCAAGGACAGTTGGCCAAAGCACAAAAACGAAGGAAAACGCCCGATCCACTCCAAATTTTGGCCAAAGCCTCTTTGACAGAGCATGGTACTTGATTGGGGACTCCCAGCCCAAATTTCAAGAAATTTGGAGAAAATTTTGTCATTTGTGAATTTTTTGTGCCAAACACAGGTTTTTCCCATTAACGGGTCTCACCCCCCGCGCGACCCTTCATCATAGCAACTCCATTTGGCAAAACTAAGCATTTCCAGATTTTTCATGCAAAGTTACACATGCTCATGGATGGACTTGAGATTTGGTGAAGTTTTGGGCCTCCAGAAAGTCAAAAAAACTAGCAAAAAATGACTTTCTGCCACTTTTTTGAATAGCAGAAAGCAGTCTTGTGAGATTTGATTTTTGACAGGGCAAATGAACTCCAAATTCATAAATTCCAGTGGGTTTGGAAAGTAGACTCATAGACCTTTCCAACAAGCCTACTCTTTCCCAATTTGGACACCTGAAAGTGCCCCAAAAGTGGCTCCAAAGGCGCGCGAGCCGTCAAGCAGTGGCGCGCGACCCGTCAGGCAGATTTTTCCAAAATGCACTGTACAGCTCAGAAAAACGCAGTTTGACCCAGTTTGACTTTTTGGGCTGGATTATGATCCTCTTTGATGTAATTATTGTAATTTTATGACACTTTTACTCTTATGTAACTCTTCTAGAAGATTCATTCATGAAAAGGGTGAAAATTAAATGAATGAATTGGTTTTCTAGCTTATAGAGGCAAGTTGTTTTGACTGCCTAGTTTGTAGTGCTTAGTTTAGAAGTGGTTGAAACAGCTCCTAGGATAGTGAGCTCGACCCATGGAGGCAGGGAAAAAGGTTAGATGATCTATATTATGTACTTTCTTGCTCATTTTCATGGTTGGACTCTTGAGGGAGAAGCTATCATTGTATTATTCACTGTATCTCTGCAATTTTTGGCTAAGGAAGACCAGGGTTTTGCAGTCCTTTTTGGGATTCTTGTGGTTACATGTATTGATGGCGTGTTTCTCTATGTACTTGTAAGTGTGTTATGTGAATCATTTCCTTTCTTTTCCTTCTGCACATTAAACAAATGAAGTGTTAAAGTAGAATTCATGATTGTCATGCTCTGCTTTTAAGTTTGTTTAATTTCAATGTTTTCTACTGTTTAAGGAGAATTCAAAGTTATTGTTTGCTCTCCTTAGCTCCTCACCTGTCTTTCCCATCCATTCACCTCAATCTAAGGCATCAATACTGTATCCTATCTCGCCCCAAAGAACTCCCTGCAGAAACTGTGTCCTATCCCCGCACCCAAAATTGCCACCCTCAATTTGCCACCAAAAACCCTAAAAATCCCAAACCAACCCTTTTGATCAATTTACTAGCCTAAAATCAGTGTTACCCTATTGATTATCTCGCCCATTGAAGATTTTACCGAGATAGACCGGAGAGAGCCCTCTCCTGCCCCGTAGGGCTAGCTACGAGGCTAAGTGGTTTGATGTGGCCTTGAGGTTTACCTTTCTCAGCCTGAGGTGAAATTTCAAGCGCTAACATATTGGCGACCATACTGGGGAGAACAAACTTGTTTGTGGATTGATGTGTTTGTTTCATAAGTCTTAGACGGAGCCTGAAGTTACACTAGGTAGCCTTCGAAACGCTTTTGCTTTGCATAAGCGGAAGTAGATAAACGCTGTTTCAGTCAATCTACGTGAGCTTGTGAATACAGCACTTCGATTGCATTTTACCCCAGTTCATTTGTAAACTCTGAACTTTTGGATGATTAGTTGAGAGTTTTCACAGGCTGAAATCATTCACTTGGCGACTCTAAAATCATTTTCAAGATCAGATCCAAAGACTCCACTGGAGGATGATCCCGACCAGCAAAAACATGAAAGGACAACATGGACAGATCAGGTATTCAAGTTGGAATTTCATTCAAGACATTTTGTTCTTTGTCATAAATTATTTCTTCTCTTTTCCCAAGAATGTCAAGAAGGCTTTGCAAAGTATATTGTATTTGAGAAGAGATCCTCGGCCTGCAGTTGATTCTTTCCCTTTGAAGATTGTGAATACCAAAGATTTGCATACCTTTGAGCTTGATCAAGACCTTTCTTCTAAATTTTGTGACGACCATCTTCAGATTGATGAATCTCAAGAGACCAAGACTGATTCTATACCTGCTGTACATACCCTTACACCTTGTAAAATTCCAGATCGGTATAAACCTCTTGTTTTACCTTCTGTTCTCCATGCTTTCCCCAAAAACTATGATCTATACTTGCCAAGGTTTGATGGTGAATGTAAGAATGTCAATGCCGAGCAACATGTGCAGAATGTTGAGAATTTTCTAGATCTTTTTGAAGTTGATGCAGAAGATGTTAGTATTAGGCTTTTTGCTCTTTCTTTGCAAGCCAAAGTGAAGAGTTAGTTCAAAGCCCTGCCTGATGCGAGCATCTCAGATTTCCAGCAGTTTGTCAAAGTTTTTCTCGATAGGTGGATGATCGGGCAGAACATTTTCTTGATCGTAGAAGAGTATAACCAGCTGAAAAGATTGCCAGGGGAGACAGTACAACAGTTTTCAGCCAGATTTAATCAAGTTTATTATTCGATGCCAGTTGATATTAGACCTTCTCCTAGATCTTCTCTCTTGCACTATCCGGGTGCCTTTGATCCGGAGATGGAGTTTCAGCTGAGAGAAAGGGATATTGCAACACTTCATGAGATGCAAAACAGTGCAGTAAATGTAGAGGCACATCTGCTGATCCGAAGGGCAAGAATGAAGGAAGAAGAGATGAAAAACATAGATCCGGAAAAATCGACATCTCTAGAGGTAAAGCTTGACATTTTGGTAAGTGCAGTGGAAAAGATGATGGACAGGATCAACGCAAGAAATGCTTATGATGTTCAAGCCCATGGCTTGCTGATTGAAGAAGAACAAGTTGCTGATCCAAAACATTTTGTTTCTTACCCTAGTTGTCATAGATCTAATAATGATTGTTTTGTAGATCACCTTGGAGAAGAGAGATCTGTTGATATGACCTGCATGATTGATGATATGTTTTATACCGATGATTTGCCTCGGTTTGATCAGTATGATGATGATTATGTTCTCCAAACAGAAGCTAATCTTGCAGACAAATCAGCAGCTAGTTTGTGGGAGGAAAAAGTTCATTTTCAGCAGCTTGAAAACAATGTTCAGCCATCACATATCAGCTATGACATTGCCGAGGAAAGTGCATCAAAGTTTGAAGTAAGTGAAGGATATTTTCCTTTTTGTTTTGATTCGTTTCAGTTCATCAGAGATAACTACCATGCAATCGGAAATCAAATGTCAACAAGTCTTGATTTGAATCATCTTGAGAGCAATGAAAATTTTGTTCAAGACTTCTCATATTCAGATCTGCAACCCCCGAAAGCCATTGATTATCAAATTGCAGATGAAGACTTGGAAGTGCACACGCATGATTTAATGATTCAAGGTGACTCCGTACCATTCTGTTTTGAATCATTTCAGTTTTTGAAGGGTAGATTGCATAGTAAATCTTCAAATGAACAGCCTATAACAAATCAGCAATCTCTCAGTGTTAATGTTGAGGATGAGACAGATAACAAAATTCTTGAGCAGCCTGTAGCATCAGATTTGCAGCCACCAAATGAAATTGAAAGGCAGATTACAGATGAAGGTATGGCAGCCGAAATACATGATTTGATGATACAGGAAGATTCTATACCCTTTTCTTTCGAAGCATTTCAGTTTATAAGGAAGAATCTTCATAAAATCTCTCAAGAAAAAGATGAACAGCTAGAAGGATGTCATACATTTTCAATGGATACATTGCAGCAGTCTTTTCATTTTTTTCATGATCCAATAGCTGATGTTTTGGATGAGGTTTGCAGTCAAAGTCTTTCTCCATTGACTACATGTGAGCTTGAAACATGTGCTGATATGAATTTGATCCGGCAGCCAGTTTCTTTCTTATTTTCCGCAGAGGTCTCGTCACAAGGCTCAGATCAAAGTGTGCATTCATGGTATGAAGAGAAGAGAAGTAATCCATTGGATGAGCTCAGTTCCAGTGTGCTTGAATTTCAAGATCCTTATGCAGTGTTTTTGGAGGTGGATAGAGAATTCATATCATTCTACGGATCTGTTTCTAAGTCGTCATGGGAGTTGCATTTTATTAGTTCTCTCTTGTTGGTCATAAGCGAGAACTTGTGGAGAATTCGAACAGCAGATCGGATACTTGCTTGGTTACATTGGTTGTTTCATTTCACTTGATCAGGTGATGTATGAAACTGTTAGAGTAGGTTGTGATGAATAAGCTCCCCTTTGAGCATCATTTTCAGTTTGTCGGTTGTGTTTCAGTATCGAGTCAGTTTTTAGTTGAGTGAGAGTCAATTTGTGTTGTCAACTCATCAGTTTTTAGTCATGCATTTCAGCTTGAGTTTTTGACTCCATTGCCCAATAATTGTAAGGCACTGGTCTGCTCTCCCAGAGGTCTAAGGTTCTTGGCACCTCCAAGGAGCTACCATCCCCATTGGAGCCAATGTTAGTGTCAGTCTTTCCAGCCTTCCTCCAGTGATCAAACGTGCTCTTACAAAATGATTTTGAAGTGTCAAGGTCAAATTTTGTCATTTCAGTGAGTCTTCAAGAAAAATTTGGTCAGTAGGCATTAGGTCTAGGGTTTGCTTTCACTCCTTCTAAAGTTGTCCAAATGGCGGTCCATGTCATCATTCAGCTGAGTCTATCATCATTTATAGGGTTTTCATTATCATCTCAGTGTCTAATGGGTCATTTTACATCTTGTCCATGCTTCAGTTCCGCCTTGGCAAGCTCATTTCCCTCTCCTAGGGTTTTGAAGCCAATTTCTCTTGGACAGTCAAATCATTAGCGAAACTTGTATCCTGATGTTCATACACCTTCCCCTATCCTTAAAGTACCTTATCAAACACTTTCCATCACTGAGATCCCCCAAATTCCTCATTTTTGCACAAACCCTAATTTCTAGCTACAACCTGGCAATTTTCTAGGTTGGGCCTATGTTTTGCCCTTTTGGACCCCTTCCCCTCAATCAATCTCTGAGATTCCACTTTCCCCTACTTCCTAACATCCCTCCCTACTCCCAAAAATTTCCTCAAGAATTTAGAAGCCCCTTATCCCCTTCATTTCGCTTCATTTCGACCAAAACCCTTGTTCCACACATCGGGATAAGTTTCACTAAAATGATGTTTCTGAGCAATCAAAGATGATTTTTTCAAAACTGAGAGAGGTTTTTGTCCAAAACATGCCAAGGAAGAAAAACCTCCTTCACTTTTTGCACAGGTGTCATGGTTTTAAAGAAATGTCAAAAATACCGGCGAGAACGAAGGTGCTCCAAGGACGGTTGGCCAAAGCACAAAAACGAAGGAAAACGCCCGATCCACTCCAAATTTTGGCCAAAGCCTCTTTGACTGAGCATGGTACTTGATTGGGGACTCCCAACCCAAATTTGGAGAAATTTGGAGAAAATTTTGTCATTTGTGAATTTTTTGTGCCAAACACAGGTTTTTCCCATTAACGGGTCTCACCCCCCGCGCGACCCTTCATCATGGCAACTCCATTTGGCAAAAACTCAGCATTTCCAGATTTTTCATGCAAAGTTACACATTCTCATGGATGGACTTGAGATTTGGTGAAGTTTTGGGCCTCCAGAAAGTCAAAAAACTAGCAAAAAATGACTTTCTGCCACTTTTTTGAATTGCAGAAAGCAGTCTTGGGAGATTTGAGTTTTGACAGGGCAAATGAACTCCAAATTCAAAAATTCCAGTTGGGTTGGAAAGTAGACTCACAGACCTTTCCAAAAAGCCTACTCTTGCCCAATTTTGACTCCTGAAAGTTCCCCAAAAGTGGCTCCAAAGGCGCGCAAGCCGTCAAGCAGTGGCGCGCGACCCGTCAGGCAGATTTTTCCAAAATGCACTGTACAGCTCAGAAAAACGCAGTTTGACCCAGTTTGACTTTTTGGGCTGGATTATGATCCTCTTTGATGTAATTATTGTACTTTTATGACACTTTTACTCTTATGTAACTCTTCTAGAAGATTCATTCATGAAAAGGGTGGAAATTAAATGAATGAATTGGTTTCCTAGCTTATAGAGGCAAGTTGTTTTGACTGCCTAGTTTGTAGTGCTTAGTTTAGAAGTGGTTGAAACAGCTCCTAGGATAGTGAGCTCGACCCATGGAGGCAGGGAAAGAGGTTAGATGATCTATATTATGTACTTTCTTGCTCATTTTCATGGTTGGACTCTTGAGGGAGAAGCTATCATTGTATTATTCATTGTATCTCTGCAATTTTTGGCTAAGGAAGACCAGGGTTTTGCAGTCCTTTTTGGGATTCTTGTGGTTACATGTATTGATGGTGTGTTTCTCTATGTACTTGTAAGTGTGTTATGTGAATCATTTCCTTTCTTTTCCTTCTGCACATTAAACAAATGAAGTGTTAAAGTAGAATTCATGACTGTCATGCTCTGCTTTTAAGTTTGTTTAATTTCAATGTTTTCTACTGTTTAAGGAGAATTCAAAGTTATTGTTTGCTCTCCTTAGCTCCTCACATGTCTTTCCCATCCATTCACCTCAATCTAAGGCATCAATACTGTATCCTATCTCGCCCCAAAGAACTCCCTGCAGAAACTGTGTCCTATCCCCGCACCCAAAATTGCCACCCTCAATTTGCCACCAAAAACCCTAAAAATCCCAAACCAACCCTTTTGATCAGTTTACTAGCCTAAAATCAGTGTTACCCTATTGATTATCTCGCCCATTGAAGATTTTACCGAGATAGACCGGAGAGAGCCCTCTCCTGCCCCGTAGGGCTAGCTACGAGGCTAAGTGGTTTGATGTGGCCTTGAGGTTTACCTTTCTCAGCCTGAGGTGAAATTTCAAGCGCTAACAGTTATCACAACTACGAACGTATTTATTTGCATCTTTAAATATTGTGAGCCAAAAGTAGGCCATCTATAAGACTTTGTGTCCAGTTCTCCAATCGGCAAAGTGACCCCCACAAGGATCATCATGATAGGCCTTGAGGATATCATAATTTCATCTTCTCTAACACATCTTTGAATCTAAATATCAGCCCCTATATGAAAAACATAACTGTCCATCCATGAAAAGCACGCGTTGCGCTGGATAATAAGCTTTTTTTCCCCAAATAGCAAATGTGATGGCAATTTTCCAGCTACCAGATAATTTTCTACATCAGCATACCAGGGTGTTTTGATAGTTACAACAAACAAATGTTCATCTAGGAATTGTTCTTAAACTGGGGAAGAATCAACTACAACTGGAATTCTTGACCAAAATTCTGCAACAAGGTTTTATTTTCCTAGCAGATCTTTTATGGTAATGTCAAACTCCTGCAATAGAAATAACCAGTGAGTTACTCTACCATTAGTAACAGGTTTGTTAGCTAAATAACGAATGACAGAAGGCTTTTTATCCTCTTCTTGCCCGAGGATTGCTCTTATTGTTGTATTTGATCCATATGAGGATATATGAAATGGTAAATTCTAGTTTGGTCCCCTCAACAAATAATTTATTGAGACCATCTTCTTTAGATCTGCAAAAGTAGTATCACATTTATCATTCCATTTGAATTCAACATGTCTAGTCAATACATATAGAGGTGTTGCAATTTTTGAAAAAAAAATCTATAAAACAACAATAGTAACTAGCATAACCAAGGAAACTGCATACCTCTGTCTGCGTTCAAGGAGTATGAAGTTTAAGAATTACCTCATTCTTGGATGGATCTAATTGAATGGTTGTAGCATAAATAAAATGTCCCATAACTATGCCCTCTGTCATCATCATGTGACATTTTTCGTGACTGAGGCACAACCTGGTGGCTATACATCGTGCAAGAACTTTCTCAAGATTCTGCAAATCTTGGTCAAATTCATCACCATAGGGGGTAAATTCATCCATATATAGTTCAAGTCCCTCACTAATCAAGTTAGAAAAAATACTAAGAATTTCCCTTTGAAAAGTGGTTGGTGCACTGCACAGCCCAAATGGTAAGACCTTATATGAAAATGTTCCCCATGGACAAGTGAACGTAGTTTTGTCTTTGTCTTCAGGGACAGTTCATATTTGATTATATCCACTAAACCCATATAAGAAAGAAAAAAAAATCTTTCCAACAATAGTGTCGAGGACTTGATCAACAAATGGAAAGGGAAAATGATCATTTTGCGTGGATTTATTTAATTCTCTGTAGTCGACACAAATTTTCCATTTGCCACTGTTTTTGGGGATACCAGTAATGGTGAAACCCACTGACTATCAAAAATAGGATATATAAAATTAACATCAAGAATTTTTTGAAGTTCTTGTTTAACTATATCTCTGAGGTGTGTATTTAGTCTTCTTTGTGGTTGATGAATGGCGCAAGCATCTTTCTCAATATAAATATGATGTGTACATAATTATGGATCAATTCCCTTCATATTTGAATATTCCCAGGAAAAATCCTGTTTATATTTTTGAAGAATTTGGATTAACCTTTCACATTGGAGGTCATTAAGGTCAGCATTAATATTCAAGGTCTTGCCAAGCTTGATTTCAATAGGAATTTTGTTATGTACTGCATTCGTAGGTATGTGTTCAATGTTCAAATCATCTAATGGATCTCCTTGGGCTTTGTTATCGAGCACAACTTTCAACATTTGACAGGTTGGGTTCCCAATAATAGAAGGTTGATTAATGAATCCATTAATTACATCATCCTTGGTCTATTTTTTAAAGAATGGATTTATCAACGATAAGAGGAGAACATACATTCCTTCCTGATATTCGGGTGGGGAACATCTAAAATCATCAGTCAATATGTTGGGCTTAGCGGGAGGGTATAAAATAATATTCTTGATGGCTGGTACTTTAGCAATAGTCATGTTTCTAGTTCAACACCCTATATATGCATTTTCAGTGGAAAGCCATGGTCTTCCTAATATCAAAGGGTGTCCTAATTTATTTCTAGGATTGAGGACCAAAAAATCTGCTGGATATTCCCAAGAATCCACAGAAACAATAATATCATCCAAATTTCCTTCTGGTTTTACAATAGATCTGTCAGCCAACTCCAACATAGTTGGAGTTGGTTTAAATCTAGTTATTCCAAGGAGTCCACAAGTTTCAAGTGTTATAATATTTATGGTTGCTCCTAAGTCCACCAAGGTATTTGGGAAATTATATCCCTGGATCTGGACAGTAACAACAGGGTTTCTAGGGTCATCATATTTAATGGGTATTTTTTTCCCCATAATAAGATCAGAGAGTTTCCCTAAAACATGGACTATAGGAGTGTCTTTATGTTTCCTACCAAGCTTCTTAACACAATTCTTTAATGGTTTTAGCATAAATTGGTATCTATCTAATAGCATGTAGGAGAGGAATTTTGATATATAAATTTTGTAATTCCCCTAAGAGGTCAAAATTAGGTTGTACAAGTGATTTTACTATGGTCAACCTTTCAGGGAATGGGGGAGCAGTGTCTGTAGTCTCAATAGGTGGTTATTTTTCAGTTGATTTGTTGGATGACTCTGCTTCAGTAATGATTACAACATGATGAGACTGGTTTTTCAATGACTGCTCCTTAACAAGCTTATCATTTTCTAATTTCTCTTGATTTTTTGAGCGGTCTTTTGGAAAGATGGTTCTTCTCTATCTCAGACATAGTTCATTACATTCTAAAGAAGAAGAGGGATCTAAAGTTTCTAAAATTTCAAGAAATTTCATAGGTCTCCTATTTGGATTCGAGTTTGGTTGTATAGGTAACTGAGGTCAAACTAGAGGTAGAGCGTTTGAAGGTAATGGAAGTGGAGATTGTACTTGTGGTTAATTTTGTGGTTGAGGCATTGCCCCCATTGGTTGATTAATCGGTATAGTGGGGTGTTTCCAATTCTGGGACCACATTGGCCCTTGAGTAGATTGATTTGTCTATTACAGAGGATACAAATTATTTGATGTATTTTGCCATGAAGTTGTGGAATATTGTTGATTCAGCCAAGAGGGACCGGAGAATGACTGATTTGTCCAGGGTGGTAAATTGTATGGTTGTGGCTGCCAAGTATTAGGAGAATGTTGTTGGCCCTGCCAATTTGATCCAGGAAATTGCTGCTGAGCAAATTGTCCAAGAAAAAACATAGAAGGGTCCTGTGACATACCTGATGGGTGATTCTGCCATTGTTGTCATTGTGCCACAAAATACGTTGGTTCTGGCTCTTCTTCAGCTTCCTTAAATACAACCTTCAGCCCAGGAAGTGAAGGGAAACGATTATTTGAATTATTTTTGGTGAAAATGGCACATGTCTCAACTGTGTCCAACAAACATTCCTTGTGATTATGCTTCTTTCGACAGCAAGAACAAAAAATAGCCAATACTTATTCTGCTTCAGCATGTTTCTGTTTTACCTGCAAAATATCGAACTATGTTGTTAGGGTACTTAAAATATCAATTTTAAATTCTTTTAAAAGATTACCAATTTCTACTCGTGTAACTCCTCTGCCTGCTGTTCTGCTGAGAGGATCACGAGTTCCAGGTTTGATTCATGTACTTCCTCGTGAACACCTGATACACAGTTTTATGATGTCATCATATTATTCTTTGGAAATGTCACCTTGCCCCATTAAATTAAGTGTTTCTATCCATTCATCTTTCATGCCCCTAATCAAAGTAGTTTTCAATACATCCTTAGGTAGGGTAGTGTATGGTGATCTTTGTAAATTATATTGGAATATTTCAACATATTCTTCCAAAGTTTCATCTTCTTTTGACATCATTTTAAATATTTCTTCCCTTAAATCCCTAGATCGGCAATAGTCCTGATATTTAGTGAGGAAGGATTCTTTCATTTGATCCCATGAGGTTATAGTACCACCTCCCAGCCCCATGAACCATCGTAATGCTTCTCCCTTTAAGGTAGAAGGAAACAATTTTAATTTTTGAGGGTCGGTAGTATAATCATAACCTCAACATAAAACATCAAACTCAAACAAAAATGCATCACGATCTTCAGAAGCCATTCCATGGAAATTTGGAAGGTTTTGCAACAGAATAGTCTTCATTGGTGCATTAGCCTGCGAATCAACAATAGGATATTCTATAGTTGTAGTTTGTGTTCTTGCTGCTGCATTTTCCATTTGGTTAAAGATCTACAAGTAATCTTCAAGAATCTCGTAATCAGGAGGTACTATCTAGAAAGTAATATACTTACGGGGTTCCGGGCCATGACTAGGTCTCACGGCACTATTCAGATCAGGAACTTCGATTTCTATCCTTACAATAGGTGTTGCAGGGAATTTTGGCTCAGAAGGTCGTGGGTATGGTTCACTTGTCTCACCTCCCCCTTCCCTTAAGTTACAAGATTGCCCCTCACTTTTACTAGAAGGACTAAGATTCCTAACATATATGTCTTGGAATCTCTGCTCAGATCCTATATTTTTATCATGAATCTCATCATTAGATGCAACAGATGACCCTGCTACTCGAGGGGAAAAAATAGTAGAACCCTTCCCAGATACTGCTCGGGGACCTACCGACGCTTGAGACTCTGATTTGTGAATGGTTTCGTCTATAAAGGTCATTCTTCCAAGGCCAACTTGACCTTGGATTTTGGTGGCTTTCAGGGTGGATATCTGATCTATATCTATTTGGTTCATAATCCTTGGCTTCTTTCTATTCATACACACTAAACGATCTAAATGTATCAGCTGAGGCTAGGCACTAGCACAAGCGTTTTACTTAGGTTCATGTGCATGTTCTTACCTTCCATCTTTAATACCCATTCCTCAAGGGATACAACTAACACTCTCTTTGACAACCTCCCCAATAATGACGCCAAGATGTTAGGCCAATTAATTGTTCCTAAGAAGGAATAACTAGTTTGCTAAATGTTAATTTATTAACCCGAGGTTTCGTTCTATTATTTCAAGGTTATCAACATTGTTTGTGCAAGAGAAATGCAATTATGACTAGTTTCTAAGGTTCTATGGAAAATCAAGACTACAATATTAAAGGAATCAATTCAAAATGCAATCTTCAACTATCACAAACTATTCAAATTGTTAACTTCAATAGATCTCTAAAGGAAACAAAAAAATGAAACCTACTGAATAGCAAGTTGTTTCTTAGGGAAAAACTACTACAGAGTGAAAAGATAACTCTACAAAATCATATTAACTAACAACGATTGATCAAATGAAATAGCAATCTATGATAACTCTACAGGAAATGAAAGAAAATAATACTTCTTCTTAATGAATTAACCACGACAAATCTATCCTTATAAAAATTCCAATAAACCTAATTTAAGATAGAGTATTCAAATTAACGAATAAACAACAAGAAATTAAAACCATTGCACAGATGAAAATAGATTGAACAGAGAAATCAAATGCTAACTTTAGTGGTGCAAAACAAGACATCGCTGTCCCAGTATCGGGCCCAAATCCGAAATCAAACTGCCTTACAGGAAAATCAACATAGTAGACTAAGTCTGAATAATAAATACTTCCATTCAAATTGCAGAGGAACTAGTTGCAAAATAATCACAAGTCAGAGTTTGTATCAAAAATAATATTACAATTCGAATAACCCCTTTCGAGATTCAATCACCATTTTTTATAAAGTAACAACAGAGGATAAAGACCAAAGAGTCTATTTTTAATAATGAGTGATCTTGAGAATCTGAATATTCTCAGGATTGCTCTTTTAAGTTACAATGATCTTGATACATCCGAGAAGTCAGGTCGAGAAGTCATCCTCAACTAACTCATTCCAAACAAGGTGTAATAGTTTGAGGCTTGTGCGGTATTCTCCGACCGTTCCAGGAAACAACAACAAATATCAATGAATCGATAGATTCCTATCAATATCAAGGATCTATTGTTATAAATAACGTTTTATTACTCAAATTCGTTCAAAAAATACTAAGATGATAAATAAGTATAAAATACTACTAAAGTCCCTACTCTACTCATTAACATGATTTAAATTCACAAAAGCCTTTAGAAAATGATATGAAAATTGAGAGATAAATCAAGGAAAACATGACAAATATAAGTCCCAACAGGAGGTCGTCAGGGTTTGCGAGGTTGGTCTTGCAAAGGTTCAACCAGTTCAAGCCCTGACTCCTTATACCCTGACCTCACTGGGGACATGCAAAGAAAAATAGAGAAAGCGCAGACCGCTTTGATACCACTGATTAGAACTTATACAAGAACGCAAAAGATTACAGATATAAACATAAACATTGAGATGCAACAGAAACTAAACTTCATTTCATTAATATCAAAGAACTGAGATATTCTTACATACAAAATGGAAATAAAGTAGCTCGGGCAATGGTAGCTTATCTGTGAGAAGAGATGTGGCAGCTATATGCCTTTGAACTATGTTACAATGAGGCTGAAGGGCCTTTTATTATTGAACAACAAGGGAAAACCCTAACCCCAAGAGATGGAACGTCAAGAGTTGTGGGTCCTGTTGGGGTTAGTTGGGCAACCAACTTCTTGGGTTCGTAACTTGCTCATATGATCTTTTTTTGGCGCGTACGACACCTCATTGGAAAGATATCTCCGAGTACTAAAGGATTTGCTGCTTGTTGCGAACCTCAAAATAACGTCGTGTAGGGGGTCAAAACAACTCCGGAAATTCAAGACCCGAAAAACTGCTAAAAATAGTAAATGCTATTATAATCAAGGAAACGAATGAAACTGACTGGAGGTCTAGGTGGAATAGGTGGGTGGCCACCATTATAGAAATTAATGTGTAGATTATAGATTTCTCATGAAATTTACTAAATCACAAGACTCGAAGCTACTCTGCTGATATGTGGAAGTTAATTCACCATCTAGAACACAAATCATAGACATGCAAAATGAAAGATCACACATGCACAAAGATTTATCTAGGGGAAAGAAACTACTAAAAACTCCTTCCTATATGTATTGCATTAATCAGAGATTAAATATGAAATACATATGCTTTCTCAAGATTAAGCACACCCTGCAAGTGTATACTCTATCCCTCTGCCTGACTGACTGACTCTGGCCAACACTAAGCCAATTTTCAAGCCCTCCAAGCTCCTATTTCCTTCCGTTGTTCCTTGAGGAATTAGGCCACTATTAATTAGGAAATTTCCTCATCTAGATTGTGCAATTCCTTTAGGTCATTCCTCTGACTGCATGGACCACCTGTACACATTGGAATATTCTACAACTGATAGTACATTGCCTCAGAATCTCCATCTCAACTTGGTCACTTGAATTCTCTACATACATGAGATAAGTTAGGCTGATTGATTAGTTATCGAGATGATCACTGAGTGTGGTTGAAGTTCCACTTACACAACTTTACCTTCCACTAGTTCCTCTAACTGTTAGAACTAGTTTAACTGACCATAACTCAATTTAAATGAATTAAATTTCTACAACTGAAATTAACTCAACCTAGGCTCCTAAAAATTAGGAATCACCGCACACAATTGAACTTCATGCCCCTAACTCGAATCAACTGAGCTAAACTCTTATTTTTTAGGAATCAACTCAAGTAAACTAAACTTCAACTTAGCTCGAATTGAGTGTTCTTAACTGAGTGAAAAGAGCCATGTTACCTCAGTTAACTCCTCTAAGTTATCTGTTGATGTGGAATTTCGAATTTCCTCAATTTGATTAAGGAAAAATCAAAATTGAGACTTTCTTGCTACATTTTCAACACTCCCTCTCAGCAAGAAAAGTGTTATCAACCACCCCTATCTTGCACCTGTGGAATGTATTGCATGCAACACCTCTCACTGGTGTTTCTTCTACTGTAACATATACAACTAAGATGCATCCAAAAAAACATTGAATCAATTGTGTCTATAATTGTCTGCTGGGAAAAACGTGTTGTTGCTGACTCTACTACTGAGCCTCTTGCTATGCTATCAACACTCCTCTGCATTCCTCGGTATCTGACTGAAACTAATCCTCCTGCTACTGAATACTTTGATCCCCCGTAGCTAGGTAACGATCCATGAGGAGAATGACTCAATGGACCCTATCCAAATTTCTACAACCCTTGGACTAGGGATTCACATCACCCACCTCACACCTGGAGGTATGGTTGCATGTACTCCCTCTACCCACCTGGATCAAACTCTCCCGTTACCAGAGGTCTTTGCTTGAGTGAATGTTGTTGGGTCGTTAATATACCATTATTATTGTCACTTTTGAACGCTTATTCCACCATTTCTACCATTCTTCATCACGTCATTTATCATAATTTATCATATAATTCTATTTTACAATGATTTATGCTTTTATGTACAAATACTATTTATTCTCCTTTATTTCTAATAAATTGATGATTATGCATGATTTTATCAATGAAAGTTTAATAAATTGGTTATAACATTATTCACCATTTTTAGGCTCCAAGATAATTTCCAAATTGAAGATTTGATCATTAAAAGTGCCAACTCAGAAATGCGCTAGAATAAGAAGTGACAGTTTTGCGGTTGAGATTTTGAGCAAATGAAGATGAATCTGGAAAATCTAGAACATGGGTTTTGTCCAGAACGGACCAAATTAACTTTTTTAAAGAACGGTTTGCCCAAATTCAACTTGTATTGAGAGAAACGTAGGGTTCTTTGAGCACGATTTTCTCAGATTCGCTGTGTGGCCGTTTTCCAAATCTCAGCTACAAAGCCAAATTCGCCTTGCTCTTGTTGAAATATGGATGGAAATATATCTTCTTGTTGATCAATTGGTTGGAAATAATCTAATTTTGTAATAGAAATCATCTATGTTGTAACTTCTCTCTGATCTCTCTCTATTTAAATGAAAACAGAGATCAGAGAGGGGGATGGATTCGAATGATGGAATTGAGGATGAATTAGAGATTCAGAATTGAGGATGGCAGAGAGAATGGATAATGGCTGAGAGATGGAGAGATTTCTTGTTGTAATCCACTGTAACTCTGCTTTGATATTTTAATATAAATTTGGTTGCCATTCCATCTTTGATCCTGAAGTAACCCAGCAGCATCCGCTGGCGGCTAAGGGCCCAGCCTCTGGTGGATTGTGCTGCTGCTGTATATTATCTCTTTGGTTTATGCGTGGTTTTCATTATCAACTTTATTTGGTAATCTGGTATGTTCTATTATTTTACATCACGGTTCTGTTATATCTGATTTATGTTCAATTGAGTAATATCATTCTCTATGACAGGAATGTCGTATTGATTCATCTTGACTTGGTAACGCATTGTTGTTCTTTTAATCATTGATATAACATTGCTGGTCCTTACAGAATGTATTGTTGTTCAATTACAGCGTATCTGTGTTGTAACACTCTTTAATTGGTATTACTGAATTCATCTTAGAGACCATATTTCCTTGCGATTACTAAATCTATGAACGTTGTTGTTCCATTCCAAAATACAGTCGTATTCTTTATAACTAAGACTGATAATCGGATTACCAAGATCAGATTACTATTAAGGTGTGTTGTGTGTTAAGTCATTGTGTATTTATATTTGACTTTCCAGTGTTGTTTCATATTCTATCATTAATCGATGCTGTTCTATTTCCGTGTGCTGTCCGATTTATTCTTAGAGTAAAGATTGCTATTAACTTGGCTTTGTTGTTGTTCATTTCCATTCATTAGAGTTTGTTGTTTAGATTCCTTTAATTACAGTTTGCTACCCATTTACTTTGTTTTTCATTTCTGTTGATTAATTGCAATAGTTTGCTTTTAAAGAGTTTTCCTAGTTTACTTTCAATGGCAGCGTTAGTTCAATTTCTATTTCCTTTTAATTGCTTTAAAGCAGGACTGTTAACTGTAGAGAACATTGGTTATTGCTTCCTCGTTCCCAGATTGATTGTCTTGTTCTAGTTTGATTTCAAATGCATCAATCTCTAGAGGAATGAGTTATTGCTACTGTATCATCAATTGATGGTTGTTTGAGTGAATGATTTAATTACATAGCATTTGAGTTTCTTGCCGTTCTAATTAGATTTTGTTTCCAAATTTCATTTACTTTTGCATTTTAAGCACTATACTGCAAAACATTACTCTTGAGTAAATAGCCGCCTCAGATTGAGTACACTCTTGAAATAAAAAGTCGTCCCTGGGTTGATAATTAATGTGAAGGTAATTAGGAGTTAAAAAGACACCTTTTTATCGCTCAACAAATGCCTCCACTCTGCCTCATGTCTACTTCTCCATTTTTTGTTGATCCACAACTTCTTGAGGGTTCTTTTGAGGCTCCATTTTGAGAGGTAAATCATTCTCCCTCACAACCATGATGTCTTTAACCCTTTCCTTGCTTCTCAAGGATTTTCATGCATCTTCTACCTCAAGTGCATACAGGTTCTTGACTCAAGCATCGATCTGTTTCACCAGTCCCATGACTATGTGTCTCATGAATGCTTTCCCTTTGCTGAATATCACATCGTAACCATGGTCTTCCAACAATGCTATAAAGATGATATTCTTTTGTAGAAAATCCTATAGATTCACAAGCTCATGAAATGTACTAAAGCAAAGACAAGAATCTACTTCTACTTTCAACCAGTGGAAGCCAATAGATCGATGAAAACAATAAGAACAAGAGGAAGAAAAATCAATGGCACATAACACAATAAGTTTTCCCGGGGAAAGACACATCTCAAAACCCCTACTATCTATATTGCATTAATTAGAAATACAAGATGATAATACAATTCTTGTTCTCAAAATAATAATCCTAGTACTCAATAAAATCAATCTCCAGCACACAAGCAAACTCTTGGCCAACACTTAGCCAATTATCCAACTCTCTCCAAGCCCCTATTTCCTTGCACAATTCCTAAGGCTGATTAGCCCATAAAAGGGGAACCAGTGCATCCAAAACTGCAACAATCCCTTCAAGGTTCAGTTCCTGATTGCATGCACCATCTGTACAACTCAGAAAATTATACAATGGATAGTACATTGTCCCTGCAGTCTTGTCTCAACTGGGTCTTTCTCAGAATCAACATGCATGAGTTTTTGATGAGGGAATCTTCAGTTAATTGGAGTAGCACTAGTTAATGCATTAGTGCACCAACTGACTGTTAACTCACTATTAGTTCCTAAAACAGTTTGGAACTAATTTAATTTAGCTTAATTCAGTAAACTGAGCTATCTAATTAAAACTCACAATTAACTCATCCTGGACCCCTATAATATAGGAAGAACATATACATGACTTCAAAAAGACTTCCAACTCGAAATTCCTAAGCTAATTAATTTAATTAAACTTAATTAACTATGTACAAGTTGCTATGAGAATAGAATTCAATTTTAGTTCTCAGTTTAATTCAAGGAAAAATTAAAATAGAATTTCTGGATTCTATTTTTATGATTTCTTGTTGCTATTTTCAACACTCCCTCTCAACAAGAAAGGAATTCAACTCGATCCTGATCTTGAACCCTTGGAATGTTCTGCATGCAACAGTTCTCTCTAGTGTTGTTGCTCCAACAACTCCAAAAAAAAGAAAAAAAATCTTCCAACCTAAATCAGTATGATGCCTCTGTCATCAAAATCTCTAACGGTTATTGCCTCTATCATTTGAAAACTTTGCGCTTCTGCTGAATCTGCCTTTCTACACTGTTGTCAACCTTTCTCTGCACTCTTCAGTATCTGACTGCTCTACTCTTTGTCACTCTGATCTCTGACTGCTTCAATCCCACTAATTTGTCCCGCTACTATGTACTTTGGGCTCTCGTAGCAAGGTACGATCCATGAGATAAAACCTCTCAATGGACCCTACCCAATTTCAACCCTCTTGGGACTATCACTTCACATCACCCCACCTCACACTTGGAGGTATGGCTGCATGTAATCCCTCTGCTCACCTGGCTCGAAATTCCCCACTACTGGAGGTCTCTACATGAGTGGATGCCTCCACTCGGTCTCCTCTCGACTTCTCCAATTTTGGCTGCTCCACAATTGTCTGTGATTGCTTCTGAGACTACTTATTCTCTTCTTTAGTGGATCTCTACACTTAGTCTCCTCTCAACTTATCTAGTTGTGGCTGCTCCACAACTTCCTGAAGCTGCTTTTGAAGATTCTTCTGGGGCTGCATGTTGAGAGGTAATTTACTCTCCCTCTCAACCACCAAGTCTCTAACATTTGCCTTGTTTCTCAACGCTTTTGATGCATCTTGTACCTCAAGTGCATACAGGTTCTTGGCTAGCAGACCAATCAGTTTTATCTATCGTGTCATCATGAAATTTTCTAGAAAAAGAGCTGATTTTAAATCAACAATATCTCCCTCATCCGAACTCCGATTTGGCCGATTTATTTTTTTTAATTTGAGTATTTGTTCCCAAGGAATCCAGATTTGCTATTTGTTTTTGAAAATTTTGTAAAAAAAAAAAATTAGATCTACTCTGCAAACTCACAAGTCAAAAAAAATCCTACTTTGATACCATGTAGAAAATCCTATAGATTCACAAGCTCATCCAATGTACTAAATAAAAAGATAAGAATCTACTTCTACTTTCAACCAGCAGAAGCCAATAGATCAATGAAAACAATAAGAACAAGAGGAAGAAAAATCAATGGCACATAACACAATAAGTTTTTCAGGGGAAAGCCACAGCTCAAAACCCCTACTATCTATATTGCATTAATAAGAAATTCAAGATGATAATACAATGCTTGTTCTCACAAGAACAATCCCAACACTCAATAAAATCAATCTCCAGCTCACAAGCAAACTCTTGGCCAACACTTAGCCAATTCTCTAGCTCTCCAAGCCCCTATTTCCTTGTGAAATTCCTATAGCTGATGAGCCCATATTAAAGGGAAATCGGTGCATGCAAAATTGTGCAATCCCTTTAAGGTTTAGTTAATGATTGCGTGCACCATCTGTACAACTCAGAAAATTATACAACTAATAGTACAATGTCCCTGCACTCTAGTCTCAACTAGGTCTTTCTTAGAATCGACATGCATGAGTTTCTGATGAGGGAATCTTCAATTAACTGGAGTAGCACTAGTTAATGCATTAGTGCACCAACTGACTATTAACTCACTATTAGTTCCTCAAACAGTTTGGAACTAATTTAACTAAACTTAACTCAGTAAATTGAGTTATTTAATTACAACTCACAATTAACTCATCCTGGACCCCAATAATATAGGGAGAACATATACATGACTTCAGAAAGATTTCCAACTCGAAATTCCTAAGCTAATTAAGTTAATTAAACTTAATTAACTATTTACAAGTTGCTATGAGAATAGCATTCGATTTTATTTCTTAGTTTAATTCAAGGACAAATTAAACTGGAATTTCTGGATTCTATTTTTATCATTTCTTGTTGTTATTTTCAACATCTTCTTTAGACTTGGCACAAACATAACATATTTTAGTCAAATAGGGGATCCTGACTCCCTCTTAAAGGTTATTGTACCGATCCCGGTAGCACTGTAACTTCTGTCATCTCCAAACTCAAATTTCATCTTGAAATCTTTCTCCTCCAAGTCACTGAAAAAATCTCTATTCCCCGTGATGTGGAATGAGGCACCATTGTCCAAGTACCACACACTCCCCATCATGGTGCTCTCCATGCATGTGATGATAGTGAAGTCAAGATCGAATTGTGAAGTCAAATATTCACCTTCTATTGCTACTGCAAGCTCCTTCTTGCTTGCCTTTGTGTGTGGACACTTTGTGGCATAGTGCTCGAATTCATGAAAATTGAAACACTTGATTTTGGACAAGTCTTTCTTCTTACCCCCTTGAATGGATTCAGCCTCACCTTAGGACTTCTTTCCCTTGGCCTTCATTCATTTTCTGACTAATGTAAAGTCCTCTTCCTCTTCTTTGGATGAGATTCAATCTATGGTTTTCCGCCTTATTACCTCCTACACGAAGTCGGACCACAGGCATTCCCAATTCGATAGTTTCTCCCTCCCATTCACCAAATCTTGATAGCTATGCTAGCTCTTGGGAAGGCCCAGAAGGGCTAGAGTTACCAAGTCTTCTTCAGCAACATTAACACTAACCCCACCAAGTTCATCACGACACTATGTAAACTTGCTCAGATACTACAAAATTGTGTCATTCCTCTGCATCTCGATACTTCGAAGTTTCTCCTTGAGCGCCAGCTTCCTATGGTCACTACTATTCTCGAACAATTCTGTTATTGCTTTCCACATCATGAATGTATTTTCTTTTCCATGGAGATTTGAGACAATATGGTCTCGTACTACCTCCGAGATGATTCTCCTTACCTTGGCTACATCTTTGTTCCACTGAGCGAGGTTACGAGCATTAGATGCTTGAGGTTTTAAAACACTTATCTTGATGCATTCTAGCAACCCATTGTCATCCAATATTGCCTCCATGTAGTCCTTCCATGCAACAAAATTAGAGGTGCCTTCCAAGGCATACTCTAACCTTAGTCCATTGAAAGCCATCTTCTTAGTCCTGAAGAAAACCTGCAACACCGATCTTCAAATTCGAACCTCTGAGACCCAACTTCAAATTTCTTGTTCTATTGTGAATCCAGCTCTGATACCATGTAGAAATTAATGTGTAGATTCGAAACTGGTCATGAAATTTACTAAATCACAAGACTCGAAGCTACTCTACTGATATGTGGAAGTTAATTCACCATCTAGAACAAAAATCATAGACATGCAAAAGGAAACATCACACATGCACAGATATTTATCTAGGGGAAAGCAACTACTCAAAACCCCTTCCTATATGTATTGCATTAATTAGAGAATATAGATGAAATACATATGCTTTCTGAAGCTTGAGCACACCCTGCAAGTGTATAATCTATCCCTCTGTCTGACTGACCAAATTTGGCCAATACTTAGCCAATTTTTAAGCCCTCAAAGCTATTATTTCCTTACGTTGTTCCTTGAGGAATTAGGCCCCTATTAATTAGGAAATTTCCTCATATGGATTGTGCAATTCCTCTAGGTTCTTCCTTTGACTGCATACACCACTTGTACACATTGGAATAGTTTACAACTGATAGTACATTGCCTCGGAATCTCCATCTCAATTTGGTAACTCAAATTCTCTGCATGAATGAACTAATTTAGGTTGATTGATTAGTTATCTAGATGATCAATGAGTGTGGTTGAAGTTCCACTTCCATAACTTGACATTCCACTAGCTCCTCTAACATTTACAACTAGTTTAACTAATCATAACTCAATTAAAGTGAATTAAATTTCTAAAATTAAAATTAACTCAATCGAGGATCTTAAAATTTAGGAATCACTGCACACAATTGAACTTCATGCCCCTAACTTGAATTAACTGAGCTAGACTCCTATTTTTAGGAATCAGCTCAAGTAAACTGAACTTCGACTCATTAACTTGAATTGAGTGTTCTTAACTGAGTGACAAGAGCCATGTCACCTCAGTTAACTCCTCCAAGTTGTCTGCTGATGTGGAATTTTGAATTTCCTCAATTTTATTAAGGAAAAATCAAGATTGAGACTTTCTTACTGCATTTTCAACAACTAATATCCACCTGGATCAGAAATACATGAAAAACGCGATTGCAATCACATTTTTAAATGTATTTCTCATTTTTCATGTAGCAGGGTCTATCGAAAGTATGCAACATGGTTACTCCTTCGATGAGGAATTAAATTATGCATCCAACGAGTGCTCGCACTCGAAATTTGAGTAAAACTATAGGGAGAAAAGTTGAAAATACGTGTTAAAAAGTAGTTTTTTATTTTCCCTCTAAAATTTGATGATGTAACCTAATTTTACTTTATTATTTACACTATTATTTTATAATATTACTTTGGAGGCCCATTTTAGACCTCAAAATTTCTCTAATGTCTTGGCGCATTGTTGGAGGTTATCAATGTTTGGTCTGAGACCTTGGAGAGGATTATAGTTGGAAACTTTATGGCAGAGGGGTTAGCAAGGTGAGTGAGAGGAGCTCGCATAATTGGATTATAGGAGCAAAGACACTACTCGGGCGCTCAACTCTAGTCACCCAGGTAAGCCTACGAAACAGTTATCTCAGCCTCTATAGTGTAATTTTGCATTATATTTAGAAGGAGTTGTTTAATAGTCGGGTCAGTCTCTGGGCTTTGTAATTTCTAGCTAAGGGTAGCCTAAGTTTACGAGTAGGCCATGCCCATTGTAGTGATGTATGTGGTTTATTTTCTTTTGTTTGGAATTTTGGGTTAGAGAATTTGGAGTGGGAGGCTAGCCTACGACTCCAATGTCATTTAGTCGAGTCAAGTGACAGAGGGGGGAAAGATAGTTGGTGTGGTGCTCCCAAATTTCTTCTAGTGGAACATATCTATTCAAGAGTTGTTTGTGGGAGAGGATTCACATAAAATTGGGATGTCGGATGGGGTCTTCTACTCTGGTCATGACAAATTGATGCCAGTGAGGTGCGTCCATGGTTTTAAGAACCTCATCTTTGTTTTAGGAGGCAAGTTGTTTGGGTTGGTGGAAAAATTGTTAGAGGAGGGTTATTATGGTCTTTCAGTGATAATAATGTAGTAAGGTATGGAGATGACCCCTACTAAAGGTTTCCACTTAATAAAGTGGAATGACTCTTGAAGCCTTGGAATTCTGCAGTTGGACATTGGGGGTTGGTGGATTCTTGGGTTCGTGGTGCATCATAGGAGGTTTGGCGCTGGGGACAACGAACTAGAGGGGCGCTGAAAATGATTAGACAGAGGGACAAAACAAGGAGAGGGATAGGACCGCGAGGGCAAGGGGAAGAGCATAAAATAGAAGTTGGGGCAGTGGAGGGAGAAGTGGTCTAGGATGTAGAGCTTGATGAGGAGATGGCCCATAACCTTGATCAGTCACCTAGACATGTTTTTCTTCTTACCTTCCTAGACACCTTAGAAACACAATTGTGGCAAGTCACTACTCTCCTGGAATAGTTGAATCAAAACAAGCACGATGATCGTAATGAAATAATAAATTTCAATAACGACCTGCAACGTAATCAATCAAACATGTAGGATCGCCTATCATCACTTTGAAGAGGCCAAAGGTGACTAGCTGAGCATATGGAGCAACTAGAAGGGCATTTGACACATGTATAATTTCATGTTCATGAGTAATTCGGGCGTCCAGATCCTCCAGGTAATGAGATGGGTCATCCTCCCGTTCAAGGATGTTTGTAGGTTGTGTTTTTATCTTAGGGGTTTTTTGGGCACCTTTGCCTTTTTGGTTCTTAGTTTTAAGAAGATTATGACATTTTGTAAATAGCTTTTGTATTGTTCTTTTGGCCAACAAATATAGTCAGAGTGAGACTAGAAAAACACTGAATTTTGGATAAGCTTCATTATATAATATTTTGACAACTTAATAGAAACCTTTGATCAACAAAAAAATTATAATTAAATTTATTAATAAACATAATATTGAAATTTGATAGTTTATAGTTTATAATTTTCTAAAGTTTATGTAAAATAAATTTAATCATGAAAAAAAAATTAACAAACTTATATTACATTTCCCATTTATGTTTATAATAATATTAATCATTTCCATATATATTTGTGATGAAATTAATTATGTCTATTATTAAGTTAAACATATATTGTTTTTTTTCCTTGGAAAAAGCGTAATTTTCATTAATAAGATAAGAAAATTACATGTTGTATAATATTGCATATATGAATACGTTGTCACAGAAAAGGAACAGTTCAAAGTCATTATAAGCTTTTACAAAAACCAATATGATGTATACTGATAATAAACTTCAGAGAAGTCCAGTAAGTTTCAGGAAAAAGTGTAAAAAGAGTTTTGTCCCAAAAAACTGTAGAAGACAAAATATATGTACATAGAAAAGGGAGAGTATAGAAAAAACTACTGGATGATCTAGAGATCATTCAGTAAAGAACCATTCATATCCATGAATGGTCGATGATAATAACTGTAGAAAATGCCTTCCCTGAATTCCTGTATCTGCCATTGACCTCTGTTCAGTTGCGTTGCCTCTTTGGATAGACGATCAGCGATCTCATTCCTTTCCCTGTATATATGTGAGCATGCAAATGAATCAAATTGAGACTTTAGATAAAAGATATCAGTCAGAATATCTCTAAGTGTGTGCAAGTGACAATGATTAACTTCATTTGTCCAGTTAATAGTGAGCTGTGAATCTCCAAATATCTGAATCTGTTGGCAATTTTGTTCTTTTGCAAAAAGGAGGAGGTATTTTAGACTGCTCAATTCAACATAGTTGTTGGTGCCTCTGCCTAGGCTGACCTTGATTCTATAGGACACTATATTATCAATATGCAACAACGCCCCACCTCCACAGCCTTCGGCTTGAGCTGAACCATCAAAATAACCCTAGGGGGAATTTATGTCTATAATTTCCGGGGTAATGACCTAAGAAGGTCCATTGTCCGGATCCTCTAGGAGAAAATTGTAAATGGCCAATAGTGAAAAACTAGAGGAATCCCAATCGATTTTAGCATCCATGAAAATGGATTTGTTCCTGTTGAGCCAGATTCCCCAACAAATAAGCAGTGGCAGGCATCTAATTTTCTGTGAGTTGGCTTTTATCCACCATCTTTGCGAGGCCTCTTCGATGTCTTGGCCTGACCAATCAATATGTAGATTCAGTGAAGTGAGGATCCTTAACCAAAATGATTTCGAGGCAGGACAGGTAAGGAAGAGGTGAGTAGAATCTTCCTCATGCTGCCTACACAGACAACATCTGGATGGACCGCAGATTGCATGACGCATCAACATTAGTTCAGTGGGTACTTTGTCTTTTAGAATGCACCACATGAAAAGCCTGGATTTAGGAGGGGCTTTTAATTTCCATATGTGACCCCACCACCAAGAAAAATCACCAGTGTGTCTGGCTGCCATTGCGTATGCATAACCTGTTTTGGGGGAGTATCTGCCATGGGGATCCAACGCCAGATAAGGTCATCATGGTTGTCGCTGATCCGCACATTGGCCTCCTCTAGAGAGTCGATGAACCTCTGCCAGTCTTCAACCCAAACATCCGGAATGTTGAGCATTCTATGATCCTTCTAGGTCTAGTTTTGCCAACTGTCCTGATTTTCATTTGCTATATGCGCTAAGTGGGAGATGCAGAGGCCTGAAGGAAATTGCAAAGAGGTCGAGGAAGTATGTGGCCATTCCCGCATCCACTCCAAGCATCCAAACCGATCCTCACTTGAACTCCATTGCCAACTTTCCAAGCCAGACCTCGCTTGATGAGAGAAAGAGACTGTGATATTGCTTTCCAAATTATGGAGGAGCCAGTCGAAGGAACTGAGGGTCTGCGGATCCAGTCCAAAACTGAGAGCGGATATATGTATTTATAAAAAGTAATTTCCTGCCAAAGACTTCTGGAGTTTATAAGCTGCCAGCCCATTTTTGCAGCCAAAGCTTCAGCGAATAACTGCAAGTTTTTTATGCCCCAGCCTCCCAGTTTTTTGGGCTTGTCAATGCTATCCCAACGAACCCAGGCAAAGGTTCTCCCTAGATTTTGTCCTCGCCATAGGAAACGACAGCATAGTTGTTGAATTCTTTTTAATATGCCTTTGGGAATCCAGGCCAATGACATCCAATAAACCGGAATAGCTTCTAGAACAAATTTGAGTAGAGTGAGCCTACCTGCTCTAGAGAGCCATCGTTGTTGCCAAATGTTGATTCTGCTTTCAATCTTAGCAATAAGCCAAGCCCAATCTACTATGCGATAACCATTTGGTTTCAATATGAAACCCAAATATTTTAGGCCATCATCCAAGTCTTGTCTCGCGTATTCAAAAAGTTGGAAGGCTAATCTTGCTTCATTCGGCTGGCAGGAAACTATGATAATAGTTGATTTCACAAAATTTGGCTGCATACCTGTAGATTTACAAAAAAGGGATAGAATGGCCTTGAAAGCATAAGAGTCTTGAAAAGATCCATTTAAAAAAATCAGAACATCATCTACAAATAAGAGATGGGTTATAGAGGACATATCAGAGATTCGACACCAACCAAGGAGCCTTCCTCTCTGCCTTTTTTAATCAGTCTGCTAAATCCTTCCATAATGAGGAGAAAGAGCAGTGGGGAGAGAGGGCATCCCTGCCTAAGACCTCGTTCCACATGAAAGAACCCCGAGGCCGCTCCATTGATGAGTATACTGTAGGAGACTGATGTAAGACAACCCATGATCCAGTTGATGAAAGCAAAGGGAAAGCCAATGTGAGTGAGAGTAATCTGGAGATAGGACCAACAAGCACGATCAAAAGCTTTGGAGAGATCAATTTTTAGGATGACTGATTTTTTATGGAGCTTTTTAATCGAGTGAAGAGCTTCCTGAGCGATACCAATTGCTTCATGGATCTGGTGATGGCTGAGAAAGGCAAATTGTTCCTTGGATATCATTCGGGAGAGGAAGGGCTTAATGCGAAGAGCTATTGTTTTGGAAATGATTTTGTAAATGCTATTGCAGAGGGAAATGGGTCTGTAATCATCAAAAGAGGAAGGGTTGTCAGATTTAGGGATAAGGGCCAGGAAGGTCGAATTGAAAGCCTCCAATATTCTGCCAGTTTTTTGACTTTCTTCAATGGTCTGGAGGAGATCATCTCCAATTAATTCAAAAAAGGAGTTGTAGAATTCAACCGGCCACCCATCAGGCCCCGGGCTCTTATCCTTTTTAAAGCACTTCAGCACTGCTTCAAGCTCTTCTCTAGTAACCTGGGAGTTTAGGTCTTCAATTTCATCTGGTTCGATAAATCTGGGCAGAGCTTCGGTAGTGTGAATGATGCTTGGAAGAGTTATTCCAATGGGGGCTTTGTAAATATCAGAGAAGTGTCTAATCCCCATGTCAGCCAATTGCTCAAAAGTACCCGCTTTCCTTCCTTTAGTATCTTGTAATTCCTAGATTGTGTTAATGGCTTTCCGGCCCCTTGCATATTGTTGAAAAAAATTTGAGTTTTCATCACCTGCTTTGAGCCAGATTGCTCTGCTCTTGAGTCTCCAGGTTTCTTCTTTTGAGCGAAGAAGTTTAATTCTTTCAGTTTCCAGCTGAACCAACTACAACTTTTGTTCAGCCGAGTTTGAACCATTGGGGACTGATTCTTCGAATGTGAAGAGAGCCATTTCAATTCTTTGTAGTTCTTCATCTTCTTTCCTTTGTTTTTCTCTAGCCCAGGTTATTGATTTGAATTTTAAAGCTGCTAACTTCTTCGCAAAAACCTCCCCAGGATAGGAGATCTCATCCTGAGAGAAATAAGTGTTCTATAGTAGTTTCATTAATGGGGATCGTCAGCGAGCCTACCAGTATGGGCCTTTTAGGGATATTGGGTAAACCAGGAAGAGGGAGTGATCTAAGCAAGATGTATCCCCCTCTCTTTGTTTGCCCTTATATCTCTATATCTTACCTATCCCAACAAGCAAGAGTTGGCTGGTCGACACCAATTGACTTGTTTTCTCAGCTCGCGCCCCCCGGGGCCGGCATTGATTGATCATTCATTTCAAGGGGGGTACTGCTAACTACCTTTTCCCCAATAGTGATTGATAGTTCTGATCCTGCACCTCGAGAAAATGCTGTTTCCAACTGAGATTATGTTCCACTTTATGATAAGAAGATTGGGCAGAGCTCGAATAACAAGATTGAATCCAAGAAGCCTAGACCAAGTTCTGGAAACTCGGCTCTAGCAGCCAAGAAGAGATGAGTTTGAAAGGTGAAGGGGGTTTAGAAAAATTACCCTTAAGCTCCAAAAAGATGGGAGAGTGATCAGAGATCCCACCACTACCCACCCATTGACAAAACAGATTTAAACTTGCCATGAGAGGGGCTTTGATCAAGAAACGGTCCAACCTTCTAGCAAGGGCATCTGCCCCCATTCTGCGATTCCTCCAAGTTGGCTTAATCTTAACAGGGTCAATATTTAGAAAATCATGGGCATCCAACAAGTTTTCGAAAAAAGCTGTGAGATGATCGCTTTGACCCCTGGAACCCCAAGATTCCGCTGATCCGAGAGAGAAATTTAGATCTCCACCAATGATTATATTTTCTTGATTCATAAAATCAGCCTCCATAAACCTATTCCAGAAGACTTCTCTGTTTTGACAAGGGCCATAGATATTGATAATCCTAAAAGGTCTGTTGAGCTCCAATGATAAGATATCAGCCCCAAGTAGACCTTCTCCTCCCCAGACATTGAGGATTTTTGTAGATCATTTATTAAAACCCAATGAACAACCACCAAAGCGGCCCTTCACATCCAGAAAGTGAAAATCCCAATCTGGAAGAAAACTTAATAAGAGCTTATTGATCTGATGACCTTCCCCCAGAGTTTCTTGAAGGAAAATAGCATCCAGTTTTTCAGACATGCAGAGTCTCTTGAGAGCCAGCTTTTTGTCTGGGTTGGCCGGAACCCTACAATTGAAAGAGAGACAAATCATGGGGGGGCTGGCGCTAGATCAACGAATGTTGAAACGTCTTAAACTATTGCTTTAGGCTCTGCTACTGAAGTAAAAAGAGAAAGATCAGAAACGACTGAAGCAACGACTGCTACTGTAGGCTATGACTCTGGATATGCTTCTAGATCTGCTTCAAGCTCTCGACCTGGTTAAGATGTTGCGCTTGCTTCTGCCACTAGAGGATCTGCACCTGAACTTGTGGAACTAGATGTCACTAGTGAATCTACGTATGGAACTGGGACAAGGGTGGTGAGAGGGTTTCTCTTTGCTCTAAGAACCCAGTCAATTGGGGATTGGACCCTGGAAGCTACTTCAGCACTAGCCCTTTTGATTGCCTTGGAAATTTTTTATTGGCGGCCGCGAGGAGGTTTGGGGGTAATGGTAGGGGGAGGGTCTATGTCCAGGCCAAGGGCCGATGAGGGTGCAGTGGGAAGGGACCTAAGGAAGTATCGGTGCGGCCCACTTGGAAGTGGGCATTCATCGAGCGAGCAGGTGGTCCTATCCACAGAGGGGTGAGGAATGGGGGAAGACAGGGCAGGAGGGGCAGAGGGAATCGGACAAACCGAGGAGCACAACTTATTAACCTCAGCTTGAGAAACAGCACAACTCATAGAAGAAGTTAAATTAACAGAACCTTCTACTGTATGAGAAAAATGAGGAAGAGAGGAGAAGGGAGTACCCGCAAAAGCCGTATCCCGGGTTCGGGATTTTTCAGGAGGACGTTCTGATGCCCTTGCAGACTGATGAGAAGTGGCCTGCTGCGGAGTCTGACTAGAGGGCGGAGTAATCTCTTGGATGTCCACTGGAGAAGAGAAGTCTGAATCCAAAGTTTGAGTGGAGGCTGAGACCAACGCTTTGGCCGGGATCTGATTCTGCCCTGAAACTCTTGGACAATCTTTATAGAGATGCCCCACTTCATGACATTTCTGACAATGAAAAGGAATGCCTTCGTAATCCAAAATTTGCCTCCGAGTAATGTCACCCATCTGTAGCAAGTAGCTCTCAACCAATCCTTCTCTGGTATCTAGGTGCACTAGTATACGAGCCATCGCTAGACAACCTGTGTCTTGATAGGTTCTATCATGATCCAGATAGACACCCAAATCATTGCCTATTACCTTGAAGATCTCTTCCCCAAAAACTGTAATGGGAGAGCAGGCAAACGAACCCAAATTGGCCCAGCTCCATGGTTCTCCTTTTCTAGGTCGAACATTGGCGACCATCTTTTCAATAAAACTGGAGTCATCTCAATGTGCCAATACCGAGTGAGAACCCAGTCTACCTGATCCGGATGGGCAAAAATCAGAGCAAACCAGCCCCGGGAAAGCGAGAGAATACCTGGAAGCTGAATGAGGAGGTTTCCCCAAATTTCCGCTGTCCACTTTCGTAGGCGCATCAGAGTGTAATTTCTGCCTCTTACCCTTCCAACTAACACAATGCTCTCTATGAGAGCCGCTTGTGCCATAGTGATTCCTTCTCCGAAGATTAAACGCTTGCCCCTTTCTCTGATTTTCGAATTCCTTGATTTTTTTGGTCGCTTTGGCGGCGTCTTGGCGACCTGCTCACCTTCCGCTAGGCCAATGTCTTCAGAGTCAACAGAATAGTTTTCCTCTGATGCTTGATCTTGCCCGGGAATGCCTATGAAGCAGCCTGAAGGAGGGGCTGAGCCGACAGGTTGGAAGGTTGTATAGAATGGGGCAGTCCCAAGGATGCCTAATTGTTCAGGCAACAGTCCTTGTGTTGAATGTCGAAGTCCACTCGGTCCTTCTCCTGAAGAGCCCGCACCTCCTTGGGCATTTGTCCCTACCGGAAAAGCCTGCGACCATGTGTTCAGTTCCGACGGAGAAGGGATGGGAAGGAAAGGTGACTCCGGGCCCTCTTCCATGGTAAAAATTCCTTCCGAAACTGCCGGGAGCGGAATCGAATCTAGGGTCTGTGGTGTAACCTCCATGTCTTCCATTTGTGAAATAACTGCCTCAACCCCTGTGACCGGTAAACTGGCTGTCACCGGCTCAGTCAAAGCTGGAACCGGTCGGGTGAAATTGACCCAGATATCCTCAACAGCTAGGGAGTCAGAAGTATAGTCTAGTAGTTGTTCGTCCATCCGGGAGCCAACTGCCCAAGGAAGCAGTGCATCGTTCCTAGAAACCGGGTAGAGGATAGACCATTGTTGACCAAAGGCAAGGAGGCAGTGAAGATGTCTCCGTTCCGTATTAACCCTCAACTGTCTTTACCACCGCGTCTTCTTGTGAGGGCTACACTCTCCCCAGACCGTTGGGGCCTTGACGAAACCTCCCTTGTAACTTGCTACAAACCTCTTGCAAACTGTTGCAGTTTTGAAAAAAAACAAGGGTTTTATTTTAATGAGTCTGCCAGACTGACCCACAGTCCCGTAACCGTCCAGCAAGTTGCTCATGACCACAGTTGTCCACACCTTTTGGTTAGAAAAAGGAAACTGTAGTCAGACTTGTATGGCAGGGAGTATAAGACATTCCGCATCACCATAATCTATAAAAAAAAATAAACCCTACAGAGCGAGTCCACCTAGCCGAGAGCACCCAAGCCAAGAACTGTTATGTTTTATCTCTTGGAGCTCGAGTCCCACCCTCGAATCCTGCAAATGGTTTCTTCATCGAAACCCTCCTCCTCTCTGTCATCGATGCCTCGTTGCCTCCAATTGGCTCTTTGCTACTTATTAGCAAACATCCTAGGTTTGGAATGAGGCATAGATCAGTTAAACATATATACATACATATATATATATATATATAATTAACTCATCAAAAGTTAAGTGCATTTCTTTTTACTTTTAAATTTTTATTATAACATTTTTAAAGAAAATTTTATAATAATTGAGTTAAGTAATCAATCTCATTCATTGTTATTATAACTTAAAAGTGTATTCAATGATTAACAAATGAAATATACTAATAACTTAGTAAAGGTCTAGAGACATTATATATTAATAGTTTATAACTTGGGAAGGGTAAAAATTGTGTAGAGACATATTCAAAAGGTGGTTGGTGAGGGTTGGTAGGGGGTGGTGGCAACACTTGGGCTATCTATATTTTTAGCCTTATCACAATCGCTCAATTTTTTTTTATAGATTTAATAGATAGTAGAGAGTATAAAACCTACCTTCCAAAAATCAAACTATAGAAATAAAAGAGTATAAAACCTACCTCTCAAAAATCAAACTATAAAAATAAGAGAATATAAAACCTACTTCCCAAAAGTCAAACCACAGCCAATAAGATTGACCCAAAACTTCCTACCTAAACTCAAAGCACTGAATCATTAAAGTTAACTCATTGACTTTTATTTTTTAAAAGAAAAACCTTATGCAAAATTTGAACATTTCCCAGCATTTATAAATGATATGTTGTTTCATTGAAATTGGAACTTTTAAATTTAGACTAGTTTTCCTTTTAAATTTGATGTCGTCTAAATATCTTACATTTTGATATTTTTAACTAGAATTTAGTGATCCAGTTTTCCATGAGATTATAATTTCTAATTCATTATATCACATTTCTATATGTATCAGTAAATTAAGTACCTTGAAAAACTAATTAGGGAGACTAACCAACTCAAATATACAAATACCACAAACCTCTACAAGACAATATAAAAAAGTTTGACCTTACCATGATTCAAATGGAGTTTGAAATTGACATTTGATTGCACAAAGTGTTACTCTTTATCCTAGGTAGCATTGGTAGATCAAACCAACAACAAAAATCTTACAGTATCAAATAAAACTTGAACAATCCATTTAAGCAGAACAACTTAAGAAGTTTCAGTCATTCCTGCTTTTCCATTTATAAACTTTTTCATAATAGTGATCCCAATTCCCAATTCAATAGTTTCTCCCTCCCATTCACCAAATCTTGATAGTTATGCTAGCTCTTGGGAAGGCCCAGAAGGGCTAGAGTTACCAAGTCTTCTTCAGGGACATTAACACCGACCCCGCCAAGTTCATCACGACATTGTGTAAACTTGCTCAGATAAAATAGAATTGTGTTATTCTTCTACATCTTGATACTTCGAAGTTTCTCCTTGAGTGTCGGCTTCCTATGGTCACTACTATTCTCGAACAATTCTGTTAGTGCTTTCCACATCACGAATGGAGTTTCTTTTCTGTGGAGATTTGAAACAATATGATCTCGTACTCCCTCCAAGATGATTCTCCTTCCCTTCACTACATCTTTGTTCCATTGAGCGAGGTTATGAGCATTAGATGCTTGAGGTTATGCAACATTTATCTTGATGCATTCTAGCAACCCATTGTCATCCAAAATTGCCTCCATTTAGTCCTTCCATGCAACAAAATTAGAGGTGCCTTCCAAGGCATACTCTATCCTTAGTCCATTGAAAGCCATCTTCTTAGTCCTGAAGAAAACCTACAACACCAATCTTCAAATTCGAACCTCTAAGACCCAACTTCAAATTTCTTGTTCTGTTGTGAATCGAGCTCTGATACCATGTAGAATTTAATGTGTAGATTCGAAACTGGTCATGAAATTTACTAAATCACAAGACTCGAAGCTACTCTACTGATATGTGAAAGTTAATTCACCATCTAGAACACAAATCATAGACATGCAAAAGGAAACATCACACATGCACGGATATTTATCTAGGGGAAAGCAACTACTCAAAACCCCTTCCTATATGTATTTCATTAATTAGAGAATAGAGATGAAATACATATGTTTTCTTAAGCTTGAGCACACCCTGCAAGTGTATAGTCTATCCCTCTGCCTGACTGACCGAATTTGGCCAATACTTAGCCAATTTTTAAGCCCTCCAAGCTCTTATTTCCTTGCATTGTTCCTTGAGGAATTAGGCCCCTATTAGTTAGAAAATTTTCTCATATGGATTGTGCAATTCCTTTAGGTCCTTCCTCTGACTGCATACACCACTTGTACACATTGGAATAGTCTACAACTGATAGTACACTGCCTTGGAATCTCCATCTCAACTAGGTAACTCAAATTCTCTACATGCATGAGCTAATTTAGGTTGATTGATTAGTTACCTAGATGATCAATGAGTGTGGTTGAAGTTCCACTTCCACAACTTGATGTTCCACTAGCTCCTCTAACATTTACAACTAGTTTAATTGACCATAACTCAATTAAATTTTTAAAATTAAAATTAACTCAATCGAGGATCTTAAAATTTAGGAATCACTGCACACAATTGAACTTCATGCCCCTAACTTGAATTAACTGAGCTAGACTCCTATTTTTTAGGAATCAACTCAAGTAAACTGAACTTCAACTCATTAACTTGAATTGAGTGTTCTTAACTGAGTGACAAGAGCCATGTCACCTCAGTTAACTCCTCCAAGTTGTCTGTTGATGTGGAATTTTGAATTTCCTCAATTTTATTAAGGAAAAATCAAAATTGAGACTTTCTTACTGCATTTTCAACAACTAATATCCACCTGGATCATAAATACATGAAAAACATGATTGCAATCACATTTTTAAATGTATTTCTCATTTTTCATGTAGCAAGGTCCATCGAAAGTATGCAACATGGGTACTCCTTCAATGAGGAATTAAATTATGCATCCAATGAGTGCTCGCACTCGAAATTTGAGTAAAACCATAGGGAGAAAAGTTGAAAATACGTGTTAAAAAATAGTTTTTTATTTTCCCTCTAAAATTTGATGATGTAACCTAATCTTACTTTATTATTTACACTATTATTTTATAATATTCCTTTGGAGGCCCATTTTAGACCTCAAAATTTCTCTAATGTCTTGATGCATTGTTGGAGGCTATCAATGTCTGATCTGAGACCTTGGAGAGGATTATAGTTGGAAACTTTATGGCAGAGGGGTTAGCGAGGTGAGTGAGAGGAGCTCGCATAATTGGATTATAGGAGCAGAGACACTACTCAGGCGCTCAACTCCAGTCACCCAGGTAAGCCTACAAAACAGTTATCTCAACCTCTATAATGTAATTTTGCATTATATCTAGAAGGAGGTGTTTAATAGCCAGGTCAGTCTCTGGGCTTTGTAATTTCTAGCTAAGGGTAGCCCGAGTTTACGAGTAGGCCATGCCCATTGTAGTGATGTATGTGGTTTATTTTCTTTTGTTTGGAATTTGGGGTTAGAGAATTTGGAGTGGGAGTCTAGCCTAGGACTCCAAGGTCATTTAGTCGAGTCAAGTGACAGAGGGGGGCAAGATAGTTGGTGTGGTGCTCCCAAATTTCTTCTAGTGGAACATATCTATTCAAGGGTTATTTGTGGGAGAGGATTCACATAAAATTGGGATGTCAAATGGGGTCTTCTACTCTGGTCGTGACAAATTGATGCCAGTGAGGTGTGTCCAGGGTTTCGAGAACTTCATCTCTGTTTTAGGAGGCAAGTTGTTGGGGTTGGTGGAAAAATTGTTAGAGGAGGGTTATTATGGTCTTTCGGTGATAATAATGCAGTAAGGTATGGAGATGACCCCTACTAAAGGTTGCCACTTAATAAAGTAGAACGACTCTCGAAGCCTTGGAATTCTGCAGTTGGACGTTGGGGGTTGGTGGATTCTTGGGTTCGTGGTGCATCAGAGGAGGTTTGGCGCTGGGGACAATGAACTAGAGGGGTGCTGAAAATGATTAGACAGAGGGACAAAGCGAGGAGAGGGATAGGACCGTGAGGGAAGGGGGCAGAGCATAAAATAGAAGTTGGGGCAGTGGAGGGAGAAGAGTTCTAGGATGTAGAGCTTGATGAGGAGGTGGCCCATAACCTTGATCAGTCACCTAGACATGTTTTTCTTCCTACCTCCCTAGACACCTTAGAAGCACAATTGTGGCAAGTCACTACTCTCCTGGAATAGTTGAATCAAACTAGGCACGACGATCGTAATGAAATAATAAATTTCAATAACGACCTGCAATGCAATCAGTCAAACATGTAGGATCGCCTAACATCACTTTGAAGAGGCCAAAGGTGACTAGTTGAGCATATGGAGCAACTAGAAGGGCATTTGACACATGTATAATTTCATGTTCATGAGGAATTCGGGCGTCCAGATCCTCCAGGTAATGAGATGGGTCATCCTCCCATTCAAGGATGTTTGTAGGTTGTGTTTTTATCTTAGGGGTCTTTTGGGAACTCTTGCCTTTTTGGTTCTTAATTTTAAGAAGATTATGACATTTTGTAAATAGCTTTTGTATTGTTCTTTTGGCCGACAAATCTAGTCGGAGTGAGACTGGAAGAACACTAAATTTTGGATAAGCTTCATTATGTAATCTTTTGACAACTTACCAAAATATATATATATATATATATATATATATATATATATATATATATATATATATATATATATATAATTAAATTTATTAATAAACATAATATTGAAATTTTATAGTTTATAATTTTCTAAAATTTATGTAAAATAAATTTAATCCTGGAATTTTTTTTTTTTAACAAGCTTATATTACATTTCCCATTTATATTTATAATTAAATTAATCCTTTCCATTTATATGTGTGATGAAATTAATTGTGTCTATTATTAAGTTAAACATTATAATTATATATATATAACTTAAATTAAACATATTATATATATATAATCAAACTTATATTACATTTCCCATTTATATTTATAATTAAATTAATCCTTTCCATTTATATGTGTGATGAAATTAATTGTATCTATTATTAAGTTAAACATTATAATTATATATAACTTAAATTAAACATATTAATTATATATATATATATATATATATATATATATATATAATCAAAAGTTAAGTGCATTTCTTAAATTTTCTTTAATCAAAATATTTACTTTTAAATTTTTAAGGAAATTTTTATAATAATGGAGTTAAGTAATCGATCACATTCATTGTTATTATAACTTAAAAAGTGTATTCAATGATTAACAAATGAAATATACTGAGTTAACTTAGTAAAGATCTAGAGACATAATATACTAATAGTTTATGACTTGGGAAGGGTAAAAAATGTGTAGAGACATGTTCAAAAGGTGGTTGGTGAGGGTTGGTAGGGGGTGGTGGCAACACTCTTGGGGCTATCTACATTTTTAGCCTTATCACAAACCACAAACCACAGCCAATAAGATTGACCCAAAACTTCCTACCTAAACTCAATCAAATTATAGAAATAAGACGGTATAAAACCTACTTCCCAAAAGTCAAACCACAGCCAATAAGATTGACCCAAAACTTCCTACCTAAACTCAAGGCACCGAATCATTAAAGTTAACTCACTGACTTTTATTACCAAAAACAAACCTTACGCAAAATTTGAACATTTCCTAGCATTTATAAATGATATGTTGTTTCATTAACATTGGAACTTTTACATTTAGTCTAGTTTTCCTTTTAAATTTGATGTGATCTAAATATCTTAAATTTTGATATTTTTAACCGGAATTAATTTTGATATTTTTAACCGGAATTTAGTGATTTAGTTGTTTTTTTCGAAGGTGGTATAACCTATCAAATTCAGGTGTCAAACCAACAGTGAGGACAGCCATCTCTGGCTGCTATCCGTGAATGTTGGTGACTCATCACTGTTATCAAGGAAAACCACGCCACCTGTAATAACCCGTTGGTGGTCCATAAGGGAGCAGGCTTTCACTCCTGGCAATGCCTCTGGGTCTCGGGCCATTAACCTGTTTCCTTATGTCTGAGGAAAACAAGCTCTTAGCCAAGCAGAAACAGTTTTACGGCATACTCCAGGCCGAAGTGATTCAATTATCCATGAGATTATAATTTTTAATTCATTATATCACATTTATAAATGTATCAGTAAATTAAGTACCTTGAAAAACTAATTAGGAAGACTAACCAACTCAAATATACAAATCCCACAAACCTCTACAAGACAATATAAAAAAGTTGGGATTAATTTGACCTTACCATGATTCAAATGCAGTTTGAATTTGACATTTGATTGCACAAAGTGTTACTCTTTATCCTAGGTAGCATTGGTAGATCAAACCAACAAAAAAAAATCTTAAAGCATCAAATAAAACTTGAACAATCCATTTAAGCAGAACGTCTTAAGAAGTTTCAATCATTCCTGCTTTTCCATTTATAAATTTGTTCGTAATAGTGGTGCCAGGTGGACCAGCTGCAATAGGATTCACAAGCATGTGACCGACAGCTTTCTGAATCTGCAAAGCAAGCCACTAAATATTGCCCCCGCTATATATAGTGTGTCAGACCGCGTTGATTTATTGGGTGTTGAAGAAAATATAGCAACAGTTACCAGAGCTTTGTAACTCAATAATGAAGCACTGAATTCTCTGAATGAACGCTGACAGTACTACTCATGGCTTCCACTGCCAAGCCAAACCGCCATTCAAATAATTACTCCAAAATATACCACAAAAGGGCTCAGCACTCTATGAAAAGTTTCATTCAAAATTTGAAAGGTAGGAATCTGAAATTTGTCTGGAAAACTCCACCAATATTCAAACTTCCACCGCCTGAACTTTTGACTAACCTCGGCCACTGTACAGACTACTTGTTTTGAAGAAACAAACTTTAATCTTTGAAAGTGGCTGCTCATGCATGAGGCCCAATGAGAAATAATAGAAAAAAAAACGGAGAGAAATTTATATTCAATGGAACCCACATGGTGCATGGACTGGGCAGGCATTTGGACTCATTGGTTAATGCTATATTCAATTCCATTACATTCCCCAAGCACTGATTGTTAACGGGCACCTGTCCAGTGGACAGAAGGCTCTGCTTCACACAGTTTGGTGGCAGGTTACAGCTTTGGCATTATTTGGTCAGAAGGGCAGCGGGCAGTGCCGTAAAAAGTCTTGACCTCTGTACATACACTAGAAGGTTTTGGTTGTGGTTATATTCAAGTTAGTATCAACACTGGTTAGACTCATCTAGTTTGTTTATTTTAGGAATATACACTAAAGCAATAAATATGGAATATATTATATATGATGATTTAAAAGTTCTTATTCATTTTTGGACATTTTGTAAAGGAAGTTTGTTATAATAAAATTAATTTGTTTGGTTTTATTTTTGGAATATATCAATATGGTATATTGGTATATATTATATATAATAATTATTTTGTAAAGGAAGGTTGCAATAATAAAATGGGTTTGTATTTTTATTTTTATTTTTAAATAATTAAAAAAAATGATATAATAATCAAGTTTAATTTTTAAAACAAGATATTTGAGTTAAAAATAAATTTTGAATCAAAGATTGCACCTTGTATAAGAATGTTATTATTAAGTTAAAAAGTATGGAGGGTTAGTTAGAATAAATTAATTATAACGTAGAAGCTAAACAAACTTGTTTTATATATATATATATTGGTATATATTGACAAATTAGAAAATTGTTTGGAATAAGCCCAGTATATTCGTTGAATTCTTTTCTATACACTAATGATATTGTTCTATAAGTCCTTATCATCTTAAGAGGTAACTAAAAATGCTTAAGGAATTCTATTCTAATACAAGTGTGACTAAGTTTGTTTGGAAGAAGGGTAGTGTGTTAGTCTAATTCTCTTCTATACACTAGTGATATTGCTCTTATGGAATAAGTCCCTATGATCTTAACAAGTAACTAAAAATTATCAAGGATCTCTACTCTAATACAAGTATGACTTGTTAGATCTAAGACTATTGTGATCCATAATGTAGATAGATGTCTTTCAGATTAATCACATTATGAGGATTTGGTCGATGTTTCGAACCAACTAATGTGGTCCATCCTTGTCCTGAGGATGGACCACATTAGTTGTTTCGAAACGTCAACCAAACCCTGATAATGTGATTAATCCGAAAGTCATCTTCTACAAGTATGACTATTAACAACGACAAAATGAAGGTTATGATAATTAAATCCAAAAAATTCACTATACAAATATCTTTGAATTGATCTTCATCACAAACTCAATTAGAACTATAAGATTGAGAAAAAGATAATTGGACACTGGAAAACCTACTATGGGCTTGAAAACAATTGTAAATAAATAGACCTTTGGCTATGGTATGAGAAGAAACTACTTTTTGATACTCTTGTCACTCCTCTTATATGATTGTGAAATTTGGGGTTGCAACATCTCTAGAGAATTGTCAACAAGATAGAACAAATGAATAAGATCAATTAAACAACCTAGAAGGCAGGAGCCTTTTGAAATTGCTCAAAATCCAATCAAAACTTCACGTACCTTAAACAAGGTTGACATAAGGTTATCAAGTCTTGGCTACACCATTTGGAATGAAGGAAGAGGCCACTCACCAAACTAACAATCATATTAAACATATTATGAAACTATACGGTGATATCAACCATAATTTAGAAGATCAAAAGTATATCTCTATTTTGATTAGCATAACGAAAAAAAACCAACATTTCCAAAATAAAGACAGATGTCACAAGCGTAAAATAGGGTGTTGGACAATTCCTAAAATGTCATGAATTGAAAGAATTTGTCATCTTTGTAACAAGGGGGTTGAAGATGAAAATAATGTCCTCTTAAATTGTGATGCATACACCTACATTCAATCACTATTTCAAAATCTGTATTATACTACCAACCTATAATGCATAATTAAAATTTTCATCAAATATAAGTAATTTTCTTACCTTTCTTAAAATTCCCTAAATCAAAATTTATTGTATTGAGAGGTACTCTACAACCCAATATGGAGGACATGTTGTAGCAGTGCTTAAAATAAAACCTTAACTAAAAAAAATAAAATAATAAAACATAATGTAGGTTCAATTAAGAAAGAAAAAGTAAAATGTAATAAAAATAATAAATGGATTCAATTCAATTTGTTATATTGTAATTTTATTTTAATTAATAAAATTACAGACAAAACTTTTGGCCAAAAACACATAATATACATATCACACTAAAATAAATTTAAATTATAGTGATTGATAGTTGTAACCATGACATTTCATAATATATAATTAAAGTACTTACTCCATGATACACCTCACATTGTTAAAGATTAAAAGCAATGATAAAAATTAACTAAATTCATTTTTTTATTTTACATTATTATTATTATTATTATTAACTATAAAAGAATTAATATTGTCAGACCAGGAGATAACTCCTCAAAACAGTTCATTGATATTCATTCAGGTTGGTCTTTATTATATATACATGAGGGAGAGACTGTTCATTTCATCTCCCGGTGACTATTCATATTTTCTATTATTTATTTACATCAATTTTAGTTATTCACCAATCCTGATGATTAGATGTCAACATTCCCCCCCCCCCCCCCCCCTTAATCTGAAGGGATGTTGGTGAGTCCAAGCATCATTCTGAATCTTTCAAGCTTTTCTTTTCCAAGCACTTTGGTGAAGATGTCTGCAATTTGCTCATTAGTGGAACAATGGTGGAGATGGATTGTTTTGGCCTCAACATGATGTCAAATCAAATGATATTTAGTATTGATGGGCTTTGTTCAATCATGGAACTTTGGGTTCTTGGCCAACTTTATTGCCGAGGTATTGTCAATCATGAGTGAGTCGATTGTACTTGTTTTACCTGCAAATCTTCAAGAATTTTCCTAAGCCACACAATTTCTTTTATTGCCTCAGCTGCTGCCACATATTCTACCTCTGTTGTGGAATCTGCTAGAACTGATTGTTTGCATGATCTCTAGGAGACATCTCCTGATCCAAGACTCATAGCATAACCTGAAGTAGATACCCCAGTTTCTTTGTCCCATCGAAGTCTGAATCAGAGTATCCAATCAAGCTGAAGTCGTCCACCTGTGTATACTTGATTCCAAAGTCTTGAGTTCCCTTCAAGTACCTTAGAACTCTTTTTGCAGCAGACCAATGTCCCTCACAAGGCTTTTGCTTAAACCTAGAGAGGATTCCAACAACAAACGAAATGTTTGGTCTGGTAGTAGTTAGGTAGTTGATACTTCCTACAAGCTGTCTATACTTTGTTGCATCCTCAAATTCTTTTCCTTCAATGGATGTGAGCTTTAAGTTTTGTTCCATTGGAGTAGTAAGAGGATTGCATTCTGTCATGCCAGACCTGTTCAACAGATCTCCAATGTACTTCTTTTGAGAAAGGAATATGGACTTCGGATGTTGAGTTACTTCAATAACAAGATAGTAATGAACATAACCCAAATCAGTCATTTCAAAACCTTTCCTCAATTCCTTCTTTATGGATGCAATGTAGCTTTCATTTTTCCCTGTCATCAAAAGATCATCTACAAACACCACAAGATATACAACTGTTTTGCCAACTTTCTTGACAAATAAAGTTGCATCATCAAGATCATAATGTTTGAAATTGAGTTTCAAAAGATGCTCAGTTGGTTTTTCATACCAGGCTTGTGGTGCTTGTTTGAGGCCATACAATGATTTCACAAGTTTGCATACTTTATGTTCATGTCTTTTCACAACAAATCCTTCAGGCTAAGACATAAAAACATTCTCTTTTAGATCTCCATTCAAGAAAGCAGTTTTTACATCCATTTGATGGACTTTCCAACCATTCTGAGTTGCTAGGGCAAAGAGTGTCCGGATGGTAGCCCATTTTGCTGTGGGGGCAAAAGTCTCCTCATAATCGACCCCTTCCTTTTGTGCAAGGCCTTTTGCCACAAGCCTGGCTTTGTGCTTTTCAAGTGAGCCATCAGCTTTATACTTGTTCGTGTAGACCCACTTGTAGCCAATTGGTTTGGTTCCTAATGGCAGATCAACTGGCTTCCAAGTGCCATTCTTTATCAGGGCATCATACTCCTTTTGCATCGCTTCTTTCCATTCATCATGAGAAGCAGCTTCTTTTAAGGAAGTTGGTTCGAAATCTGTAGACAAATTCAATTCACAATCATAAGAAACATCCATATCAACAGGTGAATCAGAGTCATCTACATCACCTCCATTTTGCTAGTTTGAATTTCTAGTTCCTGTCTTTCCAACCTCATCAGGATGAACACTTTCAAGTGTCTTTGTCAGCCACTTTGGGGGACCTTTCTCAGATGGTCCAGGCTGCTCTGTTGATTGAGTTGGGACTGAATCAAGATTGAGTCTCCCAATTCTATCAATCACATCACTTAAAGTATCATCCGTTGTTGGAGTTTCATGCGGGGGAGAGAGTGCTTCAGAAGAAGATTCCACAGGTTGATCTAGTATAGGAATCCCCCCTTCAAGATGTGGAATTTGATTATCAAATTCTTGAAATGATTTTTTCATTTGTGAATCTATCCAAGCGATCAAGTTGCCGGTCAACAACATTGTCAGTTTTGGATGTTTCAAGAAAGATTACATCTCTAGATACAACAAAATTTTTATTGACTTCATCATAGAGACAATATGCTTTGGAGGTGTTTGAATACCCCAGGAAGATACACTTACAACTTCTTGCACCAAGTTTGTTTCTATGTACCTTTGGTATCAAGTCATAACAGGTGGAACCAAAGACATTGAGATGCTTTACCGAAGGAATGTGCCCATACCACATTTCATAGGGAGTCTTGTTTCTGATAGCATTAGATGGACATCTATTCTTTATATATACAGCACATAGAACTGCATCAGCCCAAAACATCAATTTTACATTTTTGAAAAACATCATGGAGCACACCATATTTAAGATTGTCCTATTCATTCTTCAGCTACACCATTCTATTGGGGATTATAAGGCACAATTTTTTGATGTTTGATCCCATGTTGGCGAAGATAGTTTTCAACTTCATTTGAAGTGTATTCTTTTCCATTATCAGTGCGAATAAAGCCAATATGAGATTGTGCATTATTTTCAGTCCATTTATGAAAGTTATTGAATGTTTGAAAAGCATCAGATTTGTTCTTCAATAAATAAACCCAACACACTCTGGTGTAGTCATCAATAAATGTCATCATATATTTGTTTCCATTTGCAGAAGGAACAGGCATTGGACCACATAAATCTGAATGAATGAGTTCAAGTTTTCTATGTGCTCTTGAATGTGAATCATGAAAAGACTGTTTGCTATGCTTTCCTAGAATGCAAGCATCACATTGCTTAAGTTTCCTAGGAATTGTAGGCAAACCAGTAACACTATTTTTCTTCAACAAGCGCAGGCTATCATAGTTCAAATGTCAAAATCTAGCATGCCATAATAAACTTGATGGAAGTGTACCTTCTTCATAAGGAGAGTTGCATGAGAAATGTTGTGCACGAGCAGAGGTACCCTGCAGCTTGAGAAGCCTTTCTTCTTCTATTCCCCTCATGACAAGTGAGTGGTCAAATGCTTTTCTCTTCTCAAGCTTGCCATCAAACATATGAGTGGAGTGACCTTGCTGGTGAATGTGACTAAGGACAACAAGTTTCTCTTTAGCTGTGGGAGATATAGAACATGATGCAGAAGAAAGTCTAGAAGACCAGGCAATTTAAGCCTGATTGTGCCAAGCCTTGATGGCTTGAGTTTTGATTGGTATGCAAAGTATATTGCTCCATCAACATTGTCAGTAAATTCTTCAAAAAAATCTTTTCTATGAGTCATGTGGAAAGTTGCTCCTGAATCAAGCAACCAATCATTTTTGCAAGAAGCAAGTGAAACATTAAAGAAGTCTTCATTTACTCCAATATTACATTGTGCCACAACATAATGAGCAGATTTAGGTGCTTTACCTTTGTCTGTGTCACTAGTTTTACCTTTGGGTTGGTTTCTTTGCTGCTCAATTTTGTCCCAAGGTAACTTGCATGTAGAGGCATCATGTGATCCATTTCTTTTGCAGCGTATGCAATGCAAATCTGACTTTTCTTCTTGAGAGTGTCTACCCCCTCTGCCTCTAAAATATCTTCCTCTTCCTCTTTGACCATCTTTTCCTCTAGAAGAAACTTGGGCAAGATTATTTTCTTTATGAGCAAGGCACACAACCTCTTCAGAAGAAGATATGATTGAATGCATTGTAAAATCTGAGTGCTGTAAAAATACTTCTGATGGCAAAAAATGTGCTTTTGTGGAGAAAAAAACTTTTGCTGCTAAAAAAACGATTCTGATAGAGGTGTTAGAGCAGATATCAAAGTGTGTTCGAGCCCCATGGCGGTATTTATAAAAAATATATATTAAACACAGTCAAACATAGGAGCACTAACTATGTTATGGCAACAACATTATGGGAGCCCAACAACGTATTTATATGAAAACAACATTGCAGTGGATTCAAAGGGGCATTGGTATGATAGTACTATATTGAAATATAGTATTATAATGAAACAAAGTGGGTATTCAAACGCAGAGGACTGGTGGTATGTGTAATATTACACCATAGTTATATTAAAAAACACCCGTAGCATGGTAATATTATGGACCAGCGTATATATGAAAACAACATTCAATTTACCAAATGAATCCCTTCAAAAAATCCAATGTATTTGAGTTTACCAAATGAATCCCTTCAAAAATTCTGCTGCTTCACATCAGTGCACAAAGTTTATAGGTGAGAGTCCTACCGTGATCGCCAAGAGTATGCCAGCTCAAAGAAACGCAGAGCGAAGGTATGCAAGCTCAGACCAATGGTGTGAGCCGCAACATTTCGCACCTCTCATTCCAGATTCAACACTATAGGCCGTATGTGTTCACCTCCACATCTGTTGTGAGACCAATAGTGTTACAGCATTCAATGTAAATGTATCAGAGGACTGTGTATGGAGGAGGGCTGTGGAGGAGGGCCAGCTCATGTATTAAAAATGATGTATTGAAAACCACAATAGTGTATTAAAACAAGAGTGGAAGCGATATTGTATGGAAGATTATGGCAGCGCATGTATGGGCAGCGCGGTATTGTTAAGAGCCAAGGTTCAAACAATGACCAAACTAGGGGTGATATGGTGGAGGAGAGGTATTATACGACTGTTATGCAGCGGAATTAAACCCGGAAGGATTGCATACACTATTCAAACACTGAGGCATACGACATAAAAAATAGGAATTGAATACCATTCAACTGCACCATCACCAAAACGACCTTCAAATGATACCATTCCGTTAATACCATTCTGCTATTCAACGCAACATATATACCACAGCCTTTGCATAGTTCAATGCAGCATGGATTGGTTTGTTATGCCTTCACGCACCAACCATCAGTAGTCATCAACGCAGAGAACAACGAACAAACCTTTCAATGCAGTGTTCATACCAGATTTCAATATATTTTGATGCAGAATTCAATGCAGCGTTCATACCAGATTTCAATATATTTTGACAACAGCCCTTTTGCATCAAACAACTCCTACAATTCCGATAGCATTTCAAACAATACAACAGATACCACGACCTTCTCGGAGGCTCCTCCAGGCGACGGTAAGACCGGAGAGAAAATATTCAAAACGAAATGCGCGCAATGCCAGAGAGCGCAGAAAGCACCATGAGCGTTTTGTATGTAGGTGGAGCAGCGTAGTAGAGAATAATAGGTGAGTCATAGGGGAATAATGATGCGTTTAGGCCAGCGGAAACGTCAGAGCTGTCAAGCTAGCCAGTTTGCATAGGATTTAGAACCATAGGCAGAATAGGGAGTTACAAAGCAGAGGGAAGCCAAAAACGGCACTGGCTCTAATACCATGTTAGACCAGGAGGTAACTCCTCAAAACAATTCATTGATATTCATTCAGGTTGGTCTTTATTATATATACATGAGGGAGAGATTGTTTATTTCATCTCCTGGTGACTATTCATATTTTCTATTATTTATTTACATCAATTTCAGTTATTCACCCAATCCTGATGATTAGGTGTCAACAAATATGAGTTAAACATATACACATTTATAAAAACATGTAATAAGATTCTTAATTATGGAGATTAATCCTTACTTTACCCTGGAAATTCTTAACTTGTAAATAGGCTTTATTAGAACAAGTATATCAACTTAATTTATAAACATATAAAAACTTAATAAATATAAGCTAGGGGTGTTTATTTTGGAATAGGGTTTTTATTAAAAAAAAATTGTAAGCTTGGTAGGACTCTCAGATTTTAGTTTTACATGTCCATTATTCACCCCGCTACGGGGGATGGTAGCACAAGATTCGAACCAATATGTACCATCCACTTAATAATTATTGATAATTAAATTGAAATCCTATTCCAAAATAAACAAGTATATCAACTTAATTAATAAACATATAAAAACTTAATAAATATAAGATATGGGTGTTTATTTTGGAATAGGATTTTTATAATAAAAAAAGTAGCACAAGATTCAAACCAATATGTACCATCCACTTAATAATTATTGATAATTAAATTGAAATCCTATTCCAAAATAAACAAGTATATCAACTTAATTAATAAACATATAAAAACTTAATAAATATAAGATATGGGTGTTTATTTTGGAATAGGATTTTTTTTTATAATAAAAAAATTGTAAGCTTGGTAGGACTCTCCTATTTAGATGAGACTTCATTCCAAAGCCAACCCCACTTGGGGAGGGTAGCACAAGATTCGAACCTAAGATCTCCGATTCAGTGAGACTTCATTCCACGGCCATTGCCACTTGAGCAACCCCAGGCAGACAAGGTTTTTATAATTTTAATTTAATTATCAATAATTATTAAGTGGATGTAGGAATTTAACCTCCATATAATATTCTAGGATATTCTTGGTAGTATACACAAATCAAAGGTTCAGATTTATCTCCAAATTAGTTATGCCATTTTTGTCTTTTTAATTAAAATTGATTAATTAGAAGAATGTGGTAGAACAAGTGTCATATGAAATGAGTTATGGGTTTTTGGGCATGTGGTATTGATAAGGGTAATAGCCCATGGTATTTTAAAAAAACCTACACATGCTGATTGACTGTTTATTTTGGAATAGGGATTTTATAAGTTTAAGTTAATTATCAATAATTATTAGGTGAATGTAGGAATTTAACCTCCATGTAATTTTCTAGGATATTTTTGGTAGTATGCACAAATCAAAGGTTCAAATTCATCTCCAAAGTAATCATATGAACAAATTGATTAATTAAAAAAATGTGATATGAACAAGTGTCATATGAAATGAGTTATGGCTTCTTGGGCATGTGGTATTGATAAGCCATGGTATTCTAACAAAGCTTACCATGGTTTTGTTAGAATACCATGAGCTAATACCATGGCTTATCAATACTACATGCCCAAAAAAACTATAATTCATTTCATATGGTACTTGTTCATTTGACATTTTTTTTGTAGTGTTTTGATGCTTATCATGGATTGATGTCTATCCATGTTTATCAATAATTTAATTTATATGATTGTAAGTTAATAAACCCATAATTAGAAATAATAATATTTTTACATATAAAATTGTGATATCTATATATATATATAAAACAAGTTATGTTCCTAATTATTATATTTTAAATTTAATTAATACTATATGAAAATTTTATAAATAAGAATATTTTTGTATTGAGGGATGTGAGATTTATATATATATATATATGAATAATATTAATTAAAAATTAGTATATATTTATCTTAATTTTGGATATGTTACCTGCACAGAAGAATCAAATCTTTCAAGATGCAAATTTTGAGAACTCAAATCTGACACTCAAAAAGAAAGTTGCATAATAAAGTATTTCAATCATTTGACCCCTCAAATTAAATTTAAAATATGCATAATAAAATATTTCATTCACTTGACCTCTCAAATTAAATTTAAGATAAATCTATAATAATCTTAATAAACATTTACCATCACCCTTATATTTATATTTATATATTATAATAAGCCAAATATTTTATAAGATTATTTAATAGTGGCAAAGTCTATAAAACTTAGAACGTGCGAAATGTCGAGCCCAGAGGAATATATGATTGAATAGTAAGACGTTTGAAATTAGTATTAAAATAATAAGTGGGGAATTATATTTGAATCTTAATAATTGGAAAACTATGAGTAAATGTAGGTACATCACTATCGAGCATTCTTCATCATATTAAATTCCATATATAGGTGAGAGGATTGACAAGTTGGTTATGACCCTCGACACGTTGGAGAGAATAATAAGGGCACAACCATCGAAAGTAGATGAAGTTCCATGTAGATATGAGAGGATCAAGAAGTTGGTTATGACCCCAACACCTAGGAGAGAATAATAAGGGCACAACCATCAAAATTAAATGCACTTGGAATTGTTTGAAAAATTGTGTCATAATACCTCACATTGATTTTAGGTTTGTTAAAAGAAACAACCATCAAATCATAAGGTGCTAGAGGAGTTTGTGATCTCATACTTACCTTAAAATGAAAAATCAATCACAATCACAAAGGTACAAGAAAGGAGTTTGTGACCTCATAATTGCCTTAAATAAATTAAAATCTTCCATAAGGGCTTGCCCCTTGTTGCCAAATAGGACATACTTGCATGTGCTCCCATGAGATCAACCCCTAAAAGTAGGGATATGAATGCCAAAGCAATGGAGTATCTCCAAATGGACCCCTCCTTGTCAGTCAATTGGAGTAGGTTGGTACTTTCTTTGACTCTAAAAACTCCACAAGTTGTAAATGAGTTCTACTAAATAGTGGTTTTAGGTGGTACCTGTACAAATTTTAGATGGGAGGAAGGCACTAGGAAATCCCGTTGCAAAGTATTGTAGTGGGTGTGATTGTGGAGAAATTTGGGGTGTATAGATTGATTGTTATTGCAGTGGGTGTGATAGTGGAGAAATTTGGTGGGTATGGATTGATTTTTTTATTTTACTAAAGTTATTTACTATTATTTATTATTTATAATTTTGTAATAAAATTTTAATAAAAAAAATATTATAATATAAAAATCTTTTATAAAATTTAAAATTGATTAATTATTTTATTATTAGATTATTTATAATATGTTTTTATAAAATATAAATGGTTTTTTAATTATATTTAAAGTTAAAAATATAAAAAGATTATATTTATAATTAAATAAAATACAATAAATAAATTAATAATATAATATACTTTTTAAATTTATAATATAACATATTTTTTAAATTAATTATAATTTATATTAAAATATCAAAATATGATCGTAAATTTATATTGATGAGGTTTTTTTTTGTTATTATGATGATAGAACAAATTTATTATTATAGCAAATTTATTTTAACTAAAAAAATAATCTATTTAAAAAAATTTAGATATAAATTTATTAGTCATATGATATAAATTTATTAGTTATAATATGAGTTAAAAAAAAAAAAACACATTATATAGAATAGTTAATATAGATATAAAGAAACTATTTTAAACCAAAATTACTTTGCAATACACAAATAAATTAAAAAATAATATACACCAGACCTAGTTAAAATTTGTTGGAATGTGTTATATTTTTTAGATACTTTTTATTTAAAAAAAAATAGATACAAAATTACTCATTATGATATGAGTTACTGTAAGATTTAGAAAAACACAATATAGGTTTTGTTAATATAGATCAAAAGAAATGATCTTGACACCAAAATTACTTTACAATACACAAATAAATTAGAAACTAAAAAAATCCATGTTCAATATGGTCTTCTTGCTTGATTTAGATTGTTTATTCTCAATCTTCATGGGCTTGTTGAACTATTTCTTCTTCATTTGATATAATTAAAGTAAATCAATTAAATACCATACACAAGTTTCATAAATGGTTCACATGTTTTTCCACTAGCATAATACCATACACAAGATCCAGGTTTAAACTTGCTTGAGCATGTGTTATATTGTTTGGATGTGTTGTTTGTTTTTAGGTTTTTCTTAATGTTTTTGGCTTAGTTTAATTAATGATTTTTCTATCCATTATAATTTAATCTTGGTTAAAGATTAGATTTGCAATTTAATTCATTTAATAAATTAAGGTTTTGGATGCCACAAAACACCTAAATTCTTAGTGTTACAATTCCAAATCATTTACATCTTTAACTTTGTTTGACTATTATGATCTCTAGAAGCATTTAGAAAAAGTCTATTTATTTAAATCTCGTTGTATTCTTTTAAATTTTGAGGAATATTACGTGACTAAAAATGACCCACATAATTCAAGGTGGAAATTGAATTTCATATAATCAGAAATTTCCTAATACATTTTAAATTTAAATTCTTATCTTTAATAAATTATTTATACTTTTACTTAAGTATATTCCTATAAAATCTAAAATAATCATATATTTATTATTCCTTAAAATAATTTTTTGAATAATAAAATAAATCATTAAAAAATGAAAATAACTATCAAAATTGTAATACAATATTACTATCTTATAATATAAAAAAAATGTGAATAATACTAGAATAGATCCATGCAGATCTAACATGAAATTTTTTTATAAACCAATATTATTTGTACCAATTTTTTTATGAGCCAACATTATTTAAATGTTGTGTATAATTTTTTTTTTAGATTTTTAAAATTTGTTTATTATGATCAACGTAAACAATAATAAGCTATAAAATAAAGACTAAAAAATAATTCATTAAAAAGTAAAAATAACTTTCAAATTATAAAAAAATATTACTCTCTTATAATATAATAAAATATGCCCATATATTATATAACAAATTCACTTTCACTGAATAATTTTACATTGTCACTTTGTTTATTATCATATATTATATAACAAATTCACTTTCACTAAATAGTTTTACATTTTCACTTTGACAAATATAACATATATTGACTTCTGGAATTGTATCACAATATTACTGTTATTATCTTACAATATAATAAACTTTTACAATATATGGTATATCACATTGACTTTCATGTTGTGGTTTTACATATATTGTAAGTTACACACAGATAAGATACTGATGCCATAAGTACTTTGCCGAGGTCTTTGTTTTGTTTGTTTTTTTAAATTCCAATTCACAAATAAGGCCAAAAGGAAGATATGCCAAATCACATATTATGATAAGGTCACCTTGTTTACGTTGAAGTTCAATTTAGTGAATAAATAGAAAGTGACATTGTAGTTAATACTGAACTGAATAAGTTTGATCTAACCTCAAACTTTTAAATGAATATAAATTTGATTAAAATATAGATATGTCAAAGTTAAGAAATCCAGCAATATGCACTTTGTCCATGGCCGATTATAAACCAGAACATGACCTTTTTGACTAGAGACAAAAATTTAGTAGAATCATGGCATGTGGAATGATGAAGTAATGGGGCCAAGCACATGGGTCCAGGCTTTACATATACCTTAATTTCAAGGAACAAAAGGATACCCAATATACAAACAAAAAAACAGGAGGACTAAAGCAAAAGGGTACTGCAATAAGGTAAAATAATCATGGAGAATTGCACCAATGTTTCTTAAATTGAGAGGTAATCATGAAGAACAGATTCAAGGCTGTTTAAAAAATAAAGATAATGAGAGGTAATCATGAAGAATAGCTTCAATGCTGTCATAAAGAGAGATTGTATTACATTACAAACAAAAAGAACAGAAGCAAACATTGGAAGTTTCATAACTAATATATTCTTAGGATTGTGGAAAAATAATATGAAACTTTAAAGTAGAGTGGCCAATTATATTATTGGGTTGTAATTGTAATGTGTTTTTTAATAGTGTATTATTGTGTTGAAAAAAGATATTAAATTTGCAAAAATAGCTTTTATTGTTTTAGTAAAATAAATAAAAATGAAATCGTTTTTGTTTGGTTAAGAGTTTGTTTTTTTGGATTTAAGGAAACAGGTTAATAGCTTAAGACACAGGCATCTTGCAGGAGTGAAAACCTGCCCCTTACAGACTACCTGCAAGTTATTCCAAGTGGCCAGATTTTCTTTGAACGTCACTAATAAGCCACCAACCTGCATTAACAAATAACAACTAAAAATAACCATCCTCACTGCTCATTTAACCAATAAATTATATCAAATTTTCAATTTTCAATTTTTATTTGTTTATTTAACTAATTTATCATTTATGCTTATCTAATTTTAAATTACTATCATAGTGACACCACACCAACCAAATCACAACCCAACAGACCAGAATCATAATATGATTCCAAAAGTCTATTAATCAAATGGATTTAGTGAAAGTTATAACTGGAAAAGAAGGGAAAAGTGGAAAAGTGGTTGGATATATTCTGTAGAGAGCAAATTCTTGTATAATCAATGGGAGAAGAGCTCTTGTTATTATTTTGAAGCATGCAACGTGGGACCAAAGGCGCATGTGGGACCAAAGGAGACATATAGCGTTGTATGCAGGTTGTAACATGGCGGGAAGATAATCAAGCAATGAGATATAACAATTTGTTTGAATAATGGGCCATGATGCAAGGACACGTTCAGTGCACATGGACGCAATCAGTTTAGGCGGTGACGTGGGATATAGAAGAATATATTGAATTCATCATCCACCCATGCTGTGCTTTGCTCTCTTATGTTTATCTTGCATTGCCTCAAAGCTCAAACTGCAACACCCATCATGGCCTCCTGCTGCTGTACTAGGCTTTTGGGGTCAGAGAATCAGAAACCCACTTAGGCACAACTTATATTCCTGTATCCAACCACTAGCCAGCTTTTTGCCATTTAGTTCTCTGTGCTGCACCTAACAGTGAGGATCTCTTCTTTCAACACTGTGGCTCATCAGTGTATTAATATGAATTACAGGGTCACATGCTCACTGAAATTTGCAGATTTGATAGTAAATGTGGCTAGTTACCAACTTTAGAGAGCTGGGGAGCAAATTTTTGAAGTGTGGGCTTCTGAAGTTTGAGTGCCTATCTGGTATTTTGGGGTGCCAGATAAATTAGAGTGAAGGATAAGAAGCTCCAAAGATTGGCTCGGTCCTGCTGCCATGTGCTGGTTGTAAATTTCTATGTCAAGGGGCTAAGACAAGATTATAAGACTTTCCCCATGTGACCTCTCATCAATGGTGCTGCTAACATTTTGTTCATTGTGTATCATTTGGGAAGCAATTGGGCAGTGAAATCGATGTATCATTGGAGTGCTAATCCACTAATTCACACTAATACATGGTACTGAGAGCATGGGCTTATGTCATCTCCTATGAAGTTTCTACCTGAAAATGTCATTGATTTCTGAGAATTAGTTATTTCATTACCAATCTCAATGAAGATGGTCTGGCCAGCATCAAATCATGATCCATTGGATTGATATTTTGGGCTTTGTACAGGGAAGAGAACCGGCCCTGTAACAGATCTCAACGCAGATGGTCTCACTAGCTTCAGACCGTGATCCATTGGATTAAAATTTTGGGCTCTGCACGGTTAAGAAACCAAGCCCATCCAACATTGGGACTTGGGAGTAAAGACTAATTTTAGTATTTTTGAAGTCAAAACAAGGTTGTAGACTCGTCTGCTTTCGCTCAAATTCTCATGGTGGTGTGTAGCAATGTACCATTTGCTTCTCCAACATAGTGCCTCGTGTTAGTTATCAATCTTGTAGTCTCCATTACATTCTCCAATGCAGAATCCAATGCTTCATTCCCCAAGTCATATAAACTGCTTGCATGAGCTTTCATGGTCATAGATTAAAGATTCTGACTGTTTATGAAAATATAGAAACTCGGTCTTCTGTTGGATAGCTTGAGACATGAACATTTGGATAGTATTATATGCAAAATATTCATGGGGAGAAGTGTAGTGCTTAGCAGTACCATTGATGGCAGAAACAGATTCATACCATTATAATTGAGCATTTTGCTTTGTGTTCTAACTTCTTTCATAGAAACTGCGGGAAGCAAGATATCTACAACTGACATCTGATTAGCAAAAATGTCTGCAAAGTTTCTTCACGGGATAACAGATGATCCCCAGGTGGAGAGAGAAATGGAGAAGCAAATTGGGTGCATGGCAGGATTTCTCCAGTTGTTTGATAGACACCAAATTCTTATTGGCAGGCGGTTGTATGGACCAAAAAGACTTGCTGCAGCTCGGTCATCGTCCAGTAGCCCTAGACTTGACACTAGTGCAGATACCAGTTCTATTCAGAATGTGGTATGACTATGCACATATTTTCTCAAATTTTGTGTTTTTATGTGCTTAAAGAGTTGCATAGTTTTAGATTTTGTCTGATAAATACCAAAACACTCATTATCTGTATCTCACCAGCTAGCTCAGAGGTAAGGCACTTCGGAACCTTTTCTTCATCCTCATCAATGAAAATTCCTTGAGCTCATGCTATTGAAAAAACCCAATTCTGAGACCAATCAATTCATGTATCATAAACTCCCACAAATGGACTTGTTCTGAGTTGATTTTAAGTTCATTCATTCATTAGTCCAGAGTGAGATGTGGGAATCATACTGCATGTTTGAAGTCCTTAAAGATTTCGAATGAAATTTGAATTCCAGGGCTTTTCTCAGCATTTGGGTTTGATATCTTAGTGTTTGCTTGAATGAACAAGCGGGTTCTATCATTTCTGTTGAAGCCAACTTACAAAATTCCTACTAGGAAGTCAATTTAAAGATTTGGTAATATACAGCATGCAATATGAATCATCCTCATTGCAGAGTAAATGATAAATGATATGGAAGCTAATTGAAGTCCTTTTTCTTGGTCCAAACTGCAGGCGACCCAACATATTCAGGGGCCCTCATTTGATTCATCTGGCTATTCAAATGCATCTTCAAGAGCATCTTCTATGGACTACAATGAGCAAATCCGGCAACCTGTTCCTTCCAAAGAACAGATGGCCTCTCAGACTCCTGGCATAGCTAGAACGGCTTTTCAATCCAAAGCCAGTGAGAATTCAACGACGCTTTCCGCCGAGAAAAAATATGTTAAATCGTCACAAGCTTGCGAAACTTCCAGGTGCGTAATTCCGTCAAGAGACCAACCAAGGTTCTCTCTTGATTCATCAAGACATTCACTTGATATCAGAGATGTGGTTAGAGATTCATTTCATAGAGACCCTCCAAAATTATCCACGGATGCAAGAATCCAAAGCAGGATGGAAGCAAACAAACATGGTGCCAAGCAGAGATCTTGGACAGATGGAAGGGATGCAACTACGGGTAAAGAACCCATCAGCGTGTCACCAAAATCTCTGCCAAAGTCTAAAGAACATCTTCCAAGTTCATCAGAAATATCTGCAAAATCAGTATTGGATACAGACATGAAAAGAGTTTCTGGGAACAACAAAGAACAGATAAAATCTGCTTCTGAATCAAAAGAAGCTCCGCACTTTATATATGATGGTAGAGAAATGCCGAGAGCATTCCTTTTTGAATACAGAGAAGCATTTAGGTCCTCTTTGAAACTGAGGGAAGCCCCCAGGCTTTCGTTGGATAGCCGAGCTTATATTGATCAAAGAGGGTGCCTTTATGGAGAGGAAATTCCGAATGATAAACAATTACTCCATGCAAATGGTCACCCCCATGAACACCCAAAAAATAATTTACAGGAGATGGGTGACGATAAAAGACGTTCGCCAAGTGTGGTTGCCCGCCTTATGGGCTTAGAAGTGATGCCTGAATCGAATGCAACATCAAAAAAGGCTGAACTGAGGCGATCTGCTTCAGAATCAAGGATTAATTATGACATCCGTCGTTCTAGATGCACTGAAGGAAATGGTGGTTCTCAGTTCATTTCCTCTATGAATGCTAAGAACACTCATGATCACAGGGATGTTGAAACTGCTGCTGTTTCAAGACAGATCTTTGCACCTGCAAAGCAACAAGATAGTGGTGCATTTTCTTCGTCAAAGGCGAAAAAATCCAACCAACCCCAAAGCCACTGTGATGAAGACCGAGGACCAGAAACTGAGACATTAGAGCGAATGCTTTTGTTCCCAGAAGGAAGTATTCGAGGCTCCCCTTATCTAAAGCAAAAGGCAGCAGATCAAAGACCTATGCAGAGGTACCCAATTGAAGCCGCTCCATGGAGTCATCAAGAGAGCTGGCAGAATTATCAGCAAAATGGCTTTCAGTCTCAGAACATGTACCCTGAGCACAAAAGAAATAGTTCAAAAGGCTCTGACGCTCTTTACAGTGAGATTGAGAAGAAGCTTAAACTACGAGGTCTTGAAGAAACTGGTAAGGACCTTGAAACTTTGAAGCAAATTCTCGAAGCTATGCAACTTAAAAGCTTTCTACAGTCTGCAAAAGATAGGGACTTGAATCAAGATCAACAATCCAACTTTCCTCAGCACAATAGACTGAATGATGTTGACCATGCATCGAGAATGAGGATCTTCAATGAAGCAAAATTGTTGTCCAGACAAAGAGAAATGCAACGTAATCTTACAAGACCTTTTGAAGCTCCTATCGTTGTAATGAAGCCTGCAAAACTTCTCAGCAACCTAAAGCCTACAAGAACTTCAGAGATTCTCGGTAATAATCGTGAGAAAGTGCGCTATGGCTCATCGCAGATTGGCTACAAAAGCAACGGCAATAGAGTTTCCAGTCCTAGTAACAACACATCTTTAAATCATTTTGGCAATGAGATTGCTCCGACTGTAAGGCAAAGACGACAGCGCATGGCAAATGAGGCTTTACAAAGGGAATCTAACTTGAGGAGATCTCGGACCTCATTGTCTCCTCAAACTGCTGCTAGAACAACACAGTCTTCTTCTCCATTGAGCACGGTAAAAAGTCCAAGTTCTTCAAGCCCAAGCAAACAAAGAGTTACAAAACCTGAAATGGAAAAGAAGGCTAGGAATTCAGGAAGCCCAATGAAGGAAAGGGATAATGGCAGAAGTTCTCCAGGGACACAGTCTCCAAAGCCTGCAAGACAAGTTGCTAGCAGAAAGATTGCATCAGACAAAGAACACAGGTCTCCTTGCAATAAAGCGAAGATGAAGGAAGTTTCTGCACTGGAACCTGATGAAAGTGAACTGAATCCAAGCTTGGATAATCCGCTGGTAGATGAGACTTCCCAGCGTTCAGACAGTAACAGAAGTATCATATCTAATTTAGATTTGGAGGTAATTTTTTCCCCTTATAGTAGACAATGAATTAGGCATTTTCAACCTTCAAGAAAGAGATTCTTGTTAAGTATTCAGAAATAATTTTCTAACAAATTTTCCTTGATTTGTATACACATGCACATGCAGAAACTATCTTCTGCAAAAATCAGACAAGATGATAACTGTGAAGCAGAAAGTGATTATCTCAGAGGAAAAGATTTAGATCGCTGCGAAAAATCATTGGTACCTCCAGAGATTCCTGAGCAGCCAAGCCCAGTGTCCGTTCTTGATCCATCGCTCTATAAGGAAGATTGTTCTCCACCTCCAATTGTGAAGCGTTCCATCACTTTCACAGGTAACATAATGAAGCTTTTAATCATTCTGTTAATCATGTTATCTTCAAATAAGCAACATCTGATAAAAGTGCATTATATTTTAGAATGCCCAGTTTATATGGCTCGAACAATTCAGCTTTCATGCTTCAATAAGTAAGAAATAGATTTTGATCAGTTTGAGTGTGTATATTTCAGAGGAGGAGACTAGAATTCATGATGATTCTAATCTAGGAAACTGGAATCATCTGGGCTTTGAGAAAAGGCAATGCCCATTAGATGAACCCCTTCTTGTTACTTACAAGATGCTGAATGATTCCAGAAATGGAAACCAGCAGCCAGAAATAGATTCAATAAAATCTTTTCTGGAGCTCGATGGTCTACACTCTGGAATTGATAAACCCAGTCCCGAATACAGTTATGTTGTAGACATCCTCCTATCTTCAGGACTGCTAGCATATACCGAAACATATTCTGTGGTGTTCCATTCCTCTGGTTTTCCAATTGACCCCCAGCTTTTCTTTGTGTTGGAACAAAGACACTCAAATTTAGCATCATCAAAGCCTCAAGATGGACAGGATTCTCGCAAAAAACGCAATATAGAGAAGATCAACCGTCGGCTAATATTCAACACTGTCAATGATATCCTATACAAGAAGTTGTCTCCTTATCTGCATCTACAGCCATGGATATGCTCTGCAAACAAGATTCCACGAAGAAGACCCACAGGACAGCAGCTTCTGCAACAAGTATGGGGTGAAATTCAGTGCCTTCCTTCTATTCCATCAGAAGATATTTGTGATACTATATGTACAATTCTCGAAAAGGATCTAGCAGAAACTGTAAATTCATGAACTGATCATAAAACAGAGCTTGCAGGAGTGGTATTAGACATAGAAAGGATGATTTTTAAGGACTTGATAGATGAAACCATCGGGGATATGGGAGCTCTTAGCTATAGATACAGACAATCCAACTTGCTTCCCATATCCAGGAGAAAACTCCAGTTCAATTGATTTCAATTTTCAAACTTTGTACATATGTTTTCCAAATGTCTTCCTTAAAGCCTGATACAAAATAATTAGGAGATACGTGGTGAATTAGATATTCCAGCAGATATTGGTATCAGACCTCATTGTTGGAGTGGAAAAGTTAGCAACAGGGATCTCAGATCAAACAAGTGTACTAGAAAGAAATAGAGGAGAAACATGTTTTGGTCGCAGAGACCTATATGTAACAAAATGAAAATTTCCTTTTTGTAATTGGGAATTCTAATCATGTATGAGCAACCAGTATTCATTTGATAGCTTGTACTTCGAATGAAAGCATTGGTACCATCATAAGCAGAGTGAGATCCCTCTCAGGAGGGTATAAAATTAGAAGTTTCTGTTTTTTATACTCTGCAATTTTATTCATTTTCTTCCACATGATTCCACATATTTCGTAGCTGGTTCATCAGTTTATATAGCAATGTCAATCCGATTATTCTTTCTTGTGAATTGCCACATTACCTTTCTTATCTTTAAGAACATTACTCTATTTCCATTACTGCACATTTTCATAAATCATGCACCAGAGCAAATCAAATTACTGGTAAGTATAAAGACTACTTTCCAGAAAAAAAAAAAATTCAACATAAAGTACTAAAGATTCCTGTGATTTGCACAAAGCGGGTTGTGAGTGTCAACCCTAAAAAAGAAACCTGCAGCAAATGGAGAAGAATCTACAGAACAAACATATACAACATAAACAGGGAATTCAAAATATTAGAACAGCCATAACAAAGAAGCACACAGCAACAAGGAAGTCTTTTCACTGCGGACAAATGATTTTTTTATAAAGAATGTACACATGTAGAAACAATGCTGCCTGTAAAATCAGGAATATAATTGGGAAATAGCTTTACATCTATAACTAAGAAGGCAATCTAGAGAATTTTTTTTACACATTCTATATACAAATGGAAATTATAGTTATATAGATGATATAACTAGAAATATTCCATCAATCTCCCACTTGGCAATTACATGGACCAAGGTTGAATCTCCACCTTACCCCTATACGAAGCAAATTTTCTTCAATCCACTGCCTTAGTTTAAGAATCTGATGCGTTATCCTGAGTCCTGATCTTGAGTATAGTTACCTTATAGTTACCTTACTAGACTCCGCCATCCACCCTCTTTGTCCATGAATGAAACTCGGGATTCTTTGCCAAAGCAATTACAGTCTGATTGTCACAACAAATAGGCATTGGCCCATGTTCAAGTTGAAGCCTCTAAAGTTGCAATATACTCTACTTCAGTATTGGAACTGGGAACCACTTGTTGCCTCTTACTCTTCCAACTCACATCTCCTTCAAACAATGTCAATATATATGCACTATTGGACTTTGCATTGTCTACATCACCTGCCTCGTCAACATCCACAAAGTCATACATTTGAATCTTTCTGTTTCCATATCTTTGATAACAACTATCATAGTCACTTTGCCTTGTAGTTACCTAAAGATCCTTCTGATAATAATTATCATAGTCACTTTGCCTTGTAGTTACCTAAAGATCCTTCTGATAATAATTATCATAGTCACTTTGCCTGGTAGGTACCTAAAGATCCTTTTGATAGTTGTCCAATGATCTCCTGGGATTTGCTATGTAATCACTTACAACTCCCAGAGCTAACATATTTGCCAAATTGTTAATACCATTACCTTGCGGATTACTTCAAACCATACAATGATCTCTTCAAGTGGCCCAAGTCACCCTGGTTAACGAACTTGAATCTTCAAGTTTGAAGTTCACCAAACTTCAAGCAAATGTGAACATGTTTGTTCGTGTTTGCTAAACTTCAAGATGAATCAATTGTTGACCCTAAAGACGAACCAACTCGATAATGAAGTTGGTTCAAGTTCGTCCAAATTTGATAAAGTTCATTAAAAATAATCTTGAATTCATAGGTTCATTCCTGAAAAAAATAAAAACGAAAGAAAACTAATTCTCTACAGGTTTGTGATGTCCCAACTACCCAATCCAAGACAAACTATCAACACCGCTGTCTCTAATACCATAAAATCAAAATTTCTTTCAATCCAACTCATTAGTTCCATGCTTATGTAACTCTAATACCATAACCGTTTATATCAAAATTTCTTTCAATCCAACTCATTAGTTCCATGTTTATGCAACTCTAATACCATAACCGTTTATGTGCCCCTGCATATGAGTAAAAATGTAGGCCAACATGCTACAATAACATAAATAATTCATGCATAATAACCAAAGCCATATAATACAACATATACATAATTCATGCATAATAACCAAAGCCATATAATACAACATATAACACAATTCATGCATAATAACCAAAGCCATATAATACAACATATGTATTGAAATAACAACAACAAAAACACATGTAATTTCTTATAATTTGTACATTTAATTTTTTATAATTTGTTGCACATTGTGTTATTATAATTTGTCATTATGTTGTTATTGATGTCAAAGGGGATGTATGGACAACAACAGTAGGACCATCTTTGATGATCACAAAACCAGCGAGACTCTTCTTAATGCGGTATGATTTCTTGATCTTTCATAAGGTCACATTACATGTGGATATAAGCACTTGAAATTATTTGAGTCTTTTATTAAGTTAAGTTGTTCAAATGATCTTACTAATAGTATGGTTGTGTAAAGTTATGGCTTGTTGAAAGTTGTGTAAAGTTATGGCTTGTTGAAAGTTAGCATTAGTTGGGGCAAAAATTGAAAGGTCAAACTATAGGGTGAAAACCCAAAAAATGAATTGGTTAAATATCATGCAAGTCTGAAGCGTATCCACCGTTGGTTCAATAGATCCATTGTTATGAGCACAAAAGTAGCACACTCGTTAACATAGTTAAATAGCATGCAAGTTCTCGTCTAATCAACGAATTTGTCCACAAAACAATGGATAGATCCATGGAAATAGCACGGGGTTGTATTAACCCTTAATGAAGGTCGAGCATACAGTGATCGTTGTTCAGTACATTATTGTTGTAGTAACTCCATGATAAGTGTGAAGCCAAATTCATGCAGGATTCTAGATCCTTCTACACTGCCATTAGTTTCTAGATCTCCATCTAAATCACATGCAGGATTCTAGATCCTTCTACACCGCCATTAGTTTCTAGATCTCCATCTAAATCACATGCAGGATTCTAGATCCTTCTTCAGCCTCTATAAATTTGTAATTTCTTTGGCCAAGGAAAGCAAGCCAAGGTCCAGGCTTGTTATGTAATGCAAAGTGATTTTTGTTCTCCAGTGATTGTTTTATCTATTCCGTTGTTTCTGATTGAGTAATCTTGTTGTTTCTCCATTTGTCTGTCTCTGAAATTATTCTTTGCTATTGCCATCTAAGTCTCTGAGTATAAATCTGTTGTGTGTTATGTATGCTCTGAACTAACAATTGGTATCAGAGCTAGGGTTGAATATCCACCATGCAAGCCGCTTAGTGCCATCGCCTTACTCTGGCAGCGTTCATTAAAACGTTGGCTGTTACCTCTGGAGCTGTTGAAGGATCTGTCCAGGAAATCAAAAATCGTTGCAAAGAAGAGAGTCTAGGAAAAGGATCTGTTCAGGAAATAGCTGAGGAACGTTAAGACAGTTGTTGCAAGAAATAAAAAGGTCGTGGGCATATGGTGAAATGTGCCATGAAACCTAAAACGTGGAGTGCATAAGTGCTTTATGTGGAGTTTGTAATTTTTTTCATAAAACTTGCACGTATACAAACCAACATATGTATGTGTGAAATGTGAAAAGGTTAAAACATTATATATGTTTTTTATATTTATATAATTATATGTTGGAATTTTGAAAAGTGTATTTTAAAAAGGAGCAGGAATTTTGAAAAGGGTATTTTAAAAGGAGGAAGGTCAATTTTACTAAATTTTAAAGAGTAATAATTAAAGTTTTATTTTTAAGTGGAGTTTTTGTTTTTGGGCATCAATATATTGAAAATGGAGACAACAGTTACAGATATGGAGAAGTTGAGCGAGGCTAATTTTGGCCTATGGAAATCACAGATGGAGGATATACTGATTTTGAAGGATCAGTGTTTGCTGATTGAGGGCACAACAAAGAAACTCTCATTGATGACAACTGAAGAATGGAACAAGCTAGATAGAAAGGCGATTGCAACAATCCGCCAATATCTAGCAAAGAATGTGTATTTCAATGTGTCTGGAGAAAAGACAGTTGAAGGATTATGGAAGAAGCTCCATGATCTATATGAGAAGAACACGACATCAAAAAAAGTGTTGTTGATGAAGAAGCTTTATAATCTCAAAATGAAGGAGGGTGCTTCAGTTGCTGAGCACTTGACTGCATTTAATATTATTACTAATCAGCTTGCCTCTGTTAAAATCATTTTAGATGATGAAATTAGAGCTATTTTGCTAAAGTGTTCTATGCCAGACAGTCGGGAAAATTTAATTGTAGCTATGAGCACTTCAACAATTGCAGGGACCCTGAAGTTTGATGATGTCAGCAGCAGTTTAATGAATGAGGAACTGCGACGCAAGTCAATTGCGGAAAACCATGGAGGAGAAGCTCTAGCTCTAGCTGATCGTGGTAGGAGAATGGATCGAGGCTGGCAAGGGCGATCAAGATCGAGAGGCCGATCAAAATCAAGGAGAGGAAAAATCATCTGCTTTCATTGTGGCAAACTCGGGCACATGAAGAAAGAATGTCAATTTTGGAAGAAAGGACAAAAGGATCAGAGACCATCTAATACAAATCACAAGTCATCCAGCACAAATGAAGGTGAGACTACTATTGTAGCCACAGATGGTGATGTGTTGTTTACTGTTTCAGTAGAGGATGCATGTGTATATACATCTAGCAGTAGCTTTGATTGGATCCTTGACTCTGGGGCATCTCACCATGTAACCCCATGCAAAGATAGTTTTGTTTCATATAATCCTGGTGATTATGGTAGAGTGCATTTGGGGAATAATCATTTTTGCAGTATTGTTGGAGTGGGAGATGTCCAGATCAAGATGAAAGATGGACAAGATATATTGTTGAAACATGGCAGGTATGTACCAGAAATGCTCATGAGTTTAATCTCTATGGGACGACTAGATGATGAAGGCTATTCCACAAGCTTTGGAAAAGGAGGCTGGAAAATTAGCAAAGGAGCATTGGTCATGGCCAAAGGACCCAAGATAGGAACATTTTACACATTGAAGACATTGATAGGAAAATCAGATTTGGTTGCTGTCACAAAAGAAAAAAATTCAGCGAATCTGTGGCATAAGCATCTGGGTCACATGAGCGAGAAGGGCTTAAAAATATTTGTTGGTAAAAATGTATTGCTAGGTTTGAAATTCTACAATCTTTATCTTTGTGAGCATTGTATATATGGTAGACAAAGAAGGGTTTCATTCCTTAGAGGTGGCCATGACAGAAAAAAAATGTGTTAGAATTGGTACACTCAGATGTGTTTGGGTCTGTTAACATCAAATCATTAGGAGGAGCATCATATTTTATAACATTTATAGATGATGCATCCAGGAAGGTTTGGGCATATCCTATGAAAAGTAAAAGTGAAGTGTTTGGAATATTTCAAAAATTTCATGTTGTTGTTGAAAGAGAGACTAACAAATTGCTCAAGTGTTTAAGAACAGATAATGGTGGAGAATATTGCTCAAATGCATTTAAGGAATATTGTAACAGGTTTGGCATAAAGCATGAGAAGATTGTGCCTGGTACTCCTCAACAGAATGGTGTCGCAGAAAGGATGAATCGCACCATTATGGAAAAGGTGCGAAGTATGTTGTCCAATTCCGGTTTGGAGAAGAATTTTTGGGCTGAAGCAGTCAGGACCGCTTGCTACCTCATAAATAGATCTCCAACTACAACCTTGGATGGCGGTATCCCTAAAGAAGTTTGGACTGGTAAGAATTTGAATTATTCTCACTTGAAAATCTTTGGATGTGAAGCATTTGTACATATTCCCAAAGAAAATAGAACTAAGCTAGATGATAAATCTATGAAATGCATTTTTTTGGGATATGTGGATGAAGATTTTGGTTATCGTCTATGGGATCTAGTCAAACATAAAATTATTAGAAGTAGGGATGTTATATTTAATGAGTCAGAACTGTTCAAGAGGACTGTATGTGAGTTGGAGGTCAAGAAGGTTATTGACAGGTTTGAAAAGCAGCAGGAAAACATACCACCAATACAATAAAATGAACAACAAATTCAAGAGCATGAAGAACAACAAGTGGAAAATGATGAACAACAAGAAGAAGGAATCTTGCAGGGATCTTTACAGGAGATTCAACCTGATAATTCACCACCACAGTTGGTTCGCAGATCTTCTAGGCCTCATAAGCCTTCACAAAGGTATCCTCCTTCAAATTATATTTTGTTGACTGATGAAGGTGAGCCTAATTATTTTCAAGAAGCCTATAAAGTTGAGCATAGTGAAGAATGGAAGAAGAAATGAACTCTTTGCTGGAAAATAAAACTTGGGAGTTGGTAAACCTCCCAAAAGGTAGAAAGGCTCTACAAAACAAATGGGTTTACAGGATTAAGCATGAAGGTGACGAAAATAAGGAGAGGTATAAAGCAAGGCTAGTGGTGAAAGGTTTTGCCCAAAAAAGAAGGTATTGAATTCACTAAAATTTTCTCACCTGTTGTTAAAATGTCATCCATTAGAGTCATTCTTGGTCTAATTGCTGCTTTAGACTTAGAATGTGAATAGTTAGATGTAAAAACTACTTTCCTTCATGGTGAATTGGAGGAAGAAATTTATATGGAGCAGCCAGAAGGCTTCAAAGAAAAAGGAAAAGAAGGCCATGTTTGTAGGTTGAAGAAGAGTCTCTATGGGTTGAAACAAGCACCTCGACAATGGTACAAGAAATTTGATTCATTCATGTTGGAACATGGTTTTCAGAGGTTGGAAGCTAACCATTGTGTCTATATCAAGAGGTATGATCAAGGAAAGTATATCATATTATTGTTATATGTGGATGACATGTTGATTGTTGGGCATGATAAAAATAAGATAAATAGATTGAAGAAATATTTGGGTAGCAAATTTGCAATGAAGGATTTGGGACCAACACAACAGATATTGGGCATGCGGATTATGCGTGACAGGAAAAACAAAAGGTTGTGGCTGTCACAAGAAAAACATATCAAGAAGGTGCTTGACAGGTTTAATATGAAGGATACCAAGCCATTTGGTACACCCCTTGTAGCCCACTTCAAGCTGAGTACTGAATTATGTCCTAGTGATGACAAGGAGAAAGAAGAGATGAGCAAGATTCCTTATGCTTCAGCAGTTGGCAGTTTGATGTATGCCATGGTATGCACACGACCAGACATTGCATATTCAATGGGAGTAGTGAGTAGGTTCCTTGCCAACCTAGGCAAACAACAGTGGCAAGCAGTAAAATGGATTTTGAGGTATCTCAAGGGTACTAGTCATTATTGTTTATGTTTTGATCACAATGAGACTATGCTTGAAGGATTTATAGATGCGGATATGGCTGGAGATATCGACACCAGAAAGTCCACTATAGGTTATTTGTATACATTTGCAGGTGCAACAGTATCTTAGGTGTCAAAGCTACAAAGAATAGTAGCCCTCTCTACAACAGAAGCAGAGTACATAGCTGCAACAGAAGCTTTTAAAGAGATGTTGTGGATGCAGCGGTTCTTAGGAGAGATAGGAATAAAGCAAGACAAGTATGTGCTATATTGTGATAGTCAGAGTGCCATTCACTTGGCGAAAAACCCAACATTTCATTCAAAAACCAAGCACATTGACTTAAGGTACCATTGGATCCGACATGTGTTGGAGGAAGAACAGTTATCCTTGGAAAAGATCCATACAGATAGGAACCCTGCTGATATGCTCACTAAGATTCTACCACGAAATAAACATGAGTTATGTAGAGGCATGGTAGGACTCGGTGTGACTTGATTCATGACTCTTATTTGGCTTCAAGTGGGAGAATGTTAAGTGTGAAGCCAAATTCATGCAGGATTCTAGATCCTTCTACATCGCCATTAGTTTCTAGATCTCCATCTAAATCACATGCAGGATTCTAGATCCTTCTACACCGCCATTAGTTTCTAGATCTCCATCTAAATCACATGCAGGATTCTAGATCCTTCTTCAGCCTCTATAAATTTGTAATTTCTCTAGCCAAGGAAAGCAAGCCAAGGTCCAGGCCTGTTACGTAATGCAAAGTGATTTCTATTCTCCAGTGATTGTTTTATCTATTCCGCTATTTCTGATTGAGTAATCTTGTTGTTTCTCCATTTTTCTGTCTCTGAAATTATTCTTTGCTATTGTCATCTAAGTCTCTCAGTATAAATCTGTTGTGTGTTATATATGCTCTGAATTAAGACTCCATGACACACTGGGAGGCTGAGCCGGCAGAGGCCAAGCATATAGACATCATCATAGCTCCATGACACAGTGGGAGGTCGAGCTGGTAGAAGTTGGGCATATTGATAACATCATAGCTTCGTGACACAATGGGAGGCCAAGATGGCGGAAGACAAGCATATAGACACAGTGGGAGACAGAGCCAACAAAGGTCGAGAGTATAGATATCACCATAAACTCTATGGAAGGCAGAGCAATAGCTATGTGACATAGTGAAAGGGCGAGCAACATAAATATATATATATATATATATATATATATATATATATATATATATATATATATATATATATATATATATATATATATATATATATATATATCTATATATATATATATCTATATATCTATATCTATATATATATATCACCATTGACATATGCATCATTGTAACTATGGTCGATGAGTTGTCACAGTCACCATAAGCCCGAGATTTGTGTGCCAACATAGTTGTATGTGTTAACCATCGTATGCATGGCATGGACATAGCTAATCACTGATGCCACCATAGATCTAAGAGATGACTTGGACGTGGATCCATAGAAGGTGAAAATTCAACAAGTTCATTGAATACAGTAATAGTAACATATTAAAATGTGGATCACCCTTTGTGCCAAGGCACATCGAAAGTGCAGTTGGTAAATCATTGGTACAATATGTGGGTGGTTGAGGGTTAGACCTGTGAAGCAAAACAAGTTGGTTAATTTTAATATATTCACCCCCTTTTGTCACATTGTTAGCAACTTCTGGTGACATGCATTGGAATTCGGTGGTTATTTTGTAGAATTGCTCAATTTTCTGTCAAACTGTAGAACATGCCCTAAAGCTATGATTATGTTGAACAATTAATTTAATGTATGGTTTATTACATTTTTTTTTTTGGTGGGATTTCGGAGTCGTTATTGATCCAAATTGCAAACTGTAAGATGTTGGTTGAATATGGTTTAGATTTGAATGCAGCTTGACATGTTTGATGTCATTTTGACTCATATTTGATGGCCAAAATATGTTTTTTTTATTATTATTATGGAAGTCTATGATCATGTTGTGGATGTTTTGGTTATATGAAGTGAACAATTTCCAAGGAAGGGTTTGAGTGACCATATTGCAGATGTGATTGTAGCAGAGTATGGGATAGAAATATGACAACCATGAATAGAGATTGACATGAATTTTGTGATAGTTGAGATTTGGGTTGCAGGTTGTGTAGCAGTGGTTGCAGGTTGCATGATGGTATAGTGGTTGCGGGTTGTAATAACAGTTTGAGACAAGTTACTTAATCATTGATATATTATGAACGTGGATCCACTTTGAGAATGTGATGAAATAGAGGTCCACAAGGATATAGAGGAAGGAGGTTGAAGTGTCAATCAGGTTGGAGCCTAGAGTAGGTTGGAGTCTACTCATTACAGTGTTTGGAGCCTATATTAGGTTGGAGCCTACTCATTATAAAGGTTGGAGTCTCAATCAGGTTGTGGCCTATAGTAAGCAACTAATTGCATTTATGAGGTCAACGCCTCAATAATTTTGTAGCCTACCTCAAGTGGTAGCTTGCATATTTTGGGGTAGTTGACTCCCGCAGGTTGAGGCCTACAAATTGATGTAAGAGAATTAAAGAGTGAGTAGAAGAAGGGTTGACGGTTTTCTCCCAATTGGATTTCCACCTAAATATTTTGTGTCTCCTTATGATGTGATGTCCTTTATATTGTCTTTGTTTATGCTGCTTACTTGATGATGCACTATAATTGCTAATGAGATAATATGCATAATGATTGCCAAATGTTTTGTTAATTAATGAAGACTATAAAAGTTTAAGATTGTGCGCACATTGATTCACCCCCACCTGACACCTCTTAGTGTGACTTTTGGGCCAACAAGTGGTATAAGAGCAAGTGCCTTCAGGAACAACTACCTACTAGAAGGTCAAAGGTCAAGAAGGAATGACCACTACAAGAGCATTTGGGAAACCTCTTATGAAGTCTCAGTGACCATTCCAACAAATGTAGCAAAAAAGAAGTTTATAGTTATAATGCACAAGCTATGCATGTTATCTTAAGTGGCTCAGAAGAATCATAGTTTTCCAAGGCGATGCAATGCAAGTCCGTTCATGAGGTATCGAACAAACTTCAAACCTATTATTAAGGTGATAAAAGTCAAAGAAGGTAGGTTGTAGGCCCTTAGGGGACAATTCTCAAGCTTGGAGTTGGAAAATGATGAGGACATCACTTCATATTTTCTTTGTCTAGACAAAATACTTAACTCCATTACAAGTCTTGGTGAAGAAGTCAAAGATAGTTTTGTTGTTCGAAAATTATTGAGATCATTTCTATCTAGACTCAATCCTAAAGTTTTATTTCTCGAAGAGCTAACATAAATCAACACAAGACATTATATCAACTCCATGAATCTCTTTCTACATATGAGTTGAGAATCAAGGAAGTGTTGGTGGGAGAAGTTCCCTAAGGTAAGGGTTGACAACCTCAATAGAGCAGAACAAGAACATCAATAAGAAGTAGTCAGGCAAGCATGCCAAACATGTGAATTATGAAATGTGGACTTGGAGACTTACCTGGAGGTCCTACGTTTGAAGATGTTCCCGTAGGGTCCAAACCCTCTGCTTCCTCCATAATCGAGCAAGCCTACAAATCAATTCAAAGAAGCATATACATGATATAAAATTCAATGTGCATACATCAAAGACATGTCAGGTCATCACATATAAACATAGAAATTACTATTCATAAGACAATAACATATTAGGAACAAGACATGAGATTCTTTATTGATAATCAACAATAGGTACAGGAAAGGTACAACCTGATCCAAGCCAAAGCATTGACGAAGCCTTCCTTCGGATCCGTCCAGCTCGAGCCACGAAGAAAACCTCTCTAACAAGTGCAAGGATATGTTATAAAGATGATGAACATCTCTGCAAAGGAAACAAGGGTTTCCATAGAGACTGGGAGTGTAGGAGGCACGGGAAAATTAGACTTGATCTGGGAGAAAAATGAGTATAATATTGATAGCCCTTCTCTTATGTGTTTTAGGCCCACCCAAGGTGTGTATCTATGCCACCTGAAATCAATTAATTCAGTTGTGTTACGGGCTCTTATAGGTGGGCTCTCGATAAAACCTGTGAACCCCACCCGAAAAAATAGCATAATATTTTATTTTTTCATATTTAAAAAGGTATATATGGATATGCAGTTATAGAACCTACATATGTACACGCTTTTGAATGGGTAGAGTCCAGTATGGATTTTAAAATATTGATTTTTTAATAAAGGATCAAGTCTGCATGGGAAAAGGCTTCCCAAGGCCATACAAGAGCATCAAAATCTACATGAGTGGCAAATGGTGCTATAACAGATGCCCCCTAATATAAGAGGTTAGAAGGGGTACATGGACAAAATATATTAAGTATAGAGAAAGGACTCATATGAAAACTCGGGAGGAGATCACCATATTCCAGCTCATCAAATACTTGTGCAAAGGAATCAAAAAGAAAAATCATGTCTGAGGTGGGCATACCCATGCTCAAAAGTAAAAAAGCATGTCCGCTGATCAAGTATAAATAGATCCAAAATGTATACATAAGTGAACAGAAGGAGCTATGGAATACATAGTGGATCATCATATCATAGCTGAAAAAGAACACAACATAGTTATGTCTCAATATCACATATAGAAAAACATCCTATCAATGATGCTTCATAATTGATCTACATAAAAGTACCAAGTCATAAAGTTTGAATAGTGGTACTGCATAAACTCGGGTGCCAACATATAGGACGATGTTGTGAAGAACTACAACATATAAGGTGGAAGATGTCACTGGTATAAAACTGAAGGAGTTGTCAATTGAACCAAGATGCTAACACAACCCAAGGTCTCCATCAACTGTAGATGGTACATTTCTACATTATGGGAATAAATGAGTTGAAGTCGACCATGTGAGAAATCATTTGATTACCAGTAATTGATGTATATTGTTAACAAACATGAGACAACTCACCAATAATGATAATGAGTGTCAAGGTACCTCGGTACAATCTAACAAGTGCGAATAAATGTGTTGAAGCTGAACACTTGAAAGAATCTATCAATCAAGAGACATTGATGTATTCTCACTGTCGATAGAGAAGGAGTCTGCCACTAATGAATGCAAACCCTAAGGTAGTGAAAAAAGGACTCTAGATCTTATTCCCAGAGAAATAAGTCAGAGTCAATGGAAAAAGATTTGCTGGAAGGAAGGAATTAAGGCATTCCACATCAAGAAGCATGAGTGTAACCCACAGGCCAATAATTTGGAAGAACTCAGACAAAGAGAGATGAAGTAACCACTTCGAAGTACATTTTTGACGTACACAAGATGTGGCTAGAGCATGACATAAATCCTCTAAACCAACCAATAATGAAAGCCGACACAAAGGCGAGGAATCCACCAATAGAGTCAAAAGGAAACCAAGGTACTGTGTGAATCCTAATGTGTGATAATGTAAGTTGGCGTTGAACACAAGGGAAACCACTCAATCAAAGACCCATGATACTGATCGATGTTGAGCACAAGGTCACCTATCAATGATGTAAATAGGGCCAGGGTGTGACTCTATGTTTACTCTTAGAGAAATTTGTCGAAGTTGATAAGATCAAACCCGCCATCAAGAAGTCAATGGGGACCTACTAAACCAACATGAGTAAAGGACCAAATAGCTGATGTGATACTGATGATAACTTGATAGACCAGGTATGATCGAAAAAAATGAGTCAAGAGACACCGCAGAATGGTTAACAACAGGTTTACTTCCCTTGAAAAAAATCACAACTCAATGTGACTTTATGGCAACATAAAATAACTTTGTATAAGTTTTCAATGCAAGAGGCATTAACAAAATCTCCATATGATTGCAAGATATAACCAACCGAAGGAGGACTGACTCACTGACAAGGTTATAGCTTCCCTAAATCTAGACTAAGTCCCATCCCAATGGAGGAAAGACTCATTTTAAGTGTTTTTTTCAAGGGCGACACAACTAACTCTAGTTGACATCAAATGTTAAAGAAGTTGTCCTGTTCTCGCTCCTTTTGGAATATTTGATTTTTTTTGTTTTTTGCATATTTAAAGCCTAAAAAGGAATAAAAGAATGCCTATAGTATAGTGGAAAGAACGATTGTTAAGGGCTAGTGCACTAGTTCCTAGAATTGGAACAATCCTATGCTCAATGCAAGGTGGTGGTTACTCGATATCGACACTCGGGGGAATGTTCTTTCCACAAAAAAATAGGTGCTAAGGCGCAAAGGCTAATGAAGGCATGGTTTGAACTTGTATAAGGTCATGGTTAAAAGTGGTGTCAGGCGGAAAGAGTCGATAGTGCGGACACAACCAACCTCCCTAGGAGCCTAAGACTCTCTAGTGACAAACAAGACAAACAAGAGCAATCCTTCTCTAAACATGCATTTACTATATAAGAAATCAAGTGTTTAGATCCTACCTGTAGTCCAACGCTGTTGTAGCAGTCCAGCCTCGCTGATCCGGATGAGCTCCTCCTTCACTTCGAAACCTGCATTCACTAACAATCAAACGATTAAATAGCACTTGATAATCTCATAAATAAAACATATTTAACACATAGACCAAGGAGTATATGAAACAACTCATAAATAACAAGTTATTGAGAAGAATGGACTCATTTGCATTAATAGGAAACAAAAGGAACAATTACAACCTGAGCCTTGGTGTTGTGCAAGTCCCTCCCAGGGTCCATCAAGAGTTCTCCTTTACTTTGACAAAGCTCACCCACTTCCAAATAGAACAAGAAAAGATGGTAATCTCTCCTCACAAGCCTCTAAATGGGAGTCCTAATTCCAGCAGCATCTACCCTTAGAAATGTTTAGCTTCCAACCTCCTCTCCTTCTGGCCCAATGCCTGTATTTATAGTGCTCAAGAGGAAGTTAATCAGGTCCACCATAAATGGGATAATCCCCTCTTTGGATGGGATAGCTCCTCTCTTGATGGGATAAGTTCCTCTTTCATAGGGGTACATGAACCATCTGGAGGCGCTCAATACACGTCGAACAACCTTCTAGAATGCTCTAGAAGTGACCACAAGTAACTTTTTAAAGATGAAACTCGCGCCTTTTGACCTTTACAGGGGTACGCACCTGCCCCTTTACATACAGAGCGTACAAGTACGCAGTTTTTGTGAACATTAGGTGCGTATACGCAGGTAAGGCCGAGAGAATCTGCGTACCCAGAGATAAACACATTTACAAAGACTTTCTCTCTTTTTGGAGTTTGACATGGAGAGCAGAGGCATAAGACTTGCCCAGGAGGATAGCATGACTGTTGATAGAGCCATACTAACTGTAAATAACCATGGCGACATTTTTTAGTGTAACAGATTGCCCCCTAAAGTGCGAAGCCTGTAGTAGATTAGGGTTTTGTATTATCTAGGAAGGGTGAAGCGCTTTATCATTTCAAGGATTATCTCGTGGAGAGCCTGGTCAGAACCTGCAATTTTCAACACAAAATACATGTATAAGATTATATCATCGCTGAGGTAGGCATTCCCATACTCAAATTAAAACTTTAACTAACAGACTAACTACTCTGATACAGGAATGATCTTGCAGTACATCATAATCATAGACTTTTGTAGACACAGTATGGGCGCAGCCATCTGTTTATGATTAGTCTACTAGATAATGAATACAAAACTCCTTGCAGCCTGGATGGTGGAAACTAGATCCAGGGTCTTCATTTCTACTTCCCGAATTGGTACGATTCTAGCCATGCGAATAAATGAGTTGATGTCAAACATGGTAGAAACCACTTGATTACCAGTCGATGATGTAAACTGTTAACAAGTGTGAGAGAAACCACCAGTAATGTCAATGGTTCTCAAAGTACCCAGTACAATCCATGAGATGTGAATGAATGAGTTGATGTCGAACATTTCACGGAATCCTTCGATCGAAAGTCAATGATGTAAACTGACGTCAAAGGCGAGAAACCTGCCATTGATGCATGCAGACTTCAAGGTACTGACGATTTCTAAGTCATCTCTCTAGATATTGTGCTGATGTCGATAGAAAGCGACCCGTTGCAGGCAAGCCCACAACACGAAATCATTGTTCAAGTTGAAGAAATGTTGCTGTAAGGACTGACTCAGGGATGGTCAAATGGACGACAAGTATTTTGCAGATGAAAGTTTATTTGCAGAGACCTCTTGAACACATAACGACACGACAGATGGTTTGGTTACGATTTGACCCAAAGTTAATACCCGGAAACGGTTGAAGACTTTCAAAGTGGTTTGATCAACTTTTAAGGCAAAGGATTTCCCAACCCAGGTGAACGGAAAGTGTCGTGTTCAAGAGCGGTGATAAGGTTCTTCTGTAACAAAGGATAACAAATAGGTTCATTCTTCTCTCTTTTCCCCCACCATTTCTGGCAAGTACCTCTTTATTTTTAACAAGCTTGAGGAGGATAACATATGCTTGATTATAAGCTCATCCTTCGGATGAGTCCAACCTAGTTTTGATTCGAACCCTAGGAAGGAGTGGTTTGTTCCTGTTTGTAATTGAACAGGTCCTTTACTGTGAAATTTTAACGAGCCCAGTATAGGAGAAACTCGGCGTTTTTCAATTTTAGAGAGTCTGAAAAACTTAAGAAGACTCCAGGTTGAACTTTTTCGTAAATTTGTGTCCCCCAAGCCCGAAAAAGTATAAAATAATACCTGGGAGAACCGCTTGATCTTGCGACCAAGGAGTACTTTCATGATTAGTGTCTCTGACCTGAAAAGTAAAAAGCGATCAAGGACACGTCGTTTTATTTCCATATCGAGTTTGAAACGACAAAAACCCGGCAATCTTTTCCTGTTTTTACGGTCAGAAAAGAGCTATAAGGGGACCGTCTTTTAATTCCGTTTTAACGAGTGTAAAAGAAGCGCTCGGCAATCTTTTCATATTTTAGGAGTCAGAAAAGAGCTTAAAAGATGACTCTGATGTTTTGGTTCGTGAAAAATGATGATTTTACTCTAAAGTCCTTTTGTCCTGCACAAAAACGACACATTACTCATACCTGTTTAAGATGGGTAAAAATACATTGAAAAATGTCCTTTCATGGTGAAAAATAAACAAACTTAGCATTCATTCATCCAAAAAACCTATAAAAAGACTTTTTACCATGTCATTTTTACCATTTTACTGTTGAGGTTGAGAAAAGGGCTTTTGACAAGAAAACTTCCTGTGGTCATTGCGGAGAATCCGACCGTCAGAATCGAACGCCGTCTCATCAGGTATTCTACAACATCCTTCTCTTGCTTTCCATCCGTTTAAAATTCATTTTTAAGTTTTTATTTGATTTTTTGGGGGTCTTGGGGTTTCAAGATGCGCCCTTCGGGGTACGCAGGTCATGCACTGCTGACCTGCGTACCCCGATATTTTCTCAATGGGGAAAATACCAGGTGTACGCACCTGGCCTTAAGGGAAGTTGCGTCCAGACGCTCTGTTCCTAAAAGCCGGGGTGCGTACCCCGCAAAACGCATTTTGAAACCCTTATTTCTCCAAAATGAACCAAAATTTTAAAATTTAATGGACTCTAACAGATGTTTTATGATGTGCAGGGTGCACACCATGCTTGATTGGCGCGAAAGAGAACACGAGGATGTTGATTTGGCCGCAATAGGTCATCAACCTTCCATTGATGCATTAAAAGCATGCGGACTGTACAAATACTGGGCCATACCTGGCATGAGGGGCCAGGTGCCATTCCTTGAGTGGCTGGTTGAAAGGTGGAACATTCAGGAGCAATGTTTTTACATCGGAGAGCACCAGGTCGAGATAGAGCCCTCCGACATATATTTTCTCACTGGCTTTCCTAACAGGGGCGAGCAACTCTCTCTATTCGGGACTAGGCCGGGTGGCCAATCCCTTGCTAGTCTCCGGCTAGAGTGGTGCAACAATCAAAACAGGAGAAGGGGATAGAAATCAAGTACATATCCCGACCTGAACTTATGGTGATAGCCTTTACTGTTACCAGACTTTGCGGCACGGCCGATTTGCACCATGCCACTGGGTCCCAAATGCGGATGGCTATAGATTGCTTCCAAGGCACCATTTTCAACTGGTGCGATGCTGTGTTGGCCAATATGAAGGGCCAACTAACCAGGGCAAAGAGAGGACAACTGAAGACCTTTGGATATGGGCCTTTAGTCGTGAGCTTTGCCCTAGAGAGAGTTCCAATGCTGATCCCCCAGCATCTTACAGTTCTAGTTGGGGCTCCTCGGGAGCCTAAGTTGACGAGATGGGTCGCGGTAATGGCCCGGCATCCTGACGAGGGAGCAGCAGTTGTTCGATTTCCTGATGGTTACTTTCGCTGGCTAGAGAGCTAGGTCTTTGCTATTCAGGACTTTCCTTATGCCGGAATGGATTTTCGGAATGATCCGGACATGGTTCTTCCACAGGGAGAACAGTGGGACGACAGAGGTATTTCATTTTTCACAAGTTTTTAAATTATGTATATTTTTTTTTTGTTTTTATATATCGCCTCAAAACTGACAGCACAAATTTTCAAAATGCAGATGTAGGTCCACGGCGTCCAGCCAACCTCCGGGCTTTTGAGAGGAGAGTACCAGCTGTACCAGCACCAGCCCCACAGGATGCGGCCGCAGAGACCTTAGTCGAGCTGGAACAGGATCTAGAGCGTCTGACGGCGGATATACCAGAGACCACCATAGATGACATTCCCATTCGACTTCAGCGCTATGTGGTCGCAGTCCCAGGACCTTTTAGGAGGTTCTTGTGTAGGGTAGCGCGGGCAGTGGTCTCGTATAGAGAGCACCACCAGTGATTGGCTAGTCACTTTTGTAGACACATATGACATTTTTGGTTTTTTGTACTTATCATTTTTGCCGATCATGAGGTGTTTTTCAACCTATGATCGAAGACGATGTATATTTTTGACACACTCCTATCTATATATATATATCATTATTACCGGCTCATCTTGTTTAACATATGTGATGAAATTTTTTTAAATTTACTTGCATGATTATCGTAAATGTCTGTCCAACATTCGAGAAGCAATTGCATCTGCTAATGTATTTAAAGACCTTGGAATATGCTGATATTCAATGTAATAAAATTCACGTTCCAAGAGGCGCACTCTCAAAAACAACCTTAATAACACAGGATTTCTAATGGCATATACTCTATTAAGCTGTAATACAACGAGTTCAGAATCTAACCTCACTATCAAACGTCGAATTCCAAATGAAATAGATTCAGACAATAATTCAACCACTGCACTGTATTCTGCAATGTTGTTCGTCGTTTGACCGAGGCTCACCCCATGCATAGAAACTAACTCGTCAGAGGGCGAATAGATAACCCAAGCTGCGGAAGATATATTCCGTGTACTACGACAAGCACCATCGGCAAATCCAATGTACGTTTGGAGAGGCGTCGACATCTGCAATATCAAGAGTAAAACCAAGATAAGCCAGAATAACGACGAAAAACACACTTTCTAAGCTAAGCACACTATCTAGACTAACAAACATACTAGCTAGAAAGAAAACCTAACCTAACTAAAATTCTCCATACCCACCATTTAAGCATAATACCTCTTTAGGTAAAGTCCATTTCTGGGTTTACCCAAAGAGTCCCCATCAAAATCTACCAGCTCATAGGCCCCTTTTGCTAGCTTTCGCTTTACAATGTAGGGTCCATGCCACATAGGAACAAATTTTCCAGCACCTAGCTTATCGTTACCTTGATCATATAATAGCACTAGGTCTCCCTCCGAAAAACTTCGAGGGGTCACATTTCTATCATACTGAGCTTTCATTCGCTTCGCGTGAGTCTCGATTGCCAATGCAACGTCACGTCGAGTCTCATCTAACTGAGCTAAGTATAATAAACGTTTCTCCTCTTCGGAAGTAGCTGGGAGTAATTCGACAGCCATTTGAAGTGATGGGATTTCGCATTCAATGGGTAACACAGCTTCCAAGCCATAAACTAGCTGGAAAGGAGTGAACCCTGTTGAAGTTTTCACTAAAGTTCGGTATGCCCATAGCGCTGAAAATAACATGTTATGCCAATTCGACCGATGAATACCAATGATTCGTCGGATCATGATAACCAGAACTTTGTTGATAGACTCAACCAAACCGTTGGCTTGCGGATAATAAGGAGTAGAGCTATCGTGGCGCAAACCAAGCTGGCTTGTAAGCTCAGTCATCATGATGTTTCGAAAATGGCTCCCATGGTCGGTGATGATTGCTTGCGGGACACCAAACCTAGTTATAATGTGATTGAATATGAAAACTGCAGCTGTTTTGCCGCTTGCGTCGAATGTAGGCATCGCCTCGGCCCATTTAGTAAAATAATCAACCGCGAGGATGATATACGCATGCCCCCCGGCCGAGTGAGGGTTACAAGTAATAAAATCGATACCCCATTTGGCGAAAGGACCAACGACAATTATAGGATGGAGAGGAGCAGGTGGTGCGCGCATCTTGCGATCAAACACTTGACAGTTGTGGCACTTTCGGACCGCAATGATACAATCTTTAAACATGGACGGCCAGAAATAGCCAGCGCACAACACCTTCTGAGCTGTGGCATACCCAGACATATGACCGCCACATGCTCCAGAGTGACAATCATTCAAAACCCTCTCAGCCTCTTCGTGAGTTAAACAACGTCGAAAAACTAAGTCTGCCCCCCGGCGATAAAGTGTATCTCCAATAATTCTGTATTGCTGGGATTGAAACCGAATTTTTCGACGTTCCGACTTTGAAACTTCAGGCCGAAAGGTTTGGGTTTGGAGATAGATGATTATATCCCCGTACCACGGATCTAAAGTACTGATAAGAAACAAAGATTCGTCCGCAATGGACTCTTCTGCCACAGTTTCTGTGTCAGCACGCGGGAAATCACACATCAATTCCGCAAAAACTAAGGATTTCTTAGACTTGGACTTCTCGAACTCCAAGTCGAACTCTTGCAGAATAACGATCCATTTAGAGTACTTGCCCCCTAGCAGTTGTTTAGTCAAAATATAAATCATAGGGTTGCAATCCGAAATAACTGTAGTTTTACGGAGAAGAATGTAGTGACGAAAACGCTGGACAGCTTGAACGGCTGCTAGGGCCAATTTCTCCACATGCGAATATTTTAGCTCAGTGGGGTTTAATGTCCTACTAAGATAATATATCACATGTTCCGTTCCGAATTCATCTTCTTGAACTAACACCATTCCAATAGTGGAATGCGAAGCTGCGAGGTATAAGAAGTAGTCCTGGTTGTAGTTGGGAGGATGCAACAATGGTGCATGGGTCAACGCGTGCTTAAGTGCATCAAAAGATTGTTGGGCAATCTCGTCCCAAAAGAATTGAGCGTTCTATTTCAACAACCGTGTAAAACCTTTAGTGACCTGTTGAGGGCCCTGAGGTCGGGTCAACAACAAGGGGGATACCCACTCGGTCCGGAACCTGGTTGGCGGCTCCTTGCCCGTTTGGAGTAGCGGGTCCGACTGGGGATAACGGGACCAACTTCCCGATGCATGGGATGTGTATGTGTGTGTGTGTGGAATTTTGGTTAGGTTACTTCTAAGAAACGTTCTAAAGACTACTGTAAATCTATCTTACAAACTTGAGCCTAAATTACTATAATCAAATGAAAACAACACACAGAATTTACATTAACCCGGGATGTTTCTTTTATCATGCGATCTAGAAAGATTTCTAACAGCAGCTGGTAATAAAGATCATTCAACTGATATCAGAATATAAATCAATAAAGATAAACCATTCTGCATAAGAAGTTAGACAGAGCGGTTGTGAACAACACATCGCATAATCAAATCATTCGCATATTAAGCATAAATAGACAAATCCACCGTACAGAAGTGCCAAATGATAACTTATATATTCATACATTAACATGCAAACAATATCAGTTGTATATCGCTTTAAGAATACAAGCAGAAATTAATCAAGAGATAAAAGTACCATTAATGACTAATTCTTACCCATAGACTTCAAACAATAACGATCTACCTCTACTTGCTTCTAACGTCTACCAAGAGTACAGAAGTGCAACATCAGTAGCAAACATAAGAATGCAAACATAAATAAATCACGATCCTTCCATTCATCAAAACCTCCTCTGAGGGTGCAGAAGTGCATGTTCTGAGGACAAGTTTTTGACAAATATCTGGACCCTTCTCCAATGCAATGAGAAGGGTTGAAATACTACTATCTAATCCTAATAATAGTATTATTACAAAATTTTAGGATACGGCTCTCAAATGACCGTCCTTTTTCTAATTCAGTAAAACAAAAAGAAAAACAACTTTCTAAATTGAAATTACTTCTTAATCTGGTCCCTGAAATTGCAGTTATCAAGCATGGGCTTGAGAAGAGTCGGTTGGCCGACTTCCGTGCTTAGTTGGGCTGCGAAAACAGCGTCCATAAGAGCTGGTGCTATTTTCTCGGCCGCGTTCATGATGCACCTTACCGTCATGCATTGGCTGTGAGGCTTAACTAAGTAAGTCCAGTAACTTTCCTAGTTTAACCTAGCCAATGCCTGAATTGTCTTCCCGCTTGCCTCTGCTTTCTGCTTCCATTCTGCTTCCAGCTGTAACGCACTTGGTAAGTATCCCGGGGTGGATTCTGAAATCAAATTAGCTCTGTGCAAATTTTCATTTACACAATCGATAAGTATGGTCGCCTGTGTTGCTGTTGACTCTGCTGCCTGCTCCGCCTGTGTTATTTGCTCGTCCCATTTGTTGAAGAGCAAGTCTTTGTGATTTTCATTAATCTTGGGCGCCTCTGCTCTTTTCCCTTCCTCGTCATTTTGCCAAGCCAGATATTCTGTTACTCTTTTGTTGGCCTGGTCATAGTCATTCCGTAGTTCCACTACTTGGCTGGTGATCTTGTCGCTCAGCTCACAAAAATCCCTCCACTGTGATATTCTACGTACCATGTCCTCTTGTTGCTGTGACAGTTGGTTGTTCAAGCTGATGGACTCTGAAATAAATTCTGTCAGCTTGGGTTCATCCTTGTGTATTTCTTGCACCATCTGCAGTTGCTTTTCCTTTTCTTCAATATTTCTTTGGTAGCTCAGCTGCATCTGGCGAAAATCTTCCTGTAGTTTTTCAAGCTGCTTGGAAGCTTCAGCGTTTATATTGGCTTGTTGCAACTGTTGTTGCAGCAGTTGTATTTGACTCTCGCATTCTTTTAGAAGTTGCTGAACTTCAGAGGCCTTGTCGATGGTCGCAGAAGCATATGCTCCTGCAATATGAGACAACTTAGTGAGGTTTTCAGTTGGATTGCTATTCGGGTCTTTCCACAAGACATCTAGGTGTTCAACATCTTGAGCTAGTGCATCCGCAAGCTTTCTTTTCTTTCTTTGTCTTCTTACAACTGCCCTGTGCTGTGGGCTGTAGAATACGTCTAGTGGAGGGATCTCTTCTATGCTAAGTAGAAGTTCTGAGGATGGAGCGATAGGAAGATGCTCCATCTCTGTGGTGCTACTGACGATGGTTGAGAGGACCTCTTGCGCCACCTGCGTGTTGTCCACAGGTGTTTTCGGGACCTGACCTTCAATATTAATCAGTTCATTGAAGGTCTCCCATTCTTTATCTAATTCTACTGTAACAAGAGGTGCTTCGGTGACGGGGGGAGGAACTTCTCTTGATGATGAGGCGGCAACTTGCTGCTGAGCCATAGAACTTGACTGAGCTGTGTCCTTGATTGTTTCTTCGTTTCTTTCTTCTTTGTGGACAGACCCTTCAAGATCTAGAGATATTTCTTGCACGGCACTGGAATCAGATTTGGAGGCACCGGAGTGTTCACTGAGGCTGACGCTCGGAGTCGGTTCTCTGGTAGCTATTCGCAGTCCTTCTAGTGGAATGCTAGACAGCCTTCTTTCTCTATAAGAGGTGAATTTCCGGAAGTCGTCCGGGGATAGCCTCGATCGTGCTTCCTGCAAAACTTCTTCGAGCGAGTTCTTTCCCTGAAAAAGATCGTCAAACAGATCTTTTTTCCCAGAGAACACACTTATCCTGACGCTAGTTGTAAATTCCTGGGCCACTTTATTTGGGTCGAATGGCCTTGGTGGGAGTTTAAATAGTTTGAGACACGTCACATTCTCCACCTCGCCCAAAGCGTGCCCTACATCGAATAAAGAGAAGACCCCACACGTGACTGGGAATGGAGGCCAAATGGCCTTCTTTTTGTTTTTTAGGTCTTTGGTTAAACCACCTTCAGAACAAGTCTGATAAGCGATTTCTCGGGCCAATAATTTATCTGGGATATATAAGGGTAGGACGTGCGGGGGTACTGTGCTTCCGAAAACTCGGATATAGGTAAACCACTCTTCCCCAAACCATCTTGCGATGGAGGTGATATCAATTTGTGCCTTAGGGGAGCATCTTGGGGGATCTTTACCGTATATTATCCTATGCATGGGTAATATAAGACCATGGCAAATCTGATAAAAATGGGGGGCAAACTGGGAATCCCACAGAATTTTATGATAGACATGAATGGGCAATGGGTCCTGGGTAGTCCATTGCCAACCCATGGTAGGGAACTTGGATACAAGACAGATAGAATCCATTATATAGGCAGACAAATAAAAAGGCGGATAGACTCTTTGGGAGTGGGATCTTTTAGAACGGTAGTGGAGGATCGCCTTATACATAGTGTCAGAAAGGATTTTGGCCCAATCTACTAACTCAGAGTTAGTTGCAGCATCAATTAGGGGTAACCAGTCGGTTGGAAATTTATTGATATCTGGCTTACCGAATATTCTACATAGCATGGCCGCAGCGAAACAATATGGAGAAGTAAGAGAACCAGTGCTATACATACCGTTCTTATCCTTCTTCAACGATTCATCTCTTTTCGACCACTCCTTAGTAGTATCTGATAGGTCGGGATTCTCTGCCACGAACTTTGTAATGAACTCTGCACTGTAGGTCGTCTGCGGCTCAGGTAAATGATACATGAGCCTTAGGTCTTGAGCTGCAAACGCTGCCACGATCCCATGTCCTTGGGCTCTGAACTGTCTCTGGTGCAACTCCGCATCATCTAGTATCTATTTGATCATATCTGTGTATGGCAGGATCTTTGGCCTCACTGCAATTCTATGGAGGAAAGAACATGCCAGGTCTTCCAGAGATGCTTCTGATGAACGCGATGCATCTGCGACAGCCGGAGTTGCTTTGATTATTCTCGGATTCTCTTCCTCCAATATCCTATACATGCCTTCCCAAGTTGAGATACCCGCATCCTTATTGCATGCGGTGTCTGTGTAGAGGAGCGCCATCTCTTTGGTCTTTTCCCTTGTCTCTGAGCTCTGAGCTTTGTTCTTTTTCCCCATCTCGCTTAGCGTTTTTGTTTGGTTTTGCCTTCGAGCTTTGCTCCTGCAAGTTAAGAGCGAAATGGAAAGATCGATCAGAAAGGTGATGGGAAGGCGTTAAATGCAAGAGATAGATTAAATACACCACCTTATGTGAAGCAAAATCCGCATTAAGGCACGTGTCTTTATGCCACTTAATAACTGACAACCAATTCATTACTAACATTGAATGCGCATAATTCCCAAGTCAGTTTATGGTAAGTGGATTTTCTTTGGGTGGCGTGCCCGAAAGAGTCGTATCAAGGTGCTTTTATGATTTGCCAACGCATCTTTTCATATCGCACGATCACAAACGACAGTGATCGCAACATCGCAGATCGCAACAATTCAATGTTCGCCAACGTACCTAGCCTGGTTTCTGCGATATGCGATCGTGCGATCGCAACATCGCAGATCGGCGGGTTTATAAGTTTTTCTTTATGGAGGCTAGTGCATTGCGATGTGATGTTGTTTTCTGGAGAGGAACGAAGGTGTTTTTATCTCTTTTGGCATGCACTCTTAGAGATTTGTTTTTATGAACATAGGTTTTAGGCTTAAATCGTCTAAGGACCTTTTTCTACGTTTTATGCTTGTAATTTCAAAAAGAAATATTTTGTTTTTTAAAGATTAACTAAGGGTCCCCAATTCAATCTATCATCATGACTGATATTAGGCTGAATAAGGGGGGGGGGGGGGGTTGTTGCTGGCCACAACATGACCTCGGCGTAGTTTGGAATGAATCGGCGTAAAAAGTTTGCTTTCCCTTGCAAACTTTGGAGTTGGCGCAAACTCGAAGGAGGAGGCAATTTGATGATAGCTTCGACCTTCGAGGGATCGACGCGAATGCCGGCCTTTGAAACAACAAATCCCAGCAATCGACCCGTTTCTATACAGAATACACACTTGTGGGGGTTCAACCGAATATGATAATGCCTACACCTCATAAAGATTGCTCGTAAGTGAAGAAGGTGATCAACTCGATGTAAAGAATGAGCAGGCAAATCATCGAGGTACGGTTGCACAATGTGCTTGATGTCATGAAATGCATAAGACATCGCCCGTTGAAAAGTGGCTCCGACATTCTTAAGCCCAAAAGGTAATTTGCAGTAAGCAAATGTCCCCCATGGACAAATGAATGCCATTTTTGGTTGATCGGCAGGTAGAATATTGATTTGATTATAGCCCGAAAAACCATCCATAAAGGAAAACATTTCACTTTCGGTACAATCATCAATAATTTGATCAATATAAGGCATATGATAGTTGTCTTTTGGACAAGCTCGATTTATATCCCTATAGTCGATACAGATTCTTATTGTTCCTTGTTTCTTGTTAACTGGAACAATATTCGATACCCAATCCGTTAACGGGATTGGATAAATGAAACCTGCTTTCAATAGCTTCTCGACTTCTGCTTTAATCGCAGCCGCTTTCCGAGGGTGAATCTGACGCAACCGTTGCCGAACGGGTTTAGCGTCCGGGCAGGTCTTTATTTCATGAACAACAATGGCAGGATCGATTCCTGGCATTTCCTCGTAAGACCAGACAAACACATCGCAGAATTCTTGGAATAGGGCCTTGTAAGTTTGATTTTCATCTTCTGTACATGAGGCACCTATATGAATGTTTTCCTCAATTCCGGGCTTCACTGAAATGTCAATGGGAATAGTGCGAGAAATATTCCCTAAATTCATCTCTGAATCAGAATGTTTCGTTGGATTCTGAGCATCTTTGACATATTCAGTGGTAAAGATAGATGAAAAATCGTTTTCAAAAGCATCATCCTTAGGTAAAAACGAAGATCTATGATGGAGATCTTCCCATGGTAGATCGTCTACACTTAGGATTTCGCGAAGTTGCTCGTCAGATGACACGACTTCGGGAAATGCTATCCGTTCTAAGGTTGATGTGAAAAGTGATTCTTCACTGACCACATTCATTTGGTCGATTTGGGTTGAACGTGAGTCGGTAAAAGACATGACGGCTTCATAAGCAATTTCATATGGACTCAAAGGCATAGCATCACTGAATGAGTCTATCTCAGATTCAGATGGGACAATCCAAGGATCGTCGTAAATAATGGTGTCTGACGTAATCATATGAATTGATGCAAATGAAGGGTCTGCGTTGATTGGAGGGAAAGGAAAAGTTCCCAGTAAACTGGAATCTTTAACTAAACCTACGCCAACGTCCCTATAAGGGATTGTCGTCTTACCGACATGCTGGATACTCTCTGAAGAGGCTGGGTCGGATGAAAAGTATGTCAGCTGATCAATGGTCACGATCTTACCGTTATGTGGAAACTTTATTACTTTGAAGACCGATGAAACGACCGCTGTCATAGCATATGACCAACTTCGACCCAAAAGAAGGTTGTAGTCTAGAGGGGCATCAACCACCTCCACATCCAGACTAACGGTTTTCCCTTCTACCCCTATAGGCAATTCCTGTAGAATACCAAACGGACGGAACCCACGGCCATCAAAGGCCTTAAGGATGGTCGGGGATTGGTTCAGCGAAGGAGAACCAAGCGATCTCCAACACTGAATCGACATAATACACTTGGAAGTTCCCTCATCAATTACAGTCCGATGAATAGGCCTGTTTTTGACTATCACTGGAATCTGGAAAGCCATTTGATGGGGAAGGTGCGGTGTACTATTTTCTAGATTGAAGATTATCAGATTCAGGTCCTGAACATCAACAGCTCCGATAGCCGACAAAAGTAATTTTCGCTGTGCTGGGCATGATTGCAGCACTTCTAAAGCCGACATTGCTGAGGGTGAAATAGCTAAGTCCTCAACAATTTTGTAATTCTGGGCCGCTCTCGCATGTGGATTGAAAGCAGACCTTCGAAGTACACCCTTGGCGGGTGGTTTGATTACTAAGTCTGGGTTAGGTTTTTCGATCTGTAGTGGATCGGAACCAGGAGCTGAGGTTGATGGATTAGAATGAGAAGATTCTGCTTCCTTACCATCAACAGGATTCTTACTACCATAATCTTGCGACCGAGTCGCAATCCTCACATGAGACATCATCAAAATGGGTTCTTCACTGGCAGTCGAGGAAGAACCTATCATCTTACTCTCCTGCTTTGGAAATGGATGTTTCAACACAGCAGGAGTGGGAGAACCTTTGACTATTTTCACAACCTCGGCCCAATGAGGGCAATCTCTTGTAAAATGATCCTCTTCACAAATAAGACAAGGATATCGAGGCTTGCGCTTTTCGTCATTGGTTTCCGACTTTTCTGTTTTCTCCTTCGGAGCCTTGTCTGCTTTAGCCTTCTTCTTTCCTTTCTTCTTTCCACCGTTTTTTGATTTGGCCGTAGATGACTCTACAGCGTGAATATCGACGGAAAGTTCAGGAGAAGACTCTCCTGTCGGGGAATCAGGCAAGGTGATTATAGGAGTAGTAGAATTCTTGGAAGATTTCTTCTTGCTCTTTGTGTTCACCGTACCAATCATACCATCAGCGGCATGAGATCCCGAAGGAGTAGCAGTGATTTGATTCGATTTTGGAAGATCTGGGATCTTCTCGTGTAACGTACCTGACTGAGTATAAACTAAGTCAAGGTACTGCGCCTGAGCAATGACTTGCTCCTTAGTAACTACTCCGGCCTTAGCTACATCTTCAGTAATCTTCGGTAATAATGATTTAACAAACCATTCAGCTAAGATTTGGTCCGGAATAAAAACTTTCACTAACCTTCTTCGACGTCTCCACTCATGAATGTGATCAGAAATATACGTGGACGTCGATTGTTTTAGTGAAGTTAATAACTCCGTGCCGTTATCGTATCTGACCGGCAACTGAAAGTGAGTTAAGAACGAGGTAGCTAACTGGCTAAAATTGTAAAAAGAGGCCCGTGGTAACTCAATGTACCACTTGGCCGCGAGACCAATGAGTGTACGCTGGAAAAGACGTAAGCGGATTGAATCATCCGAGATAGAATTTGAAGCACACTAGAGGTGGTAAGTCATCACATGATTGGACGGATCCTCTCCAGACTTACCTTCGAACTTGGGTATATCACTGGGCAACTTATTTGGCATTGGCGGCCAGAACGGAAGATATTGAATTGGATCGTTCGTTAGGCGCGTCAAGTCTGGTAAATCCAAAGTTGCGATAAACGGTAATTGCCGGTTAGGATCTCTAAAACTCTGGATCACAAGACCAGTCCCAAGAGGAGGATATCCAGGATAACTAGGAACAGGAATCGCATTAGGGATATTATATCCTCCTGGAAAACCAGGATTAACCGGACCGTACTGGGGTTGCTGAGGTTGTTGATAAGTGTACCCAGGATACGGTTGATACTGGTAAACCGGCTGCTGGACAGCTTGCCCATATTGGTACTGTCCCTGGTACGGTTGATGAACAAATTGAGGTTGAGTAGTGACAACCATACTTATACCAGGCTGACCTATAGGCATCTGGACCATGGTTTGAATCGTAGATCCAGACAACGGTAAAGATGTCTGAGGAGTGGTTGCAGAGACAGTAGAAACCGGAGCTGTCGATACTCCAGAAGTAAGTGCGGCAGATGTTGCGGTAGTTGCAGCAGCCGTTTGAGATGGAGTACTAGGTGCAATTGGCGGCTGAGTAACTACCGAAGTTACAGAAGTTTGAACATTTGACTGGACAGGTTGCGGTTGCTGGGGTGGACCAGAAACTACGGGTTGTCCAGCTTGAGGTACCAACTGTATACTTGGCTGCAACACCTGTTGACCCTGTGATGGATCCCACACTATCATTCCGGGGTATTGACCCGTAACAGGTTGAGAATACTGAGATCCATAACCGGATTGAGGATAGGATTGATAACTGAAAGGTACAGTTCCCATACCTTGAACATATGACTGACCTTGAGGTGGTTGATAACCTTGACTCGAGTATTGACCTTGAGGTTGATAACCTTGGGGTAAATACTGATACTGGGGTTGACCTTGACCTTGAGGTTGATACCCTTGGGGTTGATACCCTTGAGGTAAATATTGATACTGAGGTTGACCTTGGGGTACATATTGAGGCTGGGGTTGACCTTGAGGCATGTATTGCACCATAGGTACATACTGACTTTGAGGCCCCCCAGACACAATTTGTGTACCTTGAGGTTGCCCCCCAGGCGTTAACTGAGGCTGCCCCCCAGGCGGCAATTGACCACCTTGAGTTTGAGAAACGGGAACTGATCCTGACATCATGTAAATGTCCCCTACACCCAACGGTTTATTACCATTATTTCCAGCTAATAACCCATGATCGACGGGTTGAGGAGATGCCCTCGCAAAGATACCAGAAAGTGACTAATACCCGGTGGGAACAGAAGGACCTCCGTGTAAGAAAGATTCAGGAGTTTGAGTAAACACGGACGACTGACCAGACATATTTACAGGAGTATAAATACCTCCAGGTGGAAAAGGAGTACGAGGTGTAGAAAAACCTATCCCTGAGTCGTCTAAATAATTGGTTAACGAAAGGTACCAAGTAGTACTTCTAGGAGGACTGTAAAATATAGATTCACACTCCCTGAGCTCAATAGTAAGTTGATCTTCAAGGTTAGAGACGCCTATTTCTTCCTCTGGAGCAAGTTCTTCAATAACAATCAAACCAGTAGGAAGATTTTCGGTGATAACTCGTTCTACTCTTGGTGAATCTGGAACACTAGAAGTTGGAGTAACAGGTTCAGATATTTCAGGTTCTTCGCCTATATCACTAGTAGACAAAAAACTACCAGCAAGCTCAGAAACTGTAACAGCTTCGGGATTATAACCTGTCTCTAGACTTTGGTAATCTGGATGGACTACCAAGGAAGATTCTCCTTCTTCAGGTGAACCTACTCTACTGCCACTAGGAGGAGTTACAAGGACCTTCAATCCTTCGTACTGACCCGGGACGTCTTCAGGAGATCCACCCCGCGATCTACGTAGTTTCCTCAACAAATCTGTTCTGGTAACAATCTCAGGTGACTTGCCCCGAAGTCTACGGGACTGTCTCGGTAATTCCGCCACAGCTAAAAACTTTTAACTACTACACACGAAAACAAAGTAAAATCTCAAATCAAACCACCTAAAGTCACTAAAGAACCAAACAAATTTGAATCACACGCCTAAAGAATCTAGGGCGTCAAACCAAGCACAAACAGTAGCCTTCCAGACCGAAAATGCTAGTTGGAGATGGAACCCAACATCGCCGGATTCAGTACAGAAGTGGCGGGTGGAACAGTTACCCCGGCAACCTGCTTAATGAATAGACCGACACAAGTTCCTCCACTTTAACCGTCTCGAGTGAAGTGAACCCCCTGGAAAATCCAAGTGAGTCTAGCCGACGTCTGCTCCAGGTACAGTGGGATCTTCCCTCCACCGTCACCTCGGTAGAATCCTAAAGATAATGGTCACTAAGGTTACCAACCGCAACAAATGCACCTGGGGGAACAGTTTACACTCCGACAGCACGCAAGGGCAGAGTATCAAGCTCAATCCCCTTGCCGGTTCCTTGACAATAATCCAAGGTTTACCGACAAGTGACCCCTGGCTCCTCGACAATGGTTAATCCGAGGTTTACCGTTTGTAATACGTGCGTGTCTGGCGTCGTTCCCAATGAGGGAGGATTGATCCCCTCACTGGTTCGGACAGGAGCTCGTGCTTCTCCTTTAAGAGGAGCTTTCCCAGAGTACAAATGAGACAATTGGATTTATTCTATCACAAGATAAGCTACTTGTTTGGTTTTGTTGTCTTGGAGAGTTAATTACTCTCCTACTCCAAGACACTAGCCTGATCTAAATTGGTGTTTCAGATCCCTAGTAAATAAAAGTTACTAAGTTGATTTTACTTTAAGCGTTACTTTTATGGTTTTTCTTAAAGACAAAAGGTAGCGGAAATGAAACCAATGGTGTGTAGACTCGACTCAAACCACTACAAAGATGCACCTAAGATGATTTACGCTACTTTTCTCTTTCAATGAAACTCCTAACTAAGAGAGTTGGAAAATGCAAATTTTATAGAAAACAACTTTCTTAGTAAAGACAATCAAAGAAACAATTCTCTTTATCTTTCCAAGCATAAAAACATGACCACTCCTTACGTGCACGAAAAATTCATTTTCTTTCAAAATACCTCAAAGCTACTTGAAACAAAACTTTTCAAAGGAGATGTTTTTGTATTTTCTCTTATTTAATAAAGCATATAAATCTATTTTAACGAAAATCAATCTCAAAATCTATAAAATCTATGAAAAATTGACTCACAAGCAAATCAAAAAGAAATTTACTCTAAAGCAAACCTAACGAGGCAAAAGCCTACAATGATGATTCTAGGTTGTTTTACTTGACCACAATCAAGCCAAGGACCAGCTAATGCAGAATCAAAAGATCAGTCAAAACAAAACTCAAATCTTTTTGTTCTTTTTGTAAAATGGAATTCAATACTCAATCAACAAGCACTTTGAAATTTGCCAAAGAAACAACTCAAAGGTAAGTTGCTCTCATAGGTAGACTTTATGACAGGTCCGACTCCTAAGAAGGCTGACAAAACCAAAGAGATCTAAGGCTTGACAACTTCTACCGCCAAAGTCACTACAGGACCTACTCAAAAATCAAACCCTAGGGCTTAAACTTCTATGAAATCCACTAAAACACTCAATGCTATCGAAACAAGTTCAGGTGAAGATCTTTGACAAGAGACTAATGGATCTGGGCAGTAAAAACTAAGAAAAAGCAAAATCTAAGAGGAAAAATGTCAAAAATGGAAATTTCTTAATTTTTAGCAGGGTACGCAGGCAACCTGTTAAGACAGGTGCGGGCCCGCTCTGTGCACACAGCAACAGTGCGTACAGGTACGCACTGTGCAATACTCAGAGGGTGCGTACTACTGAAAAAACCAAGAAAAACTAAATTCAATCTAACCCTAAGCTAACCCACCCAAATACAAAGTCACAGAGCCAAAAACCAGAAAATAAATGACTTTTCTCAGATCAAAGTTGCATACAAAGGAAAAAACTTTCTCATCAATGGAGTCCCCAGCGGAGTCGCCATTTTGTCAGGCAGAAAGAGTCGATAGTGCGGACACAACCAACCTCCCTAGGAGCCTAAGACTCTCTAGTGACAAACAAGACAAACAAGAGCAATCCTTCTCTAAACATGCATTTACTATATAAGAAATCAAGTGTTTAGATCCTACCTGTAGTCCAACGCTGTTGTAGCAGTCCAGCCTCGCTGATCCGGATGAGCTCCTCCTTCACTTCGAAACCTGCATTCACTAACAATCAAACGATTAAATAGCACTTGATAATCTCATAAAATAAAACATATTTAACACATAGACCAAGGAGTATATGAAACAACTCATAAATAACAAGTTATTGAGAAGAATGGACTCATTTGCATTAATAGGAAACAAAAGGAACAATTACAACCTGAGCCTTGGTGTTGTGCAAGTCCCTCCCAGGGTCCATCAAGAGTTCTCCTTTACTTTGACAAAGCTCACCCACTTCCAAATAGAACAAGCAAAGATGGTAATCTCTCCTCACAAGCCTCTAAATGGGAATCCTAATTCCAGCAGCATCTACCCTTAGAAATGTTTAGCTTCCAACCTCCTCTCCTTCTGGCCCAATGCCTGTATTTATAGTGCTCAAGAGGAAGTTAATCAGGTCCACCATAAATGGGATAATCCCCTCTTTGGATGGGATAGCTCCTCTCTTGATGGGATAAGTTCCTCTTTCATAGGGGTACATGAACCATCTGGAGGCGCTCAATACACGTCGAACAACCTTCTAGAATTCTCTAGAAGTGACCACAAGTAACTTTTTAAAGATGAAACTCGCGCCTTTTGACCTTTACAGGGGTACGCACCTGCCCCTTTACATACAGAGCGTACAAGTACGCAGTTTTTGTGAACATTAGGTGCGTATACGCAGGTAAGGCCGAGAGAATCTGCGTACCCAGAGATAAACACATTTACAAAGACTTTCTCTCTTTTTGGAGTTTGACATGGAGAGCAGAGGCATAAGACTTGCCCAGGAGGATAGCATGACTGTTGATAGAGCCATACTAACTGTAAATAACCATGGTGACATTTTTTAGTGTAACAAGTGGTTTATACACGAGTCCAAGTGAAGTTGGCTTAAGGCGGAAAGAGGTACAAGTAGTAAAACTGCAATGTAGTAGTACAACTTAACACATGGGAGCCTGTGGGGTATAGAGCCTAAAAATAACGAAGAAGAAGAAGAATGAGGCTTCAATGCAAAGTCATGGTGGGACTAAAGAGGACTCTTGAGCCTACATAATACTTGCAGCATGAGCGACATATGTCAGCGAGGATATAACTAGGAATCCCATGGAAGGAAAGGCTCTATCACTATGTTACGATGTTATAAGACAATGAGTGAAAGTGGTTTAAAAATCACAACATAATGGGGTCGACCTTATGGCTAAATATTGCAGTATGAGGCCAAGATGCATAATGCAATGGCCCAAGTGATATGTCTTAACCTAAATGCTATTTTAGAAAATGATAACTTCCATGATAGGTCAGTGATCATGGAGTCGAAGCAGCAATCACTAAGTCTTCAATGTCCTAAAAAAAACCTTCCCCAACACTTCAAGCAAAAAGTCAAAAGTTCATAAAATAATAGAAATAAAAAATTTGAATTTTAGAAAAGTGGGTTTTCAAAATTTGGCTATAAAATGACTTTTCAAATTCACCCAAATTCATTTTTACCATTCAAGTATTCAGAGAAGAGCTATTGGAGTAAATATGGGCAAACCACATTGATCAAATTGTCCAACGAACTCAACATATATGGTCTTCAGGTAATTCTATCTCTTAAACTTGTTCAATTGATTCAAGATTTCAAGATTTTGTCCAAATTTTAGACGTAGATTTTTAATTTTTAATTCTTCTCGATGTATACACGGGTTGATATCATGAAAGCCCTACATGCAGGTTTTCAGAGGGAAAGTTATGTATGCACATGACTGTTCTTTAGAAAACTAGCATACACACAAAGAAAAATGAAAATCTCAAATTCTAATGGATAAATTCTTTTAATTTTGCAAGATCTCTATCATTTGGAGAGAGAGAGAGCACATAGATGTTGACAATGTAGTATTGCAAGATAATAATCAGCGGATGTCTTGAAAAATTGTGGTTTACCTAAGTTCTTCATGATGCCCAATATGAAGACACAAACTCGACTGTTAGAAATTTGATTCATTATTGGGATGCAGAGCAGGGAATGTTCATCATAGATTATATGCCTTTACAGATAAAAGTAGAGGAAATATACTTCATAATAGGGCTTTCCCAAAGGGGGGAAGCAGTTGATATGAAAGTGTTAAGGGAGAATGTCCCCTAGGGTCTTGGTTTAATACCCTAGCAGAGCGAGGGTTATCTATAAAGAAAAACAAGCATTCCACACAGCCATGATGCTAATATAAACAAACTATGCAAAGAGAGGTGCACCTAGGGGTCCTTCGTTTGGGAAGATCTAGCTAGGGTCCAAACCCTCTTGGAGTTTCTTTTGCTCCTTCAACCTGAAAAACAATCAAATCAAGAGAGCACAATAGTATATGGACTAAACATCATAAATAAATCAACTTCATATCATATTGAAAGTTAGTTATGCAATTGAAATAATCATTCATTTGTAAATCATAACATTGATATCATAAACATGAAGAAGATTCATATCAGGAACAAGACAAGTGTTTCTTTTATTATAGATAACTAAAGTATAGAAAAGAATGATTTCACTTGAGTCTTCCTTTCGCAGGCTCCAAGCAGAATCGTCCTCCGGATTTGTCCAATATCAAGCCTTCAACAAGCTCCTTCCATAACTCACTTAAGGATATCTCAACAAATGGAGAGACATCATAACTCAAGGAAACAAGGGTTTCCTGTAATGGGGGAAGTGCTGGAAGCACAGGGATCTTCAGACCTAATCTGGGATAATCTCAACAGAGTGATTTTTCTCTCTCTTCTCTCCTCCCTTAGGCCTTCCCATTGAAGCCTTTTTATACTTCTCCCAAAGTAGTTTTTAGTTGGGAATTCGTTGGGAACAGTTGGGCCATGGGCACTAATAGGTATTCAGCAGGTAAAACCTGTGATCTCGGCCCGAAATTAAGGATATTTAATTTTTTTTAAGTGTTTTAAGACATATATGCGGGTTGGGTAGGTCTAGAAGGAGGGGTTGCCCTAGGCCATGAGTGCAGCATCAAAAACATCAAGAGTGAGATTTGGAGCTATAACAGATGCCCCCTAATATATGAGGTCAGAAGGGGGATATGATGGCCGAAATATATTATGTAAGTGCATGGAAAGGAAACTTGTCAAAAACTGAGAAGGACTTCGCCAGAGTTCAGCCTGCCAAGCCACAAAAGGAGATCAGAAAGAAACACTGTCTGAGGCGGGCATACTCATGCTCAGAGAAAGTAAAGCATGTCCACATATCAAGTACAAGTGGATCCACTAAGTATACAAGTATAAAGCACTGAAAGATACACAATGGATCATCTGATCACGATCGAACAAGTACATGTCTGAAATATTACATATAAAAATGTCAATGATGCTGAAAGATGAAGCGGATCACTGATATCAAAGGCTGATCCTCAAAAGTACCAAATGAACATGATGGAGTAAGATGGTACTACACTGCAAACTCAGATGCCAGCATATAAAATGTCGCCATGAATGACTGTAACATATAAGGTGGAGTGGTATCAACTAGCAGCAACAAGAGCAACTGTCAAGTGAACCAATGAATGCTGATGTAACCTGAGGTCTTCACTGACCATCGTGGTACATTTCTACTCCATAGGAATAAATGATCTGAAGTCAACCATGTGATAAATCGTTTGATTATCGGTCATTGATGTATACCGTTAACAAACGCGAGACTACTCACCAATAATGATAATAAGCGTCAAGGTACCCAGTACAATCTAACAAGTGTGAATAGATGAGCTGGAGTCGAACACCTGTAAGAATCTATCAATCAGGAGACAATGATGATTTCCCATTGTCGAAGTGAAGGATCTACCACTAATGACTGCAAACCCCAAGGTACTGCCAAATGGACTCTAGATCTTTGCCCTAGAGCAATGAGTCGTAGTCGATAGGGAAAGATTCGCTAGAAGGCATTAAGGCATCCTTCATAAATCTAGCACGAGTGTAACCCATAGGCAAATAATGTGGAAGGAATCGGACGAAAAAAAGATGTAGTAACCCGACCGAAGCATGTTTCCGGCGTACACAAGATATGGCTAGTGCATGACAGAAACCCTCTGAACCAACCAATAACGAAAGTTGACACAGAGGCGAGGTATCCACCAATAGGGTCAAATGGAGACCAAGGTACTGCACGAATCCAAATGTGTGATAGTGTAAGCTGATGTCGAACATAAGGGAAACCACTCAGTCAAAGACCCATGATACTGATCGATGCTGAGCACAAGGTGACCTATGAATAATGAAAATAGGGCCAGGGTGCGGCTCTAGGCCTATCCTCAGAGCAAGATGTCGTCGTCGATAAGGACAAGACCCGCCAACAAGAAGTCAATGAGGACCTTCTCAAACCAGCATGAGTAAAGGACCAATATAACTGATGTGATGATAGACAAGATACTGACAACCAGGGATGGCCCACTGAAAAATGAGTCAAGAGACACCGTAGAGAGGCCGACTCAAGCTGACTTCCCTTGAACAAAAGCACGACTCAATGTGACTATGTGGTAGCATATGATGACTCTGTATAAGTTTGCCATGCAAGAGGCATGAACGAACCCTCCATATGATTGGAAGAGATAACTAATCGGGGGAGAACTGACTCAATAACAAGGTTGAGGCATACCTAAGTCAAACTAAATCCCACCCAAACGGAGGAGACTTTGTTTTGAGTGCTTTGTTCAAGGGCGACACGACTGACTCTAGCTGCCAATAATAAGTGGAAATACTGTCTCGTTCCTGCTCTTTTTGGAATATATAATTTTTTTTTCTTTTTCTTTAAGCTAGAAAAAGAATAAAAGAATGCTATAGTACAGTGGAAAGAACAAGTGTCGGTGAAACAAATGATCTAGTTCCTGGGATTGGAACATTCCTATGCTCAATGCAGGGAGGTGAAAACTGGTCAAAGACACTCAAAGGCATGTTCCTTCCATGGGTCAAGGTGTGTCAAGTTGCAAAAGTCAAGGGCATGCAAGTTTGATTTTGTAGTCATCATGGTCAAAAGTTGGCTTAAACACGAGTCCAAGTGAAGCTGGCTCAAGGCCAAAAGGTGCAAATGGTCAAAATGCAATGCAGTAGTACAACTCAACACAAAGGAGCCTCTAGGGTATAAGGCTAGAACGAAGCGAAGAAGCAAAGAGGAATGAGTCTTCAATGCTTAAGTCATGGCGGGACTAGAGAGGACTCCTGAGCCTAGGGGCGAAAAATCAGCATGAGTGCCAAGTGACAACAAGGTACTAACTAGGGCGCCCATGATAAGGTAGGCTCTACCACACATGTCATGATACTCCTAATCAATGAGAAGGTTCTGCACCATAACTTGGTGGGGTCGATCCTAAGGCCAAAATGGGAAAGAAAACTCATAAGTGCACAATGCAGGTGAGAACCTAACCTATATGCTAGTTTTGAGAACCAATACCTGTCCGAATGGATCAACCATAAAAATTTCCAAAGGAGAAATCTTCCAAGTTCTGTAGACATAAATAGGAACACTAGACAAGAAGTTAATACATCCCACATATAAACTTCATATAAAATATTTGTGTTATAGAATACAAAACTTGAAAGTGCGTACCTCATATATACAATATGGTACAGGGGAACCATGCAACCTTGCGGTTTACGTATAATAGTTCTTTTGGACAAACCCCTTGCAGGGCTCAGGCCAAGGACTCCTTTGGTAGTCAAAACTCATGGCTTCAAAGAGTTCCTCCTATGAAGGCAAATCAAATTCTGAGAAATCATGAGAACTACAAGGATCAAAAGAGGGAATTAAGGGATCCCATGTCCCTATAGGAAGAATCTCTCGGTCAACTGCTGGGACAAAGTCCCAAGAAGGAGAATAATAAGTGAAAGGATCCTTCTCAAAAGCAATTGAACATTGAGGATTCAATGCCACATAATTCACCGTGGTGGGGTAGAGTCTACTTGAACACTTAGAACAAACCAAGGGGTATTCTGTAGTAAAGTCGAATTAGGGTGGTAATTATCAAATGCAAGTTGATCAATAGTGACAATATTCCTTTTATGAGGAAAGCACATTACTCGAAAGAGTGAAGACACCACAACATTCATAGCATAGACATAATCACGCCCAAGTAGCATATTGAAGTCTAAAGGGCTATCAACCACCATCATATTGATTAAGACAGTATTATCACCTAAAGTAATAGGCAATTGAGGAAGAACACCCATAGATTCACCAGGTCTTCTATCATAGGCTAACAACTGACTTTGAGCTATCAAAAACTTTGGGGAACCCAAAGCTTTCCAAGTCAAAGAGGATATAATACTTGCAGAGGATCCTTCATCCACCATACATTGATAAACATTTGTGGAATTAACTTTGACCTTTATTTGGAAAGGTGCAGCAGAAGGAAGACAAGGCTCGACAAGACTATCCCAATCAAAGGAAACACTCCTAGGACTTGGAGGGGGAACATTCGAAGAGACCGGAATGTCCCCCATACCAGAAGACTTTGTACTAGAGATCAAACATACTCTTTTGTTAGGCGTTTCACCCCCCAAAAGAGGAGTGTAATTGGCGAGGGATTGCACTGGCTCAACCACATTATCAACCAATGGTTGATGGGATTGATGAGAAACCATATTAGATCTAGGAGTAGAAGTACTTTCAGACTCGGACCATATCCTTTGCACCTCTGGAATGCCAGGGCATAAATGAGTAAGATGGTCTCCCTTGCATATATTACAAGGGAACTTAGGTTTAAAAATTTTACGTCCAGGTTTCTTATCAACCTCCAATCCGCCAACATGACTAGCAATGGTTTGTGGAGAGTCTTGAACATGACTTGCAGAGGTCGGTGACTCTTTGCTAGTATGATCTGTAGTGACCAGATTTATGCCCCCAGCATGGCTTGCAGTGAGTGAAGAATCATCTTCAACATGACTCGCAGAGGTTGATGATGAAGTGCTAGTATGACTTATAGTGACTAGACTCGTGCCCCTAGCATGACTTGCAGCGGCTAAAGGCCCATCTTCAACATTACTCATAGAGGTTGATGATGAAGTTCTAGAATTATTCTTCTTTGACTTCCTCTTTCTCCTCTTTTTAGATTTATTATTACAAGAAGGAGGAGAAAAAGGAATCATAGATTTCTCTTTGAAAGAAGACGAACAATTAGCACCCATGTGATGCCCCTGAAATAAAGCATTCATCTGAGAAGCTTCAAGAACATCAGGAATATTTGGAGTGGACCACAACCAAACGGGTAGTCCAACATTCAACCCAGGAATATTCAAAGTGGCCATCAAGGGAGTACCAACATTTCCAAAGAAAGGAAAATCACAAGGATCCCCTTTTGGAAGGGTACCTTGGTTGGTTTCTACATGATTATTGGCCATATCTAACTGATTCGCAAACCCTTCCCTTACGGGAATGTAGAAATGACTTTTCAAGTAAGATAAACACACAATCAAGACCTTTGCCCTTGAGGAGGAAACTCCACAACTTCCGAAAGAACAACCAAAAGCATTTCAAGATTGGCGGAGTGGTGAGTCAGTCACTAAGTCCAAAAAGTGACTACACAAAAATACCTAAAGCCAACTATATACAAGGAGAAAAGAGCACTCAGCTAAAAAAGTCCCTAAAAGATGTCAGCTAGTCAAACAACTTCCAAGTATTTCCGCTCTTGGTGATTAGGACCAGACACCAAAATACAAGAAAGTGAAGTAAGGGGCCTTCCGAAGATAGTCTAGGATAATGATGGCCCGGTCCTACTAGTGAAAGTAATAGAGGAAGTTACGCTGAACTCCTAACAACAGCCTGCGCCAATGCAAGCCCCTGAGCTTCGCAAGGGTGCCCTCCAGTAGTTCCATTGAGAGTGATACAATGTCGACCTCAGGTGCCACGAGATTCCCCTCCGCAACCACCTATGTAGATCCCTAGGAGAAGCAACTAAGGTTACCAACTCGTGTTAGAAGCCAGGCGGAACAGTCTTGAGGTAAGATCTGACAAGTAGGAGAAGGGGTATCTCTCTTCCTTATCTTCAAAAACCCTCGTGCTTAACTCCCAGATCCGGAGCTTTCCTGGTCTTCCTAATGCTATTGGATTTGCACTCACTATTCAGACTCCTATGTTTGATAGTTTAAATGGCCTTGGAGAGTTTTCTTTCCACTCACCTAATCCAAGGCCCTAAAATATCTTAAAACTTGTTGGTGTGTCTAACTTGACAATTATAAAAAAAAATTAGTGCATTTTAATTAGAGCTTGTTTTTAAATGGGCCGTTCTTTAAGTCAAGGGATAAGTGGAAGCGAAACTTGTGGTGTTTTGACGCAAAAGAAATTAATAAAAACCAAACTATATGCAAATGCACTCGTTTTGTTCTTCGATGAAAGAAATTTATATTAGGTTCAGAGGAACTTCTAAGAAAGCAACAATTTTTTCTTTTCTTTTCTCTTACTCAAGCTTCACACTCACAAAAATTAACAAAACTATGGATGCCCTAAAATGATGCACAAATTTATCCTAATGCAATGAGTACATGCTGATGCAAAACTTAAGACTACTCTAAATCAAGAAATGAAAGTAACTTGTTTATCAATTCTAATTTGCCACTTAAGATGTTTAGATAGAATATAAGTTGTTAATGCTCATTTTCGTCCAAACACCAAAAGCAAGTTTCAAGACAAGCAAAAATGCAATTTCACTCGCAAATCAAAACAAAGTTCAAGAAAGCAAAACCAAGTTTTCAAGAAGTTTTCTTCAAAAGCAAAAACAAAAATGTCTTTTCAAAAAGTGCTCTAAACAAGACTGAAACTTTATGATCGAAGAATAGGCAACAAAACACTTTTGCAAGTTAACAACACAAGATGGGTGAAAACTCAACAAAAAAATGTGTTTCAAGATGCTCTTAACAATCAAAAGCAGCAACAAAAAGCTTGGAAACAAAGACCAAAAATATCGAAAAGACAACTTTCAAGAAAGTGTCAATCAACAACTTTCAGAAAGTAAGAAAAGCAGATGGTCACAAAGATGTAGTTTTGACATGCAAACAAAAAAGTCACCAAAACAAGATTTGACACAAAGATTGAGATCAATCTTTCTGCCCTGGAAGACCAGAGCAGCCAAGATTCCCAGTAAGAAATCTTGTGTGCTTAAAAAAAACGATGACGCTTGCAACAAAACAAAACAAGACCAACACTTTCCACAATCGGAGAGAGTTTGAAATCATATACTTGTTGTAAAAATAAAGACTGACACAAAAAAGTAACTGTTCAGGACTGATTCAGACTAGCAGACAGATCTTCAAAAACAAAAATATTTGAAAAATCTTGAAAATTTTAGGGTATACACGACTATGTTAGTGCACAGCTGTGTGTATACGCTATTCAACCCAAGGAAACCTGCGTATACGTTGGTTGACTTGAGGAAACTTGCGTACACATGCTTTTGTAAACTAGGAAAAAAACATATATAACAGATTACAAGAAAAAACAAAAAACATTTTGAAGAAACTGATCAAACTTACAATTCAAGTTCCTATAGGAACAGACTACTCAGTCACAGCAAGTAAATAAACAGTTGAGCCCTGATTGGCTTGAACAAACCCAAACTAGGAACAACAATACTGTTGTCCCCAGTGGAGTTGCCAATTCTGTTAAGGGAGAATGTCCCCTAGGGTCTTGGGTTAATACCCTAGCAGAGCAGGGGTTATCTATAAAGAAAAACAAGCATTCCACACAGCCATGATGCTAATATAAACAAACTACGCAAAGAGAGGTGCACCTGGGGGTCCTTCGTTTGGGAAGATCCAGCTAGGGTCCAAACCCTCTTGGAGTTCCTTTTGCTCCTTCAACCTGCAAAACAATCAAATCAAGAAAGCACAACAGTATATGGACTAAACATCATAAAGAAATCAACTTCATATCATATTGAAAGTTAGTTATGCAATTGAAATAATCATTCATTTGTAAATCATAACATTGATATCATAAACATGAAGAAGATTCATATCAGGAACAAGACAAGTGTTTCTTTTATTATAGATAACTAAAGTACAGAAAGGAATGATTTCACCTGAGTCTTCCTTTCATAGGCTCCAAGCGGAACCGTCCTCCGGATTCATCCAATCTCAAGCCTTCAACAAGCTCCTTCCATAACTCACTCAAGGATATCTCAACAAATGGAGAGACATCATAACTCAAGGAAACAAGGGTTTCCTGTAATGGGGGAAGTGCTGGAAGCACAGGGATCTTCAGACCTGATCTGGGATAATCTCAATAGAGTGATTTTTCTCTCTCTTCTCTCCTCCCTTAGGCCTTCCCATTGAAGCCTTTTTATACTTCTCCCAAAGTAGTTTTTTAGTTGGGAATTCATTGGGAATAGTTGGGCCACGAGAAATAATAGGTAATTAGCAGGTAAAACCCATGATCTCCACCCGAAATTAAGGAGATTTAATTTTTTTTAAGTGTTTTAAGACATATACGCGGGTTGGGTATACACAAGCATGCGTACACATGCGTTTAGCTCAGGGCAATGTCGCGTATAGGGAGTAAAACGCTGTTTTTTAAGTATTTGGACTAGGTCTGGAAGGAGGGGTTGCCCTAGGCCATGAGTGCAACATCACAAACATCAAGAGTGAGATTTGGAGCTATAACAAAAAGGAAAGGCCCATGGATGCCTTAACATCGAGGATTACATTTCTGTGTACTGTGAAGAAAATACAAGCAAGGTTGGATCACAAGTTCCAACCAAGGAAATCACAAATTTACCGATCAAGATCATCCTTTTTACTATTTCTAGATTAGTAGGTTTAGCCTCACTGCATCAGGCTTCCCAACCTGCTATGTTCTTGGCAGTAGAATTACTGAGACCAATTGTTTATGATTGGTGCACAACACTGCTAATCAACATGAAGAAACAATTGTCTTCAGTTAGACAGTGGAAGACGAAGAAATTTGGATATGGTAGCATCCTTTGCACATTCTTCTTTGAGAGGATTGTGATGGTATAACTCAAAGTAGCTACCGCCATTGACAGTCCTCAATCCTAAGATGGCCAGATGGGTGGATCTGATGAAGCAACTTGGTGGAGGTGAAGTCACCAAGCGACCTTTGATGATGAGTTCTTCCACTGGTGGGAGCAACAAGTCGTGGCCACATATGACTACCCCTATACAAGTGTGGACTTCCAAGAGGACCTAGAGCTAGCAATTCCTCCAAGAGATGCATGGGGCGACATAGGTAAAATTTTTTGATTTTAACTTATTTAGTTTTTTTTGGATTTTAAAATATAATCTCAAGAAATTAGAAAAATAAATTGTGGAACAAAAATCTTACAAGATTAAATGATCATGACACAGATGTTGGACCAGTGAGAACTGAGGGTCTACCGAGGCATAGGCATCATGACAGAAATGCAAAGAGATAAGTGGCTAAGTTTAAGACAATTCTTCATGATGTTCAAAGGAACTTGGAGAGTCTGACTCACCGGGTGCCCATGGAAGCAATGGAGGATATCCTTGAGGCTATACAAAGATGAGTGGTTGGAGTAGCTCGAGAGTGGGTGTGGATCTTCCGACGAGTGAAAAATGCCATTGTCTTCTTTCGAGATGCTCATCTAGGGCAGGGCCCACAGGTTTAGATTTTAGATGACTGATCTTTTTTATTATGGACATGATCAGGTTTAAGCCCTAATTCTGTAGGACATTTGTCCACATTTTGTAATATTTTGACATACTCTATCTATCTATATACAAAGACTTCGTGATGATATGATCATATATACAATGATTTTTTGATATTGTTTATTTTAATGTGATGAATGATTAATGCGCCAATCCAATGCTTTATTAGATATAAAATCAACAAATGCATTATCTGATCATGGAGTATGAATGAAAGTAATAAATGTAAATGATCTTTGTAATAATCTCACTCTCAGAAATTGGCAATGTAATAAAGGATCTCTAACACGATAAATGTTATTCAATTGAGACACAACCAGTTGTGAATCCAAATAAACCACTAATGATTCAATACCATGAGATATTGCTTCAGATAGTAAATTAATAACGACATTATATTCAGCCATATTATTAAAAGCAAGACCAATACATATGCCTCTTGAGACTAGAACTGACAAGATGGATAATATATTACCCAAGCAGCAGAAGCTAAATTCCGTGTATGTCTACTAGCACCATTGATGAATCCTAGATACACCAAATCACCCATCGCAACCGGCTAAAGCAGATCAAAAATATCATCACCACCACAAGACCCATAGACAAAAATAAAAGACTATGTACAATATTTACAAAATAAAGAAAATGATAGGAAAGAGCCTAGGCATAATAATTTTTGAGACAGACCCCATTTCTGGGCTCCGACAATACATTTCCCTCAAAGTCAACCAATTCATATGCACCCTCCTTTAAGACCTTCTTAATGATATAGAGACCATACCACATACGTTTAAACTTTCCTTGCCCCCAAGGTGTCTTTGTCTTTGTCGTAGACCAAAAAAAGGTCATCTTTAGAGAAAACCCTAGGTCATACAGTCTTATCATACTGGGATTTTACTCTTTTCTTATGTGCTTTGTTCATTATGGAAGCATCTCAACGCTGCTCATTGAGATGTTCCAAGTGAATGAGGCATTATTTAAGACTTGAAGTGTTTGGAAGAAGCTGGACTACTAATTTGAGAGATGGAATTTCACATTCTATAGGAAAAATTGATTCCAACCCATAAACCAACTGAAAAGGAGTAAAAATTGTAGTGGTCTTAACAGACATTTGGTATACCCAAAATGCAGAATATAACATGATGTGTCAATTGGACTTAGTCTGATTGATTGTCCTTTGCAATATGATCTTAAGGGATTTATTAACGACTTCTACTTGTCCATTCACTTGAGGATAATAAGGAAATGGATGCTCCTGCCGTAATCCCAACTTCAAAGCCAACTCAGACATCATCTTATTCTGGAAGTGATTGCCATAATCAATGACAATCTCTCTAGGGATACCGAATCATGAAATGATTTAATTGAAAAGGAAAAGCGTTGTTGTCTCACGGTCACTATTTAAAGTAGGCATAACTTCGACCCACTTGGTGAAGTAGTCTACTTCTACGATGATATACTTGTGGTCCTTAGCCAAAGCTAGGTTACAAGTAGTAAATGGGCCGATAGTGACAATAGGAAAGAGCAAATATGGATGAACACATATTTTCCGCGTATAAACTTGACAAGGATAGCATTTCTTGACCGCTTCAATGCAATCTTTGAAAATCAAGGGCCATAAATAGCCTGCACGCAAGATTTTTTGCGCTGTAGCAAGCCCAGATAGATGACCTCCACAGGATCCACTGTGGAAGTCATTCAAAATTGACTCAACTTCCTCTAGGGTTGAACAATGTCTAAGGATTGAATCAATCCCTCGACAATATAGAGTATCACCAATGATAAGATAATTTTTAGCCAAGTGACACAACTTTTGACGTTCATCTCTAGAAAAAGAATGAGGGAACTTTGAATTCTAGAGATATATAATGATATCTCCGTACCACGGATCTTGTGAAGAGATGAGAAAAATATTCTGATAAGGAAATGATTCTTCATAAACAACATCACCTCACAAGGTAATTCTGAGATCAATTCTGCACAAAACAAAGATTTCTTTGACTTAGCTGACATAAACTTGAGATCAAACTCTTATAATATGAAAATCCATTTATTATATTTTCCCCTAATCACTCGTGTACTGAGAACAAATTGAAATGGGTTGACGTTAGCCAATACAAAGGTTTTTCTAAGAAGAATGTAATGACAGAGTCGTTGGACAACATTAACAGTTTCCAAAGCCAATTTCTCTATATGAGAATACCTAAGTTCAGGACCAGCTAAGCCATGAATTAGATATTAAATCACATGCTCCTTAAGGGCATTGTCTTTGTGAACCAGAACCATACCAATGGTTGATTCTTCCCCTGCAAGATACAAGAGGAAATCTCTGTTATAATCATGTGGACTTAAAAGAGGAACAAAGGTCAATGCCTTTTTCAAAGCATCGAAGGAGTGTTGAGCAAAGTCATCCAAAATGAATGGGACTCCTTTCTTAAGTAAACACATAAGCCCTTTTGTAATCTCAACATAATTTATGATAAATATCCTTTAAAATTTGGCTTTTCCTTAGAGACTCTGAAGTTGAAAAATACTCAACGAGGGAGGCAACTGAAGTATTGCCTCAACCTTCAAGGGGTCTACATGAATCCCTTCATTAGACACGATGAATCCCAATAACCGACCCGATGTAACCGCGAAAACAGTGACATTTATTTGGGTTCAACCGGATTTTATAGTAACAACATCTTTCAAAGAATAAATGAAGGTGCTTTCAATTTTCCACTCTCTTGCAAGAACGATCAACTAAATCATCCAAGAATGCTTCAATTATATGCTAAATCACCAAAGTATGTTTTAAAACATTCAAGATATGGATTACAAAAGCCTGAATTTGAAGATATGCTTGATGTCATGGAAAGCATAGGACATGGCATGCTGAAAGGTGACCCTAACATTTTTTAGGCCAAAAGGCAATTTTTTATGCAAATGTACCCTAGGGGAAAATAAACATTGTCTTATGTTGGTCCTAAGGACAGATTGTAATTTGATTATATCCCGAAAAATTGTCCATGAAGGAGAATATCTCATTCCTAACACACTCATTGATGATTTGATCGATAAATGGAGTGGGGAAATTATCTTTAGGACAAGCTTTATTTAAATCCCTAAAATCAATGCACACATGGATTTTTACTTAGTTTTTATCAACAGGGACTCGGTTTGACACCCATTTAGTTAGAGGAACAGGGTAGATGAAACCTGCCCTAAGCAACTTTTATACCTTAGCCTTAATAGCCACAACTTTCCTAGGATTAATTGGTCAAAGCTTTTTCCATATAGGATTTTCATTTTCGTATGCCTTGATCTCATGTTGAACTATCGAAGGATCAACTCCAGGCATTTCTTCATAATAACAAGCGAATACATCTTGAAAATATTTAAAGAGATCGGTATAAGTTTTAATTTCTTCAGGAGAACATTGACCTTCAATGAAGATGTTCTCAATAACATTGGGATTCAAGAAAATGTTAATCGGAATGGTTTCCAAAATTATAGACATATTACCTTCAGCATAAACATGTGATGGAGCCAAAGGGTTATGAACATTTTCACTGAAATAAGGACTAGATAAGTTTGATTCAACTCACACAAGTTAGGGAGAAAATAGGACCGATTATGCAAGTCATCCCATGGTCTTTCTGTCCCTGCCAATGCTTCTAGGATTTCTTCATTAGATGGTAAAACAATGTCAAGGAAATCCATAGCTAAAGTAGAATAAAATGTCCAGACTGGAGCCACATCCCCATCTTCATCCTTTGATGGGAGAGGGATGGGATCAGAATCTGCAGAATTTACAATAGATTGATAAGCAATTTTTGCTGCATACATTGGATAAGCCATTCCACCTACTTTCCCCTCTTCTAATGTGGCAGTAGGAGGGGGCAAGGGCCAAGGATCATAAAAATAATGAGTTCTGAAAGAACCATGTCGAGGAACGATCCTGGAAGATGAAATGGCATTGACATGAGTGACAAGAGATGGAAGATCAAAAGTTCCCATCAATGAAGAATACATTCCAACTCCTAGATTCTCAATAGGTTGTTTGGTATTCTTTACCAATGGAACAATGGAGTCAATTGATGCATTGGGATCGTTAGGATAATAAGCTAACTGATCGAGCATAGAAATTATCCCTTCATGAGGGAAACATAGGATGTGAAATAAGGATGAAACAATGGCATCCATTGCGTAAACCTAGTTGCGACCCAATAAAAGATTGTAATCGAGATTAGCATCCACTATCTCTACTTCCACATTAGCGACCTTTCCCCCTACACAAATAGGGAAGGAAGGTAGAATTCCATGAGGCCTATGAGAATGGCCATCGAATGCAGTTAAGAGAGTAGGAGAGGGAACAACCTCAGGTGACCCAATAACCTTCCAACATGACATAAACATGACACATGTGGCATTTCCTTCATCGACTACAGTTTGAAAGATAGTCTTCTTCCAATATGTATATTTAATCTGGAAAGCCATATGATGAGGGATTCTAGTCTTGACATTTGAAATATCAAATGTGACTACCATAGAATTCTTAGGGTTTACTACTTCGAACTTAGTGAGAAAAGCAATCCTCTGTGCAGGACATGATTGGAGTAACTATAACACCGACATGACACATGGGATTTGAGCTAAATCTTCAGTAATAGATTAGTTCTAAGAAACCATTGCATTGGGATTATAGGTCAAATGTTTTGAAGAGCGTTTTGACATCTGAGGTATAGGCTCTACTATGGGCCTCTCAATATGTAGAGGTTCTAAAGTATCAGAAGTATTTTTAGTTTTAGAAGGTCCAACATCTCCATAATCATGAGCTATCATTGAAATGTCAACGTGAGACTTGACCATATATACATTCGATGTAGCTTCCCCATCCTAGTTTCCCCCTGTGGGGGTTTCAGTACTAGCACTTGTGCCAGCAAAAAATTGTTTCCCTTGGGTAAAAGGGTTTGTGAGCACAACCTGGGAAATAGAAGAACCTTGTTGAGCCAACAAGCACTGAGAATCCTGAATCTTGGGGAAAAGCGGGGTAAGGTGATCCCCACTGCATAAATTATATGGAAATTAACCTTCTTCTTAGATTCCTTTTCTTCCCTCACCAGTGTTATCATTGGGCTTGTTGCCATTTCCCTCCCCTCCCATATCTTTTTTCTTTCCACGTCCCTTCTTCTCCCCATCAAATTGTTGATTTCCTTTTGGATTTGAAGACTGGACAACATTAACCATTAAAGGTTGAAACGGAGCAGACACAAATGACGTAGTTTGTGTTGTAGAAGCATATTGTAGAGACAATTGTTGTAATTCATTCAACAAACTAGCTGCATTGGAATTGATCAACCCTATAACACCGTTGGCATGGGGTACCACTTTCGGTTTGGCGAGGTCAATTTTTGACCTATGAGCATCAGGGAAAATATCATAAGGAACCCTTGACTGAGAGTAAATGAGCTTTAAGTTGGGCTCTAAAGATAACCTGCTCTTTAGTGAACACCCCGGAAAGTGACACATCCTTAAATATCTCAGGTTGCAATGATTTCAAAAACCATTCAAGAAGGAATTCATTAGGGACGTATCCCTTTAGCATTCTCTTCCTTCTGCACCACTCTTGGATGTGGTTAGAAATATGTGTAGCCTTATCTAGTTCAAAATTGGCCAGAAGCTCAGTTCGGACATTGTAACAGACAAGAAAATGGAAATGGTTTAGAAACATTGTGGCCAAATCACCAAACACGGAAAAAATACCCCCTCTTAATTTGATATACCATTTAGTTGCATTCCCAGTTAAAGTGCGTTGGAATAATCACAACCTGATTGAATCATCAATCAGGGAGTTAGAGGAGCACCATAGATGTAAAGTGGTTATATGGTCAGCCGTATCTTCACCAAAATTCCCTTCAAATTTAGGAATATCGGATGGAATTTTCGTAGGGACCAGAGGCAAAGTCAGGTTACAATGGATCAGATCATTTGTTAACTTCGAAATATTTGGAAAATTGAGGGTTTCCAAGAATGGTAAGTGAGGAGTAACATGACAATTCCAAGTGGAATTCCCAACCTTTGAAAATGGTTATCCTGGACTTGGAGAGGCACCAAGTTACCACAGATTACTCTTAGAAACACTTGAATATAGAGAAAACCTTGTAGTCCAGGAGTATATGGAGGGTATCCTCTCCCTATTTTGGGGTTTCTTACCATAGGAAGATTTCCTTCTAGTGAAACATTATATGAAGGGGAAAGCCCCTGATAAGGATTCCATGAACTAGCTAGAGGAGGAAAGACTTGATAAGTACCAACAGTAGGGAAGGGCATACTCCCTTGTTGAACAAATAAATGGGAAAAATTTCCTGCCCCAAAACCACTCACAAAAGGATTTACCAATCCCTGGTTCTCTTGAAAGGGATTAAAGTTTTGAGTATGACCAGGAAAAGGAATTGTTCCTAATTTCAATGATGGATTGGAAGGAGGAACATGCCCACTTCCAAATTAAAAAGGAACTGAATTAGCAACCATAGATGTAGAAGAAACAAAGGGTAAAGTAGAAGACATAGAGGGAATCCCAATAGATGGCATCCCGAAAGGGTAAGCTCCCGTGAAAGGAATTGAAGGTTAGGTGACCCCACCTAGAATCAGGATGGAGGTAGAGCCAACATCTACCGTACTAGGTGAAATAGTAGATATAGGAGTAGTACACCAGTAATAACAACATAGCCACTAAGATTTACCATTGAGAAGAAAGAAGGAGTATGTACACCAGTAGTAACAACAAAGCCACTAAGATTGACAATTGAGAAGAAAGAAGAAGTATGTACACCAGTAGTAACAACAGAGCCACTAAGATTGACCATTGAGAAGAAAGGAGGAGTATGTACATCAGTGGTAAAAATAGAGCCACTAACATTGACCATTGAGAAGGAAGAAGGAGTATGCACACCAGTAGTAACAACAGAGCCACTAAGATTTACCATTAAGAAGAAAGAATGAGAGTGAATAGGGCTAGCCGGCCTATGATTCAGAGTACCCATGTATGAAACAACGTAAGGAAGATGAGAAGGAAGAGGTTCAGTAGGAGTCATAGGTGGTTCTGAAACGTCTTTGATTTCTACTTCATCTTCCAACTGGAAGAGTACTCTAGCAAGCACTGGAGAGTTACCATCCGAACTATGGAATAGACTAGGTTCACCCTAACAATGAGAGACCTCTTAGAAGGATTTTTATCTGTTGCGTTCACTAACAATAGTTGAAAAGCACTAGAAAAATTACTCCTATGCCTCCTAGGTGGAGATTCAACACTCACAGGTGAAAGCCCACGGAGCATTCTAGGCCAATGAACTGATCGATCAACCACTTTTATATATTAAAAGAAATCAAAGACTCAAAACACCTATGACAATAAAGTATCACATAGCACTCACTAAAAATATCCTAAATATAAAACCAAACAAACAACTTTCAGGTATTTCTACTTCGGGTGATTAGGACTGGATACCAAAATACAAGAAAGTGAAAATAAGGATCTCTTGAAGGTAGTTTGGGATGATGGGGGCCCAAGCCTACCAGAAAAGATATCAGAAATAGTTACGCTGACCTCCAGAAAATATCCTTTTACAGTGCAAGTACCCAAACTTCACAAGGGAAACCTCTAGAACTACTATGAAAGTGATGCAACGTCTTTCTCAGGTACCACAGGCATTCCCCCCCATAGTGACTTGTGTGGTCCGTAAGAAAGGAAACTAAGGTCACCAGTTCATAATCAGAATATGGGAAAAAAAGTCGTGGGCACATGATCCAACAAGTAGGAGAGGGGGTATCTCTCTTTCCTTATCTTCACACGTGAAAATAAACTTTGCAATAACCAATAAGATTCAAGATGACGATGTCAACCATGGGGGATGATTCACCATTTTTGGAGTAAAAAAGTAAAAAGATTAAAAAAAATAAAATAATAAAACTATTGTTTCAACACTTATTTTGAACTTATATCCCAAAGGTTTTACTCAAATTTCAAGTGGGAGTACTTTTTGGATGAAAATTTAATTCCTCATCTAAGAAGTACCCATTTTGCATACTTTTGATGGACCCTGCTACACGAAAAATGAGAAATACATGAAAAGACGTAACTGCAATCATGTTTTTCATGTATTTCTCATTTTTCATGTAGCAGGGTCCATCGAAAGTATGCAACATGGGTACTCCGATCAGGTGCTCAAAATTAAGGCTCAAAAATCAAAGTGTCAGAATCTTGATAAACTTAGCTTCAGATTGAAGAGCTCATCATTCTGATTCCAACAGTGTGAACGTCACTCAAATCTGAGCTCGCATGCAGAAGTTAGAGCAAGTCAAAGTTCAGGTTTGACTTCTCACATGGCAGGATTGGATGATGTGGCAGGCTCCATCAATGAATCAGGAGGTACCAAGTGGCAGGCCGCCATTGGTTCCCACATTTCGAAAATCACATATCAGTGAAGGGAGGTGTTACAGAATCGATCCTCGTCAAGATTAGGTTTGTGATGTGATAAATCACATATCACATATCACAACAGGGAAGTGGGTCGACGTTACAGAATTAGCCCTGACAGGTTTGGTTTGTGATGCGATATCACAATAAAAAATCACAACTTGGAAAAGTCCCTCATATAAAATACCACCGGTTTTTCGCCGATTGCGATATCCCGGATACAACAAGGTTATAGGTTGTAGTTTAATGTCCCGTTGGGTTCGCCAATGTCGTAATCACACATTGCCTACCTTGTTCACCTACCATAAGCCCATAGAACTCCGTCGATTGTGATTTGTGATAAGATAGTCGATGTCGATGGATTAAGGCCCACTGCACAGAAAAATTATCGCTCAGTTAGCAGATTTTTGGAGCAAAATTGTGGGTTCCTGCCGGATGTGGAGCAATTTGTGGAACGAATATGGGAAAACTAGGAGAAGTCATAACTTTTTCCGTTTTCCACCAAATTGGTTGCAAAAAGCGGCTAGATGGCCATTTTTTGAGTATTCCAAACTGATTGGAGCAGGTTTTAGAAGCATTTGAGCATTGTAAACACAATTTTTTATACTTTTGAGCATAATAGAGAGGCCCAAGCCATTGGAAGCTAGACCAAGGATACGTAGCCCAGGAGGGGTGAAATCCTTTATCATGTGCTTGTTGTAATGTGTTTTTGATTATGTTCTATACATGTTTATGCTATTGTTCAGTTTCTGGTTTATGTTAAATTGCTCATAAAATTAACATAAAAACTCTTCATTTCACTTGCAAAAATTGATGAATCCTTAAGCACAATGAAAGCATTTTGTTTATAATCTAAGGAAGATCTTAGCATTTCAAACTAATATTCCTTATCAGATCAATTTGGTATCAGAGCACTATGTTTGTTTTATGAAAGAAGGATTTAATTGTTTGCAAGTTTATGTCATGCTTACAAGGTTAAAACTCAAAAGAGGTGAATGAAAGCTGGTTGGAAGCCCTGAAGTTGGGTCAAGGGGAATAAGAGAAAGGTTGCCACAATCTCCAACAAACCTCAAGTTGCAGTTGAGACTCTAGAGATCATGTCTCATGAAGGAGAACCTACAAACATGACAAAATATGAGAAGATCTTCAGAAAAGCTTTCTTTGATATGACAAAGATGGTGAAGGTCCTATATGAAGAGAGGAATAGCAGGTTGCAAGGAGAAAGTTCCAAACCTCCCAAAGGAGAAGGATCTTTAGGAGGAGGTAATGGAAAAGGAGGTAATGGGAATGGAGACAAACCTCCACCCTCTCCACCACATTCTTCGTCTTCTTCTTCACAAGAATCTTCACACTCTTCCACTACTACAACCTTTACTCATACTCATAATCACTCTTCAAAAGGAACTGGTAAATCACCTTTTTTAAAACTTAGTGTTAAATTTGAGTTGCCCATGTATAATGCTGAAGTGAATGCAAAGAAGCTTGATAATTGGATTTGTCAATTGGAGGTCTATTGCAGGATTCAAAACCTTCAAGAGAATGATATAAATATTCAGTTAGCTTCCTTGAGAATGGAGCGTGAAACACTGGTATGGTGGGAATCAAAGACCCAAGAGGATATTAAAAAACACAACAATATATCAATTTCTTGGAATGATTTCATTGTTGCAATTAAAAGAAAATTTTACCCTCTAGCTTATATGCAGAAAGCCATAATGAATTGGCAGAAATTTAGATAGCTTAAAGGTCAAAATGTGCAATATTACACCCAAGAATTCAGAAAAAGGTCTCCGACGTTAGGTGTAGATTTGCAGTCACAGGACGCCTTGCTGAAGTACATAGGGGGTTTACCACAGTTACCTTAGGCATGCTATCTTAAGTTTAATCCCAATAATCTAGATGATGTGTGTGTGCAAGCCACTCATCTTGAGGCAAGAGGGAAAAACACCCCAGAAGAAGGTAGTAAAAATCCATTTAAGAGTAAGGGAAAAGAAAAGGCTTTCAAAAGGACGACAAAGAAAAATACGTCTATCAAAAAAGAAGGAGAGAAAATTACATGCAAACACTATTCAAAAGAGGGTCATGATGAGCTCACTGTTGGAAGCTTCATCCTAAAATGAAACAAAAAAGAAACAACAACAAGGGAAAATAGGAGACAACTGCAACCACTCAACATGAGTTGGGATCTGATTCGGGCGATGAAACTAAAATCATAGCCATGGGGTTAAAAGGAAAAGAATCCATTTCCAGCATTAGTTCTTTAGACTCGCAAAATTAAATTCCAAATGAAAAGAGGAGAATAGAACTGTTTCACATAAGGGTGATCTCAAAACATAACAAGATTGATACGATGTTTGATAGTGGCTCTCAAGCCAATTTTATCTTTGAAAACATTGTCAAGAGTTTAAATCTGGAAACTGTCCCACATCATAAACTATTAAATTGGCAACTAGGGCCAAAATCCATGTGGGTCAACTTATTTATGGCAGCCGATATTTTTATTGGATCCCTCTCGTCGAGAGGTGTAGTATTGATCCAAAGATCATCCAATTCCAATAAGTATTTATGGAGATATGAATTTATTTCGATTATGTAATTATTAGCAAGCCGACCAGCTCTTACGTAGGCTCAAGAAGCCCAAACATCATGTCTCTTTAACCTATACGTTTTAGTATAAATAGAAGAGGATTTGAAGTCATTTGAAAACTCACTTCAAGTGATCTCCTCTCCACGTCTTGGGTTTTTGGAGAAGGAGATACATTATGGATTACACTGGCCTAGTAAGATGATGCCCTAATGGAGAACGCAGTCATGAATCCATAAGCAATGGAAGAAGTAGCCGCAGTCAAAGTATGGATATTTTACCATACTCTAAACGCTGTAATAAACTACAGCCCTATGCAGCCCTAATACTAATACGCTATCCATACAAGTCAGAAAGAGTAGTCGCAGTCTCTACACGTTGAGTAGACAATCGATATGCTGTTCAATGAAGACCTTATCCATGCAGTCTCTACACATTAAGCAGACAATCTATATGCTGTAATGAAGACATTATCCACATAATCGATACGCTGTAATGAAGGCACTATATACGCATAGTCATGGAAACTCATACGTTGTTATGTATACGCAGAAAACTCAACGCTGTTATATATATGCATGTCATGTATACAACACAGTCATGGAAATATACTGTTATGTATATGCTGAGACTGATATATAACGTTGTCATGGCAACAAAATTCACTTTGGTTAATCCGCAGCAAATGGAAATATATACGCTGGAAAATATATATGCTGTAATTATCTAGAACGTATTAGGTGCAGTCATAAGGATGCAACTGTGAGCTATGTATTGGGTCAATACTCTCACAGTCTAGGTCATGGATGATATATATGGGCAGTAAGAGCAGCATGATGTATATGGGAAGTATGAGCAACATGATGCATATGGGCAGTATGAGAAACATGATGCATGATGTATGAGATCATGAGCGTCATGATGAATGAGATCATGTGCATGGGTAGCACAATGATGCATGGAGCATGGACATCATCATAGTAAATGTAATCATGAGCATGGGCAACTTGATGGTGGATGAGACCATCGAAAGATGCAGCATGATGAGCAGCAAGAAGATGAGAGCAACTCAGTCATCTAGATCTAGCACTGTGATAGGGTAGCGTGGTGCTACATGGTAAGGTGTGGCAAATGGTCGAAATGCAGCACTACAATAAGTGAAGCCGTCACCTTGGAGAATCAATTGAAGCAGAATGTCTTCAACTGATCCCATCGTTATACGAAATGATCTATGCTAGATAAGTCAAAATGTTGAATTCTATTGTAAATATACTATCTCTCTCTCTCTCTCTTTCTCTGCTGAACTTTGAAGAATAGAAAAGAAGAATTGATCAAGGGTTTCCCCACACATTGTGGGGTTTGTCCCTGACTAGCGCCACATCTTGTGTCCTCTTGTCTTGGCTTGTCTTCTGTGATTTATATTTATGTTCTATCTGTAGTTTACTTTATGCTGATGTGATTGCTAATATGGAAAAGAAATTAAATCAATTGCTCTAGCATAGAACATACCTAATATTAACATGGTATAGGAGCTGAGGTGAAGATAATGCCTAAGCAAGAGTGAAAGAGAAATCACCAAAGACAATAGGGACAAGACAAAAGGATCAATGGGTTCCACATCTCTCTTCTAAGTTCATAAAGGGTGAAGTCAAAGCAGAGCATATTATTAGAATGGCGTAGCAGAAGTTTCTGATGGCCCATCTAAAGATCACTTCATTGGGAAGTTCAGATCTAATGGTGGAAGGAAAGGCAGAAGCCTTGGTTGAAATAAGTTCGACCATTATGCGAAGGAGTGTCTAAATGGTAGAGACACATCTCTTGATGAAGAAAAAAATCATTCCAGGGATCAAAGGAATGACTGGTAATGCAGGTCATCAAGGAAATGGTCGACTCTTCAAAGAAAGTAAGGAACCCCATAATCACTTTTATGTACTTGATCACAAGAAGAACCTGGTGTCCATCCCGGAAATGGAAGTCAAAGGTTTCAGGGTGGCACTCATTGATGGAAAGGTCCACAGGTGTGGAACAACCCGAGGAGTTTGAGATTGATAATCAAGAATCTCACATATGCAGGTGGAAGAAAGCCCTCTATGGCTTGGAGCTAAACACCCTGGGCATAGTATGAGAAGATCAATAGCTGTCTGATAAAGCTGAGATTCACTAGGAGTGAAATGGATCCAAACCATCCGAAGGTTGTGGATGACAGACCTCTCATACCAGCACCTATGTCTGACAGGTGCAGACCCTCTCATTTGTAGAAGACAAAGGGAGTTGGATTCCGAATGTGGAAAGATAAACTACAAGCCTATGACTACCTCGAGGATCTTAACTTTCAAGAAGTTATATGGTAGTGATGTCGGACTAGATTTGGGAAATGAATTTGAGTTTCATAAACTCATTTGCGTTGATGTTCTTGGAGAACCTCCGTTCGGACATATGTGTTGCAGTTAGCATCGTGAGCTCATATTTGGTTGAGCCTCACTCGATTGGTGCCAAGAATCTTCTGAGATATCTTCGGGGCACAATCTCTCATGGATTGAGATACACTTTCGGAAATATAAAAACTACATGATTATTCAAATGTAGACTAGTCAGTGAGTACACATGATGAATACCACTCTGATTCTCTGTGAAAACCAGAGGTGGGATTTGATTATTGAGGAATCTCGTATTCAACGATTGCTCCAGCAGATAGACATCAGATACTGCCTTATCTGGGATATGGTAAGTCGATGAGAAAGGAGGCTCCATCGAATTAAGATGATGTACAGGTCAATACACTTTGTCGTAGCCCCGGGGGAAAGATCAAATTTGTGATTTTCCCGAACGACTTGGAGTCGTTGAGAGACCTTTGTACAAGGGTCCTGCATGTTGCATACATTGAGCTCTAGGAGCTCTAGGGGCTTGCGGTTCTTACTAGAGCAACATACAACCATAGGGTGACTCACCCTCCCCTGGTGGTGTGCACTGGGACAAGATGATTCGCTCTCTTATGGGACAGGATGATTTGCTCTGCTGTGTATCAGGATGATTAGTTCTCCTGTGAGGCTTGGATGATGTGTTCTCCATGGCGATTGTGTAGCAGGATGATTAGTTCTCCTGTGAGGATAGGATTGATTAAGTTCTCCTATTGAGGCATCCTACCCATGCAGTCTGGGACTCTTGTGAAGTACCTCTCATTTGATCAATGAGTAGGGAAATGAGGATAGGGACCATAGTAGTACTGATGGAAGCATCACTGTATCTACCATACTCCCTATGCTAGGATGACCTTCATTGATTTGGGATCAATGAGACTGGTCCGGGACCAGTGGCAGGAGTTGTAGCTACTATGACGCTGACTTCGGGTTGGTTGAGACTAGTCTGGGACTAGTGGTACATACTCAGAGACTGAATTCATGTCAGTGCAGGACTGGTCTGGGACCAATGAGAGTGGTACATACTCTGATGCTGACTTCGGGTCGGTTGAGACTGTTCTGGGACCAGTGGTACCCTCTCTGAGCCTGTGATACTAGTCTGGGACCAGTGGTAGGAGTTGTACCTACTATGACCTTGACTTTGGGTCAGTTGAGACTGGTCTGGGACCAGTGGTACATACTCTGAGACTGACTTCGTGTCAGTACAGGACTGGTCTAGAACTAGTGAGAGTGGTACATACTATGATGCTAACTTCAGGTCGGTTGAGACTGGTCTAGGACTAGTGGTAGGAGTGGTACCCACTATAATGCTCACTTTGGGTCGGTTCGGACTGGTCTGGGACCAGTGGTACGCACTCTGATACTGACTTCGGGTCAATGGAGAATGGTATGAGACATTCTTGATCAATTCTTCTTCTTCATAGTTCAGCAGAGCAAAGCAGAGCCAGCCAAGTTGAGCAGAGCAGAGCAGAGCTAGCAAAGCCAGCAGAGCAGAGTAGAGCCAGCAGAGCTGAGAAGAGCAGAATAGAGCCAACAGAGCTGAGAAGAGCTAGCAGAGCAGAGCAGAGCTAACAGAGCTAGCAAAGGAGAGCAGAGCCAACAGAGCTGAGCAGAGCAGAGCAGAGCCAGTAGAGCTGGGCAGAGCAGTGCATGGAACTGATGGCAGAGGCAGTAAAGTCAGACTTATGGATCAACGGATGGAGTTCTCCCTAGTTGAGAGGGAGTGTTAAATTGGAAACTAGGGCCAAACTCCATGTGGGTCAGCTTATTTATGGCAGCTGATATTTTTATTGGATCCATCTCATCGAGAGGTGTAGTATTGATCCAAAGATCATCCAATTCCGATAAGTATTTATGGAGATATGAATTTATTTCGATTATGTAATTATTATCAAGCTGACCAGCTCTTACGTAGGCTCAAGAAGCCCAAACGTCATGTCTATTCAACCTATATGTTTTAGTATAAATAGAAGAGGATTTGAAGTCATTTGAAAACTCACTTCAAGTGATCTCTTCTCCACGTCTTGGGTTTTTGGAGAAGGAGATACACTATGGATTACGTTGGCCTAGTAAGATGATGCCCTAATGGAGAACGCAGTCATGAATCCACACGCAATGGAAGAAGTAGCTGCAGTCAAAGTATGGATATTTTACCATACTCTAAATTCTGTAATAAACTATAGTCCTCTACAACCCTAATACTAATACGCTGTCCATACAAGTCACAAAGAGTAGCCGCAGTCTCTACATGTTGAGCAGACAATCGATACACTGTTCAATGAAGACCTTATCCATGCAGTGTCTACATGTTAAGCAGACAATCTATATGTTGTAATGAAGACCTTATCCACATAATCTATACGCTGTAATGAAGGCACTATATATGCACAATCATGGAAACTCATACGTTGTTATGTATATGCGGAAAACTAATACACTGTCATGTATATGCGGAAAACTCAACGCTGTTATATATATGCATGTCATGTATACAACAAAGTCATGGAAATACACTGTTATGTATATGCAGAAACTGATATATAACGCTGTCATGGCAGCAACATTCACTCTGGTTAATCCGTAGCAAATGGACATATATACACTGGCAAATATATACACTGTAAATATCTATAACGTATTAGGTGCAGTCATAAGGACACAACTGTGAGCTATGTATTAGGTCAATACTCTCACAGTCTAGGTCATGGATGATATATATGGACAGTAAGAGCAAGATGATGTATATGGGAAGTATGAGCAACATGATGCATATGGGCATTATGAGCAGCATGATGCATGATGTATGAGATCATAAGCATCATGATGAATGAGATCATGTGCATGGGTAGCACAATGATGCATGGAGCATGGACAACATCATAGTAAATGTAATCATGAGCATGGGCAACTTGATGGTGGATGAGACCATGGAAAGATGCAGCATGATGAGCAACAATGAAGATGAGAGCAGCTCAGTCATCTAGATCCAACACTGTGATAGGGCATCATGATGCTACATGGTAAGGTGCGGCAAATGGTCGAAATGCAGCACTACGATAGGTGAAGCCGTCACCTTGGAGAATCAGTTGAAGAAGAATGTATTCAATTGATCTCATCGTTATACGAAATGATCTATGATAGATAAGTCAAAATGTTGACTTCTGTTGTAAATATACTATCTCTCTCTTTCTCTACTGAACTTTGAAGAACATAAAAGAAGAATTGATCAAGGTTTTCCCCACACATTGTGGGGTTTGTCCCTAGCTAGCGCCACATCTTGTGTCCTCTTGTCTTGGCTTGTCTTCTGTGATTTATATTTATGTTCTATCTGAAGTTTACTTTATGCTGATGTGATTGCTAATATGGAAAAGAAATTAAATCAATTGCTCTAGCATAGAACATACCTAATATTAACATAAACCGTATCTACTTGGATGGGTATGTGACAATGCACAATTGTAGGTTACTAGAAAGTGTAAACTGAGATTCACTATTACTACAAATTTCATAGATGAAGTGGAGCTTGACGTTGTGCCATTAGATATCTGTGGCATGGTTTTGGGCAGCTCATACCTTTATGACAGAAAATATATCTTCCATCAACATGAAAATTAATATCATTTATTCAAAAATGGAGAAGAATATATTGTGAGAGCTCACAACAAGAAAACAAATCTTTCTCTTGTTAATGTAGGGCAAATGAAAATACTGGTGAATTCGAGCAAGAATTTTGTGCTTCTCATGATTTGTTGGCTTTGTAGGGCTTGACTGGGGTTCAACGCTAGCTAGCCAAACAAATCCCTACACTACTGGCCCTTTTGGCATCAACCTGCGAAGCGCGAACTGAAGTCTCACTCGAAGCAGTATGGGGGGATGTTGGAACCAAGTTTCCGCACACTTAGATGGTCGTGATGTCAGTTTTTACCCTCAACCCCTACTTTCGCACAGGTCGCTAAGCCTTAGGGATCTATCAGTCTACCCATTTATTCTGCCCTTCAGTACCTTCGCGAAGGTGTATGATTGAACTTCGTGTAGCCTTAACCCTTGATCCAGGTACTTCCACGCAGCTATGACAACATACTATATAGGTTCCCAAGTTATCTTAAGTGTTCTACTTTATCTTACTAATCAATCACATTTAGCACTGTGTAAACTGATACTCTAACTTACATTCAGTTAACCAATATAATCACATATATTCATGCATCACATAAACATTGTAAATGAAACCCAAAACAAAATATAAGAAGATGCATTAACAAGAACTAAGTAGACAATAATTGCAGAATACTTCTCTTTATTGATATCTTTAAGTTAATACAGACTCTATCCGCCCTGCGCACTCAGCTGTAGGGGTCCATGCACTCAGTTGCGGACTGCCACCCTAGGCCTCTATGCACTCAGCTGCATAGCCTCTACCTATGCTAAGACCCGAGAACACTTAGACTCTAATGCTTAGCTCCTCACTTCATTCTTCGCTAAAGCTTAACTACTTAGAGTGAGCTTACTTAGCTCCTTTTTATACAATCCCATGGTTTGTGGACCATGGGTGAACCTTTATAGCTGACTTTACATTTCAAAAAATAAGGGTAGACAACCATTTATGACTCTTGACACCTTCGTGCTCTGTGGCCACAAAAGGTGGAGACTTTACAACTTTATTACAAAATTGTCCCAAAACATGGGCTTTTAGCCCCAAAACTATCCTTGGGGGAACCCGTTCCCAACAGGCCCCTAACAAAAACATGGTGACTCACCCTCGAGTCACTCTGCAGGCATGGAGATCTTGGCGAGAAGACCTCCCAGCTCAACCTGTATGACGACAACCTCGGCAGTGCACTGTGCGGCTGCCTGCTTTGATTCTTCAACCAACTGCCCTATCGCTGGTCCTCAACTATCAGCCTGAAGCTTTTGCTGAGTTGCTTGCAGATTAGCAAGCTTACCTTCAATAGAGGTCGTGACCGAATAAGCCTCATCCAACCAGGGCTTCAAGCACACCTTCAACACCTCCTCTTTGTGATGCACTTCATCTACCTGTTCTTTCAGTTCTTTGGCCTCCTGTAGCTTTGCCAGCCTCTATGTGAGAGTGATGGTGCACGTTGTACCTTTTACTTCGTCATAGCATTGCTGTAGTTCTCACACTTCTATCTCTAGCCGATGTACATTAGGGTCCTCCTACAGGCTCGTCAGGACCTCGAACAACTATTCAAACAACCATGTGCAGTCTGCTACTGCACTATCTACTGCCGCTATCACCTCTGTGACAGTGGTTGCGCACAACTCCTTTACTTATGGCGAAGTTGAAGCCTGGGCCTTCAACTATAAATCTGTAATCTTTAGGTTCATCGCCAGCTAAACCTTAGCCAACTTTGGGCGTGCATCGCGCACCCCTGTAGCAAGCTTGTAGACCTGTTCATCTACCTCCGCCTCCTTAGGAATGGCCAATTTGGGGACCATTCTACAAGCTTCCCTCACGGCTTTAATCATGCGCATATTTGTGTTAGCAAGTTCCACCATGGAAGTGAGGGCGGTGTCTCGCTGCAGGGCCATCTATTCATTATTAATCTTTTGCTCACTGATCACCTGCAAAGCGTGGTGTTTGCGGGCCCTCAGCTCTGCAATCACTCCATCTTCCAGTATGTGGAGTGCCTCGCCAGGGGGCGTTGCCAAGTTCAACCCCAATCCCTTGAGGGTGCTGACAGTGGGCTTGTCAGATTCATTTTCTATGGTCAGTGCTCCATCTGGCAGCACTATCACTTGGGAGACCTTCGCACGCAGCATCTCGGTAGCTTCTGAAGTACCGATAGTGAGGCTGGTGGACATCATGCTAGCCTGTGATGTGTGGGTCTGCAGCTCTAGTATCACAACCTGCTTGCCCTTCTTATCCTTCACACTCTCCTTGGTTGGGGTTGGCTTCGGTCTAGGTGTCCGTGGTGATTTGGGAACTTTAGCTAATACTTCTGCAACCTCTTGAGCAGCTCCCTCTGATTCTGTAACAACTTCTGGCACAACCCCCTCTGCTGTCACTTCTTCGATGTCCATAGCTTCTGCGGCCGTCAACATGATGTTATGTAACAACTCCTATGTCTCCTTTAGCAATGTCTCAAATACTGAACTTTCTAGCAAAAATTCATAGTTTTCACGGTTCATGTGCGCCTGAGAGCTCAACAACTCAATTCTCAAAATGCCAAGTGATTTTCGTTGGGCATCCACCTGTAATTTATAGGACATTTTTAATTCAAATCCGACCATTCCCCCACATTCGGTTCATTAATGCCGGATTGGCAGCATATTTCCAAGGATCTTACCCATAAGTTTTGTCTTAAATTCCAACTGCCCGCTCCATTTGGCCGCATTCCTACTGTCAAATCATGAATAGTGACTTTAACGATCACTTTCCGGTTGACCTAAATGATTTCTCCCTAGGTAGCACAACTCTCTTCGCACTATCGCGAACCCCGTGACATTTTCTCGTCATGCACAATCCTCCAATTGCACAGTTCCCCAATCCGGGTAGTGTATTTTATAGCCCTGTGCCTCCTTTCACCTACCTGGAGCGCTAAGACTATGCTACCCCCATATAGTAACCTAGATGGATCATTGGTGTATGGGTTTAATCGGCTTCCATTCACCTTTCCTGGGAAGGGATCTCCATTCAATTTAACCAACTGAATTTCTTCTCCGTCGATAATCTCCTTAATGACATAGGGCCCTAGCTAGTGCATTCTAAACTTCTCTGGAAAATTTTCAAATTTACTGTCATATAACAAAACCAGATCATTTACCTTAAAGGCATGAAACTTAATGTGCCGATCATGCCATGCTTTTTCGCGCTACTTTTGGGCCTGTTGGTGAAATCCAACTAGAAATCTCTCTTCCTCAAGCTCAGCAAACTGCACAAGCCTCTCTTCCAGGGCTCCATGATCTGTCATACCTATGAGTGCCACTATGCGTAGACTAGGCACAATGTATTCCATGGGCATCACTGCTTCAACACCATATACAAGCCTAAAGGGTGTCTATCCAGTCAACTTTTTGCATGTCGTTCGATATGCACATAGTACTGTGGGTATGCGTAGGTCCCAATCACTTTGCTGAGTGTTGCAAACCTTGGTCAACACGTTCTCTAGCACCTTATTGAATGCTTCCACTATCCCATTATCCTGTGGGTGGTAAGGCGTTCTTTTTTGGTGATATACCTAAAATTCCTTCGTCAGCGTGCTGATCGTTTCGTTCAGAAAATGCGTACACAATCACTCATCAAAATCTTTGGACACCCAAATCACGTCAGTACATACTCAAAGAGGAACTTCGCAGCAGTTGCACTTGTACAATCCTTCACAGGCTGTGCCTCCTCCCATCGAGTCAAATACTTAGCCGCAGTGATAATGTACCACGCTCCTATCTACTTTCCTTGGGGTTGAATGGGTCCCACAAAATTTGTCACCCATTTCTCGAAAGGTTGCAACATCATCTGTGGGTTTAGAGGCAGCTCATCTCTCCACAATGGCCTACCAGTCCTTTGACACACATCACACACCTTGCACTAAGCTTTTGAATCCTGATGGAGGGTTGGCCACCACAACCCTACACGTAGAATATTCTCCGCAGTCGCCCTTCCTACATAATGCCCTCCCACGGCACCCCCATGAGCATCTGCTAGGATACTGCTCCTTTGAAACTCTGGTAAATATCATTTTAATACTTCATCAGATACCATTTTGTATAGATGTCCGGCAATGACAGAAAAGTCTGCCATGCGCACCACTAACTCCTTCTTCTGTTGGATGGTGTAGCCTTTCGGGGTGATTCCCGTCATTAGGAAGTGTATGATGTCTTCAAAGTGACCATCCATGACGCGTACTACAAATCGCTGCGTGTTAGGCAATCCCTCCTCCAAATTAGTGGGCTCTTCCCTCGTTTCGATGCACGATAGATGGTCTGGTCTTGCGTTCAGTCATCCAAGCTTCACAATAACCTCAAAATCATACTCTTGGAACAATAACAACCACCTACATATTCTCCCCCCCAACATACGCTTATTGACCAAGTATTTCAACGCAGAATGATCCGTATACATCTTAAAATGTTCACCCAGCAAATAGTGTCTAAACTTCTGGAGCGCGTATACCACGACTAACCCTTTTCATTCGATGGTGGAATAGTTCTTCTCAGCCTTGGATAACCTCCTGCTTGCAAATGCTATAGGATGGTCTAATTCGCCCCCACCAGCTTGTGTCAGTACCGATCCCAATGCTATGCATGACGCGTCTACATGTACATGAAACTCCTTCTCCCAATCCGGGAAGACTAAAATTGATGCGGTGACCATTTTTCCTTTCAACACATCCAAGCTTTTTTGACAGTCCTCGTTCCAACAGAACGTGACATCCTTTTTCAACAACTTCTCCATAGGCACGGTGATTTGGGCATAGCCCTTGATAAAATTCCTGTAATACCCAGTATGTCCTAAGGGTGCGCGCAGTTGTTTCACACTCCTCGGCGCCTCCAAGTTAAGTATCATAGCGATCTTTTCGGAATCTACCATCAGTCCCTATCTACAAACCACATGACCCAACAGAGTCCCAAAAGGAACACAAAATAGGCATTTCTTTAGATTGAGTGCAACCTGGTACCTTCGACAAGTATCTAGCATCGGGCGCAAGCTTGCCACATGGCGTTTTACCAACCTATACACAATCCAGTCATCAAAGTAAACCTCCAAAAACTTATGAATGAATTCTTTGAATGCAGCAATGACTACGTGTGAAAAAATCACAGGCACATTATTCAATCCGAAAGGCATTACAATGTGCTAAAACCATCCCCACTTAGTCGCAAAGGTCGTCTTGCTTCTATCCTTAGGCAAAATTTTGATATGATGGTACCCAAAGAACCCATCAGTGAAGGAGTACTCTTCCTGGCCACCTACATTATCCAATACCTCATCAGTGAACGAAGTCGGGAAGGGATCATGTACACAAGTGTCATTCAAATTCCTGATATCTACACATATCCTTATTTCATCCTTTTGCTTCTTTTCTTGTACCACCATTCAGCTTACCCAATCAGATTCTTCTACGGACTCAATGATGCTTGTTGTGAGCATCTTGTCTAGCTCTAAATGGACCTTCTCCTTATACTTCGGATTGAGACGGTAAGGTCTTTTCTTAACAGGATTCACGTTGGGTTTTAACGTGATCTTCATAACGCCCAGGTCTCATATTATCCCCTTTATCTTCGTAAAATTGGTAGGGAACAAACCCTGGTATTCGTGGAGCAATTTAGTGACCTTATCTATTGTCGCATCATCCTAGTAATATTCAATCTTCGCGAATTTGGTCTTCGCCTCCATACCAATATTTACCTGTTTCATTTTCAGTGGTGCGGTTATATCAGGATTCTCAATCTGCTATCCCTTGACCTCGCAGTGACCCTCAGTTTCTGGGATATTAATCTTTCATGGATCATCGTCTTCTTCTTCAACAATCACATTATAGCATTCCATCTCATGGCTCAACTGAGTTTTCCAATCGGGTTGAATCATATCCAAAGGATACTACGGTATCCTCAAGATTGCTGCTTTTACTTCTTGTAGTGCTTCGTCAATATAGTCAAACCCATATTCGAAGTTGAAAGTCATTATGAATCCTTTGCGTAAAATATCCCATTCACTTGTACCATGGCGGAGCTATGTTTCCAAGTACCAGTTCATCGGGATGACATCCAAGGTGTGATAGAACAAGTGCACCCATTTAGGTTGGGCTTTCCCTCCATAAGCTTTAGCCCATTTGGCCAAGTATGCGCACGGATCATCCTTCCTGTCATATTTGTTTGTCACTCATCCCTTCAGCATCCCAAAGCATGTTTGCATCATCCTCCTACACTCGTGGCAATCGTCAAAGCTACCCTTGTGCGTACCCCACCATCTTGCAGGTGTAGCACGCAGTGCCCAGGCCAAAGCCTGGAAGCACTGCTTCTCTGGTACTTCCCTTTCAAATGCATCCAAAATACATCTACATCATTCAAGCCATCATAAGTAGACAGATTCCTTACCTCCAATGATACACAACACAACGATCGGGTCATCATGTTGCAGCTCAGCATGGTTACTTCATTTAGCCGATTCTGCTAGCGCTCTAATTATTCATCATAATTTTAGGTGCAAGAACTCTCACGATCACATGTAATTCATCCATTCGCTGTCGGATTCACCCAAGCTTGGTCTCGCACTGTTATTTTATATATGCAGTCCATATCATCGTCGCTTTCGTAATCGCGTATTGGTTCAGTATAACGAGATCCTTCAGCAAGATCTAGGGGTACTTGTTATGAATAATTTGGGGTACGGATAAATACTAATCACTTCAACAAGGCTAAAATACAATCAATGAAAGGAAGTAAGGTCTGCTAGAGTGTCCTAGGATGTGGATAAGCTACTTGGAACGATGATCGTTCCCTAGTGGAGTCACCAATTTGTTATGAAGAATTTGGTATCTACGGATAAATACTAATTCCCTAGATAAGTAGCCATATCTAGAACAACAATTTAAAGAAATTTAAACTTGTTCTATAAACAATAGATAAGACAAAGAGAATGAGAGGACCTAATTGTACTTTCGATTTCCTCTTGTCTCCTTTGTAGCGGTCTTGTCACTCCTTCTTGTACTTAACACACTTGAGTAGTACCTGTAAACATCAACTGAGAAGACAAAGAACCAATCAAAGCAAAAGATATATTGATTACAAGTAAATGGAATCAGATACATTCACACATATAAGCATCTCATATCAAGATAAGCATATGGAAAAAGGTGTAAATACTTTATTAAATAGCAGGAAGAATTACAACCATGAAGCCTGATTCGAAGTCACTCTCCCAACTTTGGTTCCATCCACATCACATCATAAGCATGACATTCTAGCAGCATAACGACACTTACAATAGTCTTAATTCTCATACTAACATTATATCCTTACAATTCATCAAAGTCTAGCCCTTGATCACTTAGATGAGTGCTAAATTTATAGGAAGATGGAGGAGGTTTTGTCATCAATGAAGGTATTGAATGGCCTTCCATACTTAGACTTAGTTCCACAGAGGAAGGGATGAGAGGATAAGAGGTATCTTAACTCATTCCTCATCCATTTTCAAGCTCATAGGAGATGATAAGTGTGGGAATATTCTAGAAGGCTCTAGAAGATAAGAATATTCCCCAAACCCTATGTGAATTTCACTCAATTTAGCCCAGCGCGGGTCAAAGAGGGCCTAAGTGCTCTGCAGAGCACCTTGGCATGGACTTAACTGCTCTGCAGTGCACCCTTGCATGGGCCTACCTGTGTTGGTCCCTCTAGAGATCATTTCAGGATGTCTTCAGGCCATGAAACTGTCTCGGAAGGATGCATTCAAGAGGTTGACTTGTTTAGGGCATGTAGCAACTGAAATTAGGGTTTGATGAGCCCTAAAAAACTGATCTAGATGATGGGATTGAAGTGCCCAAATGGATCTGTAACAATACTATTACATGAAGCGATTTCTTTTCAAATATCATCTTTCGCTTCTTTAGGTTGATTACCCCATTCATGTCAGTAGCCCAATCAATGCCAAGGAGCGCAAGGTAGGGATTGTTGTCATCCACAATTTCTATCACTTCAAAGTCAGCCAATGTGCTCGTGCCTTCAATATCTACAGTTACTCCTTGCAGTTGTCCCACGGGGATGATCTTCTGCTGATTTTCCATCCTTAACTGAATCGGGACCACTGCAGCGCAGGTCTTCCCATCTGCTCCCAAGTCTGCTTTGGTAAAACATTCACGTCTGACCTCAGATCTAAAATAACCTGATCCATTTCATATTCTCCTATCTGCGCAGTCAGTCTCATCTCTCGTCCTATCCTTGCTTTATGCTTACCAATATTTCGTATAATGTACGATTCACCTGGAGTGTTTCTAGCGCATCTATTTATAAGCTCCTATAACCCCTTCACAGCCTTGCTATCATGCAGCAACTTCATGCAGGTCTCTAGAGAGGTCGTAAGCATAGAAGGGTCCATTTTCTGATCAGGCTTATCCCTGCTTCTTGAGGTAGAGACCTCAGCAAAGCTCTTCTTTTCTTCCATGAACGTTTTGCATGCACACTCCAAATCAAATTCAACCTCCTTCGCCAGAGCTGTGCGAACCCATGAGCTGTCTTGGGGTTGTTTCCCCTTATCATCGCTTGTTTCAATTCCGCTTCGGAGCACTATATTCACATTCGAATCCTCTTCGCGAGGCTCATCTCTCATCATCTACAGGTTTTGAGTTGGCTGAGGTGGTAGCACCCCTTTTTTGCGTATCCTCACTATCAGTGTAGGATAGTTCTCCGTCTCATGATCAAACTGAGTACAATATTTGCACGATGGACGCATTGGGTTAGTGCATTCACGGGCATAGTGTCCTGGTCCTCCACAGTTGTAATAGATCAGCTGTCCCCAACCTCTTTGAGGTCCTCCTCCACCTCGGCCTCGTCCGTGCCCCTGAAAGCTTGTTCACGCCATCCCAGCGCCTTGGTCAGGAGGTAGCGTTTTAGACTGGATTCTATAGGCAGATGTTCTGTCCATCATCAATTCATTACTTCGACAATTGCGCTCATCATGCCCTACCGACCTGCAAAAGTTGCAAAATAGTTGTTGCGGTATTTGTACAAACTTCTGCAGAAAATGGAAATTATCAATTGTATGTTTCCCTGCTACCTAACATATAGTGCACCACAACAGAGGCCCCGCGCTTGGTCCTGCTTGGAATTCTGGCCTCAAAGGCATCGATCCTCCTCCTATAATATAGTTTGAAAAGACTTGGCAATGGTCTTTGTGATGCCCCTGACCTTTACATTTCAAGCACCATATTTCTTTGCGCGCCTATGAACGAACTGCTCTGTCCCACTTCAAACTTTGCATTTCAAGGAAAATATTTTGCAACTGCGCATGGATCTGCTAAACCCCCGGATTCAGATCTTGCATCGGCGTTTCATGTAGTCTTATGGTGATCTCCAAGGCCTCTGCCTGAGTCTTAATCTTATGTTGTGGCAGTGCAATCCTTAGGTGAGGCAAGAGCAAAGCCACGAACCATTCGCAGTGATGTCCATATGTTAGGTTCATATTGGTTTTGTGGATTTTACACTTCAATCTCTAATCCAATTCCTAAGGTGTCTCACGTGGTTTCATCGAAATTTGCTTAAACCCTACAATCGACTGTGCCTCGGATTTAGGCGTACTGAATTCTTTATTCATCACAGTCTGGATCTCTACCAACCCAGCATTTGGGTTATCATTAGAGTACTTGATGTACCAAGTTAGCGCACGATCCTACAAAGCACTAACCAATGTTGCCTTCTTCATGTGATCATTTGTGATGCCCTGAGCTTCCCATATCGCTTTCACGACATACCAAAACTAGTCTGGGTCCTCATTTCCCAAGCCTTTAAACAAACGCAGCTTCACTGAATTTTCCATGTTGAACTATGGTGGAGGTGGTAGTCACAGGAATCCCTATCTTATTAACTGAACTACACTTCATGGAGAACCCTGCGCTACTCCCTCTTCATCACCAAATGGTGGTGAAATTAGTGGGCTATATTCAAGACCCTTTCTTCCTTCATTCCTGTAAATCTTTCCACTTCGTGTAGCTCCGAATATCAAGGTAGCTGCATAACCCGTTCTTCGCACAATAACATCTTAATCTAGGTATTTGAAGACTTCAAGTAGTTACCTCGCAGAAATTTGAAAAAGCGCTGCTTCGCCTCGCTAGAACTAACTAAGGTATCGATCACAAATTCAATCAAGAATCCTCCTATGATGCGATCGAGCCAATCATCGATAGCACGGGAAATCTTATCCTCAGAGGTTTCTAGTCTCTGTACTAACTCCGGGGTCCAGACAATAGGACCATGAAGTCTCCACCTTCCTTGGATATCTGCTAGCTTTGTAATCCACTCGTATAACTCAACTACAAAGGAACAAAGAAAGATCTTGTGGATTTATGTACATAGGTACATGTCCATCTACTGTTCCTTTGTGTTCTCCTACGTCGTGAATTCGTGGATCTTCCTATCCAACCAGTCTTTGACCTCTTTCTTAGTTGGATTCCAGTGATACGACATCACACATCTCTTATACTATGGGGCCTGACCTAGGTTCAGCGCTAGTTAGCCAAACAAATACCTACACTACTGGCCCTTTCAGCATCAGCCCGTGGAGTGCAGACCGAAGTCTCATTTGAAGCAATATGGGGGGATGCTGGAACCAAGTTTCTACACCCTGAGATGGTCGTGATGTCGGTTTTTACCCTCAGCCCCTATTTTCGGACAGGTCACTAAGTCTTAGGGCTCTGTCAGTCTACCCCTTTATTCTGCCCTTTAGTACCTCTGCAAAGGTGTACGACTGGCCTTCACATAGCCTTAACCCTTGATCCAGGTACTTCCGCGCAACTATGACAACATATTTTATAGGTTCTCTAGTTATCTTAAGTGTTCTACTTTATCTTACTATTCAATCATAGTTAGCAGTGCGTAAACTGATACTCTTACTTGTGTTCAATTAACCAATATAATCACATATATTGGTGAATCACATAAACATTGTAAATTAAACCCAAAATTCAATATAATCAGATGCATTAACAAGAACTAAGTACACAGTAATTGCGAAATACTTCTCTTTATTGATATCTTTAAGTTAATACAGACTCTATCCGCCCTGCACACTCAGCTGCAGTGGTCCGCGCACTCAGCTACGGACTTCTACCCTAGGCCTCTGCACACTCAACTGCAGAGCCTCTACGTACACTAAGACATGAGAACACTTAGACTCTAATGCTTAGCTCCTCACTTCATTCTTCACTAAAACTTAACTACTTAAAGCTTACTTACTTAGCTCCTTTTTATACAATCCCCTAGTCTACGGACCATGGGTGGACCTTTACAACCGACTTTACATTTTACAAAATAAGGGCGGACAACCCTTTATGACTCTTGACACCTTCGCACTCTACGACCACAAAATGTGGAGACTTTACAACTTTATTACAAAATTTTCCCAAAACATGGGCTTTTAGCCCCAAAATCGTCCTTGGGGGAACCCGTTCCCAACATGATCAAACCCAAAAATGATGTTGATAATGAATATTTTAAAGGTTGTGATTCGAATTTGAAATCTAAATTGGTTGATGTATTTAACCAATATGATGAAATGTTTTAGGAAGCAAAGGGATTACCTCCCAAGAGAGGAAAATCCAACATGAGATACAGTTGCAGTAGGATTTTCCTCTTCCTAACATTGGCACGTACAAGATGTCAGTGATGGAAAGCGAAACAATTAAGATGCAAATCAAAGAGTTGTTGAAAAAATGGATCATCAGACCTTCTTCCTCGCCTTTTGATTCACCTATGGTCTTGGTGCCAAAGAAGGATGGAACATGGCACATGTGTGTGGACTTTCGTGCATTAAACAAAATTATGGTAAAGAACCATTACCCACTGCCTCGAATAGATGATTTACTGGATCAATTGAAAGATGTAAAATATTTTACTAAGATGTACCTAAGAAGTGGCTACCTTGAAATTAGAATAGTTGAAGGAGAAATTTGGAAGACAATGTTCAAAACAAAACAGGGTTTGTTTGAATGGCTAGTTATGCCGTTTAGTTTATGTAATGCTCCTGCTACATTCATGCATGTGATGAATGATGTGTTGAGGCCATTTCTTTATGAATTTGTCATAGTATACTTAGATGACATCTTAATTTTCAGTAAATCACGTGTTGAACATGTCATGCATGTAAGATAGGTACTTGATGTCTTGAAAAAAGAAAAGTTGTATCTTAAGATGTCAAAGTGCGAGTTGGAAAGACTTCTTTAGTTTACTTGGGTCATATTGTTGGAGGAGGTGAGTTGAAAATAAATCCCTCTGAGGTTGATGTCATTGTGAATTGGCCAAGGCCAAAGATAGTTACAGAGGTAAGAAGTTTTCTGGGAGCAGCCCAATATTGGAGGAAATTTATTGCTAATTTTTCTCATATAGCAACTCCTTTCCATGTGTTGACTAGTGTGAAAAAGGTTTTTCAGTGGGGAGGAAAACAACAAAAGGCCTTTGATGCGTTGAAGGAAAAGATCAGTACAAATCCCGTACTCGCACTTCCAGACTTGAGACAATCATTTGAGATTCAGACAGATGCTAGTGCCTATGCTATGAGTGCAGTCCTCATGCAGCATGGTAAGCATATATGTTATCATTCAGAAAATTTTAATGGTGCAGTGATTAACTATCCTACATATGACAAGGAATTGTATGCATTGGTGCAAGGTGTGAAAAAATGGAAACACTACCTAATGGGTAAGGAAATAGTAATTCACACTTATCATCAACCATTGCAATACCTGCAATCACAATCAAAGTTGCAGCAATCAAGGAACTTTCGATGGATGGGTATTGTTCAACAATTCTACTTGGTAATCAGGTATAAGAAAGGTATCTATAATAAAGTTGTCGATATTCTTTCTAGACTGATTGTTAGTGCAACTACTTTACTCAAGCATAATTTTGTTTTACATGAAAGTTATTTTGAGCAATACACATTAGATAATGACTTTCAATATTTTTATGCAAGCTTGAGTCAAGGTAGCCAAGTAAAGGAATTGGATTATCATTTGCATGATAACTTGTTGTACCATCTTGGCAAGCTTTATATTCAACGGGGAGAAAGAGTTAACATCATAAGAGAGGCACATACTTCTCTTATTGCTGGTCATTTTCGTGTAAGTAAGATGGTGGTACATCTACAAAGGTATTGTTATTGGCCTCGTATGCTTGAAAGTGTGTTTCGTTTTATTAAAGGATGTTCATTATGTGCAATCAGTAAGCATAGAAATAGGAAGTTAGGATTGTACACACCACTTTTGGTTCCTTCACGACTGTGGGAGAGTGTTTCTATGGATTTTGTAGGAGGTCTTCCATTGTCAAAAAGATGTCATGATTATTTGTATGTAGTTGTGGATAGCTTCAACAAAATGTGTATTTTGATGCCATGTAAAAAGAAAGTTACAGCTGAACAAACTACTCAGTTATTCTTTCATAATGTTTGGGTGCATTTTGGATTACCCACATCCATTGTTAGTGATTGAGATTCTCGCTTTGTGGGGAATTTTTGGTCAAACTTGTGGGGATTCATGGACACCAAACTGAAGAAGAGTATAAATTTTCATCCATAAACAGATGGTCAAACAGAGGTAGTGAACATAATAGCGATACTTCTTCTGCGTGGTTATTGCAACAAGCATCCTAAGTTGTGGGATGAATAGTTGCACTATATTCAACATGATTACAACCGAGCCAAGCACTCTTCCACTCAAACTTCGCCATTTGAGGCATGCATGGGATACTTGCCTAAATCTCCTTTGGATTTTATTTTTGGAAAAGATGTTGCTATTGAAGGTCATAGCGACATCGACAAAGCAAGAAATTTCATTGAACAAATACAATTAGTACATCAAAAGGTTCAAGAACAACTTGAGAAAAGCCAAGGAAAGTATGAAGTAAGGCATGAAAAACATCGTCAAGATCACAAGTTTCAAGTTGGTGATGAAGTTTGGCTTCACATTAACAAAGAAAGGATCTAAGGAGAAGGTAAAAAGCTCAAACCAATTAGATATGGTCCATTCAGAATTTTGGAAACGATTGGTAACAATGCCTTCAGGTTGGCTTTGCCTTCATATATGCAAATTTATGCTGTTGTTGATGTTGAGAATTTAAGGTTGTATGAGCCTCCTTTGATTGAATATCAAGGAGAGAATATTCAAATTCCATCTATTGAATAGATTTCTCCAGAATTCCTTGATGTACTTCAACAACACACTATACTTGACATAAGAACAAGGACAACAAAAAGGGGAAGTATTGATTATCTTCGAGTGGGGCTCAAGGGTACAATTCCTTCAAAGGCCAAATGGATAGAGGTTGAAAAGGTGAGGGAACTGTACCCTCACCTGCTAAACAATTGAGAGTGATCCTTTTGGGGTCCAAAAGGTTTCTAGTGGGGAGGAGTGATCATGTGCTCAATATTAAGGCTCAAAAATCAAAGTGTCAGAATCTTGATAAACTTAGCTGCAGATCGAGGAGCTCATCATTCTGATTCCAACAGTGTGAATGACACTCAAATTCAAGATCATATGTAGAAGTTAGAGAAAGTCAAAGTTCATGATTAACTTGCTCACATGGCAGGATTGGATGATGTGGCAGACTCCATCAGTGAATCGGAAGGAGCCAAGTGGCAGGCCACCATTGGTTCCCGCATTTCGCAAATTTCATATCGGTGAAGGGAGGTGTTATAGAATCGGCCCCCGACAAGATCAGGGTTGCGATGCGATAAATCGCATATCGCAATAGGGAAGCGGGTCGATGTTACAGAATCGGCCCCGGCAGGTTTGGGTTGTGATGCGATATCGAAAATCGAAACATGACAAAGTACCACATTTACAAGACCACCGGTTTTCTGCTGATTGCGATATCCCTGATGCGACAAGGTTATAGGCTGCAGTTTAATGTCCCGTTGGTTCCACAAATATCGCAATCACACATTGCCTACCTTGCTCACAGACCATAAGCCAGCAAAACTCCATCGATTGCGATTTGTGATAAGAAAGTCAGTGCCGACAGATTAAGTCCCACCGCGCAACATAATTCTTGCTCGGTTAGTGGATTTTTGGAGCGAAATTGTGGATTCCTGTCAGATGTGGAGCAATTTGTGGAACAAATAGTGGAAAAACTAGGAGAAGCCATAACTTCTTCGGTTTTCCACCAAATTGGTTGCAAAAAGAGGCTAGATTGCCATTTTTTGAGTATTCTGAATTGATTGGAGCAGGTTTCAGAAGCATTTGAGCATTGTAAACACAAATTTTTACACTTTTGAGCATAATAGAGAGGCCTAAGCCATGGAAGCTGGACCAAGGAGACGTAGCCCAAGAGGGGTGAACCCCTTTATCATGTGCTTGTTGTGGTGTGTTTTTGATGATGTTCTGTACATGTTTATGCTACTGTTCAGTTTCTGGTTTATGTTAAATTGCTCATAAAATTAACATAAAAACTCTTCATTTCACTTGCAAAATTTGATGAATCCTTAAGCACAATGAACAAATTTTGTTTATAATCTGAGGAAGATCTTAGCACTTCCAACTAATATTCTAAATCAGATCATCCTTGGATGAGGAATCAAATTTTGCATCCAACGAGTGTTTCTGCTCGAAATTTGAGTAAACCCATAAGGGATAAGTTGAAAATATGATTTGAAAAATAGTTTTTTCTTTTTTTTCCTCTAAAATTTGATGATGTAATCTAATATTATTTTATTATTTCCACTATCTTTTTATAATTTCCTTAGGAGGCACATTTTAGACCTCAAAATTCCCCTAATGAGAAGAGCTTTCCTGAAAAGCTTAACGAGATTGGATTTCCACTCTTTAGTAGACTTCTATACTTTCAGTTCAAGTGGCCTTGGAGAGTTTACTCTCCACACACCTATTCCAAGGCCCTAATGTCCTAGACTAATTGATGTATCTATGACAAAAATAAAAGTCTAGTGCATTTTTAAGTGGTTGTTGTTTAGGACAAAAGGTAGTGGAAGTGCAACTGATGGTGTTATGATGCAAAAGAAATCAATAAAAAACTAGGCTACATGCAAATGCAACTTCTTTTTTTTCAATGAAAAGTGATTTCTGTTAGGGTCCTATAATTTATAGGATTAATTGATGATTATCTGTTGAGTTTTATGTTACAAGATATTGTAAATAATGTTTCGTCCTACAAATTATTTCCAAGAAAAATAAAAAATAGATAATAGAAAAAAAGAAAAAGAAAAGAAAAACATAATGAAAAGGGATACAAAAAAAAGGATATATATATGTGAAAAAATAAAAGAAATAAAAAAATACGAAAAAATGAAAATAGCCCCAATAAGTGAGCGAGTTCAAATGCCACTTCATTTCAAAAAATAAAAATATGATGAGAAAAAGCTTTAGAAAATAAAATAAAATAATGTGCAGCTAGTTTAAATGCCGCATTACATTCAAATAAATAGGTTTAATTATTTAAACGCACCATTTAAGCATGATTAGATTAGTTGAATAAATGTGTTTAGTTAAATAAGTAAATTAGTATAATCGCACAATATAAGCGTGATTAGATTAGCTTTAATAAAGTTATTTAAATTAGTTAATCGCATTGTATAAATAGCGATTAGTAGTGTTAATAAAGCTATTTTGATATGACACATTTGTTGTTTGTAATAAGTGCCAAGAATAAATCAAGGATCGTGATCTCACCAACCTAGATCAATAGTGGGTGATGAATTCAGACCCACGCCGCCCCTCCGAAAGTTAACCAATGGGGGGGGGGGGGGGGGGGGGTCCTAAAAGTTGTTTCCTCGCATACCGTTTGTGCAACGTGTCACCCCTAGGCTGGACCCCCCCGCCTAAAACAACTTACCACCCACCCCCCCACATTGAAATCCATCTTTTCCACCTCCCGCCTAAAAAGACAGTTGCCGCTACGCTCCCTCGCTCCACTCCTCTTCTGCCAAGTGGTGCCTCCTGTCCCCGCTTCACTCCATCCCATTTTGCCGCATGGCACCTACTCATCCACTTCTCCTCCACTCCACTCCCTCCACTATCACATCCCTTCCCACTACACTTCAACTCACTCCCGCCATGTCTCTTCACTTGTCATGTAGCCATGTCTCTGCACTCGTCACGTAACCATTTCAGCCTAGATTAATAGACCCGCTTCGTTAAACAACTTATGTTGGGTGTGGAGCCTGATTATCTTCTTTATTCAGAGGTATCACCACATTGGACCCTAGTTTGTAATGTGGCAACAATGTTGCCTGTAATATTCATGCTGCAAGGGGGGTCCAGGGGGGGTGGAAACGATCTTTAGGAGCCCCCCCCGGCGGGGGATCGAGGGTAGCGCCCCTAAAGCTAAAAATAGATGTAAAATTGCGTTGTAAAATGTTGTAACTTCGTAGTGAATTTTGGCCATTAATTAGGCGATGATTTGATGGTAGAAGTTATGTTTAATTTAGGGTTTTTTGCCCTAGAAGGCAACCCCTCGCTATATATGAGGGAAGTGTATTGCGTTTATGTAGATATGTATTCTGAGTGAGAAAGAGAGAGGAGATTGAGCGAGAGAGAAGAGGGGTTACAATGGATCTGCTGTAGGTTGTATCTCTTTAGTTTGCTGGATAATATAAAAGGAAGGACTGATTGTTTCTCCATGGGCATAGCCCAAATTGGGTGAACCACGTATAGCTGTGTCTCTCTTGTTTTATGTGTTTTCTACGTTTATATTTATGTGTTCCATTGCTCTGTAATATATAATTTTCTAACAATTGGTATCAGAGCCAAAGGACTTGGCTGATAAACTCAAAGGAGAGAAGGGTTCCTGGTTTGAGTGGGAGTAATGGCAGAAGATGGTAGGTTTAGGGTCGAAAAATTTAACGGCCAAAACTACCAGTTGTGGAAGATGTAGATGGAAGATTATTTGTACCAGAAAGATCTATACCTACCATTGAGTGGAAAGACAAAGAAGCTGACGAGTATGACAGACACAGAATGGGATATTCTCGACAGAAAGGCACTTGGAACAATACGGCTATGCCTAGCGGCATCGGTAGCCTTTAATATTTCAAAGGAAATGACAATAGAGGGTTTAATGAAGGCATTGGCCAAACTATATGAAAAACCCTTGGCCTCAAATAAGGTATTTCTTATGAAGCGTTTATTTAATATGAAGATGTCAAAAGGTGGATCTATTGCTGATCATTTAAATGAATTTAATACAGTTACTAGTCAGTTAAGTTCTGTAGGGGTAACTTTTGATGATGAAGTTAGGGCTCTGTTATTTCTATGCTCATTGCTAGAAAGTTGGAATGGTTTAGTTACGAAAATTAGTAACTCTGTCTTTGGATCTAGTACTTTAACGTTAGATGATGTTGTTGGTGCAATCCCTAGCGAGGAAATGTGACGAAAAAGCTCTAGTGAGACATCAGGCAATGCTTTGATTGCAGAGACTAAGGGAAGATAAATGGAAAGAGGAAAGAGCCTAAGATATCGCAGTAAGTCAAGGAAAGGTAGATCCAAGTCCATATTGGGGATAGTGTGCTAGAAATGTGGGAAGAAAGGACATCTGAAGAAATACTACAAGTCTTAGAAGGGAAAAGAAGGAGACACGTAGTAAGAAAACAATCATGAAGCAAATGTGATAGGTGATGTGTTGCAAGGTGCTTTGATTCTTTCATTAGAAAATATTATTGATGACTGGGTGGTAGATTTAGGGGCCTCATTCAATGCCACACCTGATAGGAAACATTTTAATGATTATGTTCAAACAGATTTTGGGCAGGTTCGATTGGGTGATGATAAACGGGCCTGTAAAATCATTGGAATGGGTACAGTGTTCATAAAACAACATAATGGAAATCAATGGCTATTGAAGGAGATAAGGCGTGTTCCAGATCTGAAGAAAAATATAATTTCAACAGGGAAGTTGGGAGGTGAAGTATATGTAACTACTTTTACAGATAAAACTTGGAAGGTCACTAAAGGAGCCCTGGTAATAACAAAAGGAGAAAAGGTTGGTACATTGTATTTGTGCAATGGAATTTCTAATTCTGTTAATGCTTTAACCTCTGTAGGAGAAGATACGACATTGTGGCATCATAGGCTTGGGCACATGAGTGAGAAAGGGATGCAGATTATTCACTCAAGAAATTTGTTGCCAAGTTTGAAGCATGTTGATTTAAAATTATGTGAGAATTGTGTTTATGGAAAACATAAGAGAGTCAGATTCCTCAGAGTTGGGAAAGAAAAGAAGAGCGAAAAATTAGAGCTTGTGCATACCTATGTATGGGGACCTGCTTAGGTATCATCTCTTGGTGTCTCTCGTTATTATGTTACTTTTATTGATGATGCAACCAGAAAGACATGGATTTATTGTATTCGAAATAAATCTGATGTATTTGATACTTCCAAGAAATGGAAAGCTTTGGTTGAAAATGAGTCAGGAAAAATGTTGAAGTGTCTCAGATCAGACAATGGAGGTGAATATTGCAGCAAAGAGTTTGATAGGTACTGTGCAGAGAATGAAATTCACAGAGAGAAGATAGTTCTAGGAACACCACAAGAAAAGGGTGTGTCATAAATGATTAACAGGACAATCATGGAGCGTGTAAGGTGCATGAGATTGCATGTAGGATTTCCTTTACAATTTTGGGCAGATGCTGTAGATACTGCTTTGTATCTAATAAACAGAGGTCCTTCAAGTTCCTTGGATGGTGGTATTCCAGAGGAGGCATGGACAGGTAAAAAGGTAAACTACTCATTTTTAAAGACTTTTGGTTATGAAGCCTTTGTCCACATTAATAAAGAAAATAAAACAAAGCTTGAGGCAAAATCAAAGAAATGTACCTTTATTGGATATGGTGATTTTGGTTATCGCTTTTATGATTATGAAAAACACAAAATCATTAGGAGTAGAGAGGTTTGAAGCATGTTGATTTAAAATTATGTGAGAATTGTGTTTATGGAAAACGTAAGAGAGTCAGATTCCTCAGAGTTGGGAAAGAAAAGAAGAGAGAAAAATTAGAGCTTGTGCATACATATGTATGGGGACCTGCTCAAGTATCATCTCTTGGTGGCTCTCGTTATTAAGTTTACTTTTATTGATGATGCAACCAGAATGACATGGATTTATTGTATTCGAAATAAATCTGATGTATTTGATACTTTCAAGAAATGGAAAGCTTTGGTTGAAAATGAGTCAGGAAAAAGGTTGAAGTGTCTCAGATCAGAAAATGGAGGCGAATATTGCAGCAAATAGTTTGATAGATACTATTCAGAGAATGAAATTCGTAGAGAGAAGATAGTTCTAGGAACACCACAAGAAAATGGTGTGTCATAAAGGATGAACAAGACAATCATGGAGCGTGCAAGGTGCATGAGATTGCATGCAGGATTTTCTTTACAATTTTGTGCAAATGCTGTAGATACTACTTTTTATCTAATAAACAGAGGTCCTTCAAGTTACTTGGATGGTGGTATTCCAGAGGAGGCATGGACAGGTAAAAAGGTAAACTACTCATTTTTAAAGACTTTTGGTTGTGAAGCCTTTGTCCACATTAATAAAGAAAATAAAACAAAGATTGAGGCAAAATCAAAGAAATGTACCTTTATTGGATATGGTGATTTTGGTTATTGCTTTTATGATTATGAAAAACACAAAATCATTAGGAGCAGAGATTTCATATTCAATGAAAAGGTTTTGTATAAGGATCAACTGCAGGAAAAGAAACAGGAAAAAGAAAACAAAGCATACACAGTGATTGATGAGATCACAGAAAAAGTGAAGGTGCTTGAAAATCATAATGATCAACATCCAGAGCAACAACAACAACAACCACAACACCTTAAACACCTGAAACACCTGAAAGTGGTGTTAGAAGATCTACCAAGATAAGTAGACCCCCTGAATGATACTCTCCTTCATTGTGTTATGTATTGTTGATTGATTTTGGTGAACCAGAATGTTATGAAGAAGTAGTGCAGGTAGAAAATAGGAAGAAGTGGGAGCAAGCCGTGAAAGAAGAGATGGACTCCTTAGCACATAACTAGACTTGGGATTTAGTCAGGTTTCCTGTGGGTAAAACGACATTGCAAAATAAATGGGTTTATAGGTTGAAGGAAGAGGATGGAGGTAGAAAAAGGCATAAAGCTAGACTAGTGGTGAAGGGGTTTGCACAGAAAAAGGTTATATACTTTGATGAGATATTTTATCTTGTTGTTAAAATGACTTCAATTTGAAATATTTTAAGTCTAGTAGCAGCTGAAGATTTTCATATTGAACAGTTAGATGTAAAGACAACCTTTCTCCATGGGCATTTGGAGGAAGAGATATATATGCAGCAGCCACAAGGATATGAGGTAAAAGGGAAGGAGAAACTAGTGTGTAGGTTGAAGAAGAGCTTGTATGGCTTAAAACAGGATCCAAGACAGTGGTATCTAAAATTTGACAGGTTTATGTCTGAACAAGGTTATACTAGATGTCACTCTGATCATTTTGTTTATTTCAAAAGGAAATATGATGGCATGTATATTATATTGTTATTGTATGTAGATGACATTCTTGTTGCAGTTTATAATTTGTAGGAAATAAATGTGCTAACAAAAAACTAGCGAACTCATTTGCAATGAAGGATTTGGGTGCTGCAAAACAAATCCTTGTTATGAGAATAAATAGAGACAGGAAGAATAAAAAATTAGCATTGTCTCCGAGCGAGTACATAGAAAAGGTGTTGAAAATATTTAATATGCAGAATGCAAAAATAGTTAGTATACCTTTGGATAGCCATTTCAAACTAATTAAGGAGGTGTGTCTCAAGACTCAGGAAGAAATGGCTTATATGTCTAAAGTTCCATATGCATCAACAGTTGGAAGCTTAATGTATGCAATGGTTTGCACAAGGACTGATATTGCACATGCAATGGGAGTTGTAATCAGGTACATGAACAATCCAGGGAAAGAACATTGGATGGCGGTGAAGTGGATTCTCAGGTATTTGAGAGGTACCACAAATCAAGCATTATGCTTTGCTGGATCAAACATTACTCTACAGGGATATGTTGATGCAAATATGGCGGGTGATAAAGATAATTGGAGGAGCACAACAGGGTATGTATTTACTGGAGGTGGAACAACTGTCAGTTGGGTTTCAAAACTGAAAAGTGTTGTTGCACTCTCAACAACAGAAGCAGAGTATGTTGCTGCTACAGAGGCTAGTAAAGAAATGATTTGGTTACAAAGGTTTCTAGATGAATTGGGTAAGAACCAACAGTTGGATAGGTTATACAGTGACAACCAGAGTGCCATACATCTTGCAAAGAACTCTGAATTTCATTCCAAGACAAAACATATACAACTCATGTATCATTTCATACAGTCAATGTTGGAAGATGGATAGTTGAAGTTGGAAAATATACACACTAGCTAGCATCCTGCAGATATGTTAACAAAAGTTGTAACCAAGGAGAAACTAAGATTCTGCTCGGTTTCAAATGGTCTTCAAGTATGATGATGAAGATGAGAAATGACCAGGTCCAAAGTGGAGTCATTGTCCAGCAAATGAAGCAGCGGTGGAGTTACTATAATCAGTCTCCAAGTGGGAGATTGTTGGGTGTGGAGCCTGATTATCTTCTTTATTCAGGGGTATCACCGCATGAGACCCCAGTTCGTAATGTGGCGGCAATGCCGCTCGTAATATTTATGCTGCAAGGGGGGTCCAGGGGGGGGGGGGGGGGGCGACAACGATCTTTAGGAGCCCCCCCTGAAGCTAAAAATAGATGTAAAATTGCGTTGTAAAATGTTGTAATTTCGTAGTCAATCTGGGCCATTCATTAGGCGAAGATCTGACCATAGAAGTTATGTTTAATTTATGGTTTTTTTCTATAGAAGGAAACCCCTTGCTATATATGAGGGAATTCTATTGCGTCTATGTAGATCTGTATTTTGAGCGAGAAAGAGAGATGAGGTTGAGCGAGAGAGAAGAGGGAGTTACAATGGATCTGCTGTAGGTTGTATCTCTTTAGTTTGCTGGATATTATAAAGGGAAGGGTTGGTTGTTTCTCTGTGGATGTAGCCCAAATTGGGTGAACCACGTATATCTGTGTCTCTCTTGTTTTATGTGTTTATATTTCTGTAATATATGTGTTCCATTGCTTTGTAATATATAATTTTCTAATAACTTAATCCCATAGTAAACTAGTTCGTTTATAAATAAAGCCTAAACTCATTTTCTTCACCCTCCCCTTTATTATTCCAAGACATTAAAAGACAGAACCTGTTATAATGACTAGTCAGCAAACCAGACTACCACTGCAACATGTCAGCAAGAAAACTGCCACTGTAACCAGTCTTCATCCACACAATTCCCAGGTAATTTTAATTTTCCGGTTCGTTTCTTTCCAGCATGGATCCTAAAGGTAAATCTAAATCTACTTAAGAAAACCACTTTCTGCCCCCTGTAATTGATTTGGACCACCAACCCCTGGTAGATCAAGAATATAAAATTATTGAAACGAGTTGTGAGTTCGACCTCTACGAACTCCACAACTGGTTAAGACAAAAGTTTATTGATCTCAGTGATGAATTGGGTTTGTGGGACTCCTTCCTACCCCAATTCATTTTTCCTCAGACCCACCATTTCCCTGAATTCGTTTCATGGTGCCACTTTTGGTACTTTCCCAGTCAAAGCTAAATTGTAGCCCAAAATAATAATATCCTTTTCACAATTACCTCTGATTCCATTTCCCAAATGCCATAGATTCAAAAATCTGTCTCTCTAAAACCTTTTTTAGTAGATTCCCTCATGGAACTCTACAAGAACCTCACTTTCCCTCACAGAGAAAAGATAATTAAAACATTTCTCCCTGAGGATGCCCAATTGTCTAAGAAAAATCCCCCTTATTCAGCCTCCATGTTCCCTGAAATGGCAAAGAAGATTATCTCCATAGTTTCTTGCTTATCGGGCTATCAATTCAATAAGTGGGTTGATGAAGCCATCATAGGGTTTTATCAGTTTTTTCAACGGGTGAAAAGCCATTAGTCATATTCAATTACAGTGAATTCCTAGTAGATGTCATCCATGAACAGTTCCTAAAGTTTTCTATAGAATGAGTTTTTAAATATGCTTCAGTTCTAGTCTATTTTTTTATTCCATCAGGTAGATAGGTTTCAGCTTCTGTTACATAAATTGGATGGACAAGAGAATTCCCAATATGTGATTCATTGGACTTCCTTGGTAAGGAAGCATACCAATTAATTCACCTTCAGTGATTATGTCGACCAATTCTTGTATACAATTGTTTGCCTATTGAATAGTGATGCTGAACCAAGGATAGAAGCTGAGATAAAAAAAAATTCTACACCTCAGTGAGAAAACCAAGATAGGTGACTGGTACTTGTAGCAGAATTACACTGAGATCAGAGTGTATGGGTGCGAATTGCCTCAATATAGGTTTCCCAATTTCGTCTCTATGAGAAATTTTTTCACTAGAATATATTAGATAGATGATTAACATGGATGAGATGCACTTTGTGGCAGCCAAGAAGAAATCTCAATTCAAGATAAAAACACAGGCTGAGCCTTTTATTTGTAATACCAGGACAACAACAAAAGAAGAAGATATTCTCCTTAAGCAGATGAATTTTAAACTCAGCTTTACCTGGTCATATGACCCCTTGGGAATAATTTCAAAGCTAAGAGTAGAATAGAAGACTACTCCCTACACTCATACTCCCAGGCCAGAAATAGAAAATTATATGAATTAGGATCAATGGTAGGATAATACTTTATAGAAGGCAGAAGAACAGGTACTCTCAACAATAATATCATAGACTCCAACACCACGGGATAAGCATGACAAGAGGCCAAGAGAAGATCTTTCCCCTTTAGTCAGAAAAATATAGGGAAAGGAATTCAAAATTTACAAAAAGAGACAAAAAGTCAATTCAGCAGGAGAATTTTTGGAGGAGGAAAGTGTACAGCCCACCATTGTTTTGACAGCCCCCATACTTCTACTAGGAGTGAAGATATTTTTATAGGATCTCCATCATCTTTGACCTCCCAAGAGCCACTAGATATATCTCAGTCAGGGAATTGGTTCATGACTAGATTGAATCAAATATATTTGCCAAGTATAAAGAAATTAAAAAGAAGAAAGAGATGTTAAAAGCTACAACTTATTCTCAATTTTGGAAACAGACAACGTCCTCACAGCATAGGCTTCTTTCTACCTTTGACATAGAGAAAGGAAAGATTCATATAGCCTTCCTTTAGGCTGAGGTTCCTTTCCCAAAACTCCAAATGATTACAAAAAATCCACCTTCTCCTTCAATGTTGATCAAATCCATCGAATTGATCAGATGGAATTGCAAAAGAAAACAGGGGAGATGATGTATTTTTCCCTTGACAAATTCAGCAATGGTAGCTTCTAGGCTACAAGCTTCGGTCAATAACATTTAGTCCCAAATCAAACTAGAAAAAATATCTTCCTTAGCTAAAGACACAAAAATCAAGTCTTTAGAGGATCTAGTAATCAAACTGGGATATGATCCCAGCAATGTGAAAGCTGTAGAGGAGATTATTAGAAGAAAGAATGTTGACATTGCAGCTCTAAAGAAACAACTCAAGCTTCCATCCACTGAAGACCCACAGACAAAAGAAGTTGGACAGCTAGAGAAAGAAAAAGAAGACATGTTCAAGATTATTATTGAACAGAATGGGCAAATCAAGGAGATGGAAACTGAGATGGAGAAACTACTTAAGGAAAGAGAACAGTCAACACAGTTGGCAACCATTCCAATCACAGTAGTTCCTATTGCATCTACATCGATAGCAAGAGCATCAACTTCAACAACCATCACAATAGAAGGACAGTCTACAGACTCATCAAGAGAACTAGTCAAAGTTATGGAGGACCTGTCTATTAGAGGGTAGGAAATTGAAAATATGAAAGCTCAGATAAACAATCTCCAAGAAAATAAATTAACAATTGATAATGTATACATATCAGAGCTTCAAAAGACTCATAGGTTAACCCAAAGAATTGAAATGTTGGAAAATTAGTTTGCCATAGCACAGACAATTTCACAGGCAAAGGAAAACATTTGGATAGAAATCAATAAAGATATGACTGAAATCTGGCCTTCCATTGAAATAATTTTTGAGCAAGAGGAATTAGTGCAGAGATCAAAAGAAGTTATTGAAAGAATAAAATAAAGTTTGGGATAGAAACCATGTTAGGCCCTTATACTACTAGTGTAACCCCTTATTGTTATTAGTAAAACCCACTTATTATATTGATGTACCCATGTAGTGCCCATATTGTTACTATTGTGCCCCATAGAAGCCCACTATTGTTATTATTGTGCCCTTACATTATTATTGTTATGTCGGCTCTGATTATGTTATGACCCCTTAGACTCCTATATATAGAAAGGAGGTCTTTTCATTTGTATCATCAAAGAATTGTTCATTTATGTAATGTAAAAGAGGTTTCCCCCTCGAAGAGGCTGAGTTCTAAGGCGTTGATCTATCTTTTCTATCTTTTCTTGAGCTGGTTTCATAACATTTGGTATCAGAGCTTTGGATTCTAGGGTTTCGCTGCTCCAAACAGGTCATCATGGAATTTTCGCTATAAATTTTTTCCTGCGACATTTCAGAAGCTAAAACAAAACCCATTTGAGAAGAAATTGCGCTGAATCTTGGGTCCGAACTTCAGATATTTTTGCGCTATATTTGCAGAGATATGATCTGAGGAAGTTGGTCTTTTTGCAGACTCTTGAATTACATTCCAAACAGGTGACCTGGGGAAAATCGTCATAACTTTCTCTCTGAGCATCGGATTGAAATTTCATAAGAAGGTATAGAAAGAGGATAGACTATAGTTTCTTGTAGATATTTTTCAGAGTAAAAGGTCGAAATAGTGACATGTGGAACTTAATACAAGTTCGCTCTTCTGGAAAGTTCTATAATCAGGTCATCTTGGGAGATTGTGCATAGCTCTTTCTTGGAGAATCCAATTTGGATCAGACTGGTGGCATTGGAAAGAGAACAAAGAGGGCTGCAACAGATCGCAATTTAAAAACTTAAAGATCTGAAAGTATAGAGTTACAGTCGTTTCAAGATCGAGCTCCTAAAATCAAGAAAAAACAAGATGAAGAAGTTTGATGGCAAGGATCTAGTAAATTGGATACTTCAGATGGAGCAATATTTTGATCTACATGGTGTACCACTGTTACAAAAGGTATGTATTGCATCTTCATATTTAGAACCAGATCAATTTTTATGGTATGAAGGGCTTTGTTCTCGTAAACAACTTGTTACGTGGTCAATTTTCACGGAGGAAATGATAACACATTATGAGGATACAAAGAGCAACACCTTCTTTAGAGCAACACCACAACAATTGGAAAGAGTAAAAGGGCTTTGTGACATAGTGGAAAGAAAAATTATGGAAACCAGGAAGCATACCCCTCAACTATAAATATGGAAGTGTTGTTTCTCCTAGCCTTCCACAACCTACAAGGGTTACACCACAACAATTGGAAGAAAAAAGAGAAAAAGGGCTTTGTTACAATTGTGATAGCAAATGTGCTAAAGGTCATAAGTGTGCTGAGAAGAAATTATTTTACATAGAATATGAAGAGGAGGAAGAAAAGGATCAAGAAACATCAAAATAAGAAGATATACTCCAGGACCCCACCCCAGAGAAAGAAGAAATGAATCATACCATATCTTGTAAAGCATTGGCAAGAATTACCACTCCTCAAACTCTCAAGATAGAAGGACATATCAAGAAGAAAAAGGTGCAAGAAGTGAAAGATCACATCGAGAAAGAAGAAATGAATCCAACCATATCTTGTAATTCATTGGTCAAAATTACCACTCCTCAAACTATTAAGATAGAAGGACATATCAAGAAGAAAAATGTTCAAGAAGTGAAAGATCACATCGAGCATCAAGAAATGAATCCGACCATATCTTGTAAAGGATTGGAAGAAATTACCACTCCTCAAACTCTAGAGATAGAAGGACATATCAAGAAGAAAAAGGTTCAAGCAGTGAAAGATCACATCGAGCATCAACAACAAGTTCTCCAAATTTTAAAGGAAAACGCCACTTAGGTGCAAAATCAAACGAAACAACAGGTAGATCAACATCGTAGTGAAAAATGTTTTGATGTAGGTGATTGGGTATTTTTACTGCTACATCTCAAGCAAGCTATTTATGAGAAGGAATGTTGGCAATACTACATGCACTTAAAAAATGGCGACCTTACCGAATGGGAAGACTCTTCAAGGATGAGGATGTGGAAGAATTGTTTTGTGCTATTTCTATTATCCAACCAGATTAGATAAACCAAGCAAGGGATGAATGGAAGAAGGAAAAAGAAGTATGGCCACTTATTCAAAGTTGCAAAAGATCTCAATTCAAACAATATTGCCAAAAATTGAAGAGGAAGGAAAAATCATATTGGAACCTGGAGTAGTCGCAGAAACAAGAACCTGACAGCATCAATTTCAGAGTATCCCATCAAGTGGAAGAACTTACCCGTTGAAGATTCCACATGGGAGGACAATAATTTTATACAGAAGCATCAAGAACTACTCAAGTGTTGAGGACAACGCTTTTTGAAGGAGAGGGGCATGTTAGGCCCCTATACTACTAGTGTAACCCCTTATTGTTATTAGTACAACCCATTTATTATATTGATGTACCCATGTAGTGCCCATATTGTTACTATTGTGCCCCATAGAAGCCCACTATTATTATTATTGTACCCTTACATTATTATTGTTATGTCGGCTCTGATTATGTTATGACCCCTTAGACTCCTATATATAGAAAGGAGGTCTTTTCATTAGTATCATCAAATAATTGTTCATTTATGTAATGTAAAGGAGGTTGCCCCCTCGAAGAGGCTGAATTCTAAGGCGTTGATCTATCTTTTCTATCTTTTCTTGAACTGGTTTCATAACAAACCAGGTGAAGCCACTACCATAATAAGGATTCTAAATTCAAAGACAAAGGAGCACTTAGAGTAATTTGAGATTGTAGACAGGACATAAACAATCCTTGAAGTCAGAAGAGTCCTTACAAAAAGGAACTTGGTGTTACAATTAGAGAACAAGTGCCATAACTTGGACGCCAACATTCATAAGTTCCATAGACAATTTAATGTACTGAATCAAAAGGGGCTTGCCAAGTTTGAAAGGAATTGGAGATAAATTGGTTCAATTATATGATTATCAACAAAAATTATACTCCATAGACAGAGATAAGTCAAATTTTTCCACAATCAAAGGAACCATCACAGGAAAATATTTCATGGAAGGTTTGAAATTTGATTTACTTATCAAACATGAGATAAAACATTTGTTTGTAATTAAGCCCACCTTCCATAAATATATCAAGGTAGATGAAACCTACATAAAGTTAAATAATTCTCCACCCTAGATGAAGAGAAATGGGATAAACTATGCCAACTACTTGAGTAAAAAGGGCGTTCATCTTCAACAACAAAGCAACATCTTTTCAGGCCAAGTCAGGACCAGAATCCTCGAAGATAGTGCCAGAGAGATACAATAATTTTATTTGCTTATATTTTTGTACTATTTTAATAAACAATTTTCTAGGATATTTGGTAGAAATTCTTGATATTTTAAATCGAGATATTTTGATAAGTTTTGTATAAATACTTCATAATTCGAAGTAAGAATGTTGGAACTGGTACTAAGAAAACATACCTTTGATGTAAAGTTGTGTACTGAGCTAAAGTGATCATTTCATTAATACAAAAGGTCATTCCAGGATTCATGTGTCAATAAAATTGGTGATGTTTTTCCTCTTGTGTACTTATTATTTCTCTGTTTTTCCATATGTTTTTCCTATCAATATTTTTTAAATAAAATTAAGGGTTGGACTTGTTTAATTACACTCTTCTTTCGCTTATAAGAAATATCTGTGTTTTCAAGCTGAGATTAAATATATAATTCATTCTAAAATGCTCTATGTTTAATTGAATATCAATCTTTTCCTCCCTTTCATTCCACAAAATCTCCAAAGATCCAATAGCCTACCTACCTTTCCCTGTTACATCTGTTCTGGCATTCTTGTATCTGACCAGCCTAAGACTTTGTGACTCCATTGCCCAATGGCATTTCCTTGCAGTTTCAGCCAAACATTTGAACAAACCAAACTCTAAACCTAATAACTCATAAAATATCAAAAAAACAAATCTAAATCCAATAGAGAGATCCCTCTCTGAGTTTAGAAGGGCTAGCTCCTAAGATTACAAGTGGTTTTGTGGTTACCTCTAGGTTTCTCTCAAAGCCTTCAGAAATTACGAAGTGATAACAATTTCTATACAGGTTCTACGAGAGAACTAAGAAATCAAAACTCTTTTTCTTTTCTTTTCATTCACTCACACATTCAATCATCTAACGAAAAACTAAATGAAGTATACAATGAAACTTACCCTAATGCACACTAAATGTAAATGCAAGATTCAAGTAAAGATCACAAACAAGAAAAAGGTGAATTCAAAAGAAAAAGCCCATTAATCAAGCAACATGAAGAAAATCCCAAGAAAGAAACACTTCTAATGCAAAAATACTTTTAGCCCTAAAGCAATAATTTACACCTTTGTAAAAAAATCAAAAGTCAAAAATTAAAGAAAAGAAACTCAAAACAAATGTTTTTCTTTTTCTTCAAAGTATTTAAGGACTACAAGCTTCAGAAAGTGAATGCAAGTATCAGATTCAAGACTAAGAATTCAAAGCTCACAAACTAAGAAATCAAAAGCCTTTTTCTTTTCTTTCCAGTCACTCACACATTCAATCATCTAAAAAAAAACTAAATGATGTGTACAATGACACTTACCCTAATGCACACTAAATCTAAATGCAAGATTCAATTAAAGCTCACAAACAAGAAAAAGGTGAATTCAAAAGAAAAATCTCATTAATTAAGCAACATGAAGAAAATCCCAAGAAAGAAACACTTCTAATGCAAAAACACTTTTAGCCCTAAAGCAAGAATTCACACCTTTGTAAAAAATTCAAAAGTAAAAAAAATTAAAGAAAAGAAACTCAAAACAAATGTTTTTCTTTTTCTTCAAAGGATTTAAGGACTACAAGTTTCAGAAAGTGAATGCAAGTATCAAATTCAAGACCAACAACAAGAAAGAGACTCAAGACTCACAAGCCATCAATAATCTCAAAAATTGAAAGGCAATTGTGAGTAAAAGACAAAACGAACTCAAGTGATTTGGTTAAGAAGATATAGAAAATTCTGGAAATGAGAAATCTTTTAGAGAATTCCTCTCATTAAACCAAGAACTACAAATAAATTTCTCAAACAACCAATGAAAAGCAAAAACAAGACAACGTCAAGAATGCGAAAGAAGCAATCAAGAAAATTAGATTATAAATGAGTTGCAAAAGAAACCAATTGTCCTAACAACAAATAACAATCAGACACTTCGCAAGGAAAGTCTAAAACCCAATTTCAATTATAAAAAAATTCAAAAATCACAAACCCTAGACTGACATAAGCTTTTCACCAAAGATATGGAAATAATCGACAACATCTACTAAAAAGATGATTTAAAGCCTTATTCAAACAAGAATGACACAAGTAAACATGGTCAAACCCCTAAAAGAAAAAGAAATGAAAAAAATAAAATAAAATTCAATATGTACGCACCCATGTAGTGCCATAAACACTTATGTACGCTACTGTCTATGAAGAAACTAGCGTATACACGAGTTTCTTTAGAATAAAACACGTATGTATGCTTATGTGTACAATAAAAAGTGTGTATAAATGGAAAACTAGGGAAAAAATAAAATATAGACCTGATCCAAAAGATCAGGCTGATTGATCAGATTTCCTAGGAGTTAAGAAGGCTAGAAACAACAAGAAACAACAAACGAAAAACCCATATCAAAGAATTACAACCCTTCTAGGAAATACTTAATGGTATTCCCCAACGGAGTTGCCAACTCTGTTGGTTGGAAAAGTTCCTTGAGGTAAGGGTTGACAACCTCAACAGAGCATAACAAGAAAATCAGCAAGATGCAGTCAAGCAAGCATGCCAAACATGTGAATTATTAAATGTGGACTTGGATACTTACCTGATAGTCCTAGGTTTGAATATGTTCCCATAGCATCCAAACCCTCTGCTTCCTCCAGAATCGAGCAGGCTTGCAAATCAATTCGGAGAAGCATATACAGGATATAAAATTCAATGTGTATACATAAAAGACATGTTAGGTCATCACATATAAACATAGAAATTACTATTCATACGATAATAACTTATCAGGAACGAGACATGAGCTTCTTTATTGATAATCAACAATAGGTATAGGAAAGGTACAACCTAATCCAAACCAAAGAAGCAATGACACCTTCCACTAGATCAGTCCAGCTTGAGCCATGAAGACAACCTCTCTAACAAGTGCAAGGAGATGCTATAAAGATGATGAACATATCTACAAAGTAAACAAGGGTTTCCATAGAGACTAGGAGTGTAGGAGGCATGGGAAAATCAGACTTGATCTGGGAGAAAAATGGGTATAATATCGATAGCCCTTCTCTTATGTGTTTTAGGCCTACCCAAGGTGTGTATGTATGCCACCTAAAATTAGTTAATTCAGTTGTGCTATGGGCCACTGTAGGTGGGCTCTCAGTAAAACCCGTGAACCTTGCCTAAAAAATAGCATAATATTTTATTTTTTATATTTTAAAAAATATATGCGGGTATGCAGTTATAGAACCCGCATATGTACATGCTTTTGAATGGGCAGAGTTGCGTATGAATTTGAAATATTGTTTTTTTAATAAAGGATCAAGTCTGCATGGGAAAAGGCTTCCCAAGGCCATACAAGAGCATCAAAATCTACATGAGTGGAAATTGATGCTATAACAGGAAGACAATTCTAGAATCAAGGAAGCAACTTTCAAGGAAACAAAAGTGGAGAAAAAATAAAGATAATCAAGAGGATTGTAACTACAATGAAGAAGAGGCCAAGCTTGTTCAAAAACTAAAAAGGGGAATCGAAAAGCTCAAAGGCAAGATTCCTTTCAATTTTTTTGAATGTGGGAGTGTTGTAGTTACTTTTGTGCCTAAATATTTTTATTCAAGTTTGTTAAGAAACTCTTTCATACGTATCTTCCTCGTTACAAAATTAACAAATCGAGTACTTTCTTACAATCAGGCTTGAATGCTGAGGATGCTTATTTGCTAACGAATGTATTCTTGCATCCTAAATTCGATGAATTATCAATTGTAATGTTTTAATGTAGAGATCATAGTTTCCAAATTATAAACCTTTTGATAATTCACATAAATATGTTGGCCAAGTTAGAATCATTGTATGCAAATCTTATTGTTTTTCCTTTATCTCAGATCATTTTATATTCGTATACAATTAGAACCCACAACGTCCTTTATGTGCTATAAGATGCTAACAAGAGGCCTTCACTAGTGCCTCCTAATCCATATGAAGCAATCCAATGGCTGAGGGGGATCTATTCCAACGATTAATGATCTCTCATGTCACAAATAACACCCAATTTAACCTAATGCCTACAACTTGAAATGATCCAACGACATAAATTTAAATTGATCAATGATTGGTGTCACATCATGTGGAAAAGTGGGGCCTCGTTGACGCCCTCCTTGCTGCCTAAAATAATATGACTATGGAAAATTAAAGCAATCAACAATTATACTTTCTCTTGGTCCACAACTAGCATGTGTTTAAACAGTCATTGCCACACATGATATGTCGTAAAATTCACGTTGTTTTGGTCACATGGTTGCATTTAATTCACAATTTTGTTGCATTTAAACCTAATTAATGACAAAGAATGTGGCGTACTAACCAGTAAATACATATTTCAGAAAGTTTAATTGATTTTTAAACATAGGGAAAATTGTATTATTTCATTTTTATGACTGGTGAGCTTTGATGTTTGGTTATTCCTTGTACATTCTAGCCCCTCGCCACAAAGCCAAGTAAAATGCCAGGAATATTGGTAAGTACACGTAATATTTCCTTTGGGCACATGCATTTTTAGTTTGTTTTTCTTGAGCTCATAGGAAGAAAATGGATCAAAATTCGACAGAGGAATTTTTAGTTGATCCTCTAACCCATTTTTGAGATACACAAGTAGAAAATATTGGAAATTATCCTTTAAGAAAGGATTTAGACATTGGTATTAGTCATAACATGGATGAATACCTGACAAAGACTGGAATCCTTCAGGAAACCTTTCCATTTGCGCATTTCGACCCATATTCTATTATTCTACTTGCTAATAATTTACACCACGACTCAAGAAATATCATGTGTCCCGTGAAAGGTTAATTTTTTCTTGAAATTTCTCAAGAGTATTTAGCTAAAATGTAGAATTTACCTACTTCTGGTAAGGTTTTCTTTGATAAAGAAGTAAATAACAACTACTTATTTGGGATGATGAAGAAAACTTGAAGTTTTTATAGAGTCTACTGAAAAACCCCAATGAAGTCCCTGAAGTTGTCATGCCTATATCAACCAAGTCTCTTAAACCCTTATACCAAATGTTAGCTTCACTCCTAGTAGTTATTCAAGGATATTCAGATTATTCAAAGATGGATGAGTCAGTGTTTGTGTTTATGAAGGAAATTTTAATGAACCCCATTGAAATTACTATCAATTTCCCAGGTAACTTAGCCAGGAATATTTAAGTGGATTTGACTGCAGCTCTCAATTTTCATACCTTCAGATATTTGTACATATTTGGTACACTTAGTCTTATTTAATTATCCTAAGTATTTACTAGCACCAAATTGATAGAAACAAATAAATATGAGATAGGAAAGGAAATAGAGATAGATCGTTGGATGCAAATTTTGTATCCAGGAAGAATTTTTGGAAGTTATTCAAAATTCATAGACCATTTCTCCTTTTATTTACATGTTAAAATGTGTTTAAAAATGTAGCAAGAAATTCTCAATTATTTTTGCCTTGATTAAATTGAGAAAATTCGAAATTCCATATCAACATACAACTTGGTGGAGTTACCTGAGGTGACATGGCTCTTGTCACTCAATTAGCTCAGTTAATTCAAGTTAGGGGCATGATGTTTAGTTGTATGTAGTGAATCCTAAATTTTAGGAGCCTTGGTTGAGTTAACTTTAGTTGTAATAAGTTAAACTAGTTCCAACTGTCAATAGAACTAGCTGGTGGTCAGTTAAGTAATGGGACATCAGTCTAACTGAGAGATCAGCCAGTTAGCTAATCAATCAGCTAATAATTATCTCATGCATGAAAATAATATGAGTTTCCCAATTGTGATGGGTTTCCTAGGTAGTTAACCAACAATTATAAACTAGTTGAGTGTACAAATGTTGCATGAGGTTAGATGATCAACTCTGAGGAATTGCGAAAGAATTTTGGAGGAAATTCCTAATTAATAGGGGCTTATTTCCTCAGGAATTATTTAAGCGAATAGGGCCTCAAGTAGAGGAAAAAATTGACTAAGTGTTGGCTTAGTGGGTCCTGACCTAGGTTCAGAGTTACGTTTTCCAAACAAATCCCTACACTACTTGCCCTTTCGGCATCAATCCGTGGAGTGCGGACTAAATTCTCACTTGAAGCAGTATGGGGGGATGCTAGAACCAAGTTTCCGCACCCAGAGATTAGTGTAATGTCATTTTATTCCCTAACTCTGCCTTCATGCAGATCGATAAGCCCTTTAGGGCTTATCGATATACTTATCTTAATCAACCTATAGATCTTCGTGAAGGTCTACGACTGTCTTCCATGGACCCTAAACAAGTGAATTAACTACTTACGTGCCTCTGTGATTTATCCTACTTCTATATTTACCGAGATCGGCTTAAGTGTTTGATAACTTTAACATGCATTAAGATATTCTTCGTGTAAACAAATATTATTACTTGCATTCATATAACAATGTAAACCATGCAAAATCACGCATCAATACAGTATTAAATCATAAACCCATTATTCATCATAACATAATCGCATTCATTCATAATAGAAGTAAATAGACAAAACATAGATATTTCTGGAATAATCTCTTTATTGATACTTCAGTTCTGCTTATAGACTCAAGACTACCCTGTGCACTCAGCTGCAGGGGTCCGCGCACTCAGCTGCGGACTCTACTCTAGGTCTCTGTGTGCTCAGTTGTAGAGCCTCTCTTCTACTCTAAGACTCTTTGCTCTTCACTTCTACTAACCCATCACCTTCGTCTTCATCAATGTCTCATCATGAACTACCTTAGACTCTCTAAGACTCTCCTTTTTATACAATCCCATGGTCTGCGGACCATGGGTGGATCTACAAAAGCTGACATAATTTACATAAATGAAGGGTAAAACCCTTTATGACACTTTAACATCTACACACTTCGCGACCACAACTTGTGGAGACTTTACACTTTACATAACAAAACTTGGGCTTCCGCCCCAAAACTTGGGTTTTTGCCCCAAAATTGACCTTAGGGGACCCTGTCCCAACAGGTCCCCAACACAAATATCATAACTTGCCCTCGAGTAACTCTGCTGGCATGAAGATCTCACTGTAGAAACCTCCCAACTCCACTTGCACTATTGCTACCTCAGCCGCGCTCTGCGTGGCTACTTGCTTGATCTGCTCCACGAGCTGCTCTATTGCTGGTCCTATGCTGTCTTCCTGGATCTTTTGTTGTGTTTTCTCCAGGCTGGCCAACTTCTCCCCAATGGTGGTTGAGATAAGATAGGCCTCATCCAGCTAAGGCCCCAATCTGGCCTTGAGGACTGCCTCTTTCCGTTGTGCTGCTTCCACCTATTCAAGCAGTTGTTTTTCCTCCACAACTTTGCCAATATTTGCATTATAAATATGGTGTGCGTCGTCACTCTTGATTCGTCATATTGCTATTGCAGTTCCTAGGCCTCTGTGTTCAACCTATGTAGGTTAGGATCTTCCTACAGAGTCATAAGCACCTCCATAGATTGCTCGAAGAGCACAGTGCATTCCACCACTGCGTCATCTATTGTGGCGAATACATCCTTTATAGGGGCTTCACGCTGTTCTCTGACCTCTAGTGGATTTGAAGGTTGTGACTTCAACTCAAGCTTTTTTATATTTAGGTTCAGCTCAAACTGAACCTTGGCACTTCTGTTTTCGCATCGCGCACACGTGCAACCAACTTCCTATTCTTGGCCTCCAATGATGCTTCTTCTGGTATATGTAGTTATGGAACTATTTTTCATGCTTTGGACACCATGACTGTAGTTCGCTCGTTATTCTACTGAACCTTCTTCCATGCTTCTGGCGCAGCTAATTTATCCATGAACATCTGTTCGTTGTTGACTTTTTGCTCGCTGATCAAGCTCAGCGCGGGCTACTCCCAGGCCCTAATCTCTGCAATCACACCTGCTTGTAGTGTGTGAAGGAATTCACTAGGGAGCATGGCCAAGTTGAGGCCAACATTCCTCAAAGCGCTGACATTAGCCTTGTCAGAGCCTGCCTCTGCGCTCAGAGCTCCATCAGGCAACTTGACTGCACGGATATCCAAGGATCGAACCAACTCTACTGCTTGAGTGGTCCTCAGTGCCAAACTAGTTGATGCAGCGTTGCTCTGCCTTGCGGCTATTTGAATCCTCATCGTTTGGATCTGTAGCTCACGCAGATCCTTCTGTATGGTGACCAATGCCTGTTTTTGTTGCTACTCAAACTGATGCAGAAGTTTTGTTGTCATATCCCTTACCTTATCACCAATATCGTTTAAGTCACCCTCTGTCAAGGTAATTGGATCGAGCAATGACTTGGAGGCTTTGGTCTTCTTTCGTTGTCCCTCCTTTTCCTGTTCCCTATGTCACTTTACGTGGAAGGGAGTGCTCTCCTGATCGCTGTCGCCCTGTTTTGACGTTCTTCTTCCTCCGTTTGGGGTGAAGGAGATATCTGACTTCTGTCAGAGCCGTGCTCTTCCTGCTTTGCTTGTTCCTTTGCGGCGTGCTCTGCTTCTGCACCTGCCTTTTCCTCGGTCTCATCTTTACTCTTTTCAACCAACTGTTGAACCGTTAGATGAGTCACTTCCTTTTTCTGCTTCTCCGTGGACTTGCTAGTCCCAGTGGCCAAATCTGATGTTGTGTGCCAATCTCCTGGCCAATGCTTAAGGACCTCTACAATGGTGTCATACATGGCTAGGTAGGGTAAGTCATACCACTTCTTATTAGATCCTTCCGTGCCTAGATGTAAACATAGTGGAAGTTCGCTTTGAAATCCACATACTCAGATAGTTGCTCAAAGACAGTTGGTGACAACCGCGACTTTTGGTTGATGGCTGTGCGGATGCTCGCCTCCATCAGTACCCAAAACAGTTTGCTTTCCCTAACCTGGTCAGTGTCCTTAGTGGCCTATAGAGATGCAAACTTTGCGGCTTTTGGAAAATTTGTCTCGATTAGGGGAAATTGGTTGTCCTCCAACAACTCCCACATGACCAGCACAATCGATAGTAATAGCCATGAATAATGGAAAGTCTTGTTGTGGTCCTGTGGCTCTCTGCAGTTCACGAGGAAATCGTTTAATACGTAGCGCGCCCAGTTGAACTGTACGCCCTCTGGGCACTAAGCCACTAACAAAACCACTGGTGCCATCACCTCGTCCACACCGCACTTTCTCATCACTTTGCCAACCAAAATTTGAGTGGAAACCTTCACCGTGGGGTTAGTAATACTGGAAATGGAATACCCGCACGGCTTCTTGAAAAGTTTGAACTTTTCCTTCATCTTCTCGATGAGGTCGCGCTCACCCATATTTCTGCCAAATGCCTTGACTGGGTTTAGTCTTGAATGAGGGAGTAATGTGATCCGATAGATCAGGTTGTCTTATAGGGATCGGCTCATTTAGCCACAGGCACCCATCGTGCACCAGGGACAACAATTATTTGATGACAATCAAATTTATCGGGGCACAGTGGTAATGAGGCACCCATAGCAAGTTCAACAACCCTGCCTTGTTCACCCAGTGAATCCATTCCACTGGCTCCAGCATGATGACACCAGACTCCTTGTAGAAAACCCTCTTCATGAATGTGTTAGTAGCCAGGTGGGGGAATCGCTCAATGCCCCCCAAATCCCAATATTCAAGCTTCAGATGTGGGATTCATGCCAAGCACATACCTTCAAAAGTGATATTTTCTGGCAGCAGGGGTGTGTTAAGGAGAAACTGTCCATCATCTGGGTCCTTCGAGATCTTCACCTTGCCTTGGCACGGAGGGATATACTCCAGTAGTTTAGAAATAGGGTGTTGGGCATGGGATCCCATGCAGCAAGTTTTGGGGCTCAAAGCCCAAGTTTGGTCAATTAGATTGTAAGACTCCGCGAATTGCCGGCGTGGAGTGCGAGGTCTAGGATGAGTCATAGGAATGTTCGCCCTAAAATATTGTAATTTAATGTAAAGTTGTGTTGGTCTACCCATGGTCCGCAGACCATGGGATTGTATAAATAGAGCGAGGCTTTAAGTGTAAAGATAGCGAAAAAAGGATAGATAGAATAGCGAAGGCATGGTTCAGGGTTAGAGTTGGATTTGAGGTGTATTGGGTTATAGTAGTAGGTAGAGGCTCTGTAGCTAAGTGCACAAAGTCCTAGAAGAGTCCGTAGCTAAGTGCGTGAACCCCTGCAGCTAAGTGCACAGGGCAGAGTTGGGTCTATACTCGGGATTGAAAGTTAATAAAGGGAAGTTTACTCTGTGCATTTGTTCTTGAATTTGTATTTTGATTACTTGTATTCTGTTTATTTACTACATTGCAATTGATAAATACATGTATAAATGCTTATATATGGAAATAATCTAAGTAATCAACTGACAGAGCCTAATTAAGGAAGACTTGGGTAAATAACATGGGTCGCGCTGCGGCTAGAACAATGCGAAGACAGTATCGCAGGGCATGGGGTGCTCGCAGGTGCACATAGCGAAGTAAGTGCGAAGGTTGGACCGCATACCAATCATTTCATATCAGACATCCCCAGGGTGCGGAAACTTGGTTCTAGCACCCTCCCATACTACTTCGGGTGAGACCTCAGTCTGCGCTCTACGGACTGTTGCCAAAAGGGCCAGTAGTAACGAGATTTGCTTGGCTAAATCACTTTTGAACCCAGGTCAGGCCCCACTAAGCCAACAAATGGTTCCGTTGCTGGGACCGGGATCTGCATAAGGGATGTCTGATGTTGTCCCACTGGAACCCAACAAAGAAGAAAATTGAAGAGTGGTTGGACAAGAAGATTCACGAGTTCGTGACACAAGAAAAAAGAACTCCACAAGTATCTAAGGAAAAGTGGTTGGAGCGCTATGTGTATATCGAAGTCCATGAGATTTTCTTTACATCCTTTCCTTCTAAGCTGTATGAGTGGATCACGAAGTTAGTTGACAGCCAGGGAAGGTGTAGGCTCGACAAACCAATAGTGTGGATTCCGGAATTAGTACGCAGACTAGAAGCATTAGAAGATAAGATCGCATGAGCTATGGACCATTGGCTCGATTGGATAATAGGGGGATTTCTCACTGAGTTTGTAGTAGACACGACCATGAGCTACAATGAGGCAGAGTGATGCTTTCTCCAAGGACCGCTAGGCAAGTATATTAAATCTTTGAATACTTGGATTAAGATGCTATTGTGTGAAAAAAGGGTCATGTGAATACATTAATGTTTGCGACTACACGGAGTGGAAAGATCTACAAAAGTAGCGAGGAATTAGAAAAGTCCCTTAATTTCACCATCGAGAGAGAGTGAGGAAGAGTTCGCTAAGGTCTCTTCGAGAAGTGCGGTCAGCTTGATAAGGCAACACATTACGCAGTTACAACCTCCACCCACACTGCCACCTGCTTCACCTCCCTCACCTCCATCTCCACCCACTCCACCTCCACCACCTCCACAGTTCAGTATGGCGAGTGCGATAAAAATACCAGTATTTAGAGGGGTAGGGAATGAAGATCCGGACCAATTCTGGTTCGTGGTAAGAGTAGTATGGGAAGCACAAGGTGTCACGGATGACAATATTAAGAAGGCTACATTGGTGAGCGTGTTGCAGGATCGCACATTAACATGGTATATCAAGCACTCTAACGACCACCCAAACGTAGGGATAGCAGAGATCCAGAATGCGTTGAACAGGGAATTTAGCAGGCCAAAGTCAGAAACACAATTAATCATTGGATTTAAAGAGATTGTGATGTTCCCAGGAGAGACTCCCTGGGATCTAGATCAACGGTTGAAGAGTATGATCCGTGAAGCTAATATGATATTGATAGATGGACAACATCATGCATGGTTTGTAGCATCTTTGACACCGCACTTGAGGACAACGCTGTCACAATAGAAACTTTCCACCTAGGCTAAAGCGTTGAAAATGGCAATGAGATTACATGAGACCCTGATACAAGACCTTGGGTTGGGAGTTTAACAAATCCATGCACAACTGCAGAATCTGTGCTTGGAAATGCAAAGTTTGAAGAAGGATAGGGCACCACGGCAGAGGCACAGGAGGAAGTATGGTGCATAAAATGCAAAGGCTAGGGCCATGACAAGGATCACTGCCCAGTGTTCACGAACTGCTTGGTAGGAGGAGGGCCAATGCCGTTGAGACTGGAGGCACAGGTAGGGCCGAGTGCGACACCCGCTTTATGGTGCGCGATCTGTCAGATAGGAGGGAAACACACAATGGATAATTGTCATTTGTTGCAGAAGTATACACAGACACCCCAACAATTGTTTTGTAATTTCTGCAGGTCGGTAGGCCACGATGAGCACACTTGCCGTAGTTATGAGCTAATGATGGATCAGACCCCTACCTATAGGATGCAGACCGAAACACGAGCCCTCGACCCAGATGCGGGGATGGCGCGTGCTAGATTTCAGGGGCGAGGTTGAGGCTGAGGTGGAATAGGACTAGGAAGGGGTCGCGAACAGTTAATTTGTTACAATTGCGGAGGACCAGGGCACTATGCCCGTGATTGTACCAACTCGACAAGGATATTGTTACACTAAAATTTGTCACCATGACTATCTACAGTTAGTATGGCTCCATCAACTGTCATACTATCCTCCTTGGCAAGTCTCATACCTCTGCTCCTCATGTCAAACTCCAAGAAAGAGAGAAAGTCCTTAAAAAGTCAATTAACTCTGGTTACGCAGTTTCTCTTAGCCTTACCTGCGTGTACGCACCTCAAGTTCACAATACCTGTGTACTTGTACGCTCTGGCTGTAAAGGGGTGGGTGTGTACTCCTGTAAAGGTCAAAAGGCGCAAGTTTTACTCCAAAAAAATTACTTGTGGTCGATTCTAGAGCATTCTAGAAGTTTGTTTGACGTGTATTGAGCGCCTCCAGATGGTTCATGCATCCCTATGAAAGAGGAACTTATCCCATCAAGAGGGGAGCTATCCCATTCAAAGAGGGGCTTATCCCATTGATGGTGGACCTGATTAACTTCCTCTAAAGCACTATAAATACAGGCATTGGGCCAGAAGGAGAGGAGGTTGAAAGCTGAACATTCCTAAGGGTAGATGCTGCTGAAATTAGGACTCCCTTTTAGAGCTTGAGAGGAGAGATTCCCATCCTTTCTTAGCTTCATTTGGAAGTGGGTGAGCTGATCAAAGTAAAGGAGAAATCTTGCTGGACCCTGGGAGGGACCTGCACAACACCAAGGCACTGGTTGTAATGGTTTCTTTTGTTTCCACTTAATACAATTAAGCTCATTTTTCTCAACAAGTTGTTATACATAATTTGTTTCATATACTCCTTGGTCTTTTGATGAATATGTTTTATTTTATGAGTTATTCAGGTGCTATGTAATCGTTTGCTTGTTAGTGAATGCAGTTTTCGAAGAGAAGGAGGAGCTCATCCGGATCAGAGAGGCTGGACTGCTACAAACAGCGTGGGACTAAAGGTATGTTTTAAACACCTGATTACTTGTATTCTAAATGCATATTTAGGGAAAGATAGTGTTTAATTGTCTTGTTTGTCACTAGAAAGCCTTAGCTTCTAGGGAGGTCGGTTTTGTCCGCAAAATTGACTCTTTCCGCATGAAAAAATGGCGACCATACTAGGGAATCCATGGATTTGATTGATTTCTCTTTTGATTGATACTTTGATTTGAGAAAAGTCGATTTCTTTCTGGTTTTTGGCTGATTGACTGTGAATTTGGGTGGAATAGCTTAGGGTTAAGTTAGTTTTTTATTTTTCTTGGTTTTGCTAGAAGTACGCACCCTCTGAGTTAAGCACAGTGCGTACTTGTACGCACTGCAGCTTTGTACACAGAGCGTACACGCACCTGTGCAAACAGGTTGCCTGCGTACCCTGTCAAAAGTTGAGAAAATTTCAATTTTTTCCCTTTTGCCTCTTAGATTTTGTTTATAATTTGTTTTTCCTGCCCAGATCCACTGGTTACCTGTCAGAAGTCTTCATCTAAGCTTGTTTCATTAGTATCAAGGGTTTTAGTGAAATTCATAGAAGTTCTAGCCCTAGGGTTTGATTTTTGCATTGGTCCTGTAGTGACTTTGGCTTTAGAAGTTGTAAAACCTTGGATATCCCTGGTCTTTTCAGTCTTCTTAGGAGTCGGACCTTTCATAAAATCCACCTGTGTGAGAAACCTACCTTTGTGTTGTCTCTTTGCAGAATTTCGACAAAGCTTGTTTGTTAAAGCTGTGAATTTCATTCTTAAGAAAAAGAACAAAATATTTTGATTTTTGTTTTTGACTGGTTTATGATTCTGCATGAACTAGTCCTTGGTTGAATTGTAACTGAGTAAAACATCCTGGAATCATACTTTGTAGGCTTTTTCCTCGTTAGGTTTGCTTTTAGGTAAATTTCTCATTAGATTTGCTTTTAGGTGAAATTGATTTGATTGTCATAGATTTTTAAACTTGATTTTTGTTAAGTAGTTTTACATGCTTTATTAAAATAGAAAAAATACAAAAAATCTCTTTTGAAGAAAAGTTTGTTTTAGTAGCATTTGAAGTCTTTGAAAAGAGAAAGGAGTTTTCGTGAAATAATTAGTGGTCATGTGTTGTATGCTTTGAAAAAGATAAAGAGATTGTTTCTTTGATTTTCATTGCCAAGAAAGTTGTCTTTATATCGATTTTGCATTCTCCAACTCTCTTAGCTAGGGAATTCATTGAAAAAGAAAAATAGTATAAATCATCGTAGGTGCATCTTTTTAGTGGATTTGAGTCGAGTCTACACACCATCAGTTTCATCTCCACTACCTTTTGTCCTAAAGAAAAGCCATCAAATTAACGCTTAAAGTAAAATTTACTTAGTAACTTTTTATTTACTAGGGCTCTGAAACACCAATATAGATCAGGCTAGTGTCTTGGAGTAGGAGAGTAATTAACTCTCCAAGACAGTAAAACCAAACAAGTAGCTCATCTTGTGGTAGGATAAATCCAGCTGTTACATTTATGCTCTGGGAAAGCTCCTCTTAAAGGAGAAGCACGAGACCGTGTCCGAACCAGTGAGGGGATCAATCCTCCTTCATTGGGAAAGACGCCAGATACGCACGTACTACAAACGGTAAACCTCAGATTATTGTCGAGGAGCCTGGGGTCACTTGTCGGTAAACCTTGGATTATTATCAAGGAGCCGACAAGAGGATTGAGCTTGTTACTCTGCCCTTGCGTGCTATCGGGTCGTAGACTGTTCCCCCAGGTATATTTGTTGTTGTTGGTGACCTTAGTGACCATTATCTTTAGGATTCTACCCAAGGTGACGGTGGAGGGAAGATCCCACTGTACCTGGAGCAGACGTCGGCTAGACTCACTTGGATTTTCCGGGGGGTTCACTTCACTCGAGACAGTTAAAGTGGAGGAACTTGTGCCGGTCTATTCATTAAGCAGGTTGTCGGGGTAACTGTTCCACCCACCACTTCTGTACTGAATTCGACGATGTTGGGCTTCATCACCAACTAGTGTTTTCGGTCCGGAAGGCTACTGTTTGTGTATGGTTTGATGCCCTAGATTCTTTAGGCGTGTGATTCGAATTTGTTTGATTCTTTAGAGACTTTAGGCGGTTTTCTTTGAGATTTTACTTTGTTTGCGTGTGCAGTAGTTAAAAGTTTTAACTGTGGCTGAATTACCGAGACAGTCTCGTAGACTTCGGGGCCAGTCTCCTGAGATTGTAACCGTGGCCGATTTGTTGAGGAAGTCCCGTAGACTTCGGGGCCAACCTCCTGAAGACGTCCCGGGTCATTACGAAGGTTTGAAAGTCCTTGTAACTCCTAGTGGCAGTAAAGTAGGTTCACCTGAAGAAGGAGAGTCTTCGTTGGTAGTCCATCCAGATTACCAAAGTCTAGAAACAGGTTATAATCCTGAAGCTACTGCAGTGTCTAAGCTTGCTGGTAGTTTTTCATCTACTAGTGATAGAGGCGAAGAACCTAAGATATCTGAACCTGTTACTCCAACTTCTAGTGCTCCTGATTCACCTAGGGTAGAAAGAGTCATCACCGAAAATCTTCCTTCTGGTTTGATAGCTATTAAAGAACTTGCTCTAGAAGAAGAAATAGGCGTCCCTATCCCTGAAGATCAACCTACTATTGATCTAAGGGAGCGTGAATCCATTTTTTACAGTCCTCCTAGAAGTACTACTTGGTATCTTTCGTTAACCAATTATTTGGACAACTCAGGGTCAAGTTTTTCTCCACCTCGTACTCCTTATCCACCTGGAGGTATTTATACTCCTGTAAATATGTTTGGTCAGTCGTCTATGTTTACTCAATCGCCTGAATCTTTTTTGTACGGCGGTCCTTCTGTTCCCTCTGGGTATCAGTCACTTTCTGGTACTTTTCCGGGAGCATCTCCTCAACCCATTGAACATGGGTTATTAACTGGAAACAATGGTAATAAACCGTTGGGTGTAGGAGACATTTACATGATGTCAGGTTCAATTCCCAGTTCTCAACCTCAAGGTGGCCAATTACCGCCTGGGGGGCAGCCTCAATTAACGCCTGGGGGGCAACCTCAAGGTACCCAAATTGCGTCTGGGGGGCAACCTCAAGGACAGTATGTACTCGTGGTGCAATACATTCCTCAAGGTCAACCCCAGCCTCAATATGTACCCCAAGGTCAACCTCAGTATCAATTTATACCTCAAGGTCAACCCTGGAGTCTTCTTAAGTTTTTCAGACTCTCTAAAATTGAAAAACGCCGAGTTTCTCCTATACTGGACTCGTTAAAATTTCACAGTAAAGGACCTGTTCGATTACAAACAGGAACAGACCACTCCTTCTTAGGGTTCGAATCTAAACTAAGTTGGACTCATCCGAAGGATGAGCTTATAATCAAGCACATGTTATCCTCCTCAAGCTTGTAAAAAATAAAGAGGTACTTGCCAGAAATGGTGGGGGAAAAGAGAGAAAAATGAGCCTATTTGTTATCCTTTGTCTCAGAAGAAACCTTATCACCACTCTTGAACACGACACTTTTCATTCACCTGGGTTGGGAAATCTTTTGCCTCACAGTTGATCAAACCACATTGAAAGTCTTCAGTCGGGTATTAACTTTGGGTCAATTGTCACCAAGCCACCTGTCGTGTCGTTATGTGTTCAAGAGGTCACTGCAAATAAACCATTCATCTGCAAAATACCCGTCATCCATCTCGACCATCCCTGAGTCAGTCCTTACAGCTACATTTCTTCAACTTGATCTATGATTTCGTGTTGTGGGCTTGCCTGCAACGGGTCGCTTTCTATCGACATCAGCACATTATCTAGAAAGATGACCTAGAAATCGTCAGTACCTTGAAATCTGCATGCATCAATGGCGCGTTTCTCGCCTTTGACGACAGTTTACATCATTGACTTTCGATCAAAGGATTCCATGACATGTTCGACATCAACTCATTCATTCACATCTCATGGATTGTGCTGGGTACTTTGAGAACCATTGACATCACTGGTGGTCTCTCTCACACTTGTTAACAGTTTACATCATCGACTAGTAATCAAGTGGTTTCTACCATGTTCGACATCAACTCATTTATTCGCATGAATAGAATCGTACCATTTCGGGAAGTAGGAATGAAGACCCTGGATCTAGTTTCCACCATCCAGGCTGCGAGGAGTTTTGTATTCATTATACAGTAGACTAATCATAAGCAGATGGCTGCATCCATACTGTGTCTATGAGTCTATGATTATGATGTACTGCGAAATCATTCCTGTATCGGAGCAGTAGTTAGTTTGTTAGTTAAAATTTTCAATCTGAGTATGGGAATGCCTACCTCAGCGATGATATGATCTTATATATGTATTTTGTGTTGAATATTTGCAGGTTCCAACTGGGCTCTCCACAAGACAATCCTTGAAATGATAAAGTACTTCACCCTTCCTAGATGATATGAAACCCTAATCTACTACAGGCTTCGCACTTTAGGGGGAAATCTGTTACACTAAAATTTGTCACCATGACTATCTACAGTTAGTATGGCTCCATCAACTGTCATACTATCCTCCTTGGCAAGTCTCATACCTCTGCCCCTCATGTCAAACTCTAAGAAAGAGAGAAAGTCCTTAAAAAGTCAATTAACTCTGGTTACGCAATTTCTCTTAGCCTTACTTGCGTGTACGCACCTCAAGTTCACAATACCTGCGTACTTGTATGCTCTGTCTGTAAAGGGGTGGGTGCGTACTCCTGTAAAGGTCAAAAGGCACAAGTTTTACTCCAAAAAAGTTATTTGTGGTCGATTCTAGAGCATTCTAGAAGTTTGTTTGACGTGTATTGAGCGCCTCCAGATGGTTCATGTATTCCTATGAAAGAGGAACTTATCCCATCAAGAGGGGAGCTATCCCATTCAAAGAGGGGTTTATCCCATTGATGGTGGACCTGATTAACTTCCTCTAAAGCACTATAAATACAGGCATTGGGCCAGAAGGAGAGGAGGTTGAAAGCTGAACATTCCTAAGGGTAGATGCTGCTGAAATTAGGACTCCCTTATAGAGCTTGAGAGGAGAGATTCCCATCCTTTCTTAGCTTCATTTGGAAGTGGGTGAGCTGATCAAAGTAAAGGAGAACTCTTGCTGGACCCTGGGAGGGACCTGCACAACACCAAGGCACTGGTTGTAATGGTTTCTTTTGTTTCCACTTAATACAATTAAGCTCATTTTTCTCAACAAGTTGTTATACATAATTTGTTTCATATACTCCTTGGTCTTTATGATGAATATGTTTTATTTTATGAGTTATTCAGGTGCTATGTAATTGTTTGCTTGTTAGTGAATGCGGGTTTCGAAGAGAAGGAGGAGCTCATTCGGATCGGAGAGGCTAGACTACTACAAACAGCGTGGGACTAAAGGTATGTTTTAAACACCTGATTACTTGTATTCTAAATGCATATTTAGGGAAAGATAGTGTTTAATTGTCTTGTTTGTCACTAGAAAGCCTTAGCTTCTAGGGAAGTCGGTTTTGTCCGCAAAATTGACTCTTTCCGCATGACAGATATCCTATTCGTATTGTGCTTAGTTTGATCATGAAACAATAGATTGTCCTACGTTGATCACAAAGATGCACGAAAAGGGGTATTCTAGCCTCCCTTGACTCAGAATATACAAATGATGAGGTCTGAGCCACACGAAGAGGATCCGAATGTAAACATGATGCTCAGAAGTGGTACGACCATGGGAGAGGATATGGAGAAGAAACTAGAGGAAAATGCGTGGGTTCACAAGGCTCCTGCAAAGGAACTTGAGTTTGACTTAGAACATGCAAAGGAGACATTCATGGAAGCTAAGAAGAGCTTCACAGAGGCCTCCACTTCAGGTAGTAAAGATCAATCAGAGTCAGGAATGGATCTTTCAATTCTCACTACATTTATGGAGACATACATGAAACTACTGTGTGACAACAAGGCAGTTAAAGGACTATTAGAGCTGATCACCAGGTGCGCGGGGTTAGGAGAACCGCGCGTAGTCTGGAAATTGGGGAAGCATGCACTGCGCACTGGAAGGGAAATGAGGTTGACTGCACAGATTGGTGAGTATGAAATGGATCAGGCAATCCTAGATCTAGGTTCAAACGTGAATGTATTATCGAAGAAAACATGGGAAAGCATGGGCAAGCCTGCATTACAACGGTAACCAACAGAAGATTTTTCGCATGGGAAGGTTGCAAGGGGTAACAGTTGATATCGAAGACGCGAGTGCGCAGGTGGATTTTGAAGTAATAGATATTGCCGATGATAGCAATCCCTCTCCTGCGTTGTTAGGAATAGACTGGGCCACCGATATGAACAGAGTCATCAACTTGAAGAAGCGCAAAATGATCTTCGAGAAAAAGTTACTATGCGTAGTAGTCCCACTGGACCCAGCCGAAGGAGCGCGCTACACTAAACTAGTGCGTGATGATGATAATGATGATGATCTTGATTGTATTTATAAGATAACTGCGTGAGACTAGGATTGGGTGAATCTGACCGTAGATGGGAGGATCTCGTGGGAGCGCAAAAGCTCCTACTCTTCGGATTTAGACGAAGAAGAAGAGAGATGGCAGAATCAGTTGCACGAAGTGATGACGCTGAATTGCAACATGATGGTTAGATCACTACATTGTGTGACAACAAAGGCAAGAGAGCTGCTGACATATGACAGATTGATAGCGGTGGATGAATTCCTAAGCAAATTTGAAAGCACAGTACCAGAACAACAGTGGTTCGATGCGTTGAAGTGGGCACTGCATGCAACACCCGCACGATGATGTAGTACACATCAAGGAAATTTTGAGGGCTGGCGTGGATGTAGAAGGATTATGTGCTTACGGTTTGGAAGCCCCCAAGTTCGAACAAGAGTCGATCAGTGAGGATGAAGCAGCTTGTGCGCCCACTTGTCTCGATGGGTACAAACATGTGCTGTGTAGCCCACACAAGCACACCCCAAACTTAGGATCAAAAATCGGAACCGGACGCAATAGTAGGAAAGGTGACATGCACCACAAACATTCCACATAGAAGCATTCAATAAGGTATGCGGAGTCCCTAACAGGGTTCACTAGGTGAGACGAACTGATTGGGACCTGTGCGTGCCAGTGGTTCGATGGGCCTATAGGGCAATGTGCAAAAACATGAGTGCAGAGATGATTCCAAAGCTAAGGAGCAAAGTCAAGACCATAATTTTGGAGGAAAGGAATCTTCATGCAATAGCTCCTACAGTTGGGACAGTACATGAGGCCCAGGACGAAGGAATTATGCAGCTACGTGAGGGTGAACATATGTAGATTCAGGAAGCCATTCGGCGAGGGAACCTTAAACTTCGCGAATTCAAAGAAGATCGGGTACGACTGAGGAAGAAAAGCATGTTAATGGATGCAGAGATCAAAAAAATGGAGAACGAGATTGCGCAAGCATGTCTCGTCAACAAACTAAGAATGACCAAACAAGATACGGACAACCATACTACTGCATTAGAAGATTGTCGCCGAGAATTTGTCACTCTGCTACCATGGCTGCGACCACATCTTACCAAACAAAGTAACTAGGGGAGCGCACCGCATAAGGGAAAACGTGCGATGCTGACTGTTGCGAGGATATTTGAGGAATGCCCATGGACTAGGTTGGAAGGTGAATTGAAGTCTCACATAGGTGGTGCGACCACTTGAATAGCCATAGGGAGCACAGTCTCAGTGCTCCAAGTAGGTCAAAGAGAGTGCGGGACTATAAAAGAGTCTGTGAGGGAGCTGCACGATAAGGAGGTTGCGCGCAGGACCAACATGTCACAAGGGTCGAGCCTACGCAGAGGGGGCTATGCTTCCGCACGGGTAGGATGGGAAGTGACCGTTGGTGTCACTATTCAAGACAAGATATCCAATTTAAGACAAAGAGGAGTGGGCGACGGAAAATTAAGACACGAATTAAGAGCTAGATTTGGGACGACCTGCCGCCAGGAAGGCATTAATGACTCAGAAGTGGGGGGAATGGTAAAATTCAAATTAAATACCAAGGTTGGCCACAAGACAACAATTATTTGTTTGAGTTTTGAGCTGTTACAGAGAGCACACAGTGTTGAGTGCCAAGCGGTGTTCGAGCCTCCAAAGTCGCGGACAATTACAGACAGCTCGAACAAGATGACAACTACCAGGAGAGGTATGGGTTTTGTTGAAGGGACCACCGAGGAAGCCGCACAGAGCCCTACGGTGTAGGTGGGGGATGCACCAAAAATTACAAAATCACCCCGGATGCTGAGGCCCAAGACGGATACACAAGAAGCGGGACCAGTCCACATATCCCCGCGAAATCTGTGGTTTGGCAAACTTTCTATGGAAGACAAGGGAAAGACTGTTAATATTGAGGTGGATGATGAGGAGAAGGACCTTCAAGCGTTCATAGAGGAGATAGAGGCAGATGAAGAAATGGAAGAAGACATCCAGCCAGTGTGCACTACAGCAAAACTGCCCGAGTATGTCCCTCCGTGGAAAGGGAAAGCAAAAGTACCCAAGGATTTGGATGTCGCTAAGAGCACACTCCAAACCCCGCTCCTCCTAGATGGAATTATGTTTGAAGGTTCGGTCCTGGGCCGCATGCCCATGATGAAATTTTAAGATTGGGACCTTGCAGACAGCGAAAGTTTCCCACATTTGGAGGCTAGGAACCTCATGAAACAGAGCAAGGACGGGTCAGTTACAGCACTAGAGCCATGGAAATGGCTGCGTGGTGTGTTGAAGGCCGGGCTACTCAACCTACTATGGATTCCACACTTTCACTGGGCACCGATCACGATCTTTGTCATCAAGCAACTACTTTGCCTGGTGCACAATGGGTACTTATGGCTGGAGGAGCCTATTCCCGTCACGGTGGAGCTCATTCACATGATTTCTCGGCTTCCTTGTAAGGGAAGAGACCCTGTGGAAATAGCTGGAAAAAGCGGAGACTTGGTGCTGGTAGAGGCCATGAAGAAGAAATACAAGTAGGAAAAGAAGCAGAGAGGCTACGTAATTAGTAGCATTCAAGACAAAGGGGTGCGCATAGCCACCCAGCTACTGGTCAGGAAGGTGATGAGAAAATGTTGTGACAACGAGGTACCAACAACAGTCGTTGCACTGGCCGAATAGTGCGTGGAGGGGGTCCAATTAAACTGGGTTGAATTCCTCTGTGAAGAATTCCTAACCAATTGCAAAGAAGCTCAGGAGTAGGGCAAGACCTTCCATTATGCATGGTTGCTCTTGTCTATCTTACTAGTGACCAGGGAACTGCCTGAGGACAATCAGTTCCTCCTCTTGAATAGGAGTTGTCAGAGGCGACAAAATATGCATTGCTATGGGCTATGAAGGACGCCATGAGCATCCGTGAGACCAAGATCTTTCGAGTGCTCATGGAGGCGAGCATCCAGATGTGGATCAACAAAAGGCTGCACCTATCCCCCACAGTGTACAACAGTCTACGGAGCTTTGCAGACTTCAAGGTGGATATGCACAATGTGTATATTAAGGTGCGTAAGGATCCAACGCAAAACTGGACCAAACTTCCTTTCATCACAATTGATGATGCCATTTTCGCTGTGATCGACTCATGGCCACTCGAGTGGCGCGCCTTGGATTTGGCGGCGTGCAATAAGACCGCAGTACAAAAATAGAAGGATGCCACCAAGCTGTTGGCTCAGCAGAAGCGCAACGAGCAGTTGGGCGCGGAGGTAAAGGCTTTCTGTGAGGCAGCAAAGGCCACTGTAGAGTAGACCAAGGTTGTCGAAAAAATAGTAACTACACAGGTAATAGGGGCCACCATGACGTGGGAGGAAGGAGGCCTGGACTTGACCACGGGACCAGGAACAGAGGACATAGTGGAAGGCACAAACCCAAGAATGACATCTACACAACTAAAATGGTCACGTGGTACGAACGAGCAGGCCCACGGAAGAAGACCAAGGCTTCCAAACTGGACAGTGAACCTATTATATTGACAGAGGGTGACCTCTACGACATTGGTGACACAGTTCGCAAGGTCACCAGGGAAGCGCTCTAGGAAGCAATGATGGAGCAACAGAATGTGTTGGGGGCCCTAAGGGCCCATCTGCAGGAACTTCAGGTGCGGCCCCCACAGGAGGGAATGGTCGCTGCCTATGGTGCTGTAGGTACATCGACAACAGAGCAGTTGCTACGGGCCAAAATGGTTAACACCATCATGCTTCCAGAAGGAGCACTGATAGCGGACAGCATGGAGGATAGAGCCGCGATGTGCCGGATCAAGGGACTTGGCCTAAACTTGGCTGCCCTTCTACGGGATACATTATACTAGCTACAAGATGGAGTGACAGCAGAACTCTGTGCTAGGGAAGGATGCATAGTACAAATGCTCATCAAATAATGAATCAAAATCAAGCAGCTTAGTCTACAATGCGATGAAGTGCTAGCATAGAATCAACAACTGGAGAAAATGGTAGAGGAAGTATGTCGCCGTGCTCTAGAGCTAGAAATTGCGGTAGATCTACCATTAGGAGTGCAAATTAACAGCCAGTGGATTCCGTGAGGCAAAGGAGGAAGCAACGAGGATATAACTGGACCTCAACCTTCAGATTGTCGAACTGTGATTAAAGGTGCAGTCATCCATGCCCCCGAAAGTTAGGGAACATTGCTGGTACTATCCAAAAAGGGCTGGAGGAAATAGGACAGGCAGTGTAGACCTACACTACTATGTTGTAAGAATCCTTCACGGTCCTCACTTCCTTACAGGAGGACCCCACCATACAAGGCCTGGAAACAGAGGCGTGGGAGCTTCAAGTGCAGTATGACAGTGTGCTTGGAATGGTGCAGACAGTTGTCCTGATCCAGCGGCTGGTGAAGCTACAACAGGCAAAGGCGTTGAAGGAACAGTTGGATGCCACATGACAGAAAGAGGCAGTACTTAAAGCAAGAATCTAGCCTTGGATTGATGAGGCCTTCCTCATCACTGTCGACATCGAAGGAAAGCTTGCACAAATGAAGGTGATGCATGCCTTAAGATAGGGATTTTCCCCTAACAACGAGCATTCGATCGAAAGAGTAAATCAGATCCGACAGATGGCAAAACAGTGCGCTGCGAACCTTCACGCAGCACAGGCACAGTTGGAGGGGTTTCATGCCAAGATCGCTGCACTAGCAGAGTGACTCGAGATGAGTCATGATGATTATGTTGGGGACCTGTTGGGCATGGGATCCCCCGCAATAGGTTTTGGGGCTCAAAGCCCAAGTTTGGTGAATTAGATTGTAAGACTCCGTGAATTGCGGGTGCGGAGCGCGAGGTCTAGGATGAGTCATAGGGTTGTCCACCCTAAAATATTGTAATTTGATGTAAAGTTGTGTCGGCCTACCCATGGTCCATGGACCATGGGATTGTATAAATAGAGTGAGGCTTTAAGTGTAAAGATAGAGAAAAAAGGATAGATAGAATGCTGAAGGCATGGTTTAGGGTTAGAGTTGGATCTAAGGTGTACTGGGTCATAGTAGTAGGTAGAGGCTCTACAGCTGAGTGCACAGAGGCCTAGAAGAGTCCGCAGCTGAGTGTGCGGACCCCTGCAACTGAGTGTGTAGGGTAGAGTCGGGTCTATGCTCGGGATTGAAAGTTAATAAAGAGAAGTTTACTTTGTGCATCTGTTCTTGAATCTGCATTTTGATTACTTTTATTCTATTTATTTACTACACGCAATTGATAAATACATGTATGAATTCTTATATATGGAAATAATCTAAGTAATAAGATAACAGAGCCTAATTAAGGAAGACTTGGGTAAATAACGCGGGTCGCGTTGCGGCTAGAACTGCGTGAAGACAGTATCGCAGGGCGCGACGTGCCTACAGGTGCACGTAGCGCATTAAGTGCGAAGGTTGGGCCGCGTACCAATCATTTCATATCAAAAATCCCTAGGGTATGGAAACCTGGTTCTAGCACCCTCCCATACTGCTTCGGGTGAGACCTTAGTCCGCACTCTGCGGATTGTTGTCGAAAGGGCTAGTAGTACTGGGATTTGCTTGGCTAAATCACTTCTGAACCTAGGTCAGGCCCCACTAAGCCAACATAGGATCTGTTAGCCTCGCTAGAAGAAGGCCCAAAAATGGATCCATATATGCTCTTAAAGTCTCCAAGGTTTGCTCAAGATCATCCAAAGGTTAAAATAAGCGCAAGAGGAGAGCCCTTGGAAGGGCAGAAATACATTATCGGGAGGCAAAAACACTCCAAAACCATGAAAAAACCATGAAAAATAGTCAAAGCATAGTAGCCATTAGATCTGGATGATCAACAGCCCATATCTAAGTGGCAAATTACAATCGGCGCTGTAGAGAGGACAAATTAAAGAAGGGGCGCAAGACACTGCCAATCAACAATCTCTGATGATTGGATCGGCGGGTTGCATCAGTGAAGGTATCGGAGATTACAGTAAGGGCCCTAGGCATGAGCGATAAGCAATTGCGATCAGATCACTATATCGCAGTGGAGTAGCACCAAGGGGTAGGGCCTATACACAGGTATATGTGAAATGCGATAACTGGACCCGACAGTTATATACAAGATATTTGATAAAATTTCAGGTCTGCGGGTAGGTCAATTTTAATGCATTTTTATGTATTTTCGCTATATAATGAAATACAAGGGGGAGCTTGGCAGCACCGATAGTGATGAGTCCTAGACCCGAAAGGGTTCAGGAACAAAATCTATAATATTTCAAGTCTGCCGAAGGATAATTTTCATGTATTTCCCGTGTTTTTCAAGGATTCCAAATAAAAAGGAATACAAAAGGACCCAGCCGTCTACGATATGCGACAACGACCCAAAGGGCAGACCTGATAGATATATACACCATGTTTAAGGACTTTTGAAGTCCGGAAGGAACAGGTATTGGCGGGATTTTACAATATTGCAGTGTTTTGTTTGTAAAACAGAAAACGCTCATTATCAAGCATTTTAAAAGGAAAACAGAGGCCTGGAATAACTGCCAGGGAACAGAGGCCAAGAAGCAGCACAACGCAACACAACACACATAACAAAGCCACAACAATAGAGATCATGGAGTAGACAGCGCAGCTGGCCCAAAATGAATAGAAACATCATGGGTCATTGACAGTGCTTAGCCCAAAAACAACAGAATCAATTAAGGGGAATCTCTGGCACGAGAGAGCTCCTTGCCAGCACAACAAACCACCTGAATGCAGTTACTCTTCTGTAAAAGGCTAGAAACTAAATACAACAGGGGTTCAACTTCTGGAGACTATTGAGACTTTGCTACTCAAGCTTCTCATCTGCATTCATTAGTAATACAAGATTCTTTTGTTGTTATATGTTCAATGTCCATTTCTCTTATGTTCTAAGCTTGCACTTGGATAGTTTATTCATGTTTCTTCTGTATCTAATGCCAGATAACTGTCATCTTATCTCTGCATTGATAAATTATATTTGAAATCTTCTTTATTGCATGTAGCTAGCCATTCATATGTGTTATTATGTATGCATCTACCAGTACATTCAGTATTCTCATTTGCTGCCTGTAGCTAGCCATTCATATTTGTTTATATATATGCAGCTACCAGTATGGTCAGTATTCTCTATCCATTCATTGAATCTACAAATTATTGAGCATTAGTGGTCTAAAGCCTTGTAAATCTGAGAATTTTCATGCATGTCTTGAGTTAAAAACAGAGTTGAAATGGTTATCTGGCTTGATCCAAACCATTATTCATTCCAATAGTTCATAGAACAATATTTAAGATTATATGTTTCTAGGCATCTCCGATTTGAAACCTAGGAGAGTTTACTGGAGTGATAACATAATTGGCGCCATTTCTGGGGAGGGGAGACTGAAGCTCAGCTCCCCTGGGAAATGACACAGATCTAGCTTTGATGATAGATAAAGTCTGGACACTTTTTTGGTTTTAATCTTCTATTTGGTGACTCTACTGGAGGCTGAACCTCTTGGCGACTCCACTTCATAGTTCTGGCTCAGTTTGTGAGCCATACTCGAAGAAATCCTCAGAAGTCACAAGTTTACCCAGTACCTGATCCTGAAAATATCATCAAAGAAAGGAAGGTATTGCAGAAAGGAGCATCAGGTTCAGGTAAACCTAAAAAATATTCTATATCTCTTCAAGAAAATCCTGAAATAGAACAAATACATGTTGAGAGTATAGCTTCTAATACTAGCAGTGAAGAAAAAATCTCAGAGATTCATAAAGCTCCTTATTCTTTAGGTTCTCCTTTTGTTGAAAGCCCAAAGGATACCTCACCTCCTATCCATCATACTCCTTTAGTATTGTCATTCACTCCTCATCCCTCTATCATTCAGACTACCAGTACTCTTATAGCCACCACAACTATGGCAGGTCCACAAGCACCCACCAAAATGGAAAGAATCATAGCTTCTAGGTATGGACCTCTAATATTGCCCACTCCTTTGAATGCCATGCCTACTGGAGAATATCAGAAATATTGGCCTAAGTTCACTAGGACTGAAGGTGTTATAGCTGAAGAACATCTTGAGTCATTCTATAGCTATGCTGATAACCTAGACATTAGTGAAGATGATGTGTGGATGAGGGTCTTTGTCCAAAGCCTAGATGGAGAGGCTAGAAAATGGTTCAGATAACTAACCCCAAGATCTATAGTAGATATTTAGGCTTTAGATTATAAATTCCTAAAGCATTGGGGGGATAAGAAGGATCTCCTCTACTACCACACTGAGTTTGGAAACTTAAAGAGGGAAAATGGTGAATTTTTGTTTGATTTTAATAAGAGGTTTAACCACATGTACAATAAGGTACCAGCTGAAGTAAAACCCACCACTACCTCTGCTAAACTCACCTGTGCTAGTGCTTTTGATTCTGACTTCTATCTACTATTGAGGGAGAGGCGATGTGCTACTTTTGCTGATATGTAGGATGCAACCTTGGAAGTGGAATCAAACATCATGGCTGTAAAGAAGCTCAAGGGAATTGTTGATAGAAGAATATAGAGGGGCGTGTCTTCATCATCTTTAGATCCCAAGATAGATAAAATGACCAAAATGATAGAGTCATTAGACTCTAAAATCTCCATATTAAAGGTTGAGCAGCACCCTAGAAAAGGAAGAGTTCCTAATACCTTCGTTCCCAAAAATCCAAATCCAAATCCATATAGAAGAACTAATGAGCAGTTGCAGATTTTGCAAAGAAGCAAAGATGCTAATGAAGACCAAAGGGTGAAGGCCCCTTTCCAAAATGTAGTCATGGAATAAGATTAGTTTGAAGAAGATGATGAGATCCATTGTCTGGAAGACAAAGGCAATGCCTCCTTTTTTACCTTATCTGCCTATGAAAAGTCATTATTTAATGACCAGATTAACCAAGAATGGGATGGTGAAGCTATTCTACAAACTGTAGATCAACAAACATATAATCTGAGGTAAAATATGAATAATTCCAAGGAAACCTTTGCTCAAAGAGTTGTTGCCCCTACAGTGCAACAAGCTAATAAGAAGAAGCAACTCGCAGTTGATCCCATCATCCTCAAAGCTCCAACTCACGAGGTAAGAGGCCTTGACAAGTCTCCTTCTCCTTTTAGTTTTCAATCGAAAATTCAGAAACTAAGAATACCTATGCCTCTGATTGAACTAGTGAAGAATGAGTCCTTCAAAAGATCCATCCTCGAGGCCCTTGAGTCTAAAGCCATCTAAGCCTCCACCGACTATGTAAATCTGCAAGATGACAAGCCAGCTGTTATTTCAGCCCAATGATTGAAAATTGTGAAGACAACTCCCCATCATTCTATGTCTCTCTGACTATTCATGATAAAATCCTTCACAACTTCCTTCTGGACACTGGATGCGCTAGGTCTTGACATCACCAAGCCTTATCATGACTTGTTTTATTTTGACTCTAAAAAAGTGAAATGTTTGGGATTAATCAAGGACCTAGCCATCACTTTGTCTCAGCTGCTCATGAAAAGCAAGATGATGGATATTGTGGTAGCAGATGTCCCCCTCAAGTTTGGCATGTTACTTTCCAGAGGTTGGATCAAGAGATTAGGTGGATCACTACAAAATGATCTGTCTTATGACACTGTCCCAGTTTTCGGAGGTGAGAGTAAGAGATTATACAGAGAAGCTTAGTTAGCTTATATCATTAGAGATGATAGGAATCCCACTAATCATCCCATCTATGCTGTTGACACTGATTTTGGAGCATGTATTCTTCATATTGAAGAATCACAGTTGGCCTCCATGTAGCTTAAAAACCCAGTTTGCTAAATCGCTAAGGAAGAAGGCCCACAGATTTGGGACATGTTCTTTGATGGGGCTTGCTCTAAGGAAGCTATAGGGGCAGGTGTAGTCCTTGTGTCCCCCACACAGGAATACATTCATTTGTCTTTCAAATTAACCTTTCAGGTCACAAACAACATAGCAGAGTACGAAGCTTTGATTTTGGGCTTAAGCACTGCTAAAGAAATGGGCATCAAAGGCCTGAAAGTGTTTGGAGATGCGGACCTCATCATTCAGAAGGTCAATAAAAATTTCCAAGAAAAGCATCCGAGGCTGAAAGCATACAGAGACGAGGTATGGAGGCTCAAGGATTCTTTTAATAATTTAAGCATTTCTTACATTCCAAGAATGAAGAACCAACTTGCTGACTCCCTTGCTGTGTCTTCTAGCACATTTATTCCTCCTTTGCCTCCTAAATTGACATATGAAGTTTAGGTTAAATAGACCATCTCTGCCCGACAATGTCAAATACTGGAAAGTTTTTGAAGACAATGATGAAATTAACAAGTTTTTACAAGTCGTTGAGGAATTTTTTGAAGCGCGCATCAACCAAGAAAATGAAACCATGGAAGAATGCAGCTAGTCCAAGCTAAAAAATGAGATCGTCCGAGGAAACATTGTCCAGCTGCCTAGTAACCATATACCCAAGGGATTGGTGCCTCTAGAGAAGTTATTCGATCATAACGATGTGCCTTATAAGCCTGCCAAAAAAGAAAATGAGTCTGCTGTTTGTAAACATAATATAGGGAGCCCAGCCCATCTGAAATACATAAATCTGTTCACTCATTTGTCTTCTGCCCAAAATTCCGAGTATTTCACCCTCATGAAGCAATTCGCTAATATTTTTGCCTAGAAATACAGTGATATTAAAACCTATGATACAAACATCATTTAGCATAAGATTCCACTGGAAAAGAAAACCATCCCTTTTAAGCATAAATTAAGACCTATCAGCCCTCTCTTATTTCCTTTGATTGAGAAAGAAATCAAGAAGTTGTTGGATGCCAAAATCATAGTTCCCCTAAGGTATTCAAAGTGGATAGCTAACCTTGTGGTAGTAAGAAAGAAAAATGGAGAAATCAGGCTTTGTGTTGACTTAAAAAATCTAAACAAGTGCTCTAAAAAAGATAACTACCCCCTGCCTAAGATGGAACACTTGCTGCAAAGAGTTTCAGGGGCTAGAGTCATGTATTTCTTAGATGGATTTTTAGGTTACAATCAGATTGTTGTACATCCAGAAGATCGGGAAAAGACTGGCTTCACTACTCCTTGGGGCACTTTCATGTACTCCAAGATGCCTTTTGGACTGATGAATGCTGGGGCTACTTTTTAGAGGGCCATGGACATAACCTTCATGGGAGAGAAGGACAAGTTTGTCCTTATTTATCTTGATGACATAATAGTCTTTTCCAACAGCCACAAAGATTGTTTGCATCATTTGAAAAAGGTCTTCCTAAAGTGTAGATAGTTTGGAATTTCGGTGAACCCAAAGAAGTCACAGTTATCTCTAGAAGAAGGCAAACTTCTGGGACATATTGTTTCTGCTGAAGGTGTGAAAATCGATCCAACAAGGGTTCAAGCCATTCAGACATTGTCCATCCCAAGGTCAAAAAGGGACATTCAGTCCTTCCTGGGTAAGATTATCTTTGTAAGGAGGTTCATTCCAAACTTTGCAGAGTTAGTAAAGCACATCACTTCCATGCTAAAGAAAGGATCAGAAATAAAATGGACAGATGCTTCAAGAAGCTCTTTTGAAGCCATCAAGCAAGCTATCATGGAAGCTCCCATCCTAATCAACCTAGATTACACTAAGGAGTTTTGTATCTTCTCTTTTGCCTCTTATGATACACTTGCAACAGTTCTGTTGTAGAAAAATGATGAAGGCATAGAGCACCCCGTGGCCTTTTTCAGCAAAACTCTATGGGATGTTGAACTAAGGTATGACCTTATTGAAAAACAAGCTTATGCTCTCATAAAATCTTTGAATTCATTCAAAATTTATATTCTGTATTCCAAAGTAGTTGCATATGTACCTTCAGCATCAGTAAAATGTCTTAACTTAGCCAGATATTGATGGAAAGAGAGCTAAATGGATTGCAAAATTCATAGAGTTTAACATAGAGGTGAAGCCCACTAAGCTTTTCAAGGGCCAGGGCTTGGCTAAAATTATGGCTCAAGAAAATTGCAACTTGTCCTGATGATGAACCACACTGGTTGGTTCGAAACGTGTCGACAAAAGATTGATTATGTGATTTTGCCGAAGATTATCTAAACAAAATTGCAACTTGTTAAATGTAAATTGCATGGGTCTAAATTTAGATGATGAGCAGACAGAGGGAGCAACAGAAGAGAAAAAACATAATCAATCTCTAGCTGAAAATCTAGCCACCTGTGAATGGTGTTCCAACATAGTTCAATTTTTGTAGAAGCTAGAAGTCCCTCCAGGGCTTAGCTCAAGTCCAGCCCGGGTTATTAAACTTAGATCAGCCAAATTTTGCATTAATAAAAATCTGCTTTATTGGAAATATCCATCAGGAATCCTATTGTGATGTCTAGATAAAGAACAATCTGTGGAAGTCATAGACCAGTTCCATTCTAGCATCTATGGAGGGCATCATTATTGGAAAACCACAGCCCAAAAAATCCTGAGGGCTGGGCATTATTGGCCTACTCTGTTCTCTGATGTGTTTTCTTTTGTGAAATCTTATGACAAGTGTCAAAGGTTTGCAGGAATATAGTAGCTAAAATCTCTACCCTTGAAGCCAGTACATGTCAATGGTCCCTTCTAGCAGTGGGGCTTGGACTTTATAGGTGAGATCAACCCACATTCCAGTGGTCAACACAAATGGATCTTGGTAGCCATTGATTATTTCACTAAGTGTATTGAGGCTATACCCACTATGAATTCCAATCATGAAGTTGTCATAAAGTTCTTGAATGAGAATATTCTCACTAGATTTGGTTTCCCAACCAAACTAGTCACTGATAATGCAACAACTTTCAAGGCAAAATAATTGGTGGACATGATTGAATCCATGGGAATTCAAGTGGTGCATGCTACCTCATATTATCCTCAAGGTAATGGCCTGGCATAATCATCTAACAAGAGTCTGGTAAGGGTAATCAAAAAACTGTTAGAGGATAAAAAAATGATCTTGGATTCCAAGTTGAAGTTTGTGCTATGGGCTGACAGAGTTACCATCAAAAAGTCCATAGGGAATTCTCAATTTAAGCTGGTTTATGGTGCTGATGTTGTTTTCCCTATCCAGCTGATTCTCCCTGTGGCTAAATTCTTGCAAGAAGAACAAGATGAAGAGAATGACATGGTAAGAAGAATGAATAACCTGGTTGAGCTACAGCAGATTAGAGAGCAGCTGGTTAAGAAGTCAAAAGCTCATCAGAAGAAAATCAAAGAAACCTTTGACAGGAAGGCAAAAGTGAACAATTTCCAAGTTGGTGACTGGGTACTTAAATGGGATGCATTTAAGGAAAATAAGGGTAATCATGGCAAGTTTGACTCCTTATGGATAGGTCCGTTTGTCATCGCTTAAATTCAACAGAACAATACACTTATTCTGCACAGTCTGGAAGGAGGAGATACTTTTGGTAGCCTAGTAAATGGGCGGTTCTTGAAACTTTATTTCATTTAAGGCTTTAAAGCCTTGTTATTGTAAATATGTTTTTTCCAGTTTTTATTTTCATTGCAAAATAGACTCCATGCCCAATGGAACACTAGGAGGAAGATTTGATTTTGTTTTTATAGGAAAGGCATTGATTTGTGATCCTTGAAACCTCACAAGGAGGATTTCATCCCCAAAAGGAGCCAGTGTTAGCCTCGCTGGCAAAAGGCCCAAAAATGGATCCATATATGCTCTTAAAGTCTCCAAGGTTTGCTCAAGATCAACCAAAGGTCGAAATAGGCGCAAGAGGAAAGCCCTTGGAAGGGTGGAAATACACTATTGGGAGGCAAAAACACTCCAAAACCATGAAAAAACCATGAAAAATAGTTAAAGCACAGCACTCGTTAGATCTGGCTGATGAATGGCCCAGATCTAAGCGGCAAATTGAAATCGGCACTACAGAGAAGACAACTTAAAGAAGGGGCGCAAGACACCGCCGATCAACAATCTCCGATGATCAGATTGGTGGGTCACATCGGTGGAGGTATTGGCGATTACAGTAAGGGCCATGGGCATGAGTGATAAGCGATTGCGATCAGATCACATCGCTATATCGCAGCGGAGAAACACCAAGGAGTGGGGCCTATGCATAGGTATATGTGTGATGCGATAACCGGACCCGACGTTTATATATAGTTTATTTGATAAAATTTCAGGTCCGTGGGTAGGTCAGTTTTAATGCATTTTTAAGTATTTTCGTTATATAACAAAAGACAAGGGGGAGATTGGCAGCATCGATAGCGGTGGGTCCCAGACCTGAAAGGGTTAGGGAACAAAATCTATAATATTTCAAGTATGCCAAAGGGCAATTTTCATGTATTTCTTGTGTTTTTCAAGGATATCAAAATACAAAGGAATACAAAAGGACCCGACTATCTATGATATGTGACAGTGACCCAAACGGTGGACTCGATAGATATATACTCCATGTTTAAGGACTTTTGAAGTCCGAAAGGAACAGGTATTGGTAGGATTTTACAATATTGCAGTGTTTTCTGTGTAAAATAGAAAAAGCTCATTATCAAACATTTTAAAAGGAAAATGTTGGGTCCCTATAATACTAGTGATTCCCCCATTACTATTGTAGTTGTATCCCTTATTAATATTGTTGTGCCCCTATTGTCCCCATATTGTTATTACTGTGCCCCATAAAATCCCTCTCTTGTTATTTTTGTGCCTTTATATTATTATTGTTAGGTCGACTTGGTTATATTGTGACCCCTTATACTCCTATATATAGAAAGGAGGTTTTGTCATTTGAATCATCCAAGAATTGTTCATTTGTGTAATGTAAAGGAGGTTGCCCCCTTGAAGATGCTGAATTATAAGGCGTTGATCTATCTTTTCTATCTTTTTGTGAGCTGGTTTCATAACATTTGGTATCAGAGCTTTGGATTCTAGGGTTTCATTGCTCCAAATACGTCATCGTGGAATTTTCGTTATAACTTTTTTCTGCGACGTTTCAGAAGTGAAAAAAACAATCCATTTGAGATGAAATTTCTCTGAACCTTGGGTCCGAATTTCAGAGCTTTTTCTGCAATAATTGTGGATATATGATCTGCAGAAGTTGGTCTTTTTGTAGACGTCTGAATTACATTCCAAACAAGTGACCTTGGGAAAATCATCATAACTTTTGTTTTGAGCATTATATTGCAATTTCATAAGAAGTTACAGAAAGAGGACGGATTGTAGTTTCCTGTGCATATTGTTTAGACCCGAAGGTCAAAATAGTGACACGTGGCACTTAATACAAGTTCGCTCTTCTAAAAAGGTATATAATCAGGTCATCTTGGGAGATTGTGCATAACTCTTTCTTGGAGAATCTAAATTTGATCAGACTAGTGGCATTGGAAAGAAGATGTAGAGGGCTATTACAGATTGCAATTTCATAATTGGATGATATGAAATTATAGAGATACATCAGATTCAATATCGAGCTCCTACAAAGTTAAAAAAAAAGGTGTGTAATTTTTTTAAATTTTACATAAGGTTGGTTTGAAAAATTAGTTTGAAGGAATTTAAAGGGAATAGTGAAGAATTATTAGCATTAATTAATGCCTCGAAGAAAGAAAATGGAAACACCTAGTAAGCAACCTGAAAGCTCTAGCATGACTCGTGAAGAAGAGGAAGAAATGCAACATGATATATTAAAATTACAAGACCAAGTACAACAAATTTCACTATCACTAAAGGTAAATGAAGCCAAGATGAATGACGTGGAAGCTAAGATGAATGACGTGGAAGCTAAGATGAATGGCATGGATGCTAAGATGGAAGAATTGAAGATAAATTTGAATAAGTTGCTACAAGAAGTGGTCACTAATGGTGAAAGGGTAGTAAAGGAAACTCATGATGAGAAAAAAAGAAATGTTAATCATGATTTTGTAGGAATTTACAGGGTAAGTTCCTCAGAAAGAATACCAAAAGGACACCGCTCACAACCAGATCTCAAATCAATACACCAGTATTTTTGACGTGGTTAAAACCCTCAGAGTGCAAGGAGGGAAACAGTCCACGGCCTGTCCCAACGTGGGTACAGACAATTTATTAATCAAAGAATGAAAATTTACATAAGCTTCTCTCATGCACGGATTACCCGAACAATGACCCTCCATGCGCTTTAAATAGAACTCATGGACCAATCGGGTGTCAAGCCACGGATCAAGTGTCGGTAATACCGAGGTGAGAGTGAACCGTCGGATCACTACATATCGTGACCGTCGGATTGTAAGTTACAAAATGTACAACGGTAAAGAAACACACTTTACCTAACTCTAACCTAACTCTATACTAGACCAAGTTGAACTTAACTATATCCTATGTGTCGGAATATCCTAACATCCCCCCTTAAGAACAACTTGGGATAGGATTGAAGGATTTACAAATATGACACAATAGGAGAAGGAAGGAGGCACTAGAGCCTATCCCCCCTTAGTGACAACTTCCTGAACTCCAAGCATATATCGAAGTTTAGTGAACTTCGCCTCTGTGAGGGCCTTTGTGAAGATGTCTGCAACCTGATCATCCGTTGGACAATATTGCACTTCAAGAACATGGTCATGAATGAGCTTTCTGATGAAGTGCATGTGTAGTTCAATGTGTTTGCTGTGCTGATGCTGGACTGGATCTTTGCATAGCTGAATGGCACTTTGATTATCACACCAAAGTGTGGTTGGATGCTGCTGCTCAAAGCCAAATTCTGATAGGATCTGACGAAGCCACAAGGCTTCCTTACTAGCTTCCACGGCACCACGATACTCTGCTTCTGCTGACGAAAGAGAAATGGCAGCCTGTTTCTTACAAGCCCATGTAATAGGTCCTGAACCAAGAGTGAAGACATAACCAGCAGTAGACTTCCGATCATCAAGGTCACCAGCCCAATCAGAATCAGTGAAACCAACTAACAGAGGAGCTGCTTTGGCACTGTAATGAATCCCAAACTGTACTGTACCTCGAACATAACGAAGTATTCTTTTAGCTGCTTTCCAATGACTTTCACGGGGGTTTTGCATAAAACGAGCAACAAGGCCAACAGCAAAGGAAAGATCAGGACGAGTATGGGTTAAATACAAGAGTTTTCCGACAAGTTGACGGTATAAGGTAGCATCAACTTCAGGAGAAGTACAAGAGACTGAAAGTTTGACTCCAGACTGAAAGGGAGAAGGGGCTGGCTTACAGTCTTCCATGTGAAAATGACGAAGAATATCACAAGCATACTTGGACTGGGAAAGGAAAATACCTTCTTGGGATTGCAAGACTTGAAGACCGAGAAAATAGTGTAAGTGTCCTAAGTCTGTCATTTCAAATTTCTTTTTAAGGCTGGACTTCACATGGTTTATAAGGTTGGGATCACTACCAGTAAGAATAAGATCATCAACATAAAGAACAAGGATGATAAGAGAGTTGCCCACTTTCTTGGTGTAGACAGTATTGTCAGAATGACACCTAGAAAAGCCAGATTCTAAAAGAAAGCTATCCATTTTGGCATACCAAGCCCGAGGAGCTTGTTTGAGGCCATAAAGGGATTTCTTAAGTCGACAAACGAGGCTGGAGTCTGTTTGTATGAAGCCAATGGGTTGTTCCATATAGATTTCTTCCTGCAAGTCCCCATGCAAGAAGGCAGATTTAACATCCATTTGATGGACTTCCCATTTTAAAGAGGCAGCAAGGGAAAGAACAAGGCGGATAGAGTTCATTTTGGCAACTGGAGAGAAGGTTTCAGTGTAGTCAATGCCTTCAACCTGTGAAAAGCCCTTAGCAACTAGACGAGCCTTTATGTTTATCAACTTTCCCATCTGGTCCATACTTGGTTCTGTAAACCCATTTGCATCTAACAAGTTTGCGTCCCTTTGGTAGAGGAACAAGATCCCATGTATCATTTGTCATCAATGAATGATATTCTTCATTCATAGCTGCTTCCCAATGTGGATGGCCTGAAGCTTCTGCAAAAGTGTCAGGATCATGATTTACTGGAGCTTGAGCCAGTAAAGAAGAGGCTCTTTCAAACTGAGAACGTGTACGTCGCTGATCTGTAGGATCACCGGCAAGATCACCTGCTGCATCCCGAGTAGCACGGACCCATCTTGGAAGTTGAGGATCCTGAGAAGGTGGGGGAGGATTATCATCCTCGCTTTCATCATCAGAAGAAGAAATGTTTTCAAAGATAGAAGAGATAGGAAGAGGTGGCACATCCGCCGGACTAGGCTCGCAGGCCGATTTATTTTCATCAAATTTTACATCTCTTCTAATGATAACATTTTTGGACTTAAATGGAATAAATCTATAACCTTTTACATCTTCAGAATATCCAACAAAGGTACATTTCTCACTCTTAGGTTCTAAAGCTTTATGCTTTTCATCTGGAATATGGGCCCATGCTTCACTTCCAAACACACGAAAGTGACTTACATCTGGTTTAATGGAACTCCAAGCTTCTTCTGGAGTGATATTCTCTAGAACCTTAGTAGGAGTGCGATTGATTATATAATTTGCACAATTAATTGCTTCGGCCCAAAAACTAAGACTGAGTCCTTTAGATTGCAGCATACAATTAGCCATTTCCTTTAAGGTGCGATTTTTCCTTTCAGCTACACCATTTTGTTGTGGAGTGTATGGAACAGTATGTTGCATTTGAATTCCATTTTCGGTGCAAAAGTTGATGAATGCGTTTTTAACATATTCTCCACCATTATCAGTTCTTAGCTTAAGAATGTGATGTCCAGATTGTTTTTCAACAAATGCTTTGAAGGCCAAAAAAGTGCTAAATACTTCGCTCTTGAGTTTTAAGAAGTATACCCAAGTGCGTCTAGAGAAATCATCAATGAAAGTTAAGAAGTACTTGCAGCCAGAGAATGAAGCAACAGGAAGAGGACCACATAAATCACTGTGCACAAGCTGTAAAGGGGCTGAGGCGTGCCAAGAGGCACGTTTGTCAAAACTGTCCCGATGATGTTTTCCGAGTACACATCCGGAACAAACACCATCTTTGCAAGATACCATAGGAAGACCTGTCACCATGTTTTCTTTACATAGATGCTGAAGGGAGCGATAGTTTAAGTGACCATACCGCTCATGCCAAAGTTTGCTCACTTCATCATTATGAGCAACAAATACTGAGGGAAGATGGGATGACCCAAAGTTGTGAAACTTATACAACCTTTTGGAATCATCAGCAAGACCAGTAGCTAGAATCTGTTTAGGATCTTTTAGATCCTTGATTACAACATCATGAGGTGAAAATTCAACAATTTTACCTTCACCTGAATGAGTTATCTGATAGACAGATAGAAGGTTGCAGGATAAGTTTGGAACACATAATACATCATTGAACTGACCATTGTCTAGATGAACAGTTCCAGTCCCTACAACATTAAGAGATCTATCATCACCAACATATATATTTTTGGTGTTACAATCATTTAAAGAAGAAAACATGGCTTGGTTTTTGGCCATGTGACAAGAGGCTCCAGAATCAATGAGCCACTCATGAGAATGAGAAGAAGAAGAAGATACATTTAATGCATAACCAGACTGAGATGATTGACGATGACATGCAGAAAATGCCGTTCCGGAAGTTGAAGTTGAAGTAGGCTCCAGATGGATGTTATGTTTCTTCATTGCAGCTTCCAAGGCTTCCATCTTCTTAAAGCATTTAGATTCTAAGTGGCCATCTCGATTACAAAAGTTACAATGTCTGTCAGTCTTCTTCCATTTGTTTTTATTGGTCTTGTCATATTGCTGAAATGATCTTTCATCTTGAGGCTGAGTTGGTTTAGGACCATTCCTTTGAGGATAAGACTTCTTAGGATTCTTTGAATTTGGTTGCTGCTGGGCGGCTAACGCTTTCGAGGAAGAGTTTCCAAGATTAAGAAGACCAAGGTGTAAGAGTTTTTCTTGTTCTCTTATTAAGGAATCACAAAAGGAGTCAAAGGAAGGGGGCTTGTAGTCTTTGCCTTGACAAATGAAAGCTTCCCTGGTAGAATGGAAAGTGGAAACAAATACAGAGTAGGCTGGTCCCAACTTAGTAAGGATGGAATAAATAAGGTTACCATCTTCTTTCTTAACTTTAACACCTTCCAAGAGATATCTAAGGGTCTTGAATTTGGACAAGAAATCTTCAATGCAAGAAAAATTATTTGGATCCAAAGTAAGCAACTCATTCTCAAGTTGATGGGCTCTAATTTCATTTTTAATCCCAAAAACTTTAGCAAGTTTTTCTAATGCTTCATGAGGAGTTTCAATTTCTGCAATGTGGAATCTAAGATCAGGAGAAACAGACATTCCTATCAAACCACGTGCTTGATCTTGTCTATTTTCCCATTTTTCGGCCTTGTCTTCATCTTTGGGTTTCTTCTCTTGGTCTGTGGCTATTCTGAAGAGACCTTTACTTCTAAGTAAATCTCCCATGTAGGCTACCCATTGGAAGTAGTTAGTGCTGTGAAGAATGACTTGGCATGGACTTTCCATTTTTTGAAAAACAACTGAAGCTGAAGATGCTGAAAGTAAGTGGTCCAATGGATAGATCTCGAAAAAATAGGCGGTTTTAAAAAAAACGGCTCTGAAAAAGGCTTCCGGATGAAGAAGTTATGGCTTTTTGAAAAAAAATTGTTGACGTTGCCGGCAAAGTGCGCGAATGTGCGGGAATGAAAAAATCCGCCCCCACAAAATGGAGACTTGAACCCAAGACCTCTACTCTCTTAAAAGGTCTTTGAACCAATTGATCTATACAAAATATTTGAGAGAGAGAGAGAGAGAGAGAGAGAGAGAGAGAGCGGGGGGGGGGGGGCCTCGATTTGCGTGCTTGCCTTGGGAAGACTCTTTTCCCCTACAAAACACAAAACACAAAACCCAACACGAATATCCAAAGAAAAACGAACCTTACGGCTCGAAGTTAGCTTTAGCCAAAAAACTAGAAATTTTAAAAAAAATCTCAAAGTTAGCTTTTAGCCGAAAAACTAAATATTTTTCTCAATGTTTCTGATTTTCCGAGATCACACTAAGGTGCAGGGAAAAGAGCATACGCATGAGAAAAATCCTTTCTTTCTGTTTCTGATTTGCCCAGATCGCACAGAGTCGCAGGGCAAAGAGCATACGCAGAAATGAAAGGTATAGATCCGGAAAAAAAAGGCTAAATAAACCGAAACCGAAATAAGCAGAGAGAAAATGACAGTAAACTGCAAAAAAAAACACTGTATACCTCCCGATCTGAAAAATGACGCAGCTAGGGCTACCGGAAACCTTTTCGCGTGAAACGAAAGGGGTTCCTCACTGAAACAGATGCTCCGAACGCAACAGAGCAGTCCTCTCGGCCCGAAAGCAGTCAGAAACAGCAGATCTAGGAAACGACAGCCGCATGCAGTTCTACCGGCTTCAGATTTGGATCACCAACGGACGCGGCCCTCAAATACCTCTGATACCATGTAGGAATTTGCAGGGTAAGTTCCTCAGAAAGAATACCAAAAGGACACCGCTCACAACCAGATCTCAAATCAATACACCAGTATTTTTGACGTGGTTAAAACCCTCAGAGTGCAAGGAGGGAAACAGTCCACGGCCTGTCCCAACGTGGGTACAGACAATTTATTAATCAAAGAATGAAAATTTACATAAGCTTCTCTCATGCACGGATTACCCGAACAATGACCCTCCATGCGCTTTAAATAGAACTCATGGACCAATCGGGTGTCAAGCCACGGATCAAGTGTCGGTAATACCGAGGTGAGAGTGAACCGTCGGATCACTACATATCGTGACCGTCGGATTGTAAGTTACAAAATGTACAACGGTAAAGAAACACACTTTACCTAACTCTAACCTAACTCTATACTAGACCAAGTTGAACTTAACTATATCCTATGTGTCGGAATATCCTAACAGATTTCGTAGACTGTAATGTTGGATTGAAGACCCACCATATTCCAAAAATCGATATGAGGAAGTTTGATGGCAAGGATCCCGCAACATAGATACTACAGATGGAGCAATTTTTCGATCTCAATAATGTGCAAAACACACAAAAGGTATGTATTGCAACTTTATATTTGGAACCAAATCAGTTTGTATGGTATCGATGGCTTTGCTCTCATAAACAAATTGTCACTTGGGCAATTTTACAAAAGAATTGACAGCACATTATGAGGATACAAAAAGCAACACCTTTTTTAGCCAATTGATAAGTCTCAAACAAAAGGGTTCAATTATGGAGCACATTGAGGACTTCCAAAAATTGAACATAAGGGTAAAAGATGTTCCAGAGGAGCATATGATTAATATGTTCATAGGGACTTTAAAGGATAATATCCAACGTGACGTTCGGCTTTGGGAACCTGATTCATTGGAGAAGGCATTCAGGTTAGCAAGAAAAATGAAAAGCAAAATTATGGCAACCAGGAAGCCTACCACTCACAACTATAAAGATGGAAGTGTTGTTGCCCCTAGACTTCCACAACTTACAAGATAGACACCACAAAAATTGGAAGAAAAAAGAGCAAAAGGGCTTTGTTACAATTGTGATAGCAAGTACACTAAGGGTCATTAAGTGTGCTGAGAAGAAATTATTCTACATATATTGTGAATAGGAGGAAGAAAAGGAACAAGAAATGTCAAAAGAAGAGGATATACTCCAGAAACAAACCCTAGATAAAGAAGAAATGAATCCGACCATATCTTGTAATGCATTGGCTAGAATTACCACTCCTCAAACTATCAAGATAGAAGTACATATCAAGAAGAAAAAGGTAATAGTGTTGATTGATTCAGGAAGTACCCACAATTTTATTCATTGTAAGATAGCAAAAGAATTGAATTGCTTCCTATATCCAGCACCAAAGTGTCAAGTAATGGTTGCAAGTGGAGGAACCATAAATTGCTCAAGAAAGTGCCATAATATCAAGCTATCCATGAGAGAATATGTATTGAATAGCCCAATGCTTTCCATTCCAATGGGAGGTGTTGATGTTGTACTAGGAGTCCAATGGCTACAATCCTTGGGTACAATAGCTTTTAATTTTCAAGAAATTTTCATGAAATTTTCTACGGATGGAAAGAAGTTGAACTAAGGGGTATTGTAGGGAAACTAGGAAAGATAATCAGCTCTAATGGTATGACAAAGCTTCTAAAAAAGGAACAACGAGGTGTAATTGCACAATTATGTTTGCTAGATGTTTCCACATCGAAATCACCTATTTCTCCAGATCTCCAAAAAGTCTTGGACAATCATTCCAAGGTATTTGAGACTCCCAAAGGTCTCCCACCTATTCATGATCAAGATCATGCTATTCATTTGATTCTAGGAAGTGTTCCTCCAAACATCAGGCTGTACAAATATCCTTATGCCCAAAAGAGTGAAATTGAATGTATGGTTGCAGAAATGCTAGAGGCTAGTATAATTCAACCTAGTCAAAGTTCTTTCTCTGCTCCAGTAGTATTGGTGCACAAGAAGGATGGATCATGGTGCATGTGTCCGGATTATAGGGAGCTCAACAAGCTCACTATTAAAGATAAATTTCCCATTCCTGTCATTGATGAATTATTGGTTGAATTGCATGGATCAATTTACTTCACCAAGTTGGATCTTTGTTCAGGATATCATCAAATCAGAAGGAAGATTGAAGACATTCCAAAAATAACATTTATAACTCAGGAGGGTCATTATGAATTTTTGGTCATGCCTTTTGGCCTTACCAATGCACCTTCTACATTTCAAGGTTTGATGAATTCCATTTTCAAACCCTTCCTTAGAAAATTTGTGTTAGTATTTTTTGATGATATACTAATCTACAACAAGTCTTGGAAGGATCATGTTGAACATGTTGACAGGGTGCTACAACTATTGGAGGAGAAACAATTATATGCAAAAAAGCTCCAAATGTTTCTTTGGAGAACAAGAGGTGGAATATCTAGGTCATATTGTATCTCATGAAGGTGTTAAGGTAGACCCTAGCAAAATTAAAGTCATTAAGGAATGGAAAATCCCCACATCCATAAAACATCTGCAAGGATTTCTCGGGTTGAAAGGGTATTATCACAAGTTTGTTAAGAATTATGGGAGAATAGCAGCACCTCTAACAACATTATTGAAGAAAGATGCATTTTCATGGACTCCAGAAGCAACAAAGGACTTCGAACATCTTAAAGAGGCAATGTGCCAAGCACCGGTCTTAGCCACACCAAACTTCACAAAAACCTTTATTGTGGAATGTGATGCTTCAAGAAATGGAATTGGTGCTATTTTAATGCAAGATGAAAGACCCGTTGCTTTCGAAAGTCATCCAATCAAGGGAAAGTATTTATAAAAAGCTATTTATGAGAAGGAAATGTTGGCAATACTACATGCACTTAAGAAATGGCGACCCTACCTAATGGGAAGACACTTCAAGGTAAAACCAGATCATGATAGCCTTAAATACTTTTTAGAACAAAGATTATCCTCTGAAGAGCAACAAAAATGGGTCACAAAGATGTTGGGTTATGACTTTGAAATCATCTACAAAAAAGGGAAGCAAAATGTTGTGGTAGATGCACTCTCAAGAAAGGATGAGGATGTGGAAGCATTGTTGTGCGCCATTTCTATTATCCAACAAGATTGGTTAAATGAAGCAAGGGAGGAATAGAAGAATGATGAAGAAGTGGGGGCACTTATTCGAAAGTTACAACAAGATTCCAGTACATCTGATACATTTAGCTGGAAAAATGATTCATTATGATACAAAGATCGCTTATACCTCTGTAAGAATTCCCAACTCAAGCAAAATATTCTTATGGAATTGCACACTTCTCCCTTAGGAGGGAACTCAGGATTTTTAAAAACATACCACAGGGTTAAGAAGGAATTTTTTTGGGTTGGCCTTAAATCAAATATTCAAAAGTTTGTGGCAGAATGTTTGGTTTGCCAAAAAAATAAAATCGAAACAATTAAGACCCCAGGTCTATTACAACATTTATCCATTCCAAGCCAACGTTGGGAGGAGGTTTCAATGGATTTTATCACAGGTTTACCCAAGTCTAAAGGAAAGAGTGTCATCATGCTGGTAGTTGATAGACTTACCAAGTATGCACATTTTGGTGCATTATCACATCCATTTAAATCTAGTACAGTGGCTACTTCATTTATGGAAACAATTCAAAAGCTACATCGAAACCCAAAGATTATTGCAAGTGACAGAGATGCCATTTTCACTGGAAATTTTTGGACATAATTGTTTTCTTGTCTTGGTACTCAGTTAGCTCATAGCTCATCTTATCATCCTTAATCTGATGGGCAAACTGAGATAGTAAACAAATGTTTGGAAGGATATCTTCGTTGCTTTGTATATGATAAATAGACACAATGGGTCAAATGGTTGCCTCTGGCTGAATTGTGGTATAACACTTCCTTCCATACTGCAACAAAAATGACCCCATTTATGGTACTTTATGGACATCAGCCACCATCCATCACATCATATTTAAGAGAAAATTCTAAGGTTCAAGCAGTGGAACATCACATCGAGCATCAACAACAAGTTCTCCAACTCTTAAAGGATAACCTCGGGTTGGTGCAGAATAGAATGAAACAACAGGCATATCAACATCGCAGCGAAAGAAATTTTGATGTAGGTGACTGGGTATTCCTACGGCTACAACCATGTAAACAAATGTCCCTCATGCAAGCTAAGAAGGATAATAAATTATCACCAAAGTATTATGGTCAATACAAGGTGTTGCAAAATATTGGTACTATGGCATACAAATTGGATCTTCTTGTAGCTTCTCGAGTACACCCAATTTTCCATGTTTCATGTTTAAATAAGGTTATAGGCGACAAGCTCCCAGTTCAAACAATATTTCCAGAACTTGATGAGGAAGGAAAAATTATATTGGAACCAGAAGCAGTTATAGAAACAAGAACTCGATAGCTATGAAATCGATCAATTTTAGAGTATCTCATTAAGTGGAAGAACTTATCTGCTAAAGATTCCACATGGGAGGATGAGAATTTTATACAGAAGCATCCAAAACTACTCAAGCATTGAGGACAACACTTTTTTGGAGGAGAGGGGCATGTTGGGTCCCTATAATACTAGTTATTCCCCCATTACTATTGTAGTTGTATCCCTTATTAATATTGTTGTGCCCCTATTGTCCCAATATTGTTATTAATGTGCCCCATAAAATCCCTTCATTGTTATTTTTGTGCCTTTATATTATTATTGTTAGGTCGGCTTGGTTATATTGTGACCCCTTAGACTCCTATATATAGAAAGGAGGTTTTGTCATTTGAATCATCCAAGAATTGTTCATTTGTGTAATGTAAAGGAGGTTTCCCCCTCAAAGAGGTTGAATTCTAAGGCGTTGATCTATCTTTTCTATCTTTTTGTGAGCTAGTTTCATAATAGAAAACAGAGTCTGGGAATAAATGCCGGGGAACAGAGGTCGAGAAGTAGCACAGTGCAACACAGCATGCACAACAAAACCACAACAACAGAGATCATGGAGCATACAACGTAGCTGGCCCAAAATAAACAGAAACATCATGGGGCATCGACAACGCTCAGCCCAAAAACAACAGAATCAATTATGGGGCATCTCTGGCACGAGAGAGCTCCCTGCTAGTACATCAAACCACCTAAATGCAGTTACTCTTCTGTCAGAAGAAGGAATCTTTGAAGCCCATGCTTGCCTAGTCAGTCCATCAGTCAGTTAACAAGACAGATAAGATAGATTAAGACTCCGAGCCTTAGAGAGATCAGGAGCATTGTAAAAGGCCTACAAAGGCTGGAAACTAAATATAACAGGGGTTCAACTTTTGGAGACTATAGAGATTTTGCTACTGAAGCTTCTCATCTGCATTCATTAGTAATACAAGCTTCTTTTCCTGTTATATGTTCAATGTCCATTTCTCTTCTGTTCTAAGCTTGCACTTGGATAGTTTATTCATGTTTCTTCTGTATCTAATGCCAGATAACTGTCATCTTATCTCTGCATTGATAAATTAGATTTGCAAGCTTCTTTACTGCTTGTAGCTAGCCATTCATATGTGTTATTATATATGCATCTTCCAATACAGTCAGTATTCTCATTTGCTGCCTGTAGCTAGCCATTCATATGTGTTTATATATAGGCATCTTCCGTTATGGTCAGTATTCTCCATCCATTCATTGAATCTAAAAATTATTGAGCATTAGTGGTCTAAAGACTTGTAAATCTGAGGATGTTCATGCATGTCTTGAGTTAAAAACATAGTTGAAATGGTTATCTAGCTTGATCTAAACCATTATTCATTCCAATAGTTCAGAGAACAATATTGAAGATTATATGTTACCAGGCATCTCCGATCTGTAGCCTAGGAGAGTTTCCTAGAGTGATAACAAGGTCTACCCCCTCAATATCTATGTCTTCCGCACCCTCCTTGGCCTCTAGATTGACCACCTTTCCTTTCTCCTTTGCACTCAACTTTTATTTCCTCTGTGCTTGCATGGCTGCATGCTTCCTCGGTGGCTCGCGCACTGGCATGGGCTTATTTTTCTTGTCCTTTTTCAGCTTAGGAGTCTCTCTCATTGGCATAGGATTCGGCCTAGGTGACCTTGGTGTCATAGGCACTACTGCTAGAACCTCCATAGTCACAACCTTAGGGGAAACTCCCTCAAAGGAAATAACTTCACTAGCACTTGCAGTTTTTGCGAGACCTGGTCTTAACATGATTTCATGAATAAGCTTGCAGTTGAACTCGGGATACTGATCAAACATGAGGCTTGCAAGAAAATCCTTAAAGAATGCATAGTTCATGCATTACAGACAACACAACTCAAAAATTATCAGAATGCAAAGTGTTTCTCGTTGGAAGACCACTTGTAATTTGTAGGTGAATTCAAATTCAAATTCGACCATTCCCCCCAAAATCTGTTCATAAATGCTAGATTGGCAGCATATTTCCAAATAATTCACTCTTAAATTCATCTTTAAATGTCGTCCCCTCGCTCCTCTTAACCGTTCTCTCACTATCAAATCATGAACAGTGACAGTAATGATCACTTTTTGGCTGCGTTGTGCGGTCTCTTATCCTATAGTGCAGCTCCCTTCATGCTTCTGTTGATAACGTGACACTCTCTCATTTCATGCAGACCTCTTGTCGCACAGCTCTACAACCTGGGCAGTGTAGTTTATAGTCTCGCACCTCCTTGTAGCTGCTTGGAGTGCTAAGAATATGCTACTGTCATATAGTCATCTGGCCAGATCCCCGGTGTATGGCTTCAATCGGCTTCCATTTACCTTTCCTAGAAATGGATCTCCATTCAATTTCACAAGCTTATCTGCTCCACCATCAGTAATCTCTTTGATGAAATATGGCCCCAGCCAATGCATCTGAAATTTTCCTGGAAACCTATCAAACTTTCTATCATATAATAAAACTAAATCGTTTGCCTTGAAGGTGCACAGTTTGATGTGCCGATCATGCCATGCCTTTTTGCGCTCCTTCTGAACTTGCTGATGGAATTCGGCCAAAAATATATCTTCCTCGAGTTTTGTCAGCTATGCGAGCCTATCTTCTAAGGCTAGGCAGTTCACCATTCTCGTGAATGCTACTATGCATAGACTAGGCACAATGTACTCCATTGACATCACAACTTCTACGCCATAGACAAGCCTGAAAGGTGTATGTCTATTTAGTTTCTTACAAGTAGTTCTGTAATCCCATAGCACCACTGGTACACGCACATCCCAATCATTCCTTTGTGCATTGAAAACCTTTGTTAGTGTGTTCTCCAATATCTTATTAAATGCTTCAATCATCCCATTGGGTTGAGGATGATACGATGTACTCTTCTGATGATAAACTTGGAATTCCTCTGTTAGTGCGTTGATTGTTTCATTAATGAAATGTGTACCACAACCACTCATCAAAATCTTTGAGCAACTGAACCTAGTCAGCACATATTCAGATAGGAATTTCACTACTGTTTCCCCTGTACAATCCTTCACCGGCTGTGGCTCTGCCCATCTGGTCAAATACTTAGTCGCGATGATGATATACCACACACCCATCTTCTTTCCTTGAGGCTAAATCGGTCCTACAAAATCAATCACCCATTTCTCAAATGGCTACAATGACATCTGCGGATTCAAAGGTAGCTCATCCCTACACGATGGTTTTCTGGTTATTTGACATGCATCACACACCCTACAATATACTTTGGAATCATTATGCAGTGTTGGCCACCACAACGCAGTGCGTAAAATGTTCTGCGCTATTGCTTTTCCTACATAATGGCCTCCTGCAGCTCCTCCATGAGCTTCAGTGAGGACATTGTTTTGTTCAAACTTAGGAACATAATGTCACAGTATTTCATGCGATCCCATTTTATACAAATGTCCTGAAATGATAGAAAAGTCTATCACGCGCACCACCAATTGCTTCTTTTGTTGATTAGTGTACCCTTCTAGAGTTGTTCCGATTGTCAGGAAATGTATAATGTTTGCAAAGTGATTGTTTGCGACTCGCACCACAAAGAGTTGTACCCTTCCTCTAGATTGGTAGGCTCCTCCCATATTTTAATGTGCGACAAATGATCTTGCCCTGCATTCAATTATCTTGGCTTCACAATTACTTCGAAATCATATTCCTAAAACCAAAACATCCATCTGCATATTTGCCCCCCCAACACAGGCTTGTTGACCAGGTGCTTTAATGTAGAAGGGTCTGTATACATTGTAAAGTGGTTGCCTAGCAAGTAATGTATGAACTTTTGGAGCACGTACACCATAGCCAAACCTTCGCACTCTGTCGTTGAATAGTTGTTTTCAATCTTAGACAACTTCCTACTTGCGAGCGCTATACGGTGATCCAATTCTCCCTCATCGACTTGTGTCAACACTGCTCCCAGTGTAATACATGATGCATCCACATGCACATGAAATTCTTTCTTGCAATCTGGGAAGACTAGGATCAGCACGGTGACCATTTTCTCCTTTAATATATCCAGACTCCGCTGACATTCTTGATCCCAACATAATGTAGCATCCTTCTTTAGCATCTTTTCCATTGGCGTAGTAATCTAGGCATAACTTTTGATGAACTTCCTATAGTATCTAGTATGACCCACCGTTGCATGCAACTGTTTAACTCTCCATGGCACCTTCAAATTGATAATAACCATGATCTTAGCAGGGTCCACCATTAATCCTTTCCTGCATACAACATGACCCAGCAAGATTCCGAAAGGAACACAGAACAAACATTTCTTCAAGTTTAGCACGATTTGATACCTTCGACATGTATCCAGCATCAAGTGTAGACTAGCCAAATGGAGCTTAACCAGTTCAAACACCGACCAATCATCAAAGTAAACCTACAAAAATTTGTGAATGAATTCTCTAAATGCTGCGATGACTACATGCGAAAAGATTTTCAGCTCATTCTTAAGTCCAAAAGGCATTACATTATATTGAAAAACATCCCCACTTGGTTGCGAAGGTCATCTTACTCCTATCCTCTGGTGTGATCTTAATCTGATGGTATCTAGAGAAGCCATCAGTGAATGAATAGGCCTCTTGCCTGCCAACATTGTCCAATAATTCATTTGTAAATGGGGTTGGAAAAGGGTCATGCATGCAAGCATCGTTTAGCTTCTTGAGATTGACGCATATCATTATTTCATCCTTCTGCTTCTTTTCCTGAACTACCATTAGGCTCACCCAATCAGATTCCTCTACTAGTTCAATAACTACTAAAAGCATTTTATATAACTCCAAGCGAACCTTTTCTTTATACTTCAGATTGAGGTGATAAGGCCTTTGCTTAATCGGCTTTACGTCCGGCTTCAATGTAATTTTCATAACACCTAAGTCTCCTATTATTCCTTTCAAGTTTGAAAAATTTATAGGGAATAAGTCCTGATACTCACGGAGCAACTCAACGACATTTTCTACTGTGGTATCATCCCAGTAGTACCCAATATTTTCAAATTTCGGCTCCGCACTTGTGCCAATGTTCACTTGTCTAGTCTTTAGTGGTGCGGTGATATCTAGATTCTCTACTTGTGGTCCCTCAACTTCGCGGTTACCTTCTGTCTCTGGGATATTAATGTTCCTCGAACCGTTGTCTTCTTCTTCAGTGGTCACATTGTAGCACTCCAGCGCATGGCGCAACTGGGTGGTCCAATATGGTTGAATCAAATCTAAGGGATCCTGCGGTATTCTGAAGATCGTTTCCTTGACCTCCTGCAATGCCTCATCAATACATTCGAATCCATTCTCAAAGCTGAATGTCATCAAGAATGCCTATTGCAAAACGTCCCACTCTTCAGTGCCATGGTAGAGCTTTGTTTCCAAGTACCAATTCATTGGTATTACATCAAAAGTATGACAGAACAAATGCACCCACTCAGGTTGTGGCTTACTCCATAAACCTCAGTCCATTTTGCCAAATGATTGGGCGGATCATTTCTTCCATCATATTTCTCTATTAACCAGACTTTTGGATGACCAAATCGCAATCTCATCATTTTTTTGTACACGCGCCAGTCATCAAAATTGTCTTTGTGCGTACCCCACCATCTTGTGGGCGTAGCGCGCAGTTCCAAATCCAAGGCTTGGAACTGATGCTTCTCTGGCACTTGCCTCAAATGCATCCAAAAATTTATCAACATCAGTTAGACCAACATAATAAGGAAAAATTCTTACCTCTGATGATACACAACACAGTGATTTAGTCATCATATTACAACGAAGCGTAGATAGTTCATGTAATCAATTCTACCAGTGTTCCAATTCCTCATCTAAATCTGATGTGTAGGAGCTCTCGTGGTCCCATGCAATATGCCCATTAGCTGTTGGATTCAAGTAGTCTTGATCTCGCGCTATTATTTTATAGATCTAATCCAAATCATCGTCACTTTGGTAATCACGGTATCGGTTCAGTATAGCACGGTCCTTTTGCAGGGTCCAAGTGTACTACTACGCGGAGTGATTTCCTTTCAAATGACATCATATGCCTCTTCAATTTGATTACACCATTCATGTCAATATCCCAATCGATCCCAAGGAGCACAGCGTAGGGTTTGCTGTCATCAACGATCTCTATTACTTCAAAATCAACCAACACGCTTGCGCCTTCAATATCTACTATTACTCCCTGCAATCTTCCGATGGGGATAATCTTTTGATTTTCCATCCTTAATTGAATCAGATACCACTACAGTGTAGGTCTCCCCATTCTCTCCCATGTCTGTTTAGGTAAAACATTCGCATTTGACCCAAGATCCAAAATAACTTGATCCATATCATACTCTCCTATTTGCGTAGTGAGCCTCATCTCACGCCCTGTTCTTGCCTTATGCTTACCAATTTTCCTGACTACGTGCGGTCCATCAGGACCGTTTTCTTTTCCGGAACACTTATTTATCAATTCCTACAATCCTTTTATGGAATTGCTATCACACATTAGCTTCATACAAGTCTCCAAGAAAGTAGTAAGCATAGAGGTGTCCATTTCTTCAAATAGCTTATCCTGAATTTCTGAGGTAGAGGCCTTAGTGAAATTTTATTCGCTTCCATGAACATTTCACTCACTTTATTTAGGTTGCTTTCCTTTATCTTCACCAATCGTCATTCCACTTTGTAGCATGATATTCACATTAGAAACCTCTTCGCAGGGTTCAACCCTCATCATCTACAGGTTCTGGGTAGGCTATTGAGGCTGTGTCCCATTTTCCCACGTCTTAGCTATTAATAAAGGGCAGTCTTCTATCACGTGATCAAATTGAGTATAGTATTTGCATGACAGGTATGTCGGGTTCATACACTCTAGTGCGTAGTGTCTTGGCACTCCACAATTGTAAAAAATAACATGTCCCCGACCTATACCAGGTCCTCCTCTACCTCGGCCTCGTCTGTGTCCCTGATATCCTCATCACGCTCCCCCAACGCCTTGATTTAGAGTTCGAGTTTCTGCCCGCACTTGATATGTGGGCATTCTATCCATCATTAGCTCATAGCTACGACAATTATGCTCATCATGACCCACCAATTTACAGGAGTTGCAGAAGAACTGTTGCAGTGTCTATACAAATTTCTGCAGCAAGTGACAATTGTATGTCACATGTTTTCCAACTACTTGACAGATAGCGCACCATAGTGTGGGCCCTATACTTGGCCCCACTTGAGCTTCTGGCCTTAGAGGCATCGACCCTCCTTCTGCAATATAATTTGCAAAGACTAACCAATGATCTTTGTCATGCCCCTGACTCTTGCATTTCAGACACCAAACTTCTTCACACACATCTGGCCGAGTCGCTGTATCCTTCTTTAGACTTTGAAACTCTAGGAAAATATTCTACAACTCCACGTGAATCTGCTGAACTCCCAAAGAAACATCTTGAATTGGCGTCTCATGCAATCTCATCACAATTTCCAGGCCTTCTGCCTGGTTCCCAATCTTTTGTTGTGATAACACAACCCTTAGATGAGGCAAGAGCGAAGCTACAAACCATTCACGATGTTGCCTATCCGTAAGGTTCATATTATCTTCGCGGATTTGGAATTTCAATCGCTGATCCATCGCCTAGGGTGTTTCACCAGGCCTCATCATAATTTCTTTGAACTCAACAATTGCTTGCACTTCAGACTTGGGCCTACTGAATCCCTTATTCAGCACTGTCTGAATGTCTACCAATGTGGTCGTTGGGTTGTCGGTGCAGTACTTAATGTACCACGTTATCACGCGATCTAATAAAGTAGTAACCAACATTGTTTTCTTCATCTAGTCATCTATAATATTCTAAGTTGTCCACACGACCTTCGTAACAAACCAAAACTGGTCCGGGTCCTCATTTCCCAAGCCCTTGAAAACGTGCAACTTCACTGCATTCACCATTGAACGGTGACAGAGGTGGTGATGGTGTGGGAAAAGGTGCATGTTGTGGAGGTGAAGATGGAGGTGGTGTGGGTGGATGGGATATTCGCGGGAACCCTTGTCGTATTAACTAGATAATGCTCTGTGGAGAAGCTTGTGTTGCTTCACTGTTGTCGCTTAGAGGAGGCCCAATCAGTGGGCTATATTCAGGGCCTATTCTCCCTCTATCCCTAAAGATCTTTCCAGTTTGCATAGCTCCAAACATCAAGGTAATTTCATAACCCGCTTTTCACACAAGAGAATCTTAATCCAAGTATTCAAAGACCTTAAATACTTACCTCGCGACCCCTTGAAGAAGCGTTGCTTTGCTTCACTGTAGTTGATTGAGGTATCGACTGCGATGTCACAAATCCTCTTATGATGCCATTAAGCTAGTGATCGAAATCACGTGTGATCTTATCTTTAGAGGCTTCCAATATTTGCACTAACTCCGATATCAACACTATCAAACTGTCAAGCCTCCACCTTCCTTGGCCATCTGTTAATTTAGTGATCCACTCGTATAGTTCGATTTGGAAGGAACAAAAGAAAATTTCGTGTATCTCTATGTATAGATACTTATCTAACCATTGTTCTTTCGTCAATCGCAGATTTCTATTTTCTTCCGCTGCGAATTCGTGAATCTTTCTGTCCAGCAAATCCTCAATTTCCTTCTTAATTGGATTCCAGTGATGAGACATCACACATCTCTTTATGAATATCTCAGTCCCGACAATGGAACCATTTGTTGGGTTAGTGGGTCCTCACTAAGGTTCAGAGTTAAGTTTTCCAAACAAATCCCTACGCTACTGGCCCTTTCAGCATCAATCCGTGGAGCGTGGATTGAAGTCTCACCTCAAGCAGTATGGGGGGATGCTGGAACCGAGTTTCCGCACCTAGAGATTAGTGTAATGTCATTTTACGCCTTAACTCTGCCTTCGTGCAGATCGATAAGCCCTTTAGGGCTTATCGATATAATTCTCTTAATCAACCTCTAGAGCTTCACAAAGGTCTATGACTGTCTTCCGCGAACCCTAAACAAGTGAATCAACACTTACGCGCCTCTGTGACTGCTCCTACTTTTGTATTTACCCAGATCAGCTTAAGTTTTTGATAAATTTAACATGCATTAATATATTCTTCGTGTAAACGAATATTATTACTTGCATTCATATAACAATGTAAGCCATGCAGAATCACACATCAATACAATATTAAATCATAAACCCATTATTCATTATAACATAATTGCATTCATTCATAACAGAAGTAAATAGACAAAACACAAATATTTCTAGAATAATCTCTTTATTGATACTTCAGTTCTGCTTACAGACTCAAGACTACCCCGCGCACTCAGTTGCAGACTCTACTCTATGCCTTTGAGCACTCAGCTGTAGAGCCCCTCTTCTACTCTAAGACTCTTTTCTCTTCATTTCTAATGACCAATCACCTTCGTCTTCATCAATGTCTCATGATGAATTGCCTTATATTCTCTAAGATTCTCCTTTTTATATAATCCCATGGTCTGCGAACGATGGGTGGATCTACAAAAGCTTACACAATTTACATAAAAGAAGGGTAAAACCATTTATGACACTTTAACATCTACGGGCTCCGCAACCACAACTTGCAGAGACTTTACACTTTACATAACAAAACTTGGGCTTTTGCCCCAAAATTGACCTTAGGGGACCATGTCCCAACACTAAGTCTGGGTCAAATCTTCTTAGTAACCAGAGAGATAGGTTATTCACTTGCAGGTTGTGCTCAGTTGAGAAAAGAAATTGTAATATATCTCTATTCATCATATTAATGCAAGAAGGCATTGGGGGTTTTAGTAGTTTTCTTTCCCCAAGAAAAATACTATTTGCATTTGTGTGATTTCTTATTGCATGTTTGCTATTTTTGTTCTAAATTGTGAATTAATGTTTGCAAAGCAGTAGAGTATGTTTTTTTCTTGTGATTTTGATTAAAAATTCATTAGTAGTTGCAAATATACACCATAATTTCTACATGTTATTAGAGCCAGATTCACATTAGAGAAGGAATTTCAAAGTTTTTTCTCAAGAGGTTTGAATTTGGAGTTTAGTGTAGTAGGATCTATTCAAAGCCGAGAAGATGGATTTCAATGGACTAAGGCTAGAGTATGCCTTGGAAAGAACCTCTAATTTTGTTTCATGGAAGGATCACATGGAGGAGGAATTGGATGAGAATGGATTGCTAGAATATATCAAGACAAATGTTGCAAAACCAATGAAATCTGATGTTCGTAACCTTTCCCGGTGGAAGAAAGATGTAGATAGAGCTAGGAGGATCATCCTGGAGGGTGTGAGAGACCACATATCCTCCAAATTACATGGAAAATAGACTCCCTTTTCTATGTTGAAGACCCTCAATGAGCTATTTGGAAATATAAATGAAGTTAGGAAACTTTATTTGATGAACAAATTGAGGATTGAAGACAAAGGGTATAAGGCAGTCTTCAGAGATGAGAAGGCCTACCTCAAGCATCTTTCTTCATGTCAAATCAATAAATTTGGTGTCAGGATGAAGAGACTCTACACATTATAGGAAGATGCATGCACAACCATGAGGAGAAAGGCATAAACTATAGATATGGTGGTTGAGAGGGAGCATGTTAGACCTCTCAACATGTAGCCTCAAAAGGAACCTCAGGAAGTTGTGGAGCATCCACAAATGGAGAGGTAGAGAGGATAAAGTGTGGAGACATGCACTAAATCATATACCTCTATTAGGGGGACATTTTGAGCCAAGTTGATGGAGGGATCACATGCAACTATACCTCCAGGAGTGAGGTTTAGTGTTGTAGATCCTTAGTCCAAGAGTTGCAGAAATTTGGGCAGGGTCCATTAAGGTGTTCTCCTCATGGATCATTACCTTGCTATGGGGGACCATAGTGTTCAGTAGAAAGAGGATTAATGTCAGTGATATATTGAGGAGTGCAAAGGAGTGTTGAAAGCAGAGTAGGAGGCTCAGCAGTAGAGTCAACAACAACACAATTTTCCCAATAGATAGTTGCAGACATAGTTGATTCAGTATTTTTTTAGATGCTTCTCACTTGTAGATGTTCTAGTAACAATAGAAACAATGAGAGGTGATGCATGAAGTAAATTATACAGGTGCGGGATAGGGGTGGTTGATAAAATCCCTTTCTTGTTGAGAGGGAGTGTTGAAAAATGCAGTAAGAAATTCTCAATTGCTTTTGCCTTGATTAAATTGAGAAAATTTGAAATTCCACATCAGTAGACAACTTGTAAGAGTTAACTGAGGTGACATGGATCTTGTCACTCAATTAGATAAGCTAATTCAATTTGGGGGCATGAATTTCAGTTATATGTAGTGATTCCTAAATTTTAGGAGCCAAGGTTGAGTTAATTTCAGTTCTAATCAGTTAAACTAGCCATAACTATTAATAGAACTAGTTGGTGGTCAGTTAAGTAGTGGGACATTAGTCTAACTCATTGATCATCTACTTAACTAATAAATCAACTAATAATTAGCTCATGCATGCAAATAATACAAGTTTCCCAGTTGTGGTGGAGTTTTGAAGGTAGTTCACTAGCAATTGTAAACTAGTTGAGTGTACAAGTGTTGCATGAGGTTAGGTGATTGACTTTGGGGAATTGCACAAGCATTTTGGAGGAAATTCCTAATTAATAGGGGACTATTTCCTCAAGAATTGTGCAAGCAAATAGGGGCTCAAGCAGAGGCAGATATTGACTAAGTTTGGGTCAGATATTCTCAGTGAGCAGAGAGATAGGTTATTCACTTGCAGGATGTGCTCAGTTGAGAAATAAATTATAATACATCTTTATTCATTAGATTAATGCAAGAAGGCATTGGGGTTTTTTAGCAGTTTTCGTTCCTTGGGAAAAATATTATTTTCATGTGATATTTCTTATTGCATATCTAAGATTTTTGTTCTAAATTGTGAATTAATATCATTAGAGCAATAGAGTAGGTTTGTGCCTTGTGATTTTGATTAAAACTTCATGAGCAGTTGAAAATCTACACCATAATTTCTACAGAATGTTACTGAAATATTTTGGTAGGATATCAGTGTAATCCAAGATAATTCTATATTTAACAAAGGAAAATAGTATTGGTTAGTGGCTTCTTCTACTGGACTATTCTATCATCCAAGCTTATGGTTTTTAAGGTGAACTATATTTTTTTCCCAAGTTCATCCCTTCCCAACTATTTTCTTTGGAACTTGCTAGGCAACAAATACATCTTAACGAGTTTCATTTTGTTTCAAGAAATAAAAAAGGATCTTATTGTGACATCTTTTGCTATAGGTCCTTTAATGATCAAACATAAAACTATTTTGAAAATTATAGAAAGGGAATTATTAGTTTTTGGTCTTGATAAAGATATGTCTTGGTGGTTTGATCCTTTCCAAATTATACCAAATGCAAGAAAGTTGGTTGGTTTGGTTGTATATGTACATGACTCAAAATTTGAGCTTGAGAAACTAGTTAATATTAATTGTTCTTCTCTGAGTGATATAAATCCATCTAAAATGTAGGTATCTGAACTGGCCATGGATCATCTAACTTGTGATAAGAAGGGTGTTGGAAACTAGATCACTACTGAGAGGGGGGGTGAATCAATAGTGTGGAACTTTTCAACTTTTTTCTTTGATTACTTAATATTTTACACCATGCACAAACTGAAACAAAAAACCATAAATCAAAGCACCAAATAAATATGTAACTATAAAAATCAATCACACAATGGACATAAAGATGTCTGGTGGAAAACCCTCTCTAGGGAAAAATACCATCTGTTGTTGTTGCATTGCCCCAATTCTATTATATCAAGCAAATTATTTATATAGAGTTATACATATTTCTACTCTCAAATGGAGATTGTTTCTCAAGAGGATATATAGACTACTATCTGCTAAAGGCCAACACGACCAACGATCATCGCCCCGTTACTCCTGAACTATCAACGACTCTGTAGACTCTGATCCGCAAAAATATACTACAACCAACAAGCCTCACCCAGTTTCTACCAAACTATCCAACCACCATTGGATTTGATAAATCTGCTCTCTTTTATCGATTTCGCCCGAGTCCTCCAACTCTTCACCTCTATGTGTTTTTCATGTCAAAATGTTTTAGATTGGAACCAAGAATTTCTCAAAATGAGCTCTGTAACAACATATCTTCAAAGCAAAATAAAAATATGAATATCCAACTCCAAATACTACACATGCAGCAACACCATCTCTCCAAACACTACTCCAATCAACACCTCAACATATCATGCACTCCATAATCATAAAATTAAAACAAGATTGAACTCACTGCTGCTACCACTGCAAACTGATACAAAAATTATGCATACTATTGCTGACACAGTTTGCAATCTCTTCACTAAGCTTACTGTCACTCAACACATACTCAACAACCAACCGTACTAACAATGAGCTTTCTCCAATATATGGATGAACTGAAGTGATCAAATCAATAATTACAAAGAACTACCAAGCTCAACAATCCTATTCATATGCTTGATTTGATACAGATTCGTCTCATTGACTATATCAAGTCACTAAATCCATTTTCCTTTTGATATTTTCAATTTTGGTCAAATTCTAGAGGTCCCACAAACTTTTTTGATCATAAACTAGAAAGCTTAGATCAAGGATGTCACCAAAACAAAATATTAGCTCAATGACACAAGGAATGCAGAGAAATTTTAGTGAAAAATCCATAGTTGCTCCCTTATCACTATCCTGCATGTGACATGAGCTATAAATACTCCCTTCATCCTTCCTGGCCAACAATTGGAGCCTAAAATCACTCCCTTGATCCACCCTCCATGCGAATGGGGCCAAAAATGAGGGAAAGAATCAATTCTTCAGTCCATAACCTCTTCCACTTGTTGGAACATCTTCCTCAACTCCTGAACACACCTCCAAACCTCTACAATGGGTTTGCAACTAATGAAATAGGCTAAGAACAAGTCGTGACATGCTAGACATATTCTTCCAACTTTAGCACTGACACCAACACCTCTAGCTATTCAAGAAGCAATCTCAACATCTCTGACACCTGTAACAACATCTCCATCACCTATATGAGCAACCTCAACACCTACAGGGCATCCAAGTGTCTCCAAACTGGGAGAAGCACCTCCAACACAAGCAAGCACAACTAAACATATGTAGCAACAACTCCAATACTTCCATCACATGTAGAAGCATATGCAATACTTGTACCAACACTCCAATCACCTGCAACAACAACATCTACCATCAACACAACATGAGAAACTCTCCAACCTCCTGCAGCAACAACATCTCCAATCACAACATATCAACCACAATCCAATCATCACATGTGGATCCATCTCCAAGTTAGCAGCCACAACATCATCTCCACTAGGTCATGTCATAACTAAGTTGACATTGATGCTAACTATACAAGACCATCACACCAAGCATATATCACACATACACATGACAAGAAACACCTCCAACCTATTGACATCAATTCAAACACTACAATGCCAACAAAGGGTCCTCTAAATCAAATTACATATGCATCAAGTCAGAAAGAAAGAAGGGAAGATAATTCAGGCATAAACTTATATTGTGATTGATAACTCGCAAGGTAACCCTCCTAAGATGAAGGAAGATGAAATTAGTCCTAATGAAACACAATTGTCAATAAATACAATAAAGGATAGTATCGATGATGATAAGTAAGTGATTATGTTCCAAAGAACCAATGATGAATTGTTAAAACAACTGGAAGATACCTTGGAAGAAACTAAAGCAAAGGACTCTGGAGAGCAGACTATATCAGTTGATAATAATGTAACTATTGAAAATCTTATAAAAGATAGAGGTAAAGAATGAATTTTAGTCTCTTAAGAAACTAAAGTCACAAATGATGTTGTAATGAAGGAAATGGCTTCGTTTACAAGGATGAAGTTTTTATTAAAAAATGAATTTGATAATAATATGTTCAATTTGACTGTCTATCAGCCAAGAATAGATGAAAATGCACAATTACTTGGTTTCAAATCTAATTCCATTAACATAAACCTATCCAAAGTTAAGTATAATGGTATAGTTGATTCACATAGAAAAAGGTGTGAGGTAGTGGCCAAGAGATTATTGGAATCTACGACCAATAATAAAATATATCAAACCTTTATTTCCAAGGTCTGAGCATAGATCAATCATGCTAACATTGTTGTTAAGACTAGAGTTAATCATATAAAGGACCTTGAAGACAGAATAATCAAAAAATTAGGCATGTCGAAAGATGGTTCGGTAACTAAGAAATTAAGTATGGGGGTTTACACAATGCATTATTTTAGATATCATTTTAGGATTCAATTGCGTTAAGTAAGTCAGAGCGGAAGTGATGATTGACGCTATGTGATTCATTTCACTAGTTTCAATCCCACTTCTTCACCCTTGTGAGCATCACCCGATGCAATGAGTGCTAAGTGAACTATTAAAAAAATATGAGAAATTAGTTAGTTACGACTACCTCTCATGGAAATGGCCATACGTGAATGACTTACTTAACGCAGTTGAATCCCAAAATGATATCTAAACTAAGAAATCGTAGGAAGTTAAAGACAAAAAAATCAAGAGTTTAAGGTTGAGTATGAAGAATCCATATTACAATATGACTAACTTGGTGGAAACCTTTAAATGAAAAGATGAGCAAAACATAAATTTGTAAGAAATAGAAAAATCATTCACTATAAGTGATGCTCAATGCAAAGAATTAAAGGAAAAAAATGACAAGTTGAATAAGGAATCAAACAAATAGGAAAAAAGATACATGGATGAAATAGAAAAGTATAAAAATAATCTTGATACATCCTTGAAGGAAGATTCATCAGGAAAGGTGGAACCTGATAATGTGAAGCTATATGAAGCCAAAATTGATGAAATAGAGTATGATTTAAAAGAAAAGAAACCGGAAAGAGAAGAATTAGAAAAAAGTTGGAATAATTAGATCGAATAAAAAAATAGTCATTGAAGGATTGCAGGTTATCTCAGCGAATAAGGAAGAATAAATTCAATCTATCTCTGCAAAAATGTTTGTCATATTATACTTTGTAATAAGAGACCCTAATGGAGGCTAATGACAAAATATAGGATATGATCAATGAGAAAATCCTTCAATTGGGGCCATATGCCAACATCTTAGAGGAATGTGAAAGGAAAATAATTTTTAGTTTGAATATAGATATTAAGAAAATGAGTCCTAAAGTCAAAGAAAGATTGAAACGTTTAGATTCAGTCATTGATCATATTAAATCTTTGATAGATCAAGATTTGAAATCACTAGATCTTTTTGATAGGGACGACTGCATCATAGCTCTCACAAAGGTCAAACAAAGTAAAAAGCTAATTCAAGAAATGAATGATCAGATTTTTAAAGCTATGGGAATCATTGATAAGATTAAGGTCAAATGGAACTATATATAGAGGTTTGGTATCCCATCCCTCTGGACAAATATAGGTTGGATACTTGGAGAACAACCTTTCCAGGAAGCATTAAAAATGGTAAGTCGAGACTTTATAGCTTTCTCTCATAATGAGGAAGGCGCTCTCTCTATCCAGGCAGTCATGGATTGCTTTCTCATGAAATTCAATATCATAACACTCCTAGATAAAATGATACATCAAAGAATGACTACCATGTACCAAATCAGATCAGAACTCATTGACGCTCGGTCAAAGCTCAAAAACCTATTGTGGGTATCGAATCTTGATTGGAATAAGTTAATGAAGTTTAAAAAGGGATTTGAATGAACTACTATTCTTGCATCAGATCTGCATACCATCATGCCAATCCCACCTTTGCAGTCTATTATTGAACAAATTAAGGATTCAGATATAGAAGCCGCAACTATCTTTCCTAATCCTAATAAGAAAAACATGTTGATTATGGAGATTTCAGAACCAGCTATAATTTTGAAGAAGACATCAAAAGTTGCCAAAAAACTCGCGAAGAACAAGAATGTTTCTCATAGTTAAATTTGTTTTATGTTATTTATGTTATTAACTTTCCAGTTACAAAGACAATGATCTAAAATTTTGTATATAATTACCATGTTTCTCATTTGAGGGGGATCAATTTTTGAGGAGAAGAAATCTATTTTTTAGTGTTTTGAATTCACCTTATGCACTAACCAATCATGATGATTTTATGACATTGTTTTATGAATTTTTTTTGTTTGTTTGTAAATTTGTCTATGATCCTCCAGACCTGACCTGTGGCTTGAGGAGTCGTGACCGACGGGCATCTAATCCGTCAAAGTCACCCAGGGATTGCACCTGGGTTGGGCCACACCAACCCTAAGATGACTATATTTTTTGTCATGTCTCCTCTCCCTAGCATAGGACACAACCACCCCTCATGAGGTTTGATCTTGGGTCACCTTGCTGATGAGGCCCATAACCAGTTGTGCTAGTAATACTTGACTTGTTTTATGAAATTTTGAATCTAACGAGTCTCTACAATTTTATTTTTATTTTGTGTGATCATATGTTGATTTATGTTGTGGTTTACATAACTGAATTGATCAATTGTTGAAATCATTATATATTACTTAATCTCATTTCCTCTCAGATATAAATATTATTAGGGGTAATTTAATTGAGTCATTTACGTGACCTGTTGTTAATAGAATTTCAAACGCCTGACATTGTCATTATATTACGACAATTCATGCAAATATATTTTACATCAGTTGTATGTTTTCTCTATTTCCTTTTTTTATTTGATCTACTTATGACTTAATATCTATTGTCAAGGCAATATTTAACCTAACCAATAATATGTTGTTTCATCCTACAAGGGATTTATTTATCTAATGATATTATATTTTTAGTGGATTCTCATTTTCTTAATGTCATTTGTGGAGCAATTCACATGTAGTAATACTTGATATTATGCTTTTCACACTTTTCATTGCGATAAGTTATCAGTAAAGGAATATAAGCATAGCTTGTTTTATCTTTTCATTTTCTTATTTAGAATTAGATTGTTATGTTTCCTTTTTAATTTTGTGAGATGTTATTTTCTTATTGCATGATTTAGGATTTAATTTGAAATCAACGGTTATGTGTAATGTGTGAGTTTTCTCCACCTGTAAGATTTACCATTCTACACCTCTTTTTATGATATCAATAATTTGTTCATATGCATATATTTTGCTATACCCTCCCCTATATTTACGCACTATTACAAGCTCTTTAGGGTAAACATGATACGGGAGTTACGATGACATGACCCAACCTCCAAGTTCTAGTTATGGAATTGGGGCCTTCAAACCATAAACTTATTGATACCTCTCAGGAACACCAAATCACTGAGCCCTCAGCAAACAAACATTGGTGATCAGACACTGGGCTATAACTTCTTTTTAACTGAGTACAAATCTTAATCGCACACATGCCAAGTTGTGTATGTGACTAGAAAGATCCAGTTGCATGCACAGGCCTTCCTCCATGAGCTTGTAGTAAAAAATTTCCAAAACTATGCCTATGACTACGAAATTGGTGCCACATTTTCAAGACTAACCTACAAGCGACTTCCCAAAATTTGCCAGAACATTCTAGAATCAATTCTAAGGAAATCACAAGTCTATACAGGCTATAATAGGTTCAGAACTTGCCCAAACATACCAAACATGTGATAACCATTTCGTCAAACATATGGTAAACATATTAATTGCAGGTCATGAATGCATATTTTATGATTGTCACATTCACTTCACTAAAGAATCATCAAGATGAATCGCTTCCCTCTCAATATATTTTCATTAACACTTGTTAACCCATACATTCATATAACTATATAATAACTTATTGAATCATGAACAAGATCCATAAAAAGAGTACATCAGTTAATCATGCCTATAAACAACATTTAACCATATTGAAGCCATGACAAACCAATCATAAAATCAACACAATTTCCAGTACATGTACTCATTATTCTCAACGGGAATCAATACAGAAATACTTATGCAAATGCCAACCAAGTCAGGGACTTCCACATACCACTTGACCTAGATTGGCCTGAACCAAATATTTCTTTCAATCAGCCACACTTGTGTCATATTCAAATCATGAATGTCGGATCTCATGGGATAAACCAAAAAAATAACTAAGGCTTCTAAAGGCTAAACCACCTCAACCCTCAGCCATAGTGATTTCACCTAAACCGGTCCATAAACCACCAAACTAACACAAGCTTGGATGCCTCAATATTTCTTCATCATACCTAGAGGAATTTTGTTATCGCCACCCACTTATCAAGGACTTCCTGAAGATAATCATCTCTACCCCCTACCCTTTGGACTTTCCTAGGACCACCTCACCCAGATCCAAAATCTTCCAATAATCCAAAGCTCAACCAAGAATGAATACCATCACACCATGACTATCCAGGAAATGGCAAGGAAAAGCTTAAACCATTATTAATCTAGGAAAATCCCATGCCAATGACAACAAATAATCATGTAAACCAAGTGAATGCACCATGCCTTCAAATCCAAATAAGGAAATAAAACATGCAACGTGTTACTTGCAAAATATTATTGTTGTAATTTCTCTTCCAATTTTCTTGTTGTAGCTACTTTCCTTTTCTTTCTTGTTTTCTTCTTTCTTGTCCTTTGGTTCCTCTTCTTGTCCATTGCTTTCTCTCTATTTCCTCTTAGAGCTCTCTTTTTGAAATTGGTCCAAAGCTAAAATTGAAAAAAAACTATGAATTCTTTATCTAATTCCTTTTATCATTAATGTCTAGTCTCTTCCTTTCCTTTTCATTTTTCTTTTATTTTCCTCCAATTTCTCTCTAATTTCCCTTGTATACATATTTGTGTCTCTTCATCTCCATTTTCTCCTATTTTCCTTTATTCTTTAATTAATTGTCATTTATTGCCTCTTTTCCTTTGTCAATTCCAATGCCAATGCCAATTTCCATAGCCATTAATTAACCACAAGTGATACCCACTTTAATGTTTTTCCTTCCATTCAACTTGGAAAAAATTTCCCATGAGATTGGTCTTATTTTTTCCTTTATAATGTACTTTATTACATGAAACTTTTACGTGGGTTGTTGCAAACCCCTCCCCCTTGGGGGAACACCATCCTCAGTGTTCTATGACACCTATGACCAGAAAACCACTGAAAACAAAATGTACTACTTATTGGAGCTTTATAACACAACTCGTTGCAATATTTGCAATGATATCTTGCTAAAAAGCAACACAAACATACCACTTATTGGAGATTTATAGCACAACTTATTGTGGAATTTACAATAACGACCATACATGTATATACATATATAAAAAACAACCATACTTATTGCCTCGATCTTGTTGTGGAGACCACCTAGCTCGACCTGTAAAGCTAGTATGTTAGCAACGCTCTGCACCGTGGCCTGTTGCACTTCCTTGACCAATTTCTCTGTCGTCGGGACTTCCACTACTAGGCTCATTGTCCTCTAATTTTGTTGTAGTAACTTTATATTTTCCTGAGGTGATAGAGTAAGCTCGCAAGATTCCTCTATCCATGGCTATAATCGGGCCTTTAGAAGGGCCTCTTTCCTCTGTAGTTCTTCTGTCTATGCTTGCAGCTACTTGCCTTCCTACAATTTTACGAGGCATTGTGTTGACGCCAAAGTGCGCGCAGTCACTCAGACTTCATTATACTTCGTTGTGTTTCCCTGACATATGTTTTAAGCCTCGGCAAGTTCAGGTCCTCCTGCAAATTCATCCATAGCTCCATGGCTTAATCAAACATCATTGCACAGTCTGTGACTACGATATCCAATGTGCCCATATTTTCTCTGATCACTGCTCTGCGTTGCTCCCAAAACTTTGGCTATGTAGTTGGCTACAAGTTCAATTATAGTTATGAGATTTTCATTTGAAAATAGAAGGTAACTCTGCCAATATTGTCCTTCGACACATGGGTCACAACAGCCAATTTTCTAACTTTTACTGTAGCTACGACATCCTCCAGGATGTTCAACTTAGGGATTGTCTTACATGCCTTCTCTATGGTTGTCTCTAGGATTTGACTTCGCACTTGCAGTTCCTCCTTTTCCTTCAGAGCCTGAGCTTTATCTGTGAACATCTGCTCATTATTAACCTTAAATTTACTTATGGCTGCGACGAAGCGCTGCTCTCTAATCCTTAACTTGTCCAACACCCCCTGATGCAACACATGGAGGGTTTGAAGTGATAGTACAGCCAAGTTGACTCCTATTTCCTTCACTATACTTAATACAGTACGGTCCTCCTCTGACTTCGTGTGAACAAACCCTTTGGGTAAAGGTATGACTCTGAGGTCCAAAGTCCATTCCAGCTCTGCTACTATCCCACTTCCTTGTGCCAGGCTCGTTTTCACCCCACTTTCTTGCATAACACTCACATGAATCTTGCCGGTCTGGATCTGTAGCTCATGCAGATCCTTTTGGACTCCCCCCACCGTCTGCATGTATTGTTGCTCGAACTTCCACCACAATGCTGTTGTGGTATCTCTGAATTTGTCTCTGATCTCACCGAGATCCCCTTTTATAAGGACCATCGGGTTGATGTGCGTCTACTTCTCAGATTTATGTTGCTTTTGAGACCCAACATTCTGCTCCTTTCCATGCTTCTTTACTGTGAAGGGAGTGCTCTGCTCCTCTCCACTGCCTCCTTCCTGTCCTAAAATTTCTTGCTCATCTATATGTTGTGAAGCTGATTTTTTTACTTCTTCTGTATCTATGCGTTATTTCTCTACATGCTCTTTCACAACACGCTATTTATTATTGCATTCCTTCACAGTGCCTTCTTTTTCGGTAGTTGCCTTGTTAGCGACTTCTTTCTTCTTTTGCTCAGCTAGAGCCCTCGCTGCCTTATGTGTTGCCTCTTTTCGCTTCTGTGCAGTAGTCGAATGCGTAGTAGAGCTCTTAGTGCCCTTACTGGTACCTACCCCAAGATCCATGGGTGCCACTCCGCTGGCCAACTCCCCACGATCTCCTATACATTTGTTGCAGATACTAAATATGGAAGCTTGTGCCATATGTGCTTTGGGTCCTTCCATGCCCTGATGGAAACATTGTGGAAATCGGCCTTGAACTCCATGAAGGTCATCAATTGCTCGAACAAGGTTGGGGACAACCTTGGCCACTGAATGATAACTGTCCTTAGGTCCATCTCCATCAAAATACAGAAAATTTTTGATTCCTTAATCCACTCTAGATCCTTCGTTGTCAACAGCGAAGCAAAATTCGTTGCCTCTGGTAAGTCTTCTGGCTGCGAGAGAAAATGACTATCCTTTGGTAATCTCCATGTTACTAATACAATAGAAAACAAAAGCCACACATAATGGAATGACTTTCTCTCTTCCTGAGCTTCACGATAGTTTGAAAGGAACTCCTTGCACAAATACTTTGCCCAATTGTATTGAACTCCTTTCACGCACTGGGAAGCCATTGAGACAACAGGCACCAAAAATTCATCCGCGTGGCATTCCCTCATGATATTTCCTGCAAGTATTTGGGCGGAAAACTACATTACGTGGTCCTGAATAGAGTGGATAGAATATCTGCGCGACTTCTTTATGAGGCCATATTCTACCTTCATCTTGTCTGTTAACTCCTTCTCTCCACTCTTCCCTCCAAACTCCTTGTCAAGGTCCACCCCTTTGTAGGGTAGCTTTGTGATATGATGAATTAACATGTCTATGATTAGGATGGACTCCCCAATCCATAGGCACCCATCGTGCACCAGTACGAGCAGCTAGCGCACACACACTATGTTGATTATTGACCTATGAAAATGTGGCATGCAGAGAATGTGCAACAACCCAAACCGCTCAACACCTCTGACCCTCTTCATGGGTTCCAACCACGTAACCCCAGTCTCTTCGTAATAAATATTCATCATGTAGTTTTTAGTCACCAAATGCGAGAATTTCTCATGTTTCGTGAGATTCCAATCTTCCATCTTTAGCACTGGAATGCGCGCTAAGGGTGTTCCTTCAAATTCCACTTATTCAAGCAGTAGGGGTGTGAAAACCATGAATTTTCTAGAATCAGGGTCCTTTGTGACTTTCGTTTTTCCCTTCCATGGAGGGATATACTCTGAGAGTTGTGTAATAGGCTCACCCTCCTTAGCATCTAATTCATCCACACCTTGGAATTCTTCCTCCTCTAGATCTACCACTTTCTCCTACTGTTTATCATTTTTCTCCTTCTGTCGCAGCTCTAGGGTCTTCCTCAATGAATGTCCCACCGACATCGGTTTCTTTTGTTTGTCTTTTGTAGTTGACTGCTTCGGCCTAGGCAACGTCGATGCCGTCGACACAATGGTTTTAGATTCCATATTTGATATCTCAGGGCTTGCTACGTCAGATACAATAGATTCAAAAATCACAGCTTCTACAGGATTCGTGGCAATCATTTGCGCAAGGATGACCTTCTGGTTCAACTCAGGTAAGGCTGCAAATCGTGGGCTTAACACAAAATCCTCCCAAAATTGATGACTCATAAGCCTCAAATAGAAAATAACCCATACAACTCTCAGAATGCAAAGTTTTCTTCGGTGGACCAACATGCTCAATTTATAGGAGGATTTGAATTCAAATTCGACTGTTCCCCCCAATTTTTGATCATAAATGCATCTTTGGCAGCATATCTCCAAATATTTTCTCCATAAATGGCACCTACCCACTCCTCCTAATTGAATTTTGGCCATCAAATCATGAATAGTAACTCCAATGGCTACTTTTGGACCCATCTGCGTGTTACCATCCTCCATGGCGCAGTTTCACCCGTCACAATCTTATCTTCTGTCACGCAGCATTCTTACCATGTGTTTCTCTTCTTTGGATAGTGTAGTTTATACTCCCACAATATCTTGCAACTACTTGGATTACTATGATTGTCCTACTACCATATAGTCATTGTGCAGGGGTAGGATCCCCTATGTACAGCTTTAGCCTACTTCCATTCACTTTCCCAAGAAATAGTTCTCCATTCAACTTCGCGAGTTGAACTACGCCACCATACGTGATCTCCTTAATGACATATGGCCCCAACTAGTGCATTTGAAATTTCCCTAGAAATTTGGTGAATTTACTATCATATAACAAAACTAAATAATCTTTCTTAAAAGTGCACAGCTTAATATGCCTATCGTGCCATGTTTTCTCGCGTTCCTTTTTCACTTGTTGGTGAGATCCTGCAAGAAAATGGTCTTCTTCTAACTCCATGATATGCACGAGCCGTTCCTCCAAGGTCTGGCGATCTGCCTGTTACGGGTCTATTTTGGCACATCACTCCCATCATTTAGATCAATACTTTTAGGGCTCATCAAACCCTAATTCAGTTGCTACATGCCCTAGACAAGTCATCACATTGAATGTCATCATTCCTGAGAGTTTCCCGACTTGAAGACATCTTGAAATGACTCCTTGAGGGACCAACGTAGCCTTGGTCAGGGGTAAGTGCATTGCAAGGCACTTAGATCCATTCAAGCTTGCTCTACAGAGCACCTAGGCCCACTTCGACCTGCGCTGGGCAAGATTTATTGAAATCTTCAGGGTTATGGGAATATTCTTTCAATCTAGATCATTCTAGAAGATTCCCACCTCTTATCCTCTCCTATGAGCTCAAAATTGGATAGGGAATGAATCAAATAACCTCCTATCCTCTAATCCCTTCATTTATGGAAACCAAATCCCAAATTGAAAAGCCATTCAATGCCCATTTTATAACAAAATGTGGGCATGGAATCCCCCCACAGCAAGTTTTGGGGTTCAAAGCCCAAGTTTTGGTCAAAGGTATTGTAAGACTCCACGAATTGTGGGTGCAGAGTGCGAAATATAGGATGAGTCATACGATTTTCCACCCTAAAATATTATAATGTAATGTAAAGTCATGTCAGCCTATCCATGGTCTGCAGACCATGGGAGTGTATAAGTAGAACGAAGTTCTAAGTTGTAAAGAGGGGAATTAAGAAAAAGAATAGGAATGGTTCAAGCATAGAAGAAGAGTCTAAGGGTACCGGGTCGTAGTAGTAGGAAGAGGCTCTGCAGCTGAGTGCGCAGAGGTCTAGTAGAGTCTACAGCTGAGTGCGTGGACCCTTGCAGCTGAGTGCGTAGGGCGGTGTCGAATTTGTAAGCAAGATTGAAGAGTAATAAAAGAGAAGTTGATTCCTATTTCTGTGTATTTGTTGTGCATTATATTATTTATGGTTGTGTTTTTATATGTATCGCGCGCATTGATATGATTATTGAATATGCTATAATAACCATAACTATTACACAAACAAGTTAAGTAATCGGTTAAGTAGCAAGAGACTTGGGTATTATACGAGTCGCGCCCCGAGTAGGGCTGCGCAGAAGCCGCACCGTAGGTTGCAAAGGGATCGCAAGTGTGCGTAGTGCCAGGTCAGACCGCGGACCTCCCGAAGCCCATCAGACATCCCAAGGGTGCGGAAACCTGGTTCTAGCACCCTCCCATACTACTTTGAGTGAGACCTTAGTCCACACTCCGCCGACTATTGCCGAAAGGGCTAGTATTACCAGGATTTGCTTGGTTAAATCACCTCCAAACTTGGGTTAGGCCCATACAAGCCAACAAATGGTTCCGTTGCTGAGACCAGGATCTGCATAAGGGATGTTTGATGTCTTGCCACTGGAACCCAAAAAAGAAAGAAATTAAAGAGTGGTTGGACAAGAAGATTCATGAGTTCACGACACAGGAAAACAAAACTCTTTGAGCATCTAAGGAACAGTGGTTGGAGCGCTACTTGTATACAGAAATCCACAAAATTTTCTTTGCATCATTTCCTTCTGAGATGTATGAGTGGATCGTGAAGTTAGTAGACAACCAGGGAAGGTGTAGGCTCGACAAACCAACAGTGTGGACTCCAAAATTAGTGCACAGACTAGAAGCTTTAGAAGATAAGATTGCGCGAGCTGTGGACCATTGGCTCAACCAGATAATAGGAGGATTTATCACCGAGTTTGCGGTAGACACGACCATTACCTACAGTGAGGTAGAATGACGTTTTCTCAAGGGACTGTGAGGTAAGTATATTAAATCTTTGAACACTTGGATTAAGATACTATTGTGTGAAAAGCAGGTTATGCGAATAAATTAATGTTTGGGACTACACGGAGCGGAAAGATCTATAAAAGTGGAAGTAGTGAAGAATTAGAAAACAATCCCTTAATTTCACCCTCGTGGGAGAGTGAGGACGAGCTCGCAAAGATTTCTCTGAAAAGCATGGTCAGTTTGATAAGGCAGTGAATTCTGTGTTTACCACCTCCACCCAGACCACCACCCACTTCACCTCCCTCACCTCCATCTCCACCCACCCTACCTCCACCACCTCCACAGTTTAGTATGGTGAGCGCGATGAAACTACTAGTATTCAGAGGAGTAGGGAATGAAGATCCGGACCAATTCTGGTTCATGGTAAGAGCAGTATTGGAAGCACAAGGTGTCATGAATGACAATATTAAGAAATGCACGCTAGTAAGTGCATTACAGGATCGTGCATTGACATGGTATATCAAGCATTATGATGACTACCCAAACGCAGGAATTGCAGAAAACCAGGCCACGCTAAATAAGGAATTTAGCAGGCCAAAGTTAGAAACAAAATCAATCATCAGGTTTAAGGAGATCGTGATGCTCCTGGGTGAGACCCCCTGGGATTTGGACCAAAGGCTGAAGAGTACGATTCGAGAAGCCATATGATGTTAAAATATGCACATCATTGCGCATGGTTTGTGGCCTCACTTACGCCACACTTAACGATGGTACTGTCACAACAAAAACTTTCCACCCAGGCTGAAGCATTGGAGATGGCAATGAGGTTGCATGAGACCCCTATACAAGACCCTGGGTTGGGAGTCCAGAAAATCCATGTGCAACTGTAGAATCTGTGTCTAAGATGCAAAGTTTGAAACAGGACAGGACAACTTGGCTGGAGGTGCGCGAGGAAGTATGGTGCATAAAATGCAAAGGCCAAGGGCACGACAAGGACCACTGCCTAGGTTCCGCAAACTACTTAGTAGGGGGAGGGAAAATTCCATTAAGATCGGAGGCATAGTTGGGGCCGAGTGCGGCGTCTGCATTATGGTGCGTGATCTGCCAGATAGGAGGAAAACATACCACGGAAAATTGTCATCTATTGCAGAAGTATACGCAGACGTCCCAACAAATATTTTGTAATTTCTATAGGTTGGTAGGCCATGACAAATGCACTTGCCGAAGCTATGAAATAATGATGGATTGGACTCCTGCTTACAAGGTGTAGACCGAAACGCGAGCCCTCGACCTAAATGTAAGGATGGCATGCACTAGGTTTTAGGGGCATGGTCGGGGTCGAGGTGGAATGGGACCAGGAAGGTGTCGCGGACAGATAATTTGTTACAATTGCGAAGGGCTAGGGCATTATGCCCATGATTGTACGAACTTGACTAGGATATCATGTTGGTAATGTAATCAGTTTGATCATGAGGCAGAAGATTGCCCTTCACTGATAGTGAAGATGCGTGAAAAGGGGGTACTCCAGCCTCCTCTGACCCAGAATTTACAAATGATGAGGTCTAAACCACGCGAAGACCTAAATGTAAACATGATGCTCAGGAGTGGTATGGACACGGGAGATGATAAAGGGAAGAAGCCAGAAGACAGTGCGTGGGTTCATAAGGCTCCTAAAAAGGAACCCGAGTTTTGTAAGGTCCACTTCCATACTAAATAGAGATATTTTTTTTTTTTTTTTTAAATAAATCATAGCAAATACAACCAAAAGAGAAATGCATTGAAATTTCAAATTTATTCAGCACTGTCTAACACATTCCTGACACTCAATTCAGGAAACATATCATAACATTTACATACTTTTAACTAAGATCAAATGGTAATGAAATACATGTGTACCGTTCACCGGAAGGCGAGACTCCACTTGCTCTGTTGTTACTGGTATTCCCTTGTTGCCGGTCACCTCTGCGAGTGAATGATGACGTACTTGATCCGAATGCGAAGACCCACCGGTTAACCTCCCAGCCTACTCCTTGGGTACTCTTCTTCCCCTCGGACCCCCGAGCTGCAATGGGGTTGTACAATGGAGGAAAGCACTAGCTGGTAGAGGAGAGCACACCTTGGCTCAAGAGTCCCCTCTCTAAAATCCTCTACCTCACCAAACTCACTATAGCTTCGTAATCACTGCTCTGACATCATCTCATCCATCCAACAATAGGGTTCTCCAAAATCCTTTCTCCCAGCTTGCCCTTCTTTTGTAGGAGTCCTCATAGGTAACACTTGTCATGTCATGCATAATTAATTATTTTTTTATAATTCAATAGCTTGATTATTCACCCACCCATGTGTCACTCTCTCATCAAGGGTCTCCCAAAATTATTTACTTAAATTTTTATTTAAAACTAATATTTTCCTCACCTCAACAAGATTCCTATTTCTTCTCCTAGTTGTCTCTTTATCCCCCCTTTTTATTCCTTAATTTGTGTTCATTACTTAAAGTCAATTAATGAGTCAAGATTTGATCCCCTATCTACTCCCTAATTTAAATCAGGTTATCTCTTAGATGGATATTCTTATGTTGTTTGTTGCCACATGGATGTTCTTTACATTTCTCTAAATTTAATTTATTATTCTTATTTTAATTCACCTTCCTCTTTTCTTAAGTAGGTTTAATTAGTTTAGGATTAATATTTATCCTTACAATTATGTCCCTCTTTCCCCTTTTTACCTAATTAAACCACATAATCTTCCTAGTATTTTCTAACATGGGAAGGGTAGAGTTTTTAATGTAATCTATTTTATTTCTTCCTATGATCCTCTTAACCCAAGTTTTATTTTTGATTTAATTACCTCGGTTTCTAACATCATTTACCCTTGATGTGAATTTATCTAGCTTTCATTCCTTGATTATATCTATTATTTAATTTATTTTTAATGATTCCAAGGGTGCCAAGTTTGGTCGTGCCCTTCAAGAACTTCCCTTGAAGTTCCAAGGGTGCCACACCTAAAAGTTTATTTGTGATGCCAAGGGTGCCAAGTTGGTCGTGCCCTTCAAGAACTTCCGTTGAAGTTCCAAGGGTGCCACACCACTTGCTCTTCAAGCATTCAGTGACTACAAGGGGAAAATATAGGTGCAACATCATAGACCACTATCATCTCTTATGTTGCCTGCTATAGTGAGACTAATGGTGTCGGGGATCAAGGAATCTGCCTTGATGCGCCCCCCCTGGTAAAATCCTCATGAGCGACCCAACTTTGGGAACTGCCCTCATGGCATCGTGATCTTCAAGGCGAAGGTGTTTCAACCCTTCCAGCCCAAGTCACGGCGGGAGTGCTAGTGAGTGAGATCAGGGACACTGTCCCACCCCTCCCATGTAGTTTCATCCACCTGTACAACCCCATCACCCATATGTGAGTCATTCGGTCAAGCAACTAATATGTGCCTGCAACCATTAACACATCATCAGAATATAGTTAAACATATATGGCAGGTTTCAAAATTGACTTAGAATTTCAAAGATAAAATACTATAAATTTTCATCAAACCAGGTGTCATCAACTCGTCATATGTGAATGCCTCTGATGGTTTCCTGCCATACTCAATAATCATCTAGTAACAAGGTTCCTCAGTGTTAGTCATTGTCATAGTAGCATCATTAACATCACCAAGTCATTCGCATCATTGTTCATTGTGAACCAGAACTAATGCAAGTAGGTAACATAGGGGACACATCCATCATGGCTATTATCATCATAACATCAATGGAAACATACATATCCATCAAAGCTATCAACATCGTAACATCAATAGACAACATACCTGTCCATCAAAGCTATCATCATCATGATATCAATAGAGAGCATACATATCCTTTAGTGCTATCATCATCATAAATTCAATAGAGAACAAACATAACCATTTATGCCACAATCATCATAATATCAATAGAGAACGTGCATAACCATTAATGTTAGAACATACCTAACCATTAATACTATCATCACCATAATGTCAATGGAGAACATACATAAACATCACAATCACTAATAATAGAGTTATGTGTCCGGATTCCTCAACCTGAGGTCCTCAAAGAATAAAGTATCCAAGATAATGGCATATTAGGGTCAGGAAATTAGAGTGGGCACTACAAGTTTGACTTAGAACATGCGAAGGAGACATTCATGGAAGCTAAGAAGAGCTTCACAGAGGCCTCCACTTCAGGTAGTAAGGATCAACTAGAATCAGGGATGGATCCTTAAATGCTCACTACCTTTCTGGAGACATGAATGAAACTGCTGCGTGACAAAAAGGCAGTCAAAGGGCTACAGTAACTTATCACTAGGTGCGTGGGGTTAGGAGAACCGCACATGGTCCAAAAACTTGGAAAGCATGCATTGCGCACAGGAAGGGAGATGAGGTTGACTATGCAAATAGGTGAGTACGAAATGGATCAGGCAATCCTGGATCTGGGTTTAGATGTGAATGTACTACCAAAGAAAACATGGGAATGCATGGGCAAACCCGCGTTACAATGGTCCCCTATTTAGTTACGAATGGTGAACCAACAAAATATTTTGCCCATGGGAAGATTGCAAGGGGTGATAGTCGATATTGAAGGCGTGAGCGCGTAGGTGGATTTTGAAGTGATAGAGATTGTTGATGAAAAAAATCCCTATCCCACACTACTCATAATATACTGGGCTACCGATATGAACGAGGTCATAAATCTGAAGAAGTGCAAAATTATCTTTGAGAAAAAGTCATTATGCATAGTAGTACCCCTAGATCCAGCCGAAGGAGCGTGATACACTGAACCGGTGTACGACGATGATAGTGATGACGATCTTGACTGTATTTACAATATAACTATGCAAGGAGAGGATTGGGTGAATCCAACTGCAGATGGAAGGATTTCATGGGAGCGCGGAAGCTCCTGCACTTTTGATTCAGATGAAGAGATAGAGCGATGGTAGAATCAGCTGCATGAAGTAACAATGCTGAACTGCAACATGATGATCGGGTCATTGCGTTGCTTAACAACAGATGCAAGGGAGTTGTCGACATATGATGGATTGTCAGCGGTGGATGAATTTTCGAGAAAATTCAAAAGTACAGTACCAGAACAACAACGATTTGATGCATTGAAGTGGAAACTGCACGCAACACCCGCACGATGGTGGGGTACGCATCAAGGAACTTTTGAAGACTGGCACGGATGTAGAAGGATGATGCACCTACGTTTTGGAAAACCCTAGCTTCGAACAAAATCCAATCAGCTGGGGCGGAACAAATTGTGCGCCCACCTTTCCTGATGGGTACAGACATATGCTGTACAGTCCGCACAAGCGCACACCACCCCCAGCCTAGAGAATTAGAACAAGCCACAACAGCAGGAAAGGGGATGTGCATTAACAATTCTCCACGATGAGGCATTCCATAGGGTGCATGGAGTACTGAACTAGGTTCACCAGGCAAGACGAACTGATTGGGACCTGCGCGTGCCAATGGTTTGATGGGCCTATAGGACCATGTGCAAAAACCTGAGCGCGAAGATGATTCCAAAGGTGCGAAACAAAGTAGGAATTGAATTTTCTGAAGGGAGTACCAAAAGGAATCCACACATAATAACTCCCATAGTTATGACAGCGCGTGAAGACCAGGACGAAGGAATAATATATCTACATGAGGTCGACCATATAAGGATTTGGAAAGCCACTCGATGAGGGACCTTAGACTTCGCGGACTCGAAGAAGATCGGGTACGATTGAGGAAGAAAAGCATGTTGAAGGACGCTGAGATAAAAAGACTGGAAAATGAGGTCACACAAGCATGTCTTGTCGATAAACCAAGGATGACAAGGAAAGATACGGAGGATCATACCACTGCATTAGAAGATTATCACCGAGAATTTATGATTCTGCTACCATGGCTGAGACCGCACCTTACCAAACATAGTAACAAGGGGAGCACACCACATAGTATAAAACACATGGCGCCAACTGTCGCAAGGGAAATTGAGGAGTGTCCACGGACTATACTGGAAGGTGAATCAAACTCTCACACAGATGGTGTGACCACCTGACTAGCCATAGGGAGCACAGTCTCAATGCTCCAGACAGTTGAAAGAGAGCGCGGGACTCTAAAAGAGTCTGTTTGGGAATTGCGCGGTGAAGAAGGTGCACGCTGAATCAGCATGGTGCAAGGTTCACGCCCACGCACTGGGGGCTGCGCTGCCATGCAGGTAAACTGGGAAGTAATCGTTGACGTCACTATTCATGACGAGATGTCAAATTTAAGGCAAAAGGGAGTGGGTGGCGGGAAATTAAGACACGAATTAAGAGCTAGATTTGGGACAATCTGCCGCCAAGGATGCATTAATGACTTAGAAGTGGGGGGAATGGTAAAATTCAAATTAAAAAGATGCTATAAAACTCCCAAGGCTAGCCACGAGGCAAAACTTGTTCGTTTGAGATTTGAGCTATTACGAAGAGCACAAAGTGTTGATACCAAGCAGTATTTGAGCCCCCAAGTTCGCGAACAACCACAGACAGTTCGAACAAGATAACAACTACCAGGAGAGGTGTGGGTTTTGTAGAGAGTACCATCGAGGAAGCCGCATAGAGCCCTTGGACGCCGAGGCCCAAGAAGGATAAACAGGCAGCGGGACTAGTCCACATGTCCCTGCAAAATCCGTGGTTTGGTAAACTTTCCATGGAAGAAAAGGGCAAGGTTGTCAACATTGAGACAGATGATGAGGAGGAGGCACTCCAAGCTCTCATAGATGAGATAGAGGTGGATGAATAAATGGAAGAAGACATCTAGTCAGTGTGCACTGTAGCAAAACTACCCGAGTACGTTCCTCCGTGGAAAGGGAAAGCTAAGGTACCCAAGGATTCGGATGTTGATAAGAGTGCAGTCCAAACACCGCTCCTCCTAGATGGAATTCTGTTTGAGGGCTCGGCCCTGGCTGCGTACCCACAATGAAATTTGAAGACTGGGACCTCGCGAACAATGAAAAGTTCCCACATTTAGAGACTGAGAACCTCATGAAACAGAGCAAGGAGGGGTCAGTTACAGCACTAGAGCCACAGAAATGGCTGTGCAGTGTGGAGAAGGTCGGGCTACTGCACCTACTATGGATTCTACACTTTCACCATGAACCTGTCACGATCTTTGTCATCAGACAGCTGCTTTTCCTGGTGCAAGATGGGTACTTATGTATGGAAGAGCCTATTCCCACCACATTGGAGCTTATCCATAGGATTTCTCAGCCTCCCTGTAAGGGAAGGGACCTCGTGGAGATAGCTGGAAAAAGTGGAGATTTGGTGCTCGCAAGGCCATGAAGAAGAAGTAAAAATTGGAAAAGAAGAAGAGAGGCTACATAATCAGTAGCATTAAAGATAAAAGGATTCACATAGCCACCCAACTGCTGGCCGGGAAGGTGATGAGAAAATGTCGCGGAGATGAGGTACTAGCGCCGGTCGTTGTGCTGGGAGAACAATGCGCGGAGGGGGTCCAATTCAAATGGGATGAATTCCTCTACGAATAATTCCTAACCAACTACAAGGAAGCTCAGGATTAGGGCAAGACCTTCCACTAAGCGTGGTTGCTCTTGTCTATTTTATTGGTGATAGGGGAACTGCTTGAGGATAGTCAGTTCCCTCATATTGAACAGGACTTGCCAGAGGCCGTAAAATATGAGTCGCTCTGGGCTACGAAGGATGCCACACAGATCCGTGAAACTAAGATTTTCTAGGTTCTCATGGAGGCAAGCATCCAGATGTGGATTAATAGGAGGCCACGCATATCACCCACAGTGTACAACAATTTGTGGAGCTTTACACACTTCAAGGCAGATATGCACAATGTGTATATCAAGGCACATAAGGATCTGACGCAGAACTGGACCAAGCTTCCTTTCATTACAAATGATGATGCCATCTTCTCCGTGCTTGAATCATGGCCTCCCAAGTGGCATGCACCAAATCTAGCAGAGCAGGATAGAACAATGGCACAAAAGCAGAAGGATTCCACCAAGCTACATATCAACCAGTTGGCCCAATGGAATCATAACTAACAATTGGCAGTGAGAATTGTCCACGAGGAAGCGAAGGTAGCCACAGAGCAGGCCAAGGCCACTGACAAAGCAGCAACAACACAGGCAACAGGGGCCACCATGATGCAGGGGGAAGAGGGCCCGAACTTATCCACAAGACAAGGAGTAGAAGACACAGCAGAAGGTGCGGACCCGAGCACAACATCTACATAGCTGAAATGTCTGCGTGTTATGGAAAGATTAGGCCCATGGAAGAAGGCCAAGGCTTCCAAACTGGACATCAAGCTAATTACATTGACAGAGGGTGACCTCTATGACATTGGTGACATAGTTCGCGAGGTCACCTGGGAAGCGCTCCAGGAAGCTATGACAGAGCAACAGAATGTGTTGGGGGCCCTAAGGGCATAACTGCAAGAACTTCAGGTGTGGGCCCCACAGGAAGGAACAGTAGCTGCCTGCGGCACTGTAGGTACATCAGCAGCAAAGCAGCTGCTGTGCACAAAAATGGCCAACACCATAGTGCTATTGGAAGGAGCACTAACAACAAAGAGTGAGGAGGACAGATCTATGGTGGGCCAGATCAAGGGACTTGGCCTAAATTTGGCTACCCTTCTACGGGACACATTGTAGCAGTTGCAGGACAACATAACAATAGAGCTATGCACACGAGAAGGCTGTGTGATCCAGGTATTGAGTGAGAAAAAGATCAACATCAAACAGCTCAGCCTGCAACATGACGAGCTAGTGTCATAGAATTGGAAGATCGCACAAACAGTGGATGGAGCATGCCAGCACATTCCAGAGTTATCCATCGCCGTAGACCTACCAACTGAGATGCAGATCCACTGTCTATAAAGTGGAGTCCAAAGCATGTGCGAGGAAACAACGCGAGTGCAACTGGAGCTGAACCTCTAGATTGTTGAGCTGCAGATGAAGGCGCAACCTTCCACTCCTCTAGAAGTTAAATAATAACGCATTAGCGTGATTCAGATAGGATTGGCAGAAATTGGAAGGGTGGTGCAGGACTGCACCGGTATGTTGGACCAAGCATTCGATGTCCTCACATCTTTGCAGGAGGACCCCAACATACAGTGCCTGGAAACAGAGGCGTGAGAACTACAACAACACTATGAAAATATCAGGGGAATGGCGCAAAGAGTCGTCCTCACCCAGCGTGTGGCTAAGATGCAACAGGCAAGGGCGCTGAAGGAGCGGGTGGATGCTGCAAGACAGAAAGAGGCCCTTCTCAAAGCACGCGTCCAACCTTGGATTGATGAGGCCTTCGCCATTACGGCCAAGATTGAGGGAAAGCTCATGCAGATGCAGGTACTATATGTGCTAAGATATACATTAGAGCCTCATAAGGAAGCAACAGAAGAGCGCATGCAGCAGGTCCAGCAAGAAGTAGAACAGTGCACCACGGACCTTCGAGTAGTACGGGAACAGTTGGAGGGGCTCCATGCTAAGATCGGTGCACTAGCAGAGTGACTCATGACGAGTCACGATGATTGTGTTGGGGGCCTATTGGGCATGGAATCCCCCCACAACAAGTTTTGGGGCTCAAAGCCCAAGTTTTGGTCAAAGGTTTTGTAAGACTCCATGAATTGCAGGTGCGGAGCATGAAGTATAGGATGAGTCATAGGGCTGTCCACCCTAATATATTATAATGTAATGTAAAGTCATGTTGGCCTACCCACAGTTCGCAGACCATGGAGTGTATAAATAGAGTGAGGCTCTAAGTTGTAAAGAGAGGAATTAAGGAAAAGAATAGGAATGGTTCAAGCATAGAAGAAGAGTCTAAGGTTACTGGGTTGTAGTAGTAGGAAAAGGCTCTGCAGCTGAGTGCGCAGAGGCCTAGTAGATTCCGCAGCTGAGTGCATGGACCCCTACAGCTGAGTGCATAGGGCGGTGTCGAATTTGTAAGCAAGATTGAAGCGTAATAAAAGAGAAGTTGAATCCTATTTCTGTCTATTTCCTGTGCATTATCTTCTTTATGGTTGTGTTTGTATATGTATCGCACGCATTGATATGATTACTGAATATGCTATAATAGCCATAACTCTTACACACACAAGTTAAGTAATCGGTTAAGTAGCAAGAGACTTGGGTATTATATGAGTCATGCCTCGAGTAGGCCTGCGCGAAAGCCGCACTGCAGGTTGCGAAGGGATTGCAAGTGTGCGTAGCGATAGGTCAGATCGCGAACCTCCCGAAACCCATCAGAAATCCCATGGGTGCAGAAACCTAGTTCTAGCACCCTCCCATACTACTTTGGGTGAGACCTTAGTCCGCACTCCGCGGACTGTTGCCAAAATGGCCAGTAGTATCGGGATTTGCTTGGTTAAATCACCTCTGAACCTGGGTCAGGCCCATACAAGCCAACACAAAACCACCTCCATTTCCCTATAAATTAAGCACTCATCATAGTGATCAGGGGCTAGACTTTGAGAATTTGTAAGGAGATACTGTTGGTTTGAGGTTTGAGATTGTAAGAAAGTATTGTTATGCTGCCAGAGTGTTGTGGTTTTTGTGTGATGAAGGATGGAACTCAAGCTGGATGAGTGACATAGGATCAGACTTCTATGGTTGTAACTATTCCTTCTACTTAATAAAGTTGTTTACACCTTTTCCCATATTCTTGTCTTTATGTATGATGATTATATGTGTAAATGCTTTAGATTCCATTTGCTTATAGTAGATAGATCTCTTGCTTTGATTGGTTTTTGTCCTCTGTTTATGATTGCAGGTACTTATCGAGCGGATTCAGTTCGAGAAGGAGTGAAGGGAGCTATTCAAAGGAGACAAAGGGAAGTGATAGATAACAAGTAGGTCCCTTGTCTTATTTATCTTCTATAGAAAAAGGTTAGACTCTTTAAATCTGTTGTTCTAGGTGTAGCTACCCATCTAGGGAAATTGTATTTATCCGTAGATGCAAAATTCCATATAACAAATTGGTGACCATACTAGGGAACGATCATTGTTCTGGGTAGTTTATCTTCATCCTAGTACACCCTAGTAGACTTTACTTGCCTCCATTGATCTTATTTCAACCCTTTTGAAGTGTTTTTGGTTAAAAATTGTGCTTTAAAGCCCCTTGAATGGCCTCTCTGGCACTAGCGCAGGCTTGGTCAGGACACAGAGCATTGCAGAGCACCCTTGGCTTGAGGATAGTGCTTTGAAGTGCATTGTCTCCCATTCAGGGCTGCGCTGATCCTCCTTAGGTAAAAAATCCCACCTTTGACTTGATTTTTCCCAAATTTCCTTATGTTTTTGCTTGCTGAAATATCAATGATTGTTGTGTCTCTGAAATCAATTTGTGTTTCCTTTCCTAGCCCTACTTTGGCCTTGATTGTTTAGTGTTTCTTAAATGATTTCTTTATCATTATCAATTCATTGTCAAAGTTAGATTATAGTCGATTAATCTTTGCTCAAAAGAAAGTGTCGTAAAAGTCTTCATTTCTTTCGAAAAGGAACTGTCGTAAAGTCTTCGTTCTTGCAAAAATATTGATTGATTGTATGTGCATTAGTTTCCTTTTGTTCATTTCAACATTAAGGGAATTGAAAAGAAAAACTTGCATTATGTATTGAAAAAGTTTGAGTGTTCTTGTAGGAATAGTTTAGGGAAATTGCATTACATGTGCTCTTTGTTATTTGATTAAAAGAATCTGATTGGTCTATCCCTACTAGCTAAGGTTTTCATTGTTCAAATTGAATGAAAAGAATGCTTATCATATTAATAGTTGCGTTCTAGGAATTTCAAAGACATCACGTGGTGAACCTTGAAAGGAAAATTCTTAATCAAGATCAACTTAAAATTAATCTCAATTAACCTAATGGAGCATTGTCACCAAATGAAAAACATTTAGAGGTTCTAGGCTATAGACATGTTCCAGCGTTGTAAAACATAGAAGTTCTCGCTAACTTGTTTGCGATACATTCCGAGTGTGATACCTTATTCCACGTACGTGAGTATATTGTAGCTCGTCCATGTACCTTTGGGTATATAGGGTGGTGTTACAGTACGTAAAGTATAAAGGAATGCTCTTACTGTGCATTTTCACATTAGACAGCGCTAACACGAATTGGGCCTCCAAGTACTTTCGGGTATATATGGGAGGACAAAACTAGGTTGCTATCCATCCTTATGTAACTGAGTCGAGCACCTTGTACACTGTGATACACCGAACACAACATTCGGGGATATTGTCTGCCCGTACTTCTCGGTTCGCCGGGAGGTATTCTGAAGTTCACAGTTGCTTGGTAATACTTTTTCCTAGCTTACTCCTTTTTTGTTTATTTCTCTTTTGTAATAAAATCAATCAGAAATTGTGGAGGAACATCAACCCTTACCTCGTCATTCGCGGAGGACAGTGAGTAAACTGCCTTTACTGCCCAAAGCTACAACTATCTGGTCAAAGTGGTCTTGTTTGACTGAATCCAATACATCCCAAACTTATGGTTCTTCATCTGAATTACCAGAAACACCTATACCAGTAAGTACTGTGACCCCATTTACTCCTACAATTACTGGTACATTTGTTACAGAAGTGGAATCTCCACAATTACCTGAGGACACTAGGACTGAATCTAGTGAAATGGTAACCGAAGTTGTTCAACAAGAAGTTGATCCTCAACTCGAAGTTTTTCAACAAGAAATTACTTCTGAACCTGAACCTATTAAACCAAAAATTAATCCTAAACCTATTACCGTTCAATTAGAAGTTACTTCTGAACCAGAAGTTGTTAAATAAGCCCAACCTAAGCCTATTGTTCTTTTACCAGAACACTTGGATATTGAAGTTGAACAATCAAAAGTTGTTACCATACTGGAAGAAGATTGACTGGTACATCCTCATACATCCCTAACTGTCAGGACTTCCCCTTTACCTCAAGATCAAATACCAGAAATCTATTACAGACGTGACAGTGAAATCCTTCCACCTGGTTTGATTTCGATAGAAGAGGAACCTGAGGAAGAAACACCCAGAACACCATTCCATTTTGGAACTGGACTTTATCTTTATCCTCATACTCCTCATTTTATTGCTCCTTTTGACCTTGATTACTTTCAGACACCCGTTGATTCGTTAAGAAATTTATTTGGACATTTGAATATGGAAGAGTCAACATCCCAAACTGTACCATCTGTTACAACTACGATAAAATCTTTTGTCGCAACCTCTTCAATGTTTACTACAACACCTGAGTCACATTTGTATGGTTTTCCGTCCATTCGATCGGGTTACCAATCTCTATTTGGAACCCACTCAAGTTGTTTCTTCTAACCCTTGGTCTTCACCTATGTCCTCTATAGGAATTTTATCTGGTTCTTCATTAACGGATACTAAACACTAGACCCATGAAGTCAATATCAAGCTAGTTCATTTGGTTATCGTCCAATGTATCTGATTTACAATGCACTACCCCCATACGTAGAACAATATGCACAATCTCCTTATCCTCCATTTTCTGGGGGCCAACCATATGTCAGTATGTTGTCGTCTTTAGGTAAGCCTGGAATGCTTGTTTGTCAATGGTAGCCAACAATGCCCGTTCAACCTAGGCTTGAGTATCCATCACAACTTATGAAATATATCTCATCCATACATACTATACTTGTTGTTAGAGCTTTACCACAGTCACAAGCTCAGATTTTTGTATCTCAACCCGTGAAAGCTGGTCCTTCAACCTTAGACCCCTAAGTTTCAGGTTTACAGATTCAACCTTCTTAGGCAGTTTTACAACAACCACTTGTGCCTGGAGTCCTATATATATATATATATATATATATATATATATATTTATTTATTTATTTAATATATATATACTATTGTTATCATAAATATATATAATACCAATAATAATAACCTAATAACCATTAAAATCTACTCTATTTTATTATTACATACATATATATGTGAATAAAAGGTAAAGTCATGCGGATTATAACTTACTTCCAAATTAATATATTAAATAATAGGTGAAATCATGCGGATTTTTAATATATTAAATTAACTTCTTTTCTTTTTCTTTTTTTCTTTTTTCTTTTTTTTTTTTGCTCCTGGTCCTACTTACTGATCCCTAGTCAAATTTAGCCGTTACCTAGTCATGAATTATAACCGTTGGAGGCTCTTCTCTAACTATTTAACATGCATAGCTTGGTCTGATTCTTCAACTTGTCCTAATGATGAACCACACTAGTTGGTTCGAAACGCGCCGACAAAAGAAATATCATGTGATTTACGCTGAAGAATCTCTCGTTAACCTCAGGGTAGTTTACCTTTTACTAGAATGACTCAGACTTACACTGGTTTAGTGTATTCACAACCTGGTCAAGCTTACATTGGTGGGAAGCAACCATTGTACCAACAACAACAATAGTTCCTCCAATAGCCTTGGTAGCCCCATGTCAATAACAACAATTCTAGCAATACCAACCTCATCTTGGACTTGGTCAACAAGCCTATGCTAGGTTTGGTCAACAACAAGTTTACCCAGGTCCTAGTCAACAAGCCTATGATGCGTTTGGACAATAGCAAATGTATCCTGGTGCTCAAAAACCACCTTATACTGGATTTCTCAACAAACTTACCCCTATCAAGGTTACTAGTAGTAGATGCCTTATGCTGGTATGCAAAGGCCTATTGCCCAGGCAATCCCATCTTACCCTGGATATGATCAATCTGACCTCAATAGACAAATTCCTTTTGTTGCAACACTTGAATTACCAAATCTAAATCGACTCACCAATGACCCAATTCTTTATGCACCTTGGTGGCAGGTGATTCCTCATAAATTACCTTCTGATATTTCGAATTTCAATGGAAACCCTGGAGAAGACTGGTCCAACCATGTCATGACCTTTCATTTATGGTGTTCATCAAAATCCTTGATTGATGATTCAGTTAGACTACGTCTTTTCCAGAGAATGCTTACTGGTTCGGCTGCGAAGTGGTACATTGAGTTACCACGAGCTTCTTTTTATAACTTTACATCTTTATCTACCATTTTTTTAACCCACTTCCAGTTACCTATACGATATGAAACTGGAATGGAACTATTGACCAACTTTAAACAGACTACTACTACTCATATATCTGATCATATTCATGAGTTGCATCATTGTCGACGAATGGTCAAAACTTATGTTCTTAATCAACTTTTAGCTGAGTGGTTTATAAAATCCTTGTTGCCATCTATCACCGAGGATATGGTGAAAGGTGGAGTTGTCACTGAAGAGCAAGTAATTTCTCGTGCCTAATATTTGGACTTGATTTATACACAGTCTGGCACGCTCTATGACAAGATCTTGAATGCACCCCAACTAGCTTTCATTGTTCCTCCACCACCATCGAGTAAGGACTCTCATGCTGATGACGATGTGATTGTTTCTTCAAGCATAGAAATGGCAGGTAGACCATCTGGTCAAACACTTGCCATTTCCAGTCAAACTTAAAATGCATCTGATAACACTCTTGCTTCCGAAATCAATGTCATGTCATCTGACAAAGGCAAGAATGAAAAGCAACTAGGAAGCAAGAAGAAGGGGAAAAACAAGAAGAAACAAAATAATCCCCCTCAAGAGAAATCATATGATTCCTCTCCTTTAGCTAGGAAACCTCGTTACCCATGTTTAATCTATAACGATGAGCACTTTACGCAAGATTGTCCTCACCACTCTGAAGTCTCAAAGCTTCTTAAGACTTCTAGTACATTCACAGTGTTGACTGATCCTTTTCTGAACCTGGAGACACATATGGTTGCTACAGATCATGCTTCCACTTCCCAAGTGCTTATGATATCCACCTCTAAGCCTGAAATTGATGTTTTGGTGTCAACACGAAGTAAATATTATGGAAATCAACCATTGTTGTCGAATAACCAAGCCACTGATCAACCTAATTCTTAGACTTCGACTTCGTCTAATCCTATTCTACCACCTAGTGCACCAGAGTTAACAATAAAACCGCCTAAGGGAGTTGTACATAAATAAACATTTAACCCTCGAGCTTGAGTAGCACAAAAATATAACATAGTAGAAGATTTGGCTCAATCACCTTCTACTATGTTGATGCTTGAGGTGCTTCAAAATTGTCCCTCCCAGAAGCAGGCTTTGTTGTCAGAAATTGGTGGAATCGATCCAACGGATTCCAATCTTGTGGTTTTCAAACATGCAGGTTATACGCCATAGTTACCAACACAATTAGCATTCCTAATTCAAGTAAATGCCTTGAATAAACTTATTCACCGAACCATTATTGATGAAGGGGCATCTACTTGTATTATGTCAATGAATTGCTAGAAAACACTTGGCTCACCACCTTTGTCACATTCACCAACAACGTTAAAAGATTTTGACGGTCACACATATATGCCTTCTGGAATCTTGAGTAATCTGCAAATTGAACTAGCGGAAAAATAGTAACTATTGAAGTTGAGGTCATTGATAGACCCCTTGACTACAACATTTTGCTAGGAAGATCATGGGTATATGCTATGACTGCTGTGGTTTTGACATACTTTCGTATGATCACATTCCCTCATAAAGGCGAAATCACAGTTATTGATCAACTCTCCTTCTTTGCCTCTAGTTCACAGGCTATTGGAAGCATTCCGTTAGTTCACGAACCCCCGCTATCTTTTCAAAACATTGGTGTAGGTATCTTCAAGGATTCTTCCCTAAAGGGTACTTTTTCATTACCACTACCATCAAACATGGCACAAGTGGCAAAAGTTGAGACTTGTAACATGATATCTTCCACTTCATCTGATTTAAGGAAGGTTACCAATAGTTCTGAAGTTGATAGTAGTAATGAAATCATGCCGCTATTCCCTATTGAGTTTGCATAGCAATCAATCTTTTTGGCTTGCGTGACAAACCAAAATCCATCTTCACCAATTGTATGGGTAGATCGTTCACTAGAATATGGTACTTCTTCTGATCCTTTTTCATGTATATTTTCTACTGATGAAGGAATCATCCAATCAATGCTGACGAAAGAAGAACCATGGGAAGATTATCATCATCGTTCCCATCTTCCAGATCACATAGAAGATTTTTCAAATGAGCTTAATCACCCTTCAGTTGTTGATTTTATTTCGAATTCTGTTTTTATAGATACAGTAGATTCCGAGCGAAAATTGTCAAATATCGAAGAAACCATTTCCATAAATATTTTGACCAAACCTAAAGTTGTAGAAAACATTCATGTTGGAAAATCTTGTTCTCCATCAGAACTTGATATTTACCATGCTTTATTTCATGAATTCCGAGATATATTTGCATGGTCATATGAGGAGATGTCAGGTATTGACTCTAGTATAGTTGAACATGAAATTAAAATGTATCCTGATGTCAAACCAGTGCGACAACGCCTCCATCTTGTTCATCCAAAGAAGGTTGCTACCATTAAAACAAAAGTTGAAAAACTTTTGCATGTTGGTTTCATATACCCTGTTCCTCTTACTGATTGGGTTTCCAATATTGTTCCTGTCATGAAGAAACAAGGGACAATATGAGTGTGCGTCAATTATAGGGATGTTAATCAGGCTTGTCCAAAAGACAATTATCCCACTCCCTTTATTGACCAGATTATTGATGAATGTGCTGGATGTGAAATATTTTCATTTATGGATGGATTTTCCAGCTATAATCAGATCAATATCCGCCCAAAGGACCAATCTAAAGCTACTTTTATTTGTCCATGGGGCACATTCACTTACAGGAAACTCCCTTTTGGTTTGAAGAACATAGGGGCAACTTTTCAGAGGGCAATGAACTATGCCTTCCATGACATCAAACATATTGTTCAACCATACCTTGATGATTTATCTTCTCATTCACGAAAGCGGACTGAACACCCGCAGCATTTGAGAGTTATATTTTTACTGTGTTGATACTACAAAATATGACTCAATCCACACAAATGTGTGTTTTGTGTTGGTTCTGGTCATTTGCTTGGTTTCATAGTGTCTAAGGAAGGAATTTGACTCGACCCTCTTAAGGTTCAGGGAATTCTTGACTTGCCTCCACCTTCCAATCTACTACAATTACAAAGACTCCAAGGGAAGGCTAACTTTCTGAGGAGGTTCATTCCCAATTATATTGAAATGGCTAAAGGATTTACTCGTCTTTTGAAAAATGGGATACCCTTCCATTGGGATCAGGTTGCACAAGCTTCCTTTGATGCTATTAAAGATAACTTGATTAGAGCGTCATTAATGTATTCCCCGAATTATCAAAACAACTACTTCCTGTATCTCGCCGCTGCAGATACAACCATTGCGATGGTTTTAGTCCAAGAAGAAGATGGGATTGAACATTCGATATATTATTTGAGCCGCAATCTCAATGATACAAAAGTTAATTCCTCTTACGTCAAAAAGTTAATGCTGGTTGCTATTCAAGCTGCACAGAGATTTCACCACTATATCGTGCTCCGAAAGACTATTGTCATTTCAGATTGCAACCCTATGACATATATTTTGTCGCGTCAATTACTGGGGGGAAAATACTCAAAATGGATCGTCATTTTGCAGGAATTTGATTTGGAATTCATCAAATCCAAATCAAAGAAATCTCTAGTTTTCACTGAGCTTCTTTGCGACCTTCCCTCAAATACCATTGAATCAACATCAGAACCATCAATTCTAGATGAGTCTCTATTCTTGATTTCGTCATCTGAACCGTGGTATGGAGATATACTGATTTATCTCCAGACCCAAACTTTTCGGCCCAATACCTCTCTCTTGCAACAACAACCTATCCAATACCAAGACAAAGTTTATCTAATCATTGGTGACACTCTTTACCGTCGTGGTATCGATACGATTTTACGAAGGTGCCTCACACATGTGGAAGCTAAGAAAGTTTTAAACGATTGCCATTCAGGTGTTTGTGGTGGACACTTATCTGGTTATGCTACTGCACAGAGGATTCTTTTTGTTGGTTACTTCTAGCCTACCATATTCAAAGATTGCATTATTTCCATGAGAAGTTGTCATGCATGCCAGATCTATGACTGTAAAGCTAGATTACCACCTGCACCACTGCATCATGTCATCTATGTTGGACCATTTTCCAAATGGGGCATTGAATTCATGACATGTAACCCTCACTCGGCTAGGGGGCATGGGTACATTATAGTCGTCGTTAACTATTTCAAAAAATGGGCTGGGGCGATGCCTACATTAAACAATAGTGGTGAAATGACCGCACTTTTCTTTTTCAACCACGTGGTTGCTCGATTTGGTGTACCATAGGATATAGTTACAGATCATGGATCACATTTTCGCAATCACATGATGATTGAGTTAACTTCCAAGTTAGGACTTTCACATGATAGTTCTACTCCTTATTATCCGAAAGCTAATGGACAAGTTGAAGCCATCAACAAAGTCCTAAAGCGAATGCTTCAAAGAATGATAGGGTTCATAAACGAAACTAGCATTTAATCCTATACTCTGCTTTATGGGCATACCGAACCTTAGTAAGAAATGCAATTGGATTCACACCCTTTCAATTGGTGTATGGTCTGGAGGCAATCTTTCCGATACAATGTGAAATTTCATCTCTTAAACTCGCAATTGACCTGTTACCCGACACTTTTGATGAAGAAGCACATTTCTTAGAACTCATCCATCTGTATGAAACCTGTTGTGAAGCCACATTGGCTAACAAAGCACATAAGAAATGAATCAAGGTGTAATACGACTAAAATGTCAAGCCTCGCATTTTCTCAGAAGGAGACCTGGTCTTGCTTTATGATCAGGAAGCTGATAAACTAGGAGCAGGAAAATTTGAACCACTATGGATGGGCCCTTATATTGTCAAGCGTATTCTGGAAAAAGGTGCCTACGAGTTGGTGGATTATGATGGAATTCCATTGTTGCAGCCCCGAAATAGGTTGTATCTCAAACGTTACTATGCTTAATTGAGTGTAGTAAAATCACTGTATATATGCTTTAATTACATTTTTGTGTGTCAGTGTGTCTTTTAGAGTTTTTTTATGTGGTTAAGTAATCTGCTTTGCATTTGTTGCAGATGTCGAAACCTTTGGAACTGTTTGTTGGTTATGTTGATGGTGCTAGTCGTAGTATGCAGAACCTATCTTCTACAACATGGGCCATTTTCGCTCCAAGTGGCGAGTTAGTGAGTTTTCAAGGGATTTGTATTTGTCGTTCTACGAAAAATATCGTTGAGTATAGTGCATTGATCGAACTTCTCTCTGATGCCATTTCACTTGGAATTCGCCGAATCGTCATTAGGCCAGACTCATAACTCGTCGTACTACAACTTACAAGTGTTTATACCGTCTGAAACCCAACTATTCTTCGTATGTTCTTTAGAGTTCATCTTTTCAAAACACATTTTGAGTATATTCAATATCAACATATTTCCATAAACTTTAACACATTAACTGATTCATTAGCGAACTATGTGTTAAATAGACATTTGCGACACATGTAAAGTAAATTTTCAATTCACATCATTAGTTGAATAGGATTGCACATAACCATATATAAAAGCTCTGAAAGTAAAAATATATAGATGTTTTAAACTTTTTACAAAATTTGTGTCCAAGACATGTTTGGTCATCAGACGTAAAAACTCAAAATGCATACAAAAATCATCCTAAGTAGACCTAGTGATGCTCATGATAACAAATCACAGCCTGAGCTATCATGTGCAATAGCCTCATCTAATGGATAGGAACACAAATAGTATGGAACTGCAGCCTCATCGGTAACTCCTCGATCCAGATAGTTGGAATACCGAGGGTTAACCCCTCTACATGATCCCACAACTCTGCCAGTGTCTCAGTCAAATCCAAATCCTAGAGAACTTCCCTCCCAACATTTCGTCGCTATGGTCCACCTACCTCCTGTTGATGTGCCATAGGTCGAACATTACCAACATCTGTATGCATGAGAACAATTTTAGTTTAGTCTTTGAAACATAAAAACAAAAAAAACATGTAGAAACTCAAAAAAAAAAAAAAAAAAATTGGTCAAAAACAATTTACTTATAGCACCCCATTGAGCACCCACTAGTAAACTCAACTCTGGATCTCCATGAAAATGCATCACTATGTATGGATGCTCCTCGATGACAATGTGTTGTCGATTGATCCAACTGAAGAATGTAGTAGAAAATGTGATTGATGACTGACCAGCATGTCTAGCCATCAATTCGACACACCTCTGCATCCGTGGATCTCTAGGACCAGCTACACCTAGTGTTACATGCTGAGGTTGCATCAATGGAATTCTCTCTAAGGTAAAAGCGATTAAGAGCGATCAATAGCTAAAATTCTTCGTCTTACTGCTCTTTACCTTTGTCAGCTTCTCTTTCAGTGAAGAAAGTACAATCTCACACTAGTTGAATACAGTTGGCTTAAGACACTCAAGCACATACTACATGTATGATCTATTCGCCAAATGAAGTGTCGCACTATCTATCAACTTTGAGATAGTGAAAAGGATTGTTATCAAAGGAAAATCACGTACATCCATGATGTTTATTTTCCCATCCTTTCTAGGTTGTGTACCTGGACGACAAAACTGTCAAATATAGTCCCTCACCGATTCACCCCCATGGGCAAATCTTGAAAGAGAAATGGGATCACCATGTCTCGACAACCCGGTAAGAAAGTAAACATCATCGATTATAATAGGGACCACTTTGTCCCTTATGTGAAAAGCTTGACCTATTGGATCCCATGCATGAACTAAGAACTGCAATATTTCTAATTTTTGCCTCATTCCTGACAACCTGAAGTATTTGAGCAACCCACAGTTTTTGAGGGCCTCAACAGTACCCGGATCATTTAGGGCAACCATGTCTTGTTCTTCATGCTCTCTTTCTCACCAAGTAATGGACATTCTGATCTGATCAAAGCCTGAAATCAAACCATAAGCTTAGTTAGGATCCACTTCATGTAAAAAACTAGAGAAATGTTGGGCCAAACAGGTGAAACAAATTTGTGAAACTCACCCAATGCAGCCCAGGCAAGGAGAAAATGCACTGCAGAGCAAGTACCCTTCTGTTTGGGTGCTCTACATTGTAGTTTTCTATGTGGAAGGGTGCGCTGATCCCAGGGCGAAATATACTAACCCCAGGGGCCCTAAACACCTAAAACCTTTGCCTGGAACTACGAAAGAATGACATGAAAAGAAAGATAAGGGGTAGATCTTCTACCTGGTCTAGACAACATGGGAAATGATCCATAGAATTTCTCGCAATAAGCTATTGAAGTTTGAGGTAAAAAACTAGTTCAGAGCACAAACTAAATGGTAAATATCAAATGGTGAAAATGACATGGTAAATTCTTGTTTTATGTTTATTTCATGATCATTAAATGAATAAACTTTAGTATTTACCTAATTTTACCAATGAAATAGGTATGTTTAATCCGTTTGGTGTTGCTTTCAACATATTTATAGCTGACTTACTGAATTTGACGTGCACGATCGTGAATTGTAATTTGACCACAAAGCATACTTTTATCTCTTTTTTGAGCTATGTTAAACATCGAAAAAGGAACCCCCTCTGAGTCTTCTTTAAGCTCTTTTCAGACTCTTGAAATACGAAAAGATTGCCAAGCACTTGTCATTTCTAGCTCGTTAACGAATTGGAAATGACATCAACTCAGTATAAGTTTAACCCTTTTCCGGACTGAGATAGATTATTTATGAAAAAGGAATACGTTGATCGAACATGGTCAATAGGTTCTCCCTTGTAATATTTTACGCTTTTTCGGACATGAGAGACAAACTTATGAAAAAGAACTTGTAGATTTTTCTTTTTGTCCCTTTTCAAACTCTCTAAACATGAAAAGGCTTGAGTTATCATTGTCATTAAACTCGTTAAAACATCAAATAGCGACAAAATTGTCCATCATGACAAGACTGAGTTTCACCTTCGCTAGACTCGTTAAAACATCACATAGTGATGGATTCACCCAAAGGGTGGAATTATACAACAAGCATATGTTATCCTCCTCAAGCTTGATAAAAAATAAAGAGGTACTAGTCAGCAATGACTGGGGAAAATGGGAAAAGGGGTAAACCACTTTATGGTAGCAGGTCGCTCTTGAACATGACACTTTCACTTCATCTTTGTGACTACTTGGGTTGGGTTATCTGCTTGATGGTTATCATACCTATGGTCTATCATACCATCCATTACTTTGATTTTGGGTCAATGCTGCCAATTCATTCAGTGTCACTGACATGTTCAAGAGAAGTCACTCAGTTAAATTCATCCTTTGCAATACTCATAAACCTTCATTTTCATGACCTCCATTCCTAAACCTTGTGTCGTCAGTCACATTCTGTCTCCAAAAATCATTACACTCATTTCGTGTCATTGATGTGGGATACATCAAGGCCCTCTTGCGATGAGTTGCTTCTTGTCGACATCAGCACATTATCCAAGAAGTTGACTTAGAAAAACCCTTTCACTACCTTGGGGCTTGCATACATCAATGGAAAGTTTCTCGCTTCTGGTGATAGGTTAATATCACTGGTCTTCGACCGAAAGACTTTGTATGGTGTTCGACATCAAGACATCCATTCACACCATGCAGAATGTACTACAATACCTTGAGGATCATTATCATTATCGGTGATTTCTCTCGCGTCTGTTAATGGCTTACATCATTGGCTGGTAATCAGATGGTGTCTTCCCATGTTCAAATTCAGATCACATATTCACATGGTTAGATTCGTACTTGAGCAAACGATTGAACGAGATAGAAGACCCTGGATCTAGTTTCATCCATCTGGGCTGCGATTTTAGGAAAGTACCAAATCATTTGTATGATGGATTTACACTAATGGTCATCCCATCATGGGTCCATATCTGTAGAGGACTATCTATGTACATGTAATGAAAGTTTATATGCTGAGCATGGGTATGCCTTCCCTCAACGATTCATGAAAAATCAAAAATATCATGATATTATGTATTGTAAATGATACAGGCTACCATCCGCTTCAGAACCTCCTGATCACACTATAAAGCATATCACTCGACATTATCATTTTTGACTTCATGCTTTTAGGTCGGAACTGTTACAGGTCTATTTGGGCACATCACTCCCATCATTTAGATCAGTACTTTTAGGGCTCATCAAACCCTAATTCAGTTGCTACATGACCTAGACAAGTCATCACACTGAATGCCATCATTCCTGAGAGTTTCCTGGCCTAAAGACATCCTGGAATGACTCCTTGAGGGACCAGCGTAGCCTTGGTCAGGGGTAAGTATGCTGCAGAGCACTTAGGCCCATTCAAGCATGCTTTGCTGAGCACTTAGGCCCACTTTGACCTACGCTAGGTGAGATTGAGCAAAATCTTCATAGGGTTCTGGCAATATTCTTTCATTCTAAATCAATCTACAAGATTCCCACCTCTTATCCTCTCCTACGAGCTCAAAATTGGATAGGGAATGAATCAAATAACCTGCTATCCTCTCATCCCTTCCTCAATGGAAACCAACTCCCAAATTGGAAAGCCATTCAATGCCCAATTTATGACAAAACCACCTCCATTTTCCTATAAATTGAGCACTCATCATAGTGATCAGGGGTTGGACTTTGAGAATTTGTAAGGAGATATTATTGGTTTGAGGTTTGAGATTGTAAGCAAGTATTTTTATGCTGCCATAGTGTTATGCTTTTGGTGTGATGAAGGATGGAACTCAAGCTGGATGAGTGACATGGGATCATAATTCTTTGGTTGTAACGCTTCTTTCTACTTAATAAAGTTGTTTACACCTTTTCCCATATTCTTGTCTTTATGTATGATGATTATATGTGTAAATGATTTTGATTCCATTTGCTTATAGTAGATAGATCTCCTGCTTTGATTCATTTTTTTCCTCTGTTTATGATTGCATGTACTTATCAGCTAATTCAGTTTGAGAAGGAGCGACGAGAGCTATGCAAAGGAGAAAAAGGGAAGTGAAAGATAACAAGTAGGTCCCTTGTCTTATTTACCTTCCATAGAAAAAGGTTAAACTCTTTAAATCTGTTGTTCTAAGTGTAGCTACCTGTTGGCTGGATAAATCGATCTTGTGGACAAGACCGATCTCCCTAGTATCACAAGATAATCTAGCAACAAACAGATAAATAAATCTATCTTTCTCTAGACATATGCAAGTTACAAATAAAGACTATAGAGGTGTTACGATCCTACCTTAGATCCAACGCTTGCTCATTGTGGTCATCCCTCGATTGTCTGAAAGAGTTATCTTTAAATACCTGAAATCAGAAACAAGCAAACATAAAATAGCACCTGCATAGAAAATATCATAAATCATGTCTATTACAGCGATCAAGGAATCCATAAAATAAACCATAAATGAACAATTTATTGAGAAAAACAAACTTATTTGTATTAACTTTGAAGTATAAGAACTTTACAACCTCTTCAGCCTTGATGTTGAACAAGCTCTTCCTGGGGTCCGAAACAGCAATTTCCTTTACTTTGACAAGCCTTGCACTCTTCCAAATGAGATCTTAGAGGTATGTAATCTCCCTCATAAAAGCTCAACTAAGAAGACTGTTCCAGCAACATTTCACCTCAAAAATATTAAGCTTTCAACCTCCCAAGTAACCAGCCCAATGCTTCATTTTATTGTGCAGAGGAGGAGGTTACAAGTCCATCTATGAAGTGATAGAATCCTCCTTCAAAGGAATAAGCTCCTCACATCCAGGGGTTAGCTCCTTAAGGTATGGAGTGCATGAACCTTAAGAGAGCGAACTTGCCACCTCAAGATTCCTTCCAGAAGCTTCTAGAAATGACTGAAAGTGAGTTTTTTAGAATAAACTCGTGCCTTTTTAACTTTTACAGGGGTCCGCACCCATAACACAAGGACAAAGCGATCAGGTGCGCAGGGGACATGACCATTAGGTGTGGGACCACAGGTAATGCAAAGAGAAAGTGTAGAACCAGAGTTTTAGAGACTTTTAGGGCTTTTCTCTTACTTTCAAGGCCTGATATGAAGAACTGAGGCTTTAGACTTGCAAAGGAGGAAAGTATGAGTGATAATGGACTCACACAGATTGCAGAATGTCAAGGTGACAATTTTTAGTGCAACAGATTGCCCCCTAAAGTGCGAAGTCTGTAATAGATGAAGATGAAGTCTTTCATGTATGAAGAGTGAAGTACTTTATCATTTCAAGGATCATCCTATGGACACCCCAATCGGAACCTGTAAAAAAATTCAATGCAAAATATATATATAGACATATCATCATTGAGGTAGGAATTCCCATACTCAGATCAAAACTAACTAGAAAACTGACTAAATTGTTCTGATACAGGAATGATTTTTGTAATACATCAAGAGTATAGACATGTGTAGACAAAGTATGGACGCAGCCATCTGTTTATGAATAGTCCACTGCATAATGAATATCAAAATTCCTCGCAGCCTGGATGGTAGAAACTAGATCCAGGGTCTTGATTTCCACTTCCCGAACTAGTACGATTCTATCCATGTGAATGAATGTGTCGAAGTCGAACATGGTAGAAACCACTTGATTACCAGTCAATGATGTGAACTGTTAACAAGTGTGAGAGAAACCAACAGTAATGTCAATGGCCCTCAAAGTACCCAGTACAATCAATGAAATGTGAATAAATGAGTCGAAGTCGAACATGTCACGGAATCATTCGATCGAACGTCAATGGTGCAACCTATCATCGAAGGCAAGAAAACTGCCATTAGGGCATGCAACTTTCAAGGTACTGACGATTTCTAGATCAAATCTCCAGATAATGAGTTGAATTCGATAGAAAGTGATCTGTCGTGGGCAAGCCCACAACACGAAAACATAGATCAAGTTTTGAAGAAATATAGTGGCAAGGACTGACTCAAGGATGGTCAAAATGGATGACAGATATTTTGCAGATGAATGGTTAGTTTGAACTGATCTCTTAAACACATAATGACACTGCAGATGGTGACCCAAAGTTAATACCCAGACACTGGCTGAAGACTTTCAATTTGGTTTGATTATCTGTTAGGCAAAGGATTTTCCCAACCCAGGTGAACAAAAAGTGTTGTGTTCAAGAGTGGTTGACGGGTTTTTATAAAACAAAGTGTAATAAGTAGGTTAATTTTTCTCTCTTTTCCCACACCATTTCTGGCAAGTACCTCTTTATTTTTGACAAGCTTAAGGAGGATAACATTTGCTTGTTTATAAGCTCATCCTTTCGATAAGTCCAACTTAGTTTAAAATTCGAACCCTAAGAAGGAGTGGTTCGTTCCTGTTTGAAATTGAACAGGTCCTTTACTGTTAAATTTTAACGAGTCCAGTATAGGAAAAACTCGGTGTTTTTCAATTTTGGGGAGTCAGAAGAAAAACTTAAGAAAACTCCATGGGGGTACTTTTTCCTAAAGTAATCCCTTAGACCCGAAAAAGGATAAAATAATACAAAAGGGATGACTCTTCAATACTTTAACGAGCTGAAATAGATAAGCGCTCGACAATCTTTTCATTTTTAATGAGTCTGAAAATGGTTTAAAGAGGACCCTATTGTACCTTTTTCGTAAATAGTCCATTTCAATCTGTAAAAGGGGTAAACTTATACTGTTGTTCATTTATTTTAATGAGTTCGAACAATCAAGTGCCCGGCAATCTTTTCAATTTTCGAGAGTCTGAAAAGAGCTAAAAGAGGACTCCAATGTTTCACTTTTTCATAAATTTTTGAAAGAGTCCGAAAAAGTGATAAAAGTATGCTCTTTGTTGAAAAATGATAAATTTTCCTGAAAAATCCAATATTCTGCACAAAAACTCAAAACATTACACATACCTGTTTAAGATAAATAAAAATGATTTAAAAATTTCCTTTTTAAAGTGAAAAATAAATAAATTAAAAATTCATTTATTCGAAAAAAATTATAAAAAGGGGTTTTCCAACTTCATTTTTACCATTTGAGTTCAGAGTGAAAAGTGAGAGATTTTGGGTAAGAAAGTTCATGTGAAGATTCTGGAAAATCCGTCTGTCGAAATCGAAAACCGTCAGCTCTAGGTAATCCACAACCTCCTTATCTTGCATTTCATCCATTTACATTTTGATTTTAGGCTTTAGATTTAATTTTTAAGGGAAAAATTGGTTTAAAAATTCGCTCGTGGGGGTCCGCAAGCACATCATGCGGCCCTTGCGGACCTCGACTTTTTTCTACAAAGAAAAAAGTCGTGGGTCCGCACCTGCTGTTCACAGCCCGTGCGGACCTATGCACTGTCTGTAACTGGCGGGTGCGGACCCCATGAAAATGAATTTCAAAATTATCTTTTCTCCATTTTTGCCCAAAATTTTTTGAACTAGCTGGTTCTAATATGTCTTTTATGCACTGTAGGACATTCAAAATGCTTATTTGGTGAGAATGCAAGCATGAGGATGTGGATTTTTCTACATTAAACCATATGCTCACAATGCAGGAATTAAGAGCATGTGGGTTGCTAAAGTTCTGGGGTATACAGGGTATGAGGGCCCAAGTAGACCTCTTGCAATGGCTGGTAGACAGGTGGAACATATAGGGCCAGTGTTTCAGCATTGGAGGCCACCAGCTTGACATTGAGCTGGAGGACATCTATTTTTTGACAGGTTTGTCCAAGAGGGGTGAACAATTATCTCTTTTCGGGACTAGACCAGGTGGCCAGTCTGTTGCTAGTCTCTGATTAGAGTTTTGCGATGATCAAACGAAGGACAAACAGATTGATATTAAAACTATCAACAGTCCTGAGATCAAGGTCATTCCGTTCACTATTACCAGATTATGCGAGAGTGCAACATTGCATGTGGCTATAGGATCCTAGATGCAGATGGAAGTAGACTGTTTTCGAGGGAGAATATTCAACTAGTGCGAGGCTGTGTTGGCAAATGTGAAAGGCCAACTAACCAGAGCAAAGAACGGACAGCTAAAAATTTATGGATTCATCATGGTCAGCTTTTCTCTAGAGAGGATCCCCATGCTAGCCCCGCAGCATCTTCCTGTTGATGTTGGTCTTCCTCGAGAGCCTAGGATAGCTCGCTGGGTTGCCTTGATGGCCCGCCATCCTAAGGAGGGTACAGAGGTTGTTTGATATCCACCCGAGTACTTTCGTTGGTTGAACAACCAACTTTTTGCGATTCAAGATTTTCCATACACTGGAATGGATTATCGCGGTGACCCAGACATGATTCTCCCACCAGGAGAACAATGGGATGATTTAGGTAAAATCATTTTCAACACTTTCTAAGTTCTAATTTTTTTTTATTTTTAAATCGTTCAAAACTGATAATCAAAAGTTTAAATGCAGATGTGGGTCCATGACGACCAACCACTCTCCAGCCTTTTAAGAGGAGACACCCAACTACAGTAGCACCAGCCCCACAGGACCAATCAGTAGAGATCCTAACCGATTTGGAGCTTCATCTAGAGCGCTTGACGCCAAATATTCCAGAGATGGATATAGATGATATCCCACTTAGGTTGCAAAGGTATGTGATTGGGGTCCCAGGACCTTTTAGGAGGTTCCTATGTAGGGTGGCCTGAGCAGTGGTTTCTTATCGTGATCATCGCCAGGGATAGGATGATCCATTTTGTAGACTCATGACATTTTTGACTTTTGTGTTATCATTTTTTCTGGTCATAAGGTGTTTTTCAACCTATGATTGAAGACGATGTATATTTTGAAACACTACTTCTATGCTATGATATATCACTATTACCGGCTATTTTGTGTAATATGTTGTCGAATGTTTTTAACTTTACTGTTTTGATTATTGCAATGTCTATTTATGATACTAGAAGCAACTGCATCTGCTAATGTATTTAAATATCTTGGAATATGTTGATATTCGATGTAGTCAAATTCACATTCCAAGAGACGAACTCTCAAAAATAACCTTAATAATACTGGATTTCTAATGGCATAAACCTTGTTAAGCTGTAATACAATGAGTTCAGAATCCAACCTAACAATCAAACTCCGAATCCCAAATGAGATAGATTCAGATAATAACTTAATCACTGCACTATACTCTGCAATGTTATTTGTTGTTTGATCGAGGCTTACCCCATGCATAGATACTAACTCATTAGAGGGTGAATAGATAATCCAAGCTACAGAAGAAATGTTCCGTGTATTACGACAAGCACCATCATCAAAACTAATGTATGTTTGAAGAGAAGTCAACATCTGCAATATCAAGAGTAAAATCAAGATAAGCAGGAATAATGATAAAAGCTCTCTCTAAACTAGGCACACTTTTCTAATCTAAAACACACCAGCAGTAAAGAAACTAATCTAACAAAAAATCTCCACATCGAATTTAAGCATAATATCTCTTCAGATAAATTCCATTTCTGGGTTTACCCAAAGAGACACCGTCAAAATCTATTAATTCATAAGCCCCTTTTGCCAACTTTTGCTTAACAATGTAAGGACCATGCCACATAGGTACAAATTTTACAGCCCCTAGCTTATCGTTTAATGATCATAGGGTAAAACTAGGTCTCCTTCCGAAAACTTGCGAGGTGTAACATTTCTATTGTACAGAGCTTTCACTCGTTTCGCATGAGTCTCGTTTTCTATTGCAACAATGCGTCGATTCTCATCTATTTATAAGTAGGACTTCAGCGTAAATCACATAAAGGGAGACATTTGTCGACGCGTTTCGAACCAACTAGTGTGGTTCATCGTCAGGACAAGTTGAAGAAACAGATCCAGCTTAGCAAGTTAAATAGTTTGAGCAGAGCCTCCAACGGCTAACTTGACCAACGGCTAGTTTAACTCTAGGACCGGTGTCAAAATTATTTTATTAATTTAATTAGTAATATTTAGGACCAATCCCTTAAAAATATATATATAAATATATAAAATATTTTTTTTAATGGGTATTTAGTTCAAAAATAATAATAATAATAATAATAATAATAATACTAATATTAAAAAATTATAAGTTAAATACTATTTAAATACTATTTAACTTATAATTTTTTAATATTAGTATTATTATTATTATTATTATTATTATTATTTTTGAACTAAATACCCATTAAAAAAAAAATATTATAGATATATATATATATATATATATTTAAGGGATTGGTCCTAAATTTTACTAATTAAATTAATAAAATAATTTTGACCCCAGTCCTAGAGTTAAACTAGCCGTTGGTCAAGTTAGCCGTTGGAGGCTCTGCTCAAACTATTTAACTTGCTAAGCTGGATCTGTTTCTTCAACTTGTCCTGACGATGAACCACACTAGTTGGTTCGAAACGCGTCGACAAATGTCTCCCTTTATGTGATTTACGCTGAAGTCCTACTTATAAATATTATGGATCACAGAAGCCTCAATTCAACGATTCTCATCTAGCTGAGCTAAGTACAAGAAACGTTTTTCCTCTTCAGAAGTAGCTGGGAGTAATTCTATGACTAATTGCAATGACAGAATTTCGCATTCAATAGGTAACACTGCTTCCAAACCGTAGACCAGTTGAAAAGGAGTGAAACCAGTTGATGTTTTTACTGAGGTCCAATATGCCCAAAGTGTTGAAAATAACATGGTATGCCAATTCGACTTATGAATACCAATGATTCGTCTGATCATAGTGACTAAAAATTTATTGATAGCTTCAACCAAACCATTAGCCTGCAGGTAATACAGATTAGAACTATCGTGGTGCAGGCCAAGTTGATCTCTCAGTTCAGTCATCATGAGGTTTCGAAAGTGACTTCCATGATCAGTAATAATAGCTTGAGGAACAATGAATCTAGCAATTATATGATTGAATACGAAAGTTGCAATAGTTTTGGCGTCTGTCAAAAATGTAGGCATCGCCTCGGCCCACTTAGTAAAATAATCTACCGCTAGGATAATATACGCATGCCCCCCGGCCGAGTGAGGATTACATGTAATAAAGTCAATGCCCCACTTTGCGAAAGGACCGAAAACAATTATAGGGTGAAGAGGAGCGGGTGGAGCACGCATCTTATGATAAAAAATTTGACAATTGTGGCATTTCCGGACTGCATAGATACAATCTTTGAATAAGGATGGCCAGAAATAACCAGCGCAGAATATCTTTTAGGCTGTGGCATACCCAGACATATGACCGCCACATGCTCTAGAGTGACAGTCATTTAGAACCTTTTCAGCTTCTTCATGAGTTAAACAATGTTGGAAAACAGAATCCGCTCCACGACGATAAAGTGTATCACCAATAATATTGTATTGTTGGGATTGGAAACGTATTTTCCGTCGCTGAGATCGTGAGATTTCAGGCCGAAAAGATTGGGTTTGGAGATAAACAATAATATCTCCATACCATGGATCAAGAGTACTGATTAGAAACAAGGATTCATCGGCAATGGGCTCTTCCGCCACAGTTTCAGTATCAGTACACGGGAAATCACACATCAGTTCGGCAAAAACCAAGGATTTCTTTGCCTTGGATTTTTCAAATTCCAAGTCAAATTCCTACAGGATAACTATCCATTTGGAATACTTGCCCCCTAGCAATTGTTTGGTCAAGATATACATCATAGGGTTACTGTCAGAAATTACTGAGGTTTTGCGTAATAAGATGTAGTGACGAAATCTTTGGATAGCTTGAACAACTACCAACGCCAATTTCTCCACATGCGAATATTTAATCTCAGTCAGATGCAAAGTTTGATTAAGATAGTAAATCACATGTTCACTGTTGAATTGATCTTCCTAAACTAAAACCATCCCAATGGTGGAATGAGAAGCGGCGAGGTACAAAAAGTAATCCTGGTTGTAATTGGGAGGATGCAGTAACGGTGCATGGGTCAACGCGTGTTTGAGTGCATCAAAGGATCGATCAGCGATCTCATCCCAAAAGAATGGAATGTTCTATTTTAACAACCTGGTAAAACCTTTCATTATCTCGGCGTAGTTAGGAATGAAACGACGTAAAAAGTTTTCTTTCCCTTGCAAACTTTGGAGTTGGAGAAGAGTCAAAGGAGGAGGTAGATTGACAATAGCTTCCACCTTTGAGGGGTCAACATGAATGCCTACCTTTGATACGATAAATCCTAGTAGGCGACCTGTTTCTACACAGAATACACATTTGTGTGGATTCAGCCGAATTCGATAATGCTTACATCTCATAAAGATAGCTCGTAAATGAGTGAGATGGTCAGCTCTACGTAATGAGTGAAATAAGGCTGCGCAATATGCTTGATGTCATGAAATGTGTAAGACATAGCCCTTTGAAAATTTGCTCCAGCGTTCTTCAATCCAAAAGGAAATTTGCAATAAGAAAATGTCCCCCATGGACAAATGAAAGTTGTTTTAGCTTGATCAGCAGGGAGTATGTTGATTTGATTGTAACTGGAAAAACCATTCATAAAGGAAAACATTTCACTGTCGACACAATCATCAATAATTTGATTGATATAGGGTGTTGGATAATTGTCTTTAGGACAAGCTCGATTAATATCCCTATAGTCAATACATACTCTTATCGTTCCTTGCTTTTTGTTGACAGGAACAATATTGGATACCCAATCGGTTAAATGAATTAGATAAATGAAACCTGCATGAAGTAATTTCTCAATTTCGGCTTTTATAGAAGTATATTTTCGCAGATGTATCTGATGTAAGAGTTGTCGGATAGGTTTAGCATCCGGGTATGCTTTGATTTCATGGACAACAATTGACGGATTGATTCCTAGCATTTCTTCATATGACCAGGCAAACACTTCACGAAATTCTTGAAATAGGGCTTTATAAGTTTGGATTTCATCGTCCGTACAACAAGCACCTATATGAATGTTTTCAATAATTCTAGGCTTAACTGAAATGTCAATAGGAATCGTTCGAGAAATATTTTCCAAATTTAACTCAGAATCAGAATGTTGCAATGGATTCTGTGGTTCTTTGACATAGTCAGTCGTAAAAATAGAAGAGAAATCATTTTCAAAATGATCAAGCTCAAGTAAAAATGAAGACTGGTGATGCAGATCTTCCCATGGTAAATCATCAACAGACAATAGTTCAGAAATTTGTTCATCAGAATGAATAGGATCAGAAAACGTTGATGAAGTTGAGTTTGATATTGAAAGTGACTCTCCATGGATCACATTCATTGGATCAGTTTCGGTTGAATAGGCATCAGAAAATGACTGTACGGCCTGATATGCAATTTCAAAGGGACTCAGAGGCATCACGCCACCAAATGAATCCACCTCAGAATCGGAAGGTACGATCCAAGGATCATCAAAAGTAAGAGTATTCGATGAAATCATATGAATAGTTGCAATAGAAGGCGATACATTAGGGGGAGGGAAGGAAAAAGTTCCTAGTAAACCAGAATCTTTGATCAAACCTATGCCAACATCCTTGTAAGGGATAGTCGTTTTACCAATGTGTTGAATACTATCTGTAGAGGCTGGGTCGGATGAGAAATAAGTCAGCTGGTCTATCGTAATGATCTTTCCGTTATGAGGAAACTTGATAAGCCAAAAGACCGATGAAACAATAGCAGCCATAGCATAAGACCAACTGCAACCTAGGAGAAGGTTGTAATCTAGAGGGTCATCAATCACCTCCACATCTAGATTTATGATTTTTCCTTCGACCCCTATAGGTAAATCCTACAAAATGCCAAAAGGATGGAACCCGTGGCCATCAAAAGCCTTTAGAATTGTCAGAGACTGATTGAGTGTGGGAGAACCAAGTGATTTCCAACATTGGATCGACATAATACACGTAGAAGCCCCTTCATCAATCACAGTCCTAAAACAAGGTCTGTTTTTTACTAACACTGGAATCTGGAAAGCCATTTGATGAGGGAGGCGGGGTGTACTATTCTCTAAATCGAAGATTATTAGGTTCGAATCCTGAATATCAACAGCTCCTATAGCAGACAATAGTAATTTACGCTGTGCTGGGCATGATTTTAGCACTTCCAAAGCCGATATTGCTGAAGGGGAAATAGCTAAGTCTTCAACAATGTTATAATTTTGAGCAACTCTCACATGTGGATTGAAAGCTGATTTCTGAAGTATACCTTTAGCAGGAGGTTTTATTACTAAGTCAGGGTTTGATTTCTCGATCTGTAGTGGATTGGAACTAGGAGGAGGTGTAGTTGATGTGTTTGAATTAGAAGATTCAGCTTCTTTACCACAAATAGGATTTTTACTACCATAATCTTGCAATCACGTCGCAATCCTGACATGAGACATCATCATAATGGGTTCTTCTAAGGCATTCGAGGAAGAACCAATCATCTTACTATCTTGAATAGGAAAAGGATCCTTCAAGATAGCAGGCATTTGAGAACCTTCAACGATTTTCGAAACCTCTGCTTGATGTGGGCAGTCTTTGGTAAAATGATCCTCGTCGCAATTGAAACAAGGATAACGAGGTTTTCATTTTTCGTCAGTAGATTCATTTTTATCTGTTTTATCTTTTGAATTTTGTTTATTTTTCTTCTTCCCCTTCTTTTTATTGCCAGATTTTGATTTGGCTGTAGATGATTCTACAACACGAATGTCGGTAGAAATTTCAGTGGAAGATTCTCCTGTCGGGGAATCAGGTAAAGTTATTATAGGAGAAGAATTCTTTCAAGATTTCTTCTTACTTTTAGTGCTAATTGTACCAATCATACCATCAGTGGCTTGAGACCCTGAAGGAGTTGCAGTTATTTGACCGTGTTTTGGAAGATCAGGGATTTTTTCATGTAAAGTACTTGACTGCGTATAAACGAGGTCAAGGTACTGGGCCTGAGAAATGACTTGCTCTTCAGTAACAACTCCTCCCTTAGCTACATCTTCAGTGATTTTAGGTAATAATGATTTAATAAACCATTCCGCTAAAATTTGATCTAGAATGAAGACTTTCACTAAGTGCCTTCTACGTCGCCATTCATGAATATGATCAGAAATATATGTGGACATGGATTGTTTTAGTGAAGTCAACAGTTCCGTGCCATTGTCGTATCTGACAAGCAACTCAAAATGAGTTAATAAAGTAGTGGCTAACTGATTAAAGTTATAAAAAGAGGCTCGTGGTAACTCAATGTACCATTTGGCTGCAAGACCAATAAGAGTTCGTTGAAAAAGACGCAAACGAATTGAATCATCAATGATGGAATTAGATGCACACTAGAGGTGATAAGTCATAACATGATTTGACGGATCCTCTCCTGACTTACCCTCGAATTTCGGGATATCACTGGGCAACTTATTAGGCATTGGTAGCCAATATGGAAGATAGTAAATCGGATCATTCGTAAGGCGCGACAAATCAGGTAAATCCAAAGTTGCAATAAATGGTAATTGATGGTTAGGTTTGCGAAAACTTTGAGTAGCGAGACCAGTTCCAAGAGGAGGATATCCAGGATAACCTGGAATCGGATTTGCATTAGGAATGTTATAACCTCCTAGGAAACTAGGATTAACCGGATCAAACTGGGGTTGTTGAGGTTGTTGATAAGTATAGCCAGGATACGGTTGATACTGATAAACTGGGTTTTGCACAATAGGACAAAATTGATACTACCCCTGGTATAGTTGATACATAAATTGTGGTTGACTTATAGCAATGGTAGCAATCGTACTAGCTTGTCTCGCAGGCATCTGGACCGAAGTCTGAACCGTAGGTCCTGACTGAGGCACAGAGACTTGAGGAATTTGCACTGATGCAGGAGTAGTAGAAACCGGAGCTGCTAATACTCTAGAAACATGTGTTGTAGGTTGAACAGAGGTTGCAGTAGTTGCAGCAGTTTTGGGCGGAGTACGAGGTGAACTAGGCGTAGGTTGCTGAACTGTACCAGATGCAAGGGTTTGAATAGTAGGTTAGACAGGTTGCTGGGTTGGACTAGAAACCAAAGGCTATCTAGGTTGATTAATTAACTGCACATTAGGTTGCAAAGTCTATTGAGTTTGAGACAGATCCCTCACCATGTTTATTCTAGAGTATGGACCTACAAAAGGTTGTGCATATGGAGGACCATAACCTGGTTGACCATAGGGTTGATAATTAGGCGGTAAATTTCCAGCTCCTTGAAAAAATGGTTGACTAGAAGGTAGTTGGAAACCTTGAGTTGGGTACTGACCTTGGGGTTGATAACCCTGAGGCACGTACTGAAACTGGGGTTGACCTTGAGGTATGTACTGAAACTGGGGTTGACCTTGGGGTATGTACTAAGTTTGAGGTCGACCTTGGGGTATGTACTGTACTAAAGATTGATAAACTTGGGGAAGCCCTTCAGGCAGTAACTGACTACCTTGGGGTTGCCCCCCAGGCGGTAACTGACTACCTTGAGGTTGCCCCCCAGGTGGTAACTGACTACCTTGAGGTTGAGGATTTGGAATACTACCAGACATCATAAGGATCTGTTTTGCGTTCAACGGTTGAGTTCCATTATTTCCAGAGAGTGACTGGTACCTCGTAGGAACAGAAGGACCGCCAGATAAAAATGTTTCTGGTGTTTGGGAAAACATGGATGACTGTCTTGACATAATGGATGATGGATAATAACCTCATGGCATAGGATGAAAAGGAATTCGAGGTGGAGAAAAATTGAGATTCAGATTTTCTAAAAAATTTGTCAATGAAACATACCAAGCATCACTTCTAAAAGGACTGTAGAATATTGATTCACCCTCCCTAAGATTTAAAATTAGTTGGGTTTCGGGAAAAGTTACGTCTTCTTCTGGATTAACAAGTTCTTCGATAGAAATGAGGCTAGACGAAAGATTTTGAGTAATGATATTGCTTACCCTAGGTGAACTAGGATTACTAGAGGCTAGAGAAGCAAATCCTGATGTTGGAGTAACAGCAAGTTCAGTGTCAGCTTCAGAAATTTCAGGTTCTTCAGCTAATTCACTGGAAGGAGAAATACTACCAGTAACTTTGGAAAATGAAATTGGCTCTTGAATAGACTCTGTTGTTTGTATCTGGTAATCAGGATGAACAATTAAAGATGACTCTCTGGCTTCCGGTGATCCAACTCTACTCTCACTAGGTGATACAAGAGCTCGTAGCCCTTCAAGCTGGCTTGGTGAATATTTAGGAGGATTCCCCTGAAGTCTACGAGATTGTCTCGGTAATTCAACCACGATTAAATATTAATTACTCACACGCAAACAAAGAAAATTTCAATAAAACCACCTAAAGTCTCTAAAGAAACAAACAAATGAATCACACGCCTAAAAAAATATAAGAGTTCAAACCACACACAAACAATAACTTCCCGTACTAAAAACACTAGTTGGTGATGAAATCCAACGTATTAGAAGTTTAATATAGAAAGGGCAGTTGGAACAGTTACCCCGACAACCTGCTTAATGAAATAGACTGGCATAAGTTTCTTCACAAAACCATCTCGAGTGAAGAGAACCCCCTAGAGAGTCCAAGTGAGTCTAGTCGACGTCTGCTCCAGGGACAGTGAGACCCGTCCTTCACTGTCACCTTAGGAAATAATCTTAAGTTTATAGACACTAGGGTTACCAACAGTAACAAATACAACTGGGGGAACAACCTATGATCCGATCTACGCGCAAGGGTAGAGTAACAAAGCTCAATCCCCTTGAAGGCTCCTCGACATGGTCAATTCGAGGTTTAACAACAAGTGACCCCAGGCTCCTCGACAATGGTTAATCTGAGGTTTAGCATTTATAATACGCATAAATCTTCTATCTTTCCCAATGAAACAGACTTGATTGTCTCAAAGGTTCGGACATGATCTCATGATTGACTCCTTTAAGAGAAGCTTCCCAGAATGTACCAATTACAATTGGATTTATTTCCTACCGCAAGATATATCTACTTATTTGTTTTAACTATCTTGGAGAGTTAATTACTCCCTACTCCAAGGTACTAGCCTAAGCTATATTGGTGATAAGAGCCCTAGAAATAAAAAAGATTACTAGATCAATTTTAATTAAGCGTTGCTTTTATGGGTTGTTCCTTAAGTCAATAGGTATGGAAATGAAACTTTGATGGTGTGAAGACTTGACTCCAAATGCTAAAAAATGCACCTAAAATGATAAGCAATTCATTTTTCTTTCAATGAAATTCTAGCTAAAAGAAAGAGTTCGAGAATGCAATTCTTTAAGAAACAAATCTTTCTTTCAACATGAGAATGAAAAGAAAATATTTTTGTATTTTTCAATAAGAACTAAAAACAAGACTAATAATAAATGCTCACAATAAATCCCTTTCCTTTTTCAAAACTCGAAACTACAAGAAAAACAATTTTCCTTTCAAAAGAGATCTACAAGTTCTAGAAAAGCACTCAAAACTACAAAAACAAATTTTGAGATCTAAAAACTTTAAAATCTAAATAAATGAAAGCTTCAATTCTTTTTGAGGATGTTTTACTTAGTTGTTCAGTAAACTAAGGATTCATTTGTTCAGAATAAAAAATCAACCAAAAAACATCCAGCTATGTTTTCTTTTGTAAAAATGAAATTCAAAACTTATGACAAAGTTTGTTCAAAGATTTGCAACGAGAAAACGGAATCTGAATCTCATAAAGGATAGATTTCACAACCAAGTCAGACTCATCAAGAAGACAAAAAGACACCAGGGTGATCTAACGTTTCTTAGGCTTCTGATCTTTGAGTCACTACATAGACCAAATGAAAACCACTCCAAGCATGCAAACTTCTAGAAAATCATCTAAAACACAAATACTATCGGAACTCACTCGCAAGAGGTTTTTGACAGGAAAAAATAGATATCTAGGTAGACCCTAAAGCTTCTAAATCAAACCTAAACCTAACTGGAAAAAGGTATTTTAGGTTTTTTTAAAAAAAATTATAAGGTTCGTAGGCTTTAGAAGTAACAGGTGCGGTCATGCTCTATTTACTAAAGGAAACATGTAGAGATGCCCACACTATTTGTGAAGAGAAAGTGAGGTCCCCTGAAAACTTCGAAAAAAACAAAAAATACTTCCAGATTTAAAAACTACCCAAACCAGTATACATCAATCAAAAACCAGAAATGAAAACACTTCTCTCAAGTCAAAACAAAGGAAAACCAAAACCAAATTCATTCCCCAGTGGAGTCGCTAATTTGTTGGCCGGATAAATCGATCTTGCAGACAAGGCCGATCTCCCTAGTATCACAAGATAATCTAGCAACAAGCAGACAAATAAATCTATCTTTCTCTAGACATATGAAATTTACAAATAAAGATTATAGAGGTGTTACGATCCTACCTTAGATCCAACTCTTGTTCGTTGTGGTCATCCCTTTATTGTCCGAAAGAGTTATCTTTAAATACCTGCAATCACAAACAAGCAAACATCAAATAGCACCTGCATAGCAAATATCATAAATCATGTCTATTATGGTGATCAAGGAATCCATAAAATAAACCATAAATGAACAGTTTATTGAGAAAAACAAACTTATTTGTATTAACTTTGAAGTAGAAGAGCCTTACACCCTCTTCAGCCTTGATGTTGAACAAGCTCTTCCTGGGGTTCGAAACAGGAATTTTCTTTACTTTGACAAGCCTTGCACTCTTCCAAATGAGATCTTAGAGGTATGTAATCTCTCCTCATAAAAGCTCAACTAAGAAGACTAAGTTCCTGTAGCATTTCACCTCAAAAATATTTAGCTTTCAACCTCCCAAGTAACCAGCCCAATGCTTCATTTTATAGTGCAGAGGAGGAGGTTAAAGGTCCATCTATGAAGGGATATAATCCTCCTTCAAAGGAATAAGCTCCTCACATCAAGGGGTTAGCTCCTTAAGGTATGGAGTGCATGAACCTTAAGAGAGCGAACTTGCCACCTCAAGATTCCTTCTAGAAGCTTCTAGAAATGACTGAAAGTGAGTTTTTTTAGAATAAACTCACGCCTTTTTAACTTTTACAGGGGTCCGCACCCATAACACAAGGACAGAGTGGTCAGGTGTGCAGGGGACATGACCATTAGGTGCGGGACCGCAGGTAATGCAAAGAGAAAGTGCGGAACCAGAGTTTTAGAGAATTTTAGGGCTTTTCTCTTACTTTCAAGGATTGATATGAAGAACTGAGGTTTTAGACTTGCAAAGGAGGAAAGTATGCGTGATAATGGACTCACACAGATTGCAGAATGTCAAGGTGACAATTTTTAGTGCAACACTACCCACCTAGGGAAATTGTATTTATCCGTAGATGAAAAATTCCACATAACACCGCCATTTCTGTCAATGTTGCAATAAGTAAATTTGGCACAATATACTCCATAGGCATGACTTCTTCAATTCCATAGACCAACCTAAATGGTGTTTGACCTGTCAATTTATTGCAGGTCATCCTATAAGCCCATAAAACAATAGGTACGCGCATGTCCCAGTCATTCATTTGTGCGTTGCAGACCTTTGTCAATGCATGCTCCAAAATCTTGTTAAAAGCTTCCACCATTCCATTCTCCTGTGGGTGATAGGGCATGCTTTTCTGATGATACACCTGGAATTATTCAAGCATTACACTGATCGTTTCATTCAAGAAATGTGTACCACTATCACTCATCAATATCTTAGGGCATCCAAAACTTGTTAAGACATATTCAAACAAAAACTTCGTAGCAGTGGTCACTGTACAATCCTTCACTGGGTGCACTTCTGCCCACCTAGTTAAATACTTGGTTGTAGTAATGATATACCGCGCACTCATCTTCTTTCCTAATTGTTGTATTGTACCTATAAAGTAAATGGCCCATTTATCAAATACATGCAACGAGACCTGAGGATTTAAAGTAAATTCATCCCTTTGCGAAGGTTTCCCTGTCCGTTGGAAAGCATCGCACGCCTTGTAATATGCCTTAGAATCCTTGTGTAATGTCAGCCACCATAACCCAGTGCACAAAATCTTCTGCACAGTCGCTTTCCCTGCATAGTGACCTCCTGCCACTCCTCCATGGGCTTCAGCTAGGATACTAGCGCGTTCAAACTCTAAAGGATACCTTCGTAGTATCCCATCCATTCCCATCTTATACAAATGATCAACAATCACTGAAAAATCCGCAACGCGAACTACTAACTCCTTTTGCTGTGGGGAATAGCCTTCCAGAGCTGTTCTCATGGTTAAAAATTGAATGATATTAGAAAAATGATCATCTGCGACACGTACCGCAAAGAGCTGCGCATCTGGTAGTCCTTCCTCAAAACAACTTGGGTATTCACCCGTTTCAATCCCTTATAGATGGTCTGGGCCTGAATTCAAGCATCTAGGCTTCACAATCACTTCTAAGTCATATTCCTAGAACAATAGTAACCATTGGCATATCTTCCTCCCCAACATAGGCTTATTAACCAGGTACTTGAGTGCAGAGTGATCTGTATACATTTTAAAGTGTCCACCCAACAAATAATGCCTAAACTTCTGCAGCGCGTAGACCATCGCCAGCCCTTTGTGCTCTATAGTGGAGTAATTCTTCTCAGCTTTGGATAACTTTCTGCTCGCAAAAGTTATCAGATGATCAACCTCCCCGTCACCTTCTTGTGTAAATACTGCTCCTAGCACAATGCAAGAGGCATCTACATGCACATGGAACTGCTTCTTCCAGTTTGGAAATACCAAACTAGGTGCTGTCACCATATTTTCCTTCAAGACATCCAAACTATGCTAGCAGTCTTCATCCCAAAAAATCATCACATTTTTCTTTAATAATTTCTCCATCGGCGCGGTTATCTGAGCATATGCCTTGATAAAATTCCGGTAATATCCAGTGTGCCCCAATGTCGTGCACAACTGCTTCACATTCCTAGGAGCTTCCAAATTCACTATTACAATGATCTTCGCAGGGTCCACCATTAATCCCTGTTTACATACGACATGGCTAAGAAAAATTCTAGAGGGCACACAGAATATGAATTTCTTCAAGTTCAACATGATTTGATACCTTTGACATGTATCCAACATAAGGCATAGACTCGCAACATGGTGCTTCACTAATCCAAATACATTCCAATCGTCAAAATACACCTCCAAGAATTTATGGATAAACTCTTTGAACGTCGCAATCACAACCTGGGAAAATATTGCAGGCGCGTTCTTCAATCCGAATGGCATAACTGTATATTGAAAGTGACCCCACTCAGACGCGAAGATTGTTTTACTTTGATCTTCCGGCACGATCTTTATTTAATGATATCCTAAAAGATCATCAGTAAACAAATATGCCTCCTGTCCACCAACATTCTCTAATACTTCTTCAATAAACGGTGTGGAAAACGGATCATGTACACATTCCTCATTCAGATTTCTCAGATCCATGCATATGCGGACTTCACCTTTTTGTTTCTTATCTTCGACCACCATTGGGCTTACCCAATCTAATTCCTCGACTGGCTCAATAACATTGACATCTAGCATCTTATCCAGTTCTTGGTGCACCTTCTCTTTATATTTGGGGTTTAGCGATAAGGCCTCTGCTTAACGGGCTTCGCATCCAGCTTCAATGTGATCTTCATAACACCTAAATCTATGATGATTCCTTTCAAATCTAAAAACATTGTTGGGAATAAATCCTGGTATTTGCGCAACAGATAAGCTACCTTATCAACCATATCTTCGTCCCAATAGTCTCCTATCTTTGCGAACTTAGGTTCTTCTTCAGATCAAATGTTTATTGTTGAATTTTCAAAGGTTCATATATATCCGAGTTCGCCACCTTCTGGCCTTTGACTTTGCACTATTCCTTGGTCTCTGGAATGGTAATATTCTGTGGATCTTCCTCATCTTCTTCAGTAGTCACATTGTAACATTCCGACGCATGGCGCATCTATGTACTCCAATCCGAATGAGCCCATCCTATCGGTTCCTTTGATGTTCTAAATATAACTGCTTTGATCTCCTCGATTTCTTCATCAATGCTCTCAAACCCATCCTCAAAGCTGAAATTTAATAGAAAACTCTCCCTTAAAATGTCCCATTCAATAATTCCAGGGCGAAGCTATGTCTCCAAATACCAGTTCATTGAGATTATATCTAAGGCATGACAAAAAAAGTCCACCCATTCTATTTGTGGTTCTGTTCCCCAGGCCTTTGTCCATCATGCCAAATGATCGCGTGAATCATCCTTCCCAGTATATTTTTTTGTCATTCGAGTATTAGCATACCCAAACTGTAATTTCATCATCCTCCTATACTCCTTCCATCCAACGAAGTTCTCCTTATGCGTACCTCACCAACAGGTAGGAGTAGCGTGCAATGCCAACTCTAGTTCCTGGAAATGATGATCTTTCGGTACTTCTCTTTCAAATTCATCCAAAAATAGCTCCACGTCAGTCAAACCATCATAATGTGGAAGATTTCTTACCTCAGTCGAGACACACCACAGCGACTTGGTCATCATATTGCAACAAAGCGTAGATACTTCATGTAATCAATTATGCCAATGTTCAAGCTCTTCATCCGAATCAGAGGTGTGGAGCTATCCCTATCCCATGCAAGTCATCCATCAGTTGTAGGATTGATCCAATCCTCATCTTGCGTTGATATCTTATATATCTAATCTAGATCATCATCACTTTCTACATAGTCATGAACAAGTTCAGTATAACGTGCTCCTTCTATAGGGTCTAGTGGAACTATGATTTGATATTCACCCTATGAGTGAGATCAATTAAAGATTTATTAAACTAAGGTATTACAAACTCATGTGCTGGTGTGTGTTTTGTGTTATTGAAGCAACGGATCGATCAAATTGCCAATACACAAACATTAAAATGGAAAAGACAGTAGAGAAATACAGTAAGCAACACAAAGACACAAACAATTTTAATAAGGAGTCAACCTATTTGTAGGAATTTACAGGGTAAGTTCCTCAGAAAGAATACCAAAAGGACACCGCTCACAACCAGATCACAGATCAATACACCAGTATTTTTGACGTGGTTAAAACCCTCAAAGAGGGAAACAATCCACGGCCTGTCCCAACGTGGGTACTACAGGCAATTTATTAATCAAAGAATGAAAATTTACATAAGCTTCTCTCATGCACGGATTACCCGAACAATGACCCTCCATGCGCTTTAAATAGAACTCATGGACCAATCGGGTGTCAAGCCACGGATCAAGTGTCGGTAATACCGAGGAGAGAATGAACCGTCGGATCACTACATATCGTGACCGTCGGATTGTAAGTTACAAAATGTACAACGGTAAAGAAACACACTTTACCTAACTCTATACTAGACCAAGTTGGACTTAACTATTTCCTATGTGTCGGAATATCCTAACATCCCCCCTTAAGAACAACTTGGGATAGGATTGAAGGATTTACAAATATGACACAATAGGAGAAAGAAGGAGGCACTAGAGCCTATCCCCCCTTAGTGACAACTTCCTGAACTCCAAGCATATATCGAAGTTTAGTGAACTTCGCCTCTGTGAGAGCCTTTGTGAAGATGTCTGCAACCTGATCATCTGTTGAACAATATTGCACTTCAAGAACATGGTCATGAATGAGCTTTCTGATGAAGTGCATGTGTAGTTCAATGTGTTTGTTGCGTTGATGCTGGACTGGATCTTTGCATAGCTGAATGGCACTTTGATTATCACACCAAAGTGTGGTTGGATGCTGCTGCTCAAAACCAAACTCTGATAGGATCTGACGAAGCCACAAGGCTTCCTTACTAGCTTCCACGACACCACGATACTCTGCTTCTGCTGATGAAAGAGAAATGGCAGCCTGTTTCTTACAAGCCCATGTAATAGGTCCTGAACCAAGAGTGAAGACATAACCGGCAGTAGACTTCCGATCATCAGGGTCACCAGCCCAATCAGAATCAGTGAAACCAACTAACAGAGGAGCTGCTTTGGCACTGTAATGAATCCCAAACTGTATTGTACCTCGAACATAACGAAGTATTCTTTTAGCTGCTTTCCAATGACTTTCACGGGGGTTTTGCATAAAACGAGCAACAAGGCCAACAGCAAAGGAAAGATCAGGACGAGTATGGGTTAAATACAAGAGTTTTCCTACAAGTTGACGGTATAAGGTAGCATCAACTTCAGGAGAAGTACAAGAGACTGAAAGTTTGACTCCAGACTAAAAGGGAGAAGGGGCTGGCTTACAGTCTTCCATGTGAAAATGACGAAGAATATCACAAGCATACTTGGACTGGGAAAGGAAAATACCCTCCTTGGATTGCAAGACTTGAAGACCGAGAAAATAGTGTAAGTGTCCTAAGTCTGTCATTTCAAATTTCTTTTTAAGGCTGGACTTCACATGGTTTATAAGGTTGGGATCACTACCAGTAAGAATAAGATCATCAACATAAAGAACAAGGATGATAAGAGAGTTGCCCACTTTCTTGGTGTAGACAGTATTGTCAGAATGACAACTAGAAAAGCCAGATTCTAAAAGAAAGCTATCCATTTTGGCATACCAAGCCCGAGGAGCTTGCTTGAGGCCATCAAGGGATTTCTTAAGTCGACAAACAAGGCTGGAGTCTGTTTGTATGAAGCCAATGGGTTGTTCCATATAGATTTCTTCCTGCAAGTCCCCATGCAAGAAGGCAGATTTAACATCCATCTGATGGACTTCCCATTTTAAAGAGGCAGCAAGGGAAAGAACAAGGCGGATAGAGTTCATTTTGGCAACAGGGGAGAAGGTTTCAGTGTAGTCAATGCCTTCAACCTGTGAAAAGCCCTTAGCAACGAGACGAGCTTTATGTTTATCAACTTTCCCATCTGGTCCATACTTGGTTCTGTAAACCCATTTACATCTAACAAGTTTGCGTCCCTTTGGTAGAGGAACAAGATCCCATGTATCATTTGTCATCAATGAATGATATTCTTCATTCATAGATGCTTCCCAATGTGGATGGCCTGAAGCTTCTGCAAAAGTGTCAGGATCATGATTTACTGGAGCTTGAGCCAGTAAAGAAGAGACTCTTTCAAACTAAGAACGTGTACGTCGTTGATCTGTAGGATCACCGGCAAGATCACCTGCTGCATCCCGAGTAGCACGGACCCATATTGGAAGTTGAGGATCCTGAGAAGGTGGGGGAGGATTATCATCCTCGCTTTCATCATCTGAAGAAGAAATTTTTTCAAAAGTAGAAGAGATAGGAAGAGGTGGCACATCCGCCGGACTAGGCTCGCAGGCCGATTTATTTTCATCAAATTTTACATCTCTTCTAATGATAACATTTTTGGACTTAAATGGAATAAGTCTGTAACCTTTTACATCTTCAGAATATCCAACAAAAGTACATTTCTCACTCTTAGGTTCTAAAGCTTTATGCTTTTCATCTGGAATATGGGCCCATGCTTCACTTCCAAACACACGAAAGTGACTTACATCTGGTTTAATGGAACTCCAAGCTTCTTCTGGAGTGATATTCTCTAGAACCTTAGTAGGAGTGCGATTGATTATATAATTTGCACAATTAATTGCTTCGGCCCAAAAACTAAGACTGAGTCCTTTAGATTGCAGCATATAATTAGCCATTTCCTTTAAGGTGCGATTTTTCCTTTCAGCTACACCATTTTGTTGTGGAGTGTATGGAACAGTATGTTGCATTTGAATTCCATTTTCGGTGCAAAAGTTGATGAATGTGTTTTTAACATATTCTCCACCATTATCAGTTCTTAGCTTAAGAATTTGATGTCCAGATTGTTTTTCAACAAAGGCTTTGAAGGCCAAAAATGTGTTAAATACTTCGCTCTTGAGTTTTAAGAAGTATACCCAAGTGCGTCTGGAGAAATCATCAATGAAAGTTAAGAAGTACTTGCAGCCAGAGAATGAAGCAACAGGAAGAGGACCACATAAATCACTGTGCACAAGCTGTAAAGGGGCTGAGGCGTGCCAAGAGGCACGTTTGTCAAAACTGTCCCGATGATGTTTTCCGAGTACACATCCGGAACAAACACCATCTCTGCAAGATACCATAGGAAGACCTGTCACCATATTTTCTTTACATAGATGCTGAAGGGAGCGATAGTTTAAGTGACCAAATCGCTCATGCCAAAGTTTGCTCACTTCATCATTATGAGCAACAAATACTGAGGGAAGATTTGATGACCCAAAGTTGTGAAACTTATACAACCTTGTGGAATCATCAACAAGACCAGTAGCTAGAATCTGTTTAGGATCTTTTAGATCCTTGATTACAACATCATGAGGTGAAAATTCAACAATTTTACCTTCACCTGAATGAGTTATCTGATAGACAGATAGAAGGTTGCAGGATAAGGTTGGAACACATAATACATCATTAAACTGACCATTGTCTAGATGAACAGTTCCAGTCCCTACAACATTAAGAGATCTATCATCACCAACATATATATTTTTGGTGTTACAATCATTTAAAGAAGAAAACATGGCTTGGTTTTTGGCCATGTGATAAGAGGCTCCAGAATCAATGAGCCACTCATGAGAATGAGAAGAAGAAGAAGATACATTTAATGCATAACCAGACTGAGATGATTGACAACGACATGCAGAAAGTGCCATTCCGGAAGTTGAAGTTGAAGTAGGCTCCACATGGATGTTATGTTTCTTCATTGCGGCTTCCAAGGCTTCCATCTTCTTAAAGCATTTAGATTCTAAGTGGCCATCTCGATTACAAAAGTTACAATGTCTATCAGTCTTCTTCCATTTGTTTTTATTGGTCTTATCATTTTGCTGAAATGATCTTTCATTTTGAGGCTGAGTTGGTTTAGGACCATTCTTTTGAGGATATGACTTCTTAGGATTCTTTGAATTTGGTTGCTGCTGGGCGGCTAACGCTTTCGTGGAAGAGTTTCCAAGATTAAGAAGACCAAGGTGTAAGAGTTTTTCTTGTTCTCTTATTAAGGAATCACAAAAGGAGTCAAAGGAAGGGGCCTTGTAGTCTTTTCCTTGACAAATGAAAGCTTCCCTTGTAGAATGGAAAGTGGAAACAAATACAGAGTAGGCTGGTCCCAACTTAGTAAGGATGGAATAAATAAGGTTACCATCTTCTTTCTTAAATTTAACACCTTCCAAGAGATATCTAAGGGTCTTGAATTTGGACAAGAAATCTTCAATGCAAGAAAAATTATTAGGATCCAAAGTAAGCAACTCATTTTCAAGTTGATGGGCTCTAATTTCATTTTTAATCCCAAAAACTTTAGTGAGTTTTTCTAATGCTTCATGAGGAGTCTCAAGTTCTGCAATGTGGAATCTAAGATCAAGAGAAATAGACATCCCTATCAAACCACGTGCTTGATCTTGTCTATTTTCCCATTTTGCAGCCTTGTCTTCATCTTTTGGTTTCTTCTCTTGGTCTGTGGCTATTCTGAAGAGACCTTTACTTCTAAGTAAATCTTCCATGTAGGCTACCCATTGGAAGTAGTTAGTGTTGTCAAGAATGACTTGGCATGGACTTTCCATTTTTTTTTTAAAACTGAAGCTGAAGATGCTGAAAGTAAGTGTTCCAATGGATAGATCTCGAAAAAATAGGCGGTTTTAAAAAAAAACGACTCTGAAAAAGGCTTCCGGATGAAGAAGTTATGGCTTTTTGAAAAAAAAATTGTTGACGTTGCCGGCAAAGTGCGCGAATGTGCGGGAATGAAAAAATCCGCCCCCACAAAATGGAGACTTAAACCCAAGACCTCTACTCTCTTAAAATAGCTTTGAACCAATTGATCTATACAAAAAATTTGAGAGAGAGAGAGAGAGAGGGGGGGGGGGGCCTTGGTTTGCGTGCTTGCCTTGAGAAAGCTCTTTTTCCCTACAAAACACAAAACACAAAACCCAACACGAATATGCAAAGAAAAACGAACCTTGCGGCTCGAAGTTAGCTTTAGCCAAAAAACTAGAAAAAAATTTAAAAAAAAAAATCTCAAAGTTAGCTTTAGCCGAAAAACTAAATATTTTTCTCAATGTTTCTGATTTTCCGAGATCACACTAAGGTGCAGGGAAAAGAGCATACGCATGAGAAAAATCCTTCCTTTCTGTTTCTGATTTGCCCAGATCGCACAGAGTCGCAGGGCAAAGAGCATACGCAGAAATGAAAGGTATAGATCCGGTTAAAAAAAAAGGCTAAATAAACCGAAACCGAAATAAGCAGAGAGAAAATAACAGTAAACTGCAAAAAACACTGTATACCTCCCGATCTGAAAAATGACGCAGCTAGGGCTACCGGAAACCTTTTCGCGTGAAACGAAAGGGGTTCCTCACTGGAACAGATGCTCCGAACGCAACAGAGCAGTCCTCTCGGCCTGAAAGCAGTCAGAAACAGCAGATCTAGGAAACGACAGCCGCATGCAGTTCTATCGGCTTCAGATTTGGATCACCAACGGACGCGGCCCTCAAATAGCTCTGATACCATGTAGGAATTTACAGGGTAAGTTCCTCAGAAAGAATACCAAAAGGACACCGCTCACAACCAGATCACAGATCAATACACCAGTATTTTTGACGTGGTTAAAACCCTCAAAGAGGGAAACAGTCCACGGCCTGTCCCAACGTGGGTACTACAGGCAATTTATTAATCAAAGAATGAAAATTTACATAAGCTTCTCTCATGCACGGATTACCCGAACAATGACCCTCCATGCACTTTAAATAGAACTCATGGACCAATCGGGTGTCAAGCCACGGATCAAGTGTTGGTAATACCGAGGAGAGAATGAACCGTCGGATCACTACATATCGTGACCGTCGGATTGTAAGTTACAAAATGTACAACGGTAAAGAAACACACTTATTTATTTCCTATGTGTCGGAATATCCTAACACTATTCTCTAGGGCTACGTCTCCAGTCCAGCTTTCAGTGGTGGCCTTTTTTTATTATGTCTTTAAGCAGAGAAATTACAATATAGGGACTCAATGTGAGTTCTCCTGAAGCAGGTTTTGCTTGGCAGGGTGGTTTCTTGGATTCCCCAAGTCGCTTGGAGTACACAAACTCTTCTTTTCCTACCAGCTCTATGACCTTCTGGTCTACAATGGAAAGAGTCGAATGTGATGCTTAGTCAAGACAGAATCCTCTATGGGATGGCTTGAATCTTCAAGCTCTCTGGTGCTCGATTCTGCCTTTGGTCAGCTCAACCCTCTGTCTCCTTCTGCTCTACTTTACTATTCTCTGTGTTCAGTCCTCCTCTCAGGGTTCACTGTTACACTTCGTCTCTCGACTTCTGTCTCTCTGTGTCTAACTTGACTGATTCGACTGTCTTTGTTCATGGCTTTAGCCATTCGACCCCTATGCCTCTTCGGTTCCTTTTCTGCCTATTGATTCACCTTCTGCAGCTGCGCTTGGATTTCCGTGTGTTCGGCATCATCATGACCGCTCAAGGAGTGGCCACTTGTCCTCCTCTAAATGGCACTAACATGCTTCGTTGGTTTGTTTCTTTAGTTACTCCGTGGATGCATTCTTCCTCCACCATGTTAGGATATTCCGACACATAGGAAATAGTTAAGTACAACTTGGTCTAGTATAGAGTTAGGTAAAGTGTGTTTCTTTACTATGTACATTTTGTAACTTACAATCCGACGGTCACGATATGTAGTCATCCGACGGTTCATTCTCTCCTCGGTATTACCGACACTTGATCCGTGGCTTAACACCCGATTGGTCCATGATTTCTATTTAAAGCGCATGGAGGGTCATTTGTAGGGTAATCTATCTATGAGAGAAGCATATGTAAATTTCCGTTCTTTTATTAATAAATTGCCTGAAGTGGCTGTGTTGGCTCAGGCCATGGACTGTTTCCCTCTTTGAGGGTTTTAAACACGTCAAAATACTGGTGTATTGATCTGTGATCTGTTTGTGAGCGGTGTCCTTTGGTGTTCTGTCTGAGGAACTTACCCTATAAATTCCTACATGGTATCAGAGCTATTTGAGGGCCGCGTCCGTTGTTGATCCAAATCTGAAGCCGGTAGAACTGCATCCGACTGCCGTTTCCTAGATCTACTGTTTCTGACTACTTTCGAGCCAAGAGGACTACTCTGTTGTGTTGGGAGCATCTGTTCCAGTGAGGAACCCCTTTCGTTTCACGCGAAAAGGTTTCCAGTAGCCCTAGCTGCGTCATTTTTAAGATCTGGAGGTATACAATGTTTATTTGCAGTTTACAATTATTTTCTCTCTGTTTATTTCGATTTCAGTTTATTTAGCTTTTTTTATTATCAGATCTATACCTTTCATTTCTGCGTATGCTCTTTGCCCTGCGACTCTGTGCGATCTGGGCAAATCAGAAACAGAAAGGAAGGATTTTTCTCATGCGTATGCTCTTTTCCGTTGCGCCTTAGTGTGATCTCGGAAAATCAGAAACATTGAGGAAAATATTTAGTTTCCGGCTAAAGCTAACTTCGAGCCGCAAGGTTCGTTTTTAAAAATATTTAGTTTTCGGCTAAAACTAACTTTGAGCCGTAAGGTTCGTTTTTTTTTGTATTTTCGTGTTGGGTTTTGTGTTTTTTGTTTTGTAGGGAAAAAGAGCTTTCTCAAAGCAAGCACGCAACCCAAAGCATCAACCCCCCTCTCTCTCTCTCTCTCTCTCTCTCTCAAACTTTTTGTATAGCTCACTTGGTGCAAAGCTAATTTATGAGAGTAGAGGTCTTGGGTTCAAGTCTCCATTTTGTGGGGGCGGATTTTTTTCATTTCCGCACATTCCCAGACTTCGTCAAATTTTTTTCAAAAAGCCATAACTTCTTCATCCGGAAGCCGTTTTCAGAACCCTTTTTTTTGAAATGGCCTAATTTTTCGATATATTTCCATTGGTACACTTAGTTTTAGCATCTACAGCTTCAGTTTCTGTTAAAAATGGAAAGTCCATGCCAAGTCATTCTTGATAGCACTAACTACTTCCAATGGTGGTCCTACATTGTGGATTTACTTAGAAGTAAAGGTCTTTACAGAATAGCCACAGGTCAAGAGACCAAACCAAAAGATGAAGATAAGGCAGCTAAATGGGAAAATAGGCAATACCAAGCACGTGGGTTGATAGGGATGTCTATTTCTCCAGATCTTAGATTCCATATTGCAGAACTTGATACTCCTGATGAAGCAATGCAACAAATTACTAAAGTCTTTGGAATTAAAAATGAACTTAAAGCCCATCAACTTAAAAATGAATTGCTTACATTGGACCCCAATAATTTTTCTTGCATTGAAGATTTTTTGTCCAAGTTCAAGACCCTTAGACTTCTCTTGGAAGGTGTTAAGGTTAAGAAAGAAGATAGTAGCCTTATCTACTCCATTCTTACTAAGTTGGGACCAACCTATTCTGTGTTTGTTTCCACCTTCCATTCTACAAGAGAAGCCTTCATTTCTCAAGGACAAACCTACAAGTCCCCTTTGATTCCTTTTGTGATTCTTTAATAAGAGAGCAAGAAAAACTCTTACACCTTGGTATTCTTCATCTTGGAAACTCTTCTAAGAAAGCGTTAGCCGCCCAGCAGCAACCAAATCCAAAGAATCCTAAGAAGTTGTATCCTAAAAAGAATGGTCCTAAACCAAACAAGGGTCCTAAGCAATTTCAGCCTCAAAATGAAAAATCATTTCAACAAAATGATAAGACAAATAAAAACAAAGGGAAGAAGACTGATAGACATTGCAACTTTTGTAATCGAGATGGCCACTTAGAATCCAAGTGCTTTAAGAAGATGGAAGCCTTGGAAGTAGCAATGAAGAAGCATAACATCCATTTGGAGCAATCTTCAACTTCAACTTCATCTTCAGGAATGGCACTTTCTGCATGTGGTTGTCAAGCATCTCGGTCTGGCTATGCACTAAATATATCTTCTTCTTCTCATTCTCATGAGTGGCTTATTGATTCTGGAGCTTCTTATCACATGGCCAAAAACAAAGCCATATTTTCTTCTTTAAATGATTGTAACACGAAAAATATATATGTTGGTGATGATAGATCTCTTAGTGTTGTAGGGACTGGAACTGTTCATCTAGACAATGGTCAGTTTAATGATGTATTATGTGTTCCAACCTTATCCTGCAACCTTCTATCTGTATATCAGATAACCCATTCAGGTGAAGGTAAAATCGTTGAATTTTCACCTCACAATGTTGTAATTAAGGACCTAAGAGATCCTAGACAGATATTAGCTACTGGCATTGCTGATGATTCTACAAGGTTGTATAAGTTTCACAACTTTGGGTCATCAAATCTTCCCTCAGTATTTGTTGCTCATAATGATGAAGTGAGAAAACTTTGGCATGAGCGATTTGGTCACTTAAACTATCGCTCTCTTCAGAATCTATGTAAAGAAAATATGGTGACAGGTCTTCCCATGGTATCTTGCAGAGATGGTGTTTGTTCCGGATGTGTACTCGGAAAACATCATCGGGACAGTTTTGAAAAACGTGCCTCTTGGCACGCCTCAGCCCCTTTACAGCTCGTGCATAGTGATTTATGTGGTCCACTTCCAGTTGCTTCATTCTCTGGCTACAAGTATTTCTTAAATTTCATTGATGATTTCTCCAGACGCACTTGGGTATACTTCTTAAAACTCAAGAGTGAAGTATTTAACATGTTCTTGGCCTTTAAGGCCTTTGTTGAAAAACAATTTGGACATCAAATTCTTAAGCTAAGATCTGATAATGGTGGAGAATATGTTAAAAACACATTCATCAACTTTTGCATTGAGAATGGAATTCAAATGCAACATACTGTTCCATATACTCCACAACAAAATGGTGTAGCTGAAAGGAAGAATCGCACCTTAAAGGAAATGGCTAATTGTATGCTTCAATCTAAAGGACTTAGTCTTAATTATTGGGTAGAAGCAATTAACTGTGCAAATTACATAATAAATCACACTCCTACTAAGGTTTTAAAGAATATCACTCCAGAAGAAGCATGGAGCTCAAACAAACCAGATGTAAGTCACTTTCGTGTTTTTGGAAGTGAAGCATGGGCCCATATTCCAGATGAGAAACATAAAGCTTTAGAACCAAAGAGTGAAAAATGTATTTTTGTTGGATATTCTGAAGATGTCAAAGGATATAGACTTATTCCACTTAAGTCCAAAAATTTTATCATTAGAAGAGATGTAAAGTTTGATGAAAATATATCGGCCCGCGAGCCTAGTTCGGCGGATGTGCCACCTCTCCCTACCTCTTCTACTTTTGAAAATATTTCTTCTTCAGATGATGAAAGCGAGGATGAAAATCCTCCCCCACCTTCTCAGGATCCTCCTTCAGCTCCTCAGCTTCCAAAATGGGTCCGTGCTACTCGGGATGCAGCATGTGATCTTGCCGGTGATCCTACAGATCAACGACGTACACGTTCTCAATTCGAGAGAGCCTCTTCTTTACTGGCTCAAGCTTCAGTGAATTATGATCCTGACACCTTTGCAGAAGCTTCAGGCCATCCAGATTGGGAAGCAGCTATGAATGAAGAATATCATTCATTATTGGCAAATGATACATGGGATCTTGTTCCTCTACCAAAGGGACAAAAACTTGTTAGATGCAAATGGGTTTACAGAACCAAGTATGGACCAGATGGGAAAGTTGATAAACATAAAGCTCGTCTTGTTGCTAAGGGTTTTTCACAAGTTGAAGGCATTGACTACATTGAAACCTTCTCCCCTATTGCCAAAATGAACTCTATCCGCCTTGTTGTTTCCCTTGCTGCTTCTTTCAAATGGGAAGTCCATCAGATGGATGTTAAATCCGCCTTCTTGCATGGGGACTTGCATGAAGAAATCTATATGGAACAACCTATTGGCTTTATACAAACATACTCCAGCCTTGTATGTCGGCTTAAGAAATCCCTTTATGGTCTCAAGCAAGCTCCTCGAGCTTGGTATGCCAAAATGGATAACTTTCTTTTAGAAAATGGCTTTTCTAGGTGTCATTCTGACAATACTGTCTACACCAAGAACGTGGGCAAGTCTCTTATCATTCTTGTTCTTTATGTTGATGATCTTATCCTGACTGGTAGTGATCCCAACCTTATAAACCATGTGAATTCTAGCATTAAAAGGAAGTTTGAAATGACAGACTTAGGACACTTACATTATTTTCTCGGTCTTCAAGTCTTGCAATCCATGGAAGGTATTTCCCTTTCTTAGTCCAAGTATGCCTGTGATATTCTACGCCATTTTCACATGGAAGACTGTAAGCCAGCCCCTTCTCCCTTTTAGTCTAGAGTCAAACTTTCAGTCACTTGTACTTCTCCTGAAGTTGATGCTACCTTATACCATCAACTTGTAGGAAAACTTTTGTATCTAACCCATACTCGTCCTGACCTTTCCTTTGTTGTTGGCCTTGTTTCTCGGTTTATGCAAAACCCACGTGAAAGTCATTGGAAAGCAGCTAAAAGAATACTTTGTTATGTTCAAGGTATAGTTCAGTTTGGGATTCATTACAGTGCCGAAGCATATCCTCTATTGGTTGGTTTCACTGATTCCGATTGGGCTGGTGACCCTGATGGTCGGAAGTCTATTGCAGGTTGTGTGTTCACTCTTGGTTCAGGACCTATTACATGGGCTTGCAAGAAACAAGGTGCCATTTCTCTTTCTTCAGCAGAAGCAGAGTATCGTGGTGCCATAGAAGCTAGTAAAGAAGCCTTATGGCTTTGTCAGATCCTGTCAGAGTTTGACTTTCAGCAGCGGCATCCGACAACACTTTGGTGTGATAATCAAAGTGCCATTCAACTATGCAAAGATCCAGTCCAACATCAGCGCAGCAAACACATTGAACTGCACATGCACTTCATTAGAAAGCTCATTCACGACCATGTTCTTGAAGTGCAATATTGTTCAACAGATGATCAAGTTGCAGACATCTTTACGAAGGCTCTCACAGAGGCGAGGTTCACTAAACTTCGATTTATGGTTGGAGTTCAGGAAGTTGTCACTAAGGGGGGATAGGCTCTAGTGCCTCCTTCCTTCTCCTATTGTGTCATATTTGTAAATCCTTAAATCCTATCCCAAGTTGTTCTTAAGGGGAGATGTTAGGATATTCCGACACATAGGAAATAGTTAAGTACAACTTGGTCTAGTATAGAGTTAGGTATAGAGTTAGGTAAAGTGTGTTTCTTTACTATGTACATTTTGTAACTTACAATCCGACGGTCACGATATGTAGTGATCCGACGGTTCATTCTCTCCTTGGTATTACCGACACTTGATCCGTGGCTTAACATCCGATTGGTCCATGATTTCTATTTAAAGCGCATGGAGGGTCATTTGTAGGGTAATCCTTCTATGAGAGAAGCATATGTAAATTTCCATTCTTTTATTAATAAATTGCCTGAAGTGGCCACGTTGGCTCAGGCCGTGGACTGTTTCCCTCTTTGAGGGTTTTAACCACGTCAAAATACTGGTGTATTGATCTGTGATCTGTTTGTGAGCGATGTCCTTTGGTGTTCTGTCCGAGGAACTTACCCTGTAAATTCCTACACACCATGGCGGTCAAACAAATTCCAAATCCCTTTAAAATGCGGCTTAATTCCCTGTTGATTTCGCTTCCTCCATCGGGCATGATCTCAGCCGTCCGATCTGGGCCCTCTAGATCTGACGCCATACGCACATTTTGTGCGACTAACTTTCTCGTCCGATAACACTTGATCAACAGTGGTTTTATCTCACCTCTGCCTGCCACACGTTGATCATTGTATGGAATCGCTCCGCTCTCGTCCAAAACCTCTTACCGTTTAAGGGCACCCCGATCAAAACTGCCAGTTTCCAGAGCGCGGGTCCCGTCATTTGTGTTTAGCACTTTTTCGTTTTTCCACTCATGGTCCTCCGGTTCCCCCATGCGACCGAGTGCTGGGGATTTCCTTCGCGGCCCTGTTCGCCTAGCATTACGTGCTAATTGTGCATCAAAAACAACTTCCTTTTCCCATTTCGGGGCTCCCAAGGGCTACTTTGGCCTCTTGCGCGGCCTCCATGGGCCTCGGTCAACGTGCTTTGACCGAGGTCCTCTTCGTTCCACGTCGGCTGCCATTGCCACTGGTTCAGGGTGTTTTTGACTGATGTTTTGGATTTTCTTTAGAGATTTGTTTAACCTGATACAGTCATGGTACTTTGACAATCTTCTATGGATCCAATTCAGATCACGACCTTCTCACTGAAAAAGCTTTTGGACCACCAAAATTTGGTTTTCAACCATCAACTAAGTGAGGATACTGTTTCTTCACTTGTCCAATCTCAATCCACTTTCTGCTGCTCAGTTTTGAAACTTTGAGCCCAATCTTGAGGTACTCAACTTCTCCCTTACGCGTTGTCCTCACCTTCCTGTCCAGCACTGTTACACTAAAAAATGTCACCATGACTATTTACAGTTAGTATGGCTCAATCAACATTCATGCCACCCTCTTAGGCAAGTCTTATGCCTCTGCTATCCATCTCAAACTCAAAAAAGAGAGAAAGTCTTGTAAAAAATGTGTTTATCTCTGGGGACGCAGGTTCTCTCTAGCCTTACCTGCGGGGACGCTCACAATGTTCACAAAAGCTGCGTCCTTGGACGCTCTGTATGTTAAGGGACAGGTGCGTCCTTCTGTAAAAGGCAAAATGCGCGAGTTTCATCTTAAAAAAGTTACTTGTGGTTACTTCTAGAACTTTCTAGAGGTCGGTTTGATGAAATGGATGCGCCTCCAGTTGGTTCATGTATCCCTATTAAGGAGGAACTTATCCCATCAATAAGGGAGCTATCCCACCCAAAGAGGGGGATTATCCCATTGATGGTGGACCTGAATAACCTCTTTACAGCACTATAAATAAAGACATTGAGCCAGAGGGAGGAGAGGTGGAAGCTATACATTTTCTTTGGGTAAATGCTGCAGGAATTAGGACTCCCATTTAGAACCTTGTGAGGAGAGATTGTCTTTGCTTGATTCTACTTGGAAGTGGGTGAGCTTTGTCAAAGTAGAGGAAAACCCTTGATGGACCCTGGGAGGAACTTGCACAACACCAAGGCCAGGTTGTAAGAGTTTCTTTGTTTCGTTATTAATACAAACTGGTTCATTTTTCTCAATAGCTTGTGTTAATGAGTTATTTCATGTGTTCCTTGGTCTGCATGTTGAATATATGTTTTATTATATGAGATGCAAGTGCTTGGTAATTGTTTGATTGTTTGTGGTTGCAGGAATTGATGTGAAGGAGGAGCTCATCCGGATCGGCAAGGACGGACTACAACAACAGCGTTTTGGAATAAGGTAAGCCTAAACACTTGTAGTTTTCATGTTTTAAAAGGTGTATTTAGAGAAAGATCGCTCCATTTTGTCTTGTTTGTCGCTAGAGAGTTTAGACTCCTAGGGAGGTCAGTTGTGTCCGCACAAACGACTTTTTCCGCCACGACAAATTGGCGACTCCGCTGGGGAATCCATTAATGAGAAAGTCTTTTCCTTTGTGTGAACTTTGCTCTGAGAAAATCATTTTTATTTTCTGGTTTTTGACTGTGAGAATTAGTATTTGGGTGGCTTAGCTTTAGATTTAGTTAGATTTGGTTTTTCTTAACTTTTCAGAAGGACGCACCCTCTGAGTACTGCACAGTGCGTCTTTGGACGCGCTGTTTCCGTTTGCACAGAGCGGGCCCGCGCCTGTTCTAACGGGTTGCCTGCGTCTTCCTGTAAAATTTAGGAAAACTCCATTTTTGCTTTGATTGCATTTAGATTTTGGTTTTTCTTAGTGTTTTCTGCCCAGATCCTTTAGTACCCTGTCAAAAATTTTCACCTGAACTTGTTTCATTAGCATTCCTGCTTTTAGCCTTCATTAATTGGGTGTTTTGAGTCTCTTTTTTGAGAAATTCTTAATTTGATTTCCTTTGGTCATTACTTGGAGGTTTCTCTCAGTCTTTTCACAATTTTGCATCTTTTTGCTTTTGTTTTTGCAAAAAAATTTCCCCCTCATTCGCCGGGGGGGGCTAAATTGTGTATGAGTGTTAATCGCCTTTGAGTGTTTTTATGTTTTGATCTTTGGAACTCTCACCCAATTTTCTCAATTTGCACTTGATTGGTTCTTAGATCACATTAGAATCGTCTTGTGTTTGAGAATTCTTTTGCATAGATCACATTTGCACAATTAGAATTCTCATTTTCAGAATATTATTGAAAAATGTGCATAGATTACATTTGCATACTTTTCGAGTGAATTGTGCTTAGATTACAATTGCATAGTTTACATTCTGAAAAATTTATTGTAGATTTAGATCAGCTTTCTTTGATTTGAATTTACACAAAAAATAAAAATAAAAAAAAATGGTTTGGAATTGATTTGCATTAGTTTTTCTTGATAAAATTAGTACATCAATTTTTTGCATTGTCGGAAGTGAATGGAAACTCTCTCCTTACTTTAGTTAGGATTCATCGAATTGAAAAGATTACATTATCATATTCGATTGCATTCAGTTGAGTCGGGTCATAACACCATTGGTTTCATCTCCATTTACCCATTTGAGTAATAACAGCCTTAATAACACAGCGCTTAATTAAAATTCATCTAGTAATTTTTACATTTCTAGGGCTCTGAAACACCAACATAGCTTAGGCTAGGGTCTTGGAGTAGGTGATTACTTAACTCTCCAAGACTACAAAACCAAACAGATAGTTTATCTTGAGTAGAATAAATCCAATTGTTTCAATTGCACTCTGGGAAAGCTCCTCTTAAAGGAGAAGCACGAGCTCGTGTCCGAACCAGTGAGGGGATCATTCCCCCCTCGTTGGGAACGACGCCAGACAGTACGTATTACAAACGGTAAACCTCGGATTAACCATTGTCGAGGAGCCAGGGGTCACTTATCGGTAAACCTTGGATTGTTGTCAAGGAGCCGGTAAGGGGATTGAGCTTGCTACTCTGCCCTTGCGTGCTGTCGGAGTTTAGACTGTTCCCCCAGGTGTATTTGTTACTGTTGGTGACCTTAGTGACCATAATCTTTAGGGTTCTACCGAGGTGACGGTGGAGGGAAGGTCCCACTGTACCTGGAGCAGACGTCGGTTATACTCACTTGGATTTTCCGGGGGGTCCACTTCACTTCGAGACGGTTAAAGTGGAGGAACTTGTGCCGGTCTATTCATTAAGCAGGTTGTCGGGGTAACTGTTCCACCCGCCATTTCTGTACTGAATTCTGCGAGGTTGGGCTTCATCACCAACTAGTGTTTTCGGTCCGGAGAGCTTACTGTTTGTGTGTGGTTTGACTCCTAGATTTGATAGCGCGTGTTAATTTGTTTGTTTTTACTTTTAGAGACCATAGGTGTGAATTGTGAATTTTAGTTGTTAAGTGTGAATTGTGAATTGTTAATTTTAGTTTTAAATTGTTAATAAAATTCACTGAAGTTGAATATAATGGCAAATGTTCCGGAATTTATCAACCTAGGAACCCCTCCTAATGAGAATCCTAGTACTTTTCCTTACTTTGGAAATGTTGGTCCTCCTTATATGGCTACTTTGTCATTACCTGGATTTACAATAGGTTTACCGATATGGTTATTTTCAACTTCGTTGGCCCAAAATACTCCAGTTGTTCCATCTCAACCGGATGCTTCACCTCAACAGAGTTCACCATCTCAACATCACCAACCTTCTGTTGACCCTTTACCTTCTTCGCCTAATTTTTCTTCCTCCATTTCTTCCTCTTCGCCTGGTAAAAGCCTTGATGCTAGTAACCAGGAGGCTAAGAAGAAGAAGAAAGGGAAGAAGAAGAAGAAGAAGAAGAAGCAAGATAAGAAAGAAGTCAACCAACCAACCATGGCTGTAAGTGTTAGTTGTGTTGAGGAAAATTCTGACATGCATCGTAAACCCAAATACCCTTGCAGGCTTTGTAAGGGTGACCACTTCCTTGTCAATTGTCCTGGTATTCCAAAGGTCTTGGAAGTATGGTCAGAAAAATCTCATCAACTTTCCATTGATCCATCAACCAGTGATAGTCAGGTTCCTGGGAAAAAGGGTAAAGTTAGGTTTCCTTGTAAGTTATGCAAAGGGAGTCATCAAACTCACATTTGCCCTCACATGGATGAAGCCTCAACATTGTTGGAAAACCTTACTGTTCCACAGCAAGAATTTCCAACTGGTTACCGTAAACTTTCTCCCAACCTACCGTCAACTGACGGAGTGATTGATCTAAATTCAAGTACAGTCGATCACACTCTCCCATTGGAGAGTGAAACTCATGTCACTCAGGTTGATGATCCATTAGTTGATCAAGTGGTCGATTCAATTTCACATTCGGTCGATCACACTCTCCTTTTCGAGAGTAAATTTCATACCGCTGATGTTCTTCTTGTTACATCGGATTCTTCTATGCCGGGGGGCATTTCACCTGTTTCTACAGAACCCCCTCCAAGTACTGAGGTCTTTTCCTTTGATTGGAATAGACTGACAGAACCTCGTCTTCCTTCCTCCATCCCTTTCCAAATCATTGTCAAGGCTGGTGGTAGGGACATACATCGTACTCAGGTAGATGAAGGTGCTTCTGTTAGTATTTTATCCTCAGCTGTTTGGAAAGCTTTGGGTTCCCCTCAGCTTGCGCCTATTACGCAGAATCTGAAAGCTTTTAACAGAACAATTAGTGAACCTTTAGGGATCCTTCCTAAGTTTTCTATTACCTTGGAAGGTAAAACTGTTTGTGTTGATCTTATGGTAGTTCGAGGTCCCTTGGATTTCAATTTACTCCTTGGGCGAGACTATGTTTATGCAATGAAAGCTGTCGTATCGACACTCTTTCGCGTGATGTCTTTCCCTCACAATGGCAGTATTGTGACTGTAGACCAGCTTTCGTTCCCTAGTCTTTTTTCAACTACCAATAATATGACACCCCTAAATGTTCCTGATTCTAAAGTGGTATCTACCCTGCCACGGGTTAATTATGTGGCAACCGGTCCCATGATTTCAGTTACCGATGTAAGTGAGCCTCTCACTGTTTGCTCATCTTCCTTTGATTTAGCTCCGGTAATTGACATGGAAAACTCTATGGGATTACTTGAACACGATGTTCTTATCCCTTTTGAGTCCCTTGACATGTGTTCCTTCCCAAGAAGTATTCTTCCTTCGAATGAAGACCTTTTGGAAGCCATGATCAAGGTGTGTCCATTGACATGTCTTTCTTCCAGTTGGAAGCCATGATCAATGTACGAGGATAGTTTTTTCTTGTATCAACCTCGTTAAAAAATGAAACAGGCTGTCATGAGGACAGTTCTTTTACTGAGTCAACCTCATTAAAAAATGAATCAGCTAGTTTTTAGGTCATATAGATAGTTAGAAAGTAGGATTGTGAGGAAAGTTCCTTTTACTGTGTCAACCTCGTTAAAAAATGAATCAGTGTGTACGAGGAAAGTTCCTTTTACTGTGTCAACCTCGTTAAAAAATGAATCAGTGATTGTGAGGAAAGTTCCTTTTACTGTGTCAACCTCGTTAAAAAATGAATCAGTGAGTGTGAGGAAAGTTCCTTTTACTGTGTCAACCTCGTTAAAAAATGAATCAGTGTGTGCGAGGATAGTTTTTTCTTGTATCAACCTCGTTAAAAAATGAAACAAGGAGAGCGAGGATAGTTCCTTTTCCTGTGCCAACCTCGTTAAAAAATGAAATAGGGTGTTACGAGGATAGTTTTTCCTGTATCAACCTCGTTAAAAAATGAAATAGGCTGCAGTGAGGAAAGTTCCTTTTACTGTGTCAACCTCGTTAAAAAATGAATCAGTGAGTACGAGGATAGTTTTTTCCTGTATCAACCTCGTTAAAAAATGAAATAGGCTGTAATGAGGATAGTTCTTTTACTGAGTCAACCTCATTAAAAAATGAATCAGGTAGATTTTAGGTTATGTAGGTAGATTGTAGAAAGTAGGGTTTTGAGGACAGTTCCTGTTACTGAGTCAACCTCATTAAAAAATGAATCAGGTTTGAGGATAGTTCCTGTTATTGAGTCAACCTCGTTAAAAAATGAATCAGGTCCGAGGAAAGTTCCTTTTACTATGTCAACCTCGTTAAAAAATGAATCAGTTGATGAGGATAGTTCTTTTACTGAGTCAACCTCATTAAAAAATGAATCAGGTAGGTTTTAGGACATGTAGGTAGATTGTAGAAAGTAAGTGTGTGCGAGGACAGTTCCTGTTACTGAGTCAACCTCGTTAAAAAATGAATCAGGTACGAGGATAGTTCCTGTTACTGAGTCAACCTCGTTAAAAAATGAATCAGGTATGAGGATAGTTCTTTTCTTGTGTCAACCTCCTTAAAAATGAAACAACTCCCTTTTCAAGTTAAATATTGAAAGTAAACCTTCATTTCATCCAGCCGGTTGAATGCAATGAAGCCTGGGGGGCATGTACCTCATTTTGCATCATTAAACTGGGGGCATGCGAAATTTTTGAGCATAGTTCCTTGTCTTGTGTCAAGCTCGTTAAAAAATGAAACAAGGGTAGGTTAAGTAGGTAGATTGTAGAGAGTAGTCATGAGCATAGTTCCTTGTCTTGTGTCAAGCTCATTAAAAAATGAATCAAGGATTTTAGAGCATAGTTCCTTGTCTTGTGTCAAGCTCGTTAAAAAATGAATCAAGGTTTTTAGAGTTAAGTTTTTGTTAGGTAGATTGTAGAGTAGTTACGAGCATAGTTCCTTATCTTGTGTCAAGCTCGTTTAAAAAATGAAACAAGGGTTTTGAGGATAGTTCTTTTCCTGTGTCAACCTCACTAAAAAATGAAACATCTCCCACAAGTCTTTCCAAGATCTTGAAATTAAAGCTTCATTCCATCCACCTCATTGAATGCAATGAAGCTTGGGGGGCATGTACCTTGGTTTGCATCTTTATGCTGGGGGCATGTGAACTTGTAACAAGCATAGTTTTTCGTTTCAAGCTTGTGTAAACATGAAACCGAATCCGAGCATAGTTCTTTTCCTGTGTCAAGCTCGTTTAAAAAATGAAACAAATCCTCCTCTACTTGAGTCGAGAGATTGACTAGATCTCGTAAATGTTAAGTTGTATATTTAGGTTAGTTGTTTCGGTGTTTTGCATAATTTTCTTACAGTTTTAGGTCAAAGTCTTTTAAATGATCTCGTCACTAAACCTTCATTTCATCCAAATGGTTGAATGAAATGAAGCTAGGGGGGCATGCACTCTAGCAGTTATGCTTAGGGGGCATCAAGCACAGTTTTATCTCTGTTTCAAGCTTGTGTAAAAATGAAACTACTCTGAAGCATAGTTTTTCTCTGTTTCAAGCTTTTGTAAAAATGAAACCTATCTCGAGTCAATTTCAGTTATTTTCAAGACTCGTTAAACTCATGAAAATACCGAGATTATTTTGCTATTTTTCATTCTCGTAAAACAAATGAAAATGCCGAGTTCTTTCCGTCTTTTCCTACTCGTAAATTAAATTGAAAGTCGGTCATATGAGTACATTTTTATCCCTTTTTCTAACTCATTAAAACTTACGAAAAAGTGAAAACCATGAGTACATTTTTATCCCTTTTTCGAACTCGTTAAAACTTACGAAAAAGTGAAACCTTGGAGTTCTCTTTTAAGCCCTTTTCAGACTCCTAAAACATGAAAAGATTGCCGAGCGTTTCTTTTACACTCGTTAAAACGGAATTAAAAGACGGTCCCCTTATAGCTCTTTTCTGACCGTAAAATCAGGAAAAGATTGCCGTGTTTTTGTCGTTTCAAACTCGATACGAAAATAAAACGACGTGTCCTTGATCGCTTTTTACTTTTCAGGTCAGTGACACTAATTATGAAAGTACTCCTTGGTCGCAAGATCAAGCGGTTCCCCCAGGTATTATTTTATACTTTTTCGGGCTTGAGGGACACAAATATACGAAAAAGTTCAACGTGGAGTCTCCTTTAGTTTTTTCAGACTCTCTAAAATTGAAAAACGCCGAGTTTCTCCTATACTGGACTCGTTAAACTTTTACAGTAGAGGACCTGTTCAATTACAAACAGGAACGAACCACTCCTTCCTAGGGTTCGAATTTAAACTAGGTTGGACTCGTCCGAAGGATGAGCTTATAATCAAGCATATGTTATCCTCCTCAAGCTTGTTAAAAATAAAGAGGTACTTGCCAGAAATGGTGGGGGAAAAGAGAGAAGAATGAACCTGTTTGTTACCTTTTGTCTCAAAAGAAACTTTATTACCACTCTTGAACACGACACTTTTCATTCACCTGGGTTGGGAAATCTTTTACCTCACAGTTGATCAAACCACTTTGAAAGTCTTTAACCGGGTTCCGGGGATTAACTTTGAGTTATTCGTCACCAAGCCATCTGTCGTGTCGTTATGTGTTCAAGAGGTCTGCAAGCAAAACTTTCATCTGCAAAATACTTGTCATCCATTTGACCATCCCTGAGTCAGTCCTTACAGCAACATTTCTTCAACTTGAACAATGATTTCGTGTTGCGGGCTTGCCTGCAACGGGTCGCTTTCTATCGACATCAGCACATTATCTAGAAAGATGACTTAGGAATCGACAGTACCTTGAAGTCTGCATGCATCAACGGCAGGTTTCTCGCCTTTGACGTCAGTTTACATCATTGACTTTCGATCAAAGGATTCCGTGAAGTGTTCGACATCAAAACATCTATTCACATTTCACGGGTTGTGCTTGGTACTTTGAGAACCATTGACATTACTGGTGGTCTCTCTCACGCTTGTTAACAGTTTACATCATCGACTGGTAATCAAGTGATTTCTAACATGATTCGACATCAAATCATTTAATCACATGGCTAGAATCGTACCAATTCGGGAAGTAGAAGTAAAGACCCTGGATCTAGTTTCTACCATCCAGGCTGCGAGGAGTTTTGTATTCATTATCTATGTAGACTAATCATAAACAGATGGCTGCGTCCATACTGTGTCTACAAAAGTCTATAAAATGATGTACTGCAAGATCATTCCTGTATCAGAGTAGTTAGTCCATTAGTTAAAGTTTTGAATCTGAGTATGGGAATGCCTACCTCAGTGATGATATAATCTTATACATGTATTTTGTGTTGAAAATTGCAGGTTCCAACCAGGTCATCCACAAGACAATCCTTGAAATGATAAAGCGCTTCACCCTTCCTAGAATTACAAAACCCTAATCTATTCCAGGCTTCGCACTTTAGGGGGCAATCTGTTACACTAAAAAATGTCACCATGACTATTTACAGTTAGTATGGCTCAATCAACAGTCATGCCACCCTCTTAGGCAAGTCTTATGCCTCTGCTATCCATCTCAAACTCAAAAAAGAGAGAAAGTCTTGTAAAAAATGTGTTTATCTCTGGGGACGCAGGTTCTCTCTAGCCTTACCTGCGGGGACGCTCACAATGTTCACAAAAGCTGCGTCCTTGGACGCTCTGTATGTTAAGGGACAGGTGCGTCCTTCTGTAAAAGGCAAAATGCGCGAGTTTCATCTTAAAAAAGTTACTTGTGGTTACTTCTAGAACTTTCTAGAGGTCGGTTTGATGAAATGGATGCGCCTCCAGTTGGTTCATGTATCCCTATTAAGGAGGAACTTATCCCATCAATAAGGGAGCTATCCCACCCAAAGAGGGGGATTATCCCATTGATGGTGGACCTGAATAACCTCTTTACAGCACTATAAATAAAGACATTGAGCCAGAGGGAGGAGAGGTGGAAGCTATACATTTTCTTTGGGTAAATGCTGCAGGAATTAGGACTCCCATTTAGAACCTTGTGAGGAGAGATTGTCTTTGCTTGATTCTACTTGGAAGTGGGTGAGCTTTGTCAAAGTAGAGGAAAACCCTTGATGGACCCTGGGAGGAACTTGCACAACACCAAGGCCAGGTTGTAAGAGTTTCTTTGTTTCGTTATTAATACAAACTGGTTCATTTTTCTCAATAGCTTGTGTTAATGAGTTATTTCATGTGTTCCTTGGTCTGCATGTTGAATATATGTTTTATTATATGAGATGCAAGTGCTTGGTAATTGTTTGATTGTTTGTGGTTGCAGGAATTGATGTGAAGGAGGAGCTCATCCGGATCGGCAAGGACGGACTACAACAACAGCGTTTTGGAATAAGGTAAGCCTAAACACTTGTAGTTTTCATGTTTTAAAAGGTGTATTTAGAGAAAGATCGCTCCATTTTGTCTTGTTTGTCGCTAGAGAGTTTAGACTCCTAGGGAGGTCAGTTGTGTCCGCACAAACGACTTTTTCCGCCACGACAAGCATTATCTTCCTGCAACTCATTGAGGTATTTAGGTAGCAAGTCATAAATAGAAGGCAATTGACTTTGCTTGTCAGGGTCCTCAATCATTGAAGGTTCAAACAATCTCAAGGAATTTGCATTTACGACTGAGTAGATGTGCATGTAAGCTGGTAAATCAAGGCGAAAAGAATTTTCACCAATCTTCTCAAGTATCCTAAAAGGTCCATACCTGATAGGCTTTAGCTTTTTACCTTCACCTTGCTGATATACAGCCAGACTTGGCCTCCAACTTGAAAACTATGCTCCATTCGATGCTTATCGTGCCTAGCCTTGTACTTGGCCTGGCTCTTTTCCAGCTGTTCCTGTACTGCCTGATGGATCTCCTGGATCTATTCAATGAACCTAGTTGCCTTTTTTACATCAATGTGTCCATCAACCATGGTATCTTTACCAAAGAAAAAACCTAAAGGAGACCTTGGTGTGAAACTAAAACAGGTCTCAAAAGGAGATCTCTGTGTAGAAGAGTGTTTGGCTCTGTTGTAAGCATGCTGCACATAACACTAGTGTTCATCCCAAAGCTTAGGATGTTTGCTGCAATATCCTCTCAGTAATTGGATCACTGTCTTGTTTACTACTTCTGTCTGGCCATCTGTTTGTGGATGAAACGTTGTGCTTTTCTTTAACTTGGTGTCCATCAGTTCCCACAAACTAGACCAAAAATTCCCCACAAATCGGGTGTCTCGATCAGATACAATGGAAGTGGGTAATCCAAAATGAACCCATACATGTTCAAAGAACAATTTTGCAGTCTATTCAGCTGTAATCTGTTTACTACAAGGTATCAAAATACACATTTTTCTTAACCTATCCACAACAACATATAAGTAATCATGACCTTTCCTAGATTTAGGCAGTCCTCCAACAAAATCCATGGAAACACTTTCCCAAGGGTGAGAAGGAACTAGCAATGGAGTGTACAAGCCTAGTTTTCTATTGCTGGGCTTTCTTTTAGCACACATGGCACACCCTCTTACATATCTAGAAACTGTCTCATTCATTTTCGACCAATAATAGAATCTTTGTAGTTGTGCAACTGTTTTACTTACCCCAAAGTGATCGATATCATAGAAGTGTGTGCTTCCCTAATTATCTTTATCCTCTCAATTTGTGGAATTCAGAGTTTCCCACAATGATATAGGAGTCGGTCCTTTATGTGATAGTCCAATTCTTCTACACTTTTTCCTTGACTCAAAGTTGCATATACATCTTTAAAGTCCATATCCTGAGCATATTTTTCTATGTAGCTTTCATGTAGCACAGAATTATGCTTAAGTATGGTAGATGCATTTATAATGGGTCTAGATAACATGTCTGCAACCTTGTTATGTATGCCCTTTTTATATCTGATGACTAAGTGAAACTGTTGTAGAAAACCCATCCACCTGTAATGTCTTGATTGCTGCAACTTAGTTTGGGAGTGTAGATATTGAAGTCGCTGATGAACAATATGTATTACTGTCTCTTTGCCCATTAAATAATGTTTCCACTTTTTCACACTCTGAACTAATGCATATAATTCTTTATCATATGTAGGATAGTTAACCACTACAGGAAAGTCTCAGAATGATAACATATGGGTTTACCGTGATGTGTCAACATTGCTCCCATGGCATAGTCACTGGCATCAGTTTGGATCTCAAATGGTCTTTGTAGATCTGGCAGTGCTAGTACAGATGTTTTACTTATTTTCTCTTTCAAGGTGTCGAAGGATTTTTGATGTTTGCCTCCCCACTGAAACACCTTATTCAATCCTGTTAAAGAATGTAAGGGAGCTACAATCGAGGAGAAGTTAGAAATGAACTTCCTCCAATATTGTGCTGCTCCTAGAAAGCTTCTCACTTCTGTAGCAAACCTGGGTTTAGGCCAGTTCACAATGACTACCACTTTAGAGGGATATATTTTCAATTCACCTCACCCTACTATATGACCCAAGTAGTTTAGAGATGTTTTGCCAAATTCACATTTTGAGAGTTGAACATAAATTTTTTCTCTTTTCAAAACATCTAATGTCTGCTTAAAATTCTTTAAATGTTCTTCCCACGTTTTACTAAAAATTAGAATGTCATCCAGATACACAATAACAAAATCATCAAGAAAAGTTCGGAGTACATCATTCATTAATCTCATGAAAGTAGCAGGAGCATTAGTTAAGCCAAAAGGCATAACCAGCCATTCATACAATCCCTACTTTGTTTTCAAAGCAGTCTTCCATGCATCTTGCTCTGCAACTCTGACCTGATGGTATCCACTATGCAAATCCAGCCTGGTGAAATAAACAACTTCTTTCAATTGATCTAAAAGATCATCTATGCGAGGAAGGGGATAATGATTTTTGATTGTTATCTTATTCAGTGCTTGGTAGTCAATGCACATTCTTTAAGAGCCATATTTCTTTCTCACCAAAATGATTGGTGACCCACATGGTGATGTGCTAGGCCTAATGAAGCCCTTCTCAAGAAACTCCTGCACCTGCTTCTTGATTTCAGCATTCTCTAAAGAAAACAACCTGTACATCCCAATGTTAGGAAATGGAACATCTTGCTACAAAATAATATCATGTACTATTCCCTTTTTGGGTGGCAGACCTTTAGGTTCTTGAAACAAGACATCATACTCTGAAACAACCTTTTCTATATCAGCTTGCTGTTCAGCATTACAACCCTCAAATACTTTGGTTTTATCAGGTTTCTTTTCCTTTACAACCATCAGTAATAATTGTTTACATGAATTTATCATTCTTTTCATCTGTCCTGAGTTTATGAGAGTGTAATTATTCTTGAATTTATGAGCTCTTACAAAGTATTCGATTCCATCTTTGACAAGTAGATACTTGTTCTCAGCTCTATAGAAAATAGCCTTTCTATCAAAGAAGTAAGGACTTCCTAAAACAATTCCACATATATCCAAAGGAATTATGTCTAACTCAACCTCATCTACAAATGCTGACCCAAAAGAAAACTTGAGTTTGCACTGTCTAGTCACTTGTAGTTGTGCTTTATCATTCAACCATCCTAATGAGTATGGTTTCTTGTGAGGTGTAGTTGCTAATCCCAATTTCTTTACAATTGCTTCAGAAATCAAATTTACTTGTGAGCCACTATCAAACAAAGTATCAATCTTTTGATTTTTGGAAATAACTCGAATATGGAACAGCTCATGTCTTTTTCTCTCATTTTCTTCCCCAATAACAGATTGACCAGAATTACTAGTAGATGCTTAAGAATTCTTACCTTTTATACCTGTGGCTGCTATAGTTGTTTCATCTCCCGAGTTTGACCCCAAATCTCTCTGAATAGCTACAGCTGTCTTCTTCTTCTTGCCCTCAAACTTCTTAGGTCTCATCTCTGGATGCAGAATCCAACAATGCTCATCATCATGCTCCTCCTTTTTACAGTGAGTGCATGAAGCTTTGGCTTTCTATGCACTGTTAGCCTTCCTTGCTCTCCACTTCTACTTTCTTTTCTCCTTGCTCTTGCTTACAGTGGGTTGGTGTTATAGACATTTTTGTGCCTTACAGCTCTAAGCATGAAATGTCTATAAACCAAGGGCTCCTAAGTCCCTAAAAGTGTTGTTCTAACTCCTAAAGGAACAAGGTCAACAAATTACAGCTTCTCCCAGAATTTCTCCACTAGAAACTGCTCAGAATCAGTCAAATCAGGATCATTTCAGTTGCTCCACTAGCCAAGTGCATTGCATAGCACCCAGGTCCACTAGCTAGGTGTGTTGCAACGCACCTAAATGCACTACCAGGGTGCGTTGAGTGGGAAATGACAAGTGGCAGAGTCATTCCACGAGGTGGAGAGACAATGGAAGCTTCCAGAATCTTCTCCAATGACACTTGCCTCACTGAATTCGACCAAGGATGAGTAAGAGGCTCTCAGTCTCCAAGTGGAAGCAAGAATTGACAGAGAGAAGACACTAGTCAAATCATAAGCTGACTCATACTCCTTGCATACATCTATATATGGATCCCTCATCCCAGAGATCCGGAGGCTGGAATTTTGTACATTGCAGAGAATTGCTGTTGGTTTAGAGATAGATATCAGAGTATTGGGTGATTTATGCTTTGTTGGAGGTGAAGAGGGGCTTCTTTGCTAGGAGGTTGATGTTGGATCAGGAATCATCGGTTGTAACTCCTCCTGGATCTTCTTGTTATATCAATAAAATTATTTGAGTTTCTCCTACATGCTTGTGTATCATTGATGTTTGTTACATTTGTATGTTTAGCTTAAATCTGATCCTAAGCTTTTTATGAGTATAAACCCATGTCTTTGTATAGTTTCCTTCTTCTGTGATCTTGCAGGTACTTGGTGAAGTTGGGCAAGTAAGGGAGCAGGTAGCTGGAAGCTGTAAAAGAGGAGAGAGATTGGATCAAAGGACTAGCGCAAGACACAGGTTGGTTCATCCTATTTCTCTTTGTTTATAGTTCATAAAGAAGAATACAAAAGTAGTTTTCTTTGTTTGTTTCTAAGGTCACTGTCACACCTTAGTGGCATAGGGTTGTTCTGAATAGACACTTTTCCCGATAACAAAATGGCGACTCCGCTGGGGACGATTGTCTAGTTAGTTTGTTTGTGTTTCTCTTGTTGTTTGTTTCATAAACTTAGAAGTAGCAAATCGAACTGCATTTGCCATTAACAAATGCAAAATAGACATCTGCTACTTCAATCCATTCACTGGATCTGTTTATGATTTGAACAACTGATTCACAAATGATCTGATTGCCCTTTGTGATAGCTCTTAGACCTTCTTTAAATCTACCCTCTGATTGTGCATTATTGATTGCTTTTACTTGGCCAAAAACCATAGATTAAACTGCAAACCGTGACCCAGAACCCGGATAGAATTCTCATTTCTGCCCCAGCGCAGGTACTGTGAAGAGTTCCTGCATTTCAGCGCAGTTCCCGAGAGGGCAACCTACGTTGCAATCTAGTTTCTCTATGTAACAGGTGCGCTGATCAGCCTAGCCTTGTGCAGCTGAGGTTCTTTGCTCAATTTTTTCAGTTTTGTCTCTGATTTTTGCAGCCTGTGATCAGTGTGTGTGTCTGTTTAAAAACCCCTTTTCTTTACCATAATTCCGCCTCAGTTGTATAAAAGAAACTGTAGATGTTTTTGTGTGTTTGTTACGTCATTTACAGTTTTCCATTGTAAAAGTAGAATAGTCATACTGTCGTCCTTTGGTTCAGATCTGTCGCAAGTGTCGATTTTGATCATAGGAAAAAGTTTATTTGCTGTTGACAGTCAATTATGCTTTTACTTTTGCCTTTGGTTTGAATTTGGACTTTCTAGTGTCGAAACGAGTATTTATTTCAAAATCATAAAGTGTCGTAATCGTCTCTACCTTTTGATTTCGAAAAGAAGCTTGTTTGTGTTTGTCACTTGAAAGCAAATTCAAATTTGTACAACAACTTTCTTTTTAGGCATCAATATTAAGAAAGTGAAAAACAAAACACATGCATGTGCATTTGCATATTGACAGTCTGTTTGGCTTGATTTAGGAAAAGTGCATTTACAGTGTGCTCTTTACTCTTTGCGAAAAGATTGTCTTTCTTTTCCCTTGTAGCTAGGATTTTCATTGTTGAAAAGAGATAAAAGTTTGTTTATCATCTTTAGATTACATTTTAGGAATTACATCTACATCTCGTGGTGATCCCAAAAGGCAAACTTCATAAGAAAGATCAACTTAAAATAAACTCAATGAACTTAACAACGCTTTGGAACTTAACGCACAACATTTAGAGGTCTAGGCTAGAGACGTATTCCGACGTCGTAAAGCCTGGTAACTGTTGTCCTCACTGATGGTTGGGTGATTCCTCCACTTTGAGACGATAAGTGCCAGTACGGACTTGTGCTCCCATGTACTGTCGAGTATATATTGGGAGACCTCTATAGGCTTAAAACCTTTTATCCATAGGAAGCCGTGTCGGCCGCCCTACTGATCGCAATGCACCGAACACAGCATTCGGGAAGATTGACTGTCGTACCGTAAAAAGTATTCTGCAGTTTTGCGATTGGTTTGGTACTCCCTCTACCTAGACCTCCAGAGCAGTCCCTTTCGTTCCTTTTCAGACTCCTTAACGGAAAAGGTCCATCTGAGCACTTGTCACTTCAGGCTCATTAAAAATCGAAGGAGACTAGAGTCATCTTTTGTTTTTTCTCGACTCTTAAAAACTGAAAAAACAAGTTGTGTCAAAGCGTGTTAAAATTTATTTTAAACGGAATATTCATACCCTTTTCCTACGTTGATCTTTGGGTTGAGAAAATGGAGCCTACCAACCAAGGAATTCCCCTTGGTGGAAATCCTAGTCCCTTCTCCTCTTGGGGAGATGTTGGTGCGCCCCATATGGCCACATTGTCGCTTCCAGGACTGACAATTGGCTTGCAGTATGGCTCTTCTCAACCAATGTCGTTCAGAACGCCACTATTCCTGAACAATCGAATCAGCAATTAGACGAGTCCAGAGTTTCCCACCAACCTTCTACTTCCTCTAATTCTTCCTCTCCTCCTTCGTCTTCACTTGATGGAACCAGTAAAACTAAAAGCCAAGTTCCTAAGGAGAAGAAGGAAAAGAAGAAGAAGGAGCCAAAGGCGAATGTGGGAAAACGAGTGTCGTCTAACGAAAATCCACACACAGCACCGACCAGGCCTAAATCGCCATGTGTCATTTGCAAAGGAGACCACTTTCATAGAGATTGTCCTTGCATCCCCCGGATACTAAGGGACTGGTCTCCTCGTTTGCACAATCCGGTGTCATCAACCTCTGGTGAACATGTTGAAAGCACACCGTCAACTAGTGAAAGTGAAGCCCCAGGACAAAAAGGGAAAGCTAGATTTCCTTGTAAACTGTGTGAAGGCAACCATGCCCTCCACTGTTGTCCCTTCTTAGATGAAGCTAAAAGAGTTTTGGATGATCGTCCAGTTTCACCGTTACGACTTCCTCCTGGATATAAAAAGCTCTTGCCGAGTCCGTCACCAGTTGAGAATCCAGCTGGCCCGCTCAGGTGGTCGGCTGAAGCGCCTATCATTGAAGATAAACCAACTGAATCCATACCAGATGAAAGTCAAAAGGTCGAGGCGGCAGTTGACCCGGTCTTGCCTTCAGAGGTTTTATCTTCGGATGATATAGTCACTGAAGAGAACAAGGATGACACCGTCCAAATTCTCTTCATCAACACAGACTCCGACGAACATGGGGGCAATCTACCCATTCCTTTACCGCAGGAAGGAAGTTCGTCAGAGCCATACCCGGTCGTTTACTCGGTCCCACCTCCAAGCAACCTAGTTGTCTCCTTCGACTGGAATCAACTAGGCAGAACCCGCCTACCAGCAAGTGTACCATTCTGAATTATCGTTCAAATATATAGAATGGTCATGGTTGGTACCATCATAGATGAGGGGGCTTCTGTGAGTATCCTTTCCTCTATTGCTTGGAAAGCGCTTGGTTCGCCATCGCTGTCGCCTGAGATGAGAAATCTGACAGGATTTGATAAAGGAACCAGTCGACCTTTAGGGATCCTTCCCGATGTGCCCATAACATTGAGAAGGAAGATAGTTCGCATGAACATCATGGTAGTTCAAGGACCCTTGGATTATAACCTACTCCTTGGACGAGACTATATTTATTACATGGGAGCCATCATCTCCTCACTATTTAGAGTAATGTGTTTTCCGCACGAAGGAAGAGTGGTCAAGCTCGTGGACCAGCTTTCATTTCCCAGATCACGCATAGCAAATAGTCATATACCGTCCCTAAATGGTCTCTTCATGCAAGAAATGTCTCAATCCCCAGTTTTTCCTCCCGATGAGCGCGAGTAATTCGGAGGGATATGACTGAAACCCAGGGGGCATGCGTCCTGGTCTGCTTCGGCAGGAAAACTTCGGGTATAGGATAGGTTTCCGCGGGAGAATATGACTATTCTGTACCCCGTTCGTCGGTGGAAGAGGGGTTATTCTAGAATAAGATTCTCTTGTCAAAGTTATGTGAGTTGGCGGACATCGTCGCTCACCCTTGTTTATCTCGGTAGACATCGCCGAAGAAGTGTTTTGTTTGCACTGCGAATAGAGCAATCTTTGGGTAACCTGTAAGAGGTAGGCCTCTCCTGATAGAACAAATGTTTTGTCTACAAATTGAGGGGTAACCTTGAAACCATATTTTATACCTGGGGGCATGCAAACCTTTTGGAGTGCAAGCGAAGGGCGACTATTTATTTTTTAAATTTTTAGGTCCTCCCTTTAAACCCGTAGGCTAACCCTTTAAACTCGTAGGATTAGTCGTCACCTAACTTGCATAAAGAAAGGATGTGGGGCAAAAATCTAAAAGTTTCCGTTTTTATATGAGACATTCTTATCATATGACTGGATTAATCGAGCAGTTTTAGCACATAGTTCAAGCTCGTTAAAAAATAAACATAAGACATGAGCAAATGTTTCCACCCGCATTTAAGCTCGTTAAAAAATGAACTATTCCCCGGTAAATAACCACCATGAATGAAGCGTTTCAGCCATTAAAGCCTTGGTTGTGTTTGCACTGTCACCTCCACTTTTCCATTGGCCGATCATTCACCTCCATTTGATTGTTTACCCATTTTGAGGAACAGCTGCGAAGAGTGATATCACTAGCCATCCTTGTGACACTGCCGTGATTGGAAAATTCCAAACCTTACCTGGAATCAACTGCTACCCATTTTATCACTCGTTCCTCAAAAGACGAGTCTTCTTTAAGCTCTTTTCAACTCACTCGTAAAATATGAAAAGATTGCTAAGTTTTGGCCTTCCAGCTCGTTAAAGCGACAGGAAGTGCTATCCCTCCTCTAGATTTTAATCTTTTTGGACCTGAGGGATTATTGCACAAAAAGATCGAGCGCTTGTTTTGTTCGGCTCGTTAAAACTATCGAAAATTCATCCCTTCTGTATTGTTTTATACTTTTTCGGACTTAAGGGATTAGATGACGAAAAAGGAATTTCGGAGTTACCTTTACGTACCTTTTCAGACTCTCTAAAAATGAAAAGGACCGAGTTATCTTTGTCGTTAGACTCGTTAAAAAGATTAATAGCGACAAACTTGTCTTTAGACGAGAACGAGTTTCACTATCGCTAGGCTCGTTAAAACATAGCGATGGGTTTGCCCGAAGGGAAAATTATAGAACAAGCATATGTTATCCTCCTCAAGCTTGACAAAAATAAAGAGGTACTGGTCAGCAATGACTGGGGAAAAATTGGGAAGAAAACTCAAAGAATCTTTATTGGTAGCAAGTCGCTCTTGAACATGACACTTCCACTCCGTGCTTGAGTCGGGTTGGGTTGTTTCATTCACCGGTCACATCACCATGGTCATGTCATACCATCCACATTTGGGGTCAATGCTACCAATCCATCACATAAGTGTCGCCGACATGTTCAAGAGAAGTCATCCAGAGAAGTCACCTGTGTCCCATCCACTACCATACATTATACTTCATTCTTTCATGACCGCCATCTTGAACCATATATCATCAGATCGTTTTCACCTCCATCAAAATCATTTGCTCCGTTCCGTGTCATTGATGTGGGATTCATTAAGGCCCTCCTTTGACGGATCGCTTCTTGTCGACATCAGCTCATTATCCAAGAAGTTGATCTAGGAACACCCCATTCAGTACTTTGAAGCTTGCATGCCTCAATGGCAAGTTTCTCACTTCCGGCGACAGGTATACATCAATGACCTTCGACCGAAAGATTTTGCGTGGTGTTCGACGCCAAGTCCTTTATTCGCACCACGTGAATTGTACTGCAGTACCTTGAGGGTCATTATCATTATCGGTGATTCCTCTCGCGCTTGTTAACAGTTTACATCATTGACTGGTAATCAAGCGATGTCTTTCCATGTTCGACTCCAAAACATTTCTCACATGGATCGACTTGTACTTCGAGTGAAGATCGGACGAGATTGAAGACCCCGGATCTAGTTTCATCCATCTGGGCTGCGATATATATTTAGGAAAATAAAGACATTGAAATGTACAGCATTTCAGCACAGATAATCATCCTACCAAAAGGGTGATGGCTCTATCAGAATCATCAGTCTACCATCAGATGATTGTCTGTCCTATGTACATGAAAATGAATTTATAAAGTTGAGCATGGGAATGCCCGCCTCAGCTAGATCATGAAAACAGTATGAAGATAATGTATTGTATTGTATCTTATTACAGGTCTCCTCCCGGCATTGAAAGAACTTCGGATCCTCCTAATAAAGCATTTCACCCGATAAACGGCCTCATACTTTAGGGGGCAACTGTTATAGACATTTTTGTGCCTTACAGCTCTAAGCATGAAATGTCTATAAACCAAGGGCTCCTAAGTCCCTAAAAGTGTTGTTATAACTCCTAAAGGAACAAGGTCAACAAATTACAGCTTCTCCCAAAAGTTCTCCACCAGAAACTGCTCAGAATCAGTCAAATCGGGATCATTTCAGTTGCTCCACTAGCCAAGTGCGTTGCATAGCACCCAGGTCCACTAGCTAGGTGCGTTGCAACGCACCTAAATGCACTACCAGGGTGCGTTGAGCGGGAAATGACAAGTGGCAGAGTCATTCCACGAGGTGGAGAGACAATGGAAGCTTCCAGAATCTTCTCCAATGACACTTGCCTCACTGAATTCGACCAAGGATGAGTAAGAGGCTCTCAGTCTCCAAGTGGAAGCAAGAACTGACAGAGAGAAGACACTAGTCAAATCATAAGCTGACTCATACTCCTTGCATACATCTATATATGGATCCCTCATCCCAGAGATCCGGAGGTTGGAATTTTGTACATTGCAGAGAATTGTTGTTGGTTTAGAGATAGATATCAGAGTATTGGGTGATTTATGCTTTGTTGGAGGTGAAGAGGGGCTTCTTTGCTGGGAGGTTGATGCTGGATCAGGAATCATCGGTTGTAACTCCTCCTGGATCTTCTTGTTATATCAATAAAACTATTTGAGTTTCTCCTACATGCTTGTGTATCATTGATGTTTGTTACATTTGTATGTCTAGCTTAAATCTGATCCTAAGCTTTTTATGAGTATAAACCCATGTCTTTGTATAGTTTCCTTCTTCTGTGATCTTGCAGGTACTTGGTGAAGCTGGGCAAGTAAGGGAGCAGGTAGCTGGAAGCTGTCAAAGAGGAGAGAGATTGGATCAAAGGACTAGCGCAAGACACAGGTTGGTTCATCCTATTTCTCTTTGTTTATAGTTCATAAAGAAGAATACAAAAGTAGTTTTCTCTGTTTGTTTCTAAGGTCACTGTCACACCTTAGTGGGATAGGGTCGTTCTGAATAGACACTTTTCCCGATAACAGTTGGGATGGTCCCCCAACTTCTGGATTGCCATTCTTTCCTCTAGCTTCTAGATGAGTAGCTTGTATAGATACCTCATATATACTAGCGGGATTAAACATGAGGATGGTATGCCTCATGTAGCTGTGTAGACCACCAATGTACTTCAAACGAGTCTCTGGTGAGTCTAGTGAGATACCCAACATCAATGCTCTCTTTTTGAATTCTTGAGTATACCCTTGCACACTTTGCCCTTTCAACTGCCGAAGAGTTTGCCAACTCATCATGGCTTGTTGCATGTAGGCCAATGGATAGAACTGCTTTTTGATTGCAGCAAAAAATTCACTCCAGACAGAGATGGTCTTGCCATGTCTTTTCATATCAGCTTGGGTTCTTCCTTCCCACCAAACCAAGGCAATGCCACCTAAGCGTAGGCTTGCCAGCTGAATCTTACTCTTGCCTGAGTTTATGTTCTGTACCCTGCAATACACTTCAATTTGTCCAATTGTCCAACTTTTCAGCATTTAGCTCTCCATCATATATAGGCAAATCAAATTTAACATCTAACTTAATCAAAGATGCTTTCTTATTATGCACAGGGCTATTAGGAGGTGTGAGAAAGTGTTCCTCTTTCCCTTTTCCTTTGGAATTGTCATGGAAGTGAGACTCATATTCTTCTTTCTCTTGCTTAGAGCCTGATGCATCTTCCACCTTTTGCTTCCTAAAGTCTCTGTACATTTCTTCAACCATAGACTTGTAGCTAGGAAACTTTCTATGAATTGAGGATCTGGTCCTACATAACCTTCCTCTGACATTGTCTTTCAAGGATAGACTCTCCCAATTTCAGGATTAGTTTCCACCAACTCTCCTTCTCCTAATTTGAGCTTTGATCTTGTGAGAATTCACAGCTAAACCAACACAAGCTTGTCTAACATTATAGCCTAGAGCTCTAATACCACTTGGTCTGATATTCACCCTATGAGTGACATCAATTAAAGATTTATTAAACTAAGGTATTACAGACTCATTTTCTAGTGTATGTTCTGTGCTATTGAAGCAACGGATCGATTAGATTACCAATACACAGACATTAAAATGGAAAATACAGCAGAGAAATACAGTAAGCAACACAAAGACACAAACAATTTTAATAAGGAGTTCACCCTATTCTCCAGGGCTACATCTTCGGTTTAGCTTTCAGTGGTGGACTTGTTTTATTGTGTCTTTAAGCAGAGAGATTACAATATAGGGACTCAATGTGAATTCTCCTGAAGCAGGTTTTGCTTGGCTGGGTGGTTTCTTGGATTCCCCAAGCCACTTGGAGTACACAGACTCTTCTTTTCCTACCAGATCTGTGACCTTCTGGTCTATAGTGGAAAGAGCCAAATGTGATGCTCGATCCAAATATAATCCTCTATGGGATGGCTTGAATCTTCAAGCTCTCTGGTGCTTGATGCTACCTTTGGTTAGCTCAGCCCTCTGTCTCCTTTTTCTCTGCTTTACTATTCTCTGTGTTCAGTCCTCCTCTCAGGGTTCACTGTTACACTTCGTCTCTCGACTTCTGTCTCTCTATGTCTAACTTGACTGATTCGACTATCTCTGTTCATGGCTTTAGCCATTCGACCCCTATGCCTGTTTGGTTCCTCTTCCACCTGTCGATTCACCTTCTGTAGCTGTGCTTGGAGTTCCCTGTGTTCAGCGTCATCATGAACGCTCAGGGAGTGGCCACTTGTCCTCCTCTAAATGGTGCCAACATGATTCATTGGTTCGTTTCTTCAGTTACTCCGTGGATGCGTTCTTCCTCCACTGTGGCGGTCAAACGAGTTCCAAATCCCTTTAAACTGCGGCTTAATTCCTTTTTGATTCCGCTTCCTCCATCAGGCGTGATCTCAACCGTCCGATCTGGGCCCTCCAGATCCGACACCATACGCACGTTTTGCGCAATTGACTTGCTCGACCGATAGAGCGCGATCAAAGGTGGTTTTCTCTCACCTCCGCCTGCCACACATCGATTTTTGTATGGAATTACTCCGCTCTCGTCCAAAACCTCTTACCATTTAAGGGAACCCTGATCAAAATCGTCGGTTTCCAGGGCGTGGGTCCCGCCATTTGTGTTTAGCGCTTTTTCCTTTTTCCGCCCGCGGTCCTTCGGTTCCCCCACATGACCGAGTGCTCGGGCTTTTCCTTCGTGGCCCTGTTTTCTTAGAGATGCACGCTAATCACGCATCAAAAACCACTTCCTTTTCCCATTCCAGGGCTCCCAGGGGCTACTTTGGCCTCCTGCATGGCCTCCATGGGTCTTAGTCAGCACGCTTTGACCGAGGTCCTCGTCGTTCCACGTCAGCTTCCATTGCCACTGGTTTAGGGTGTTTTTTATTGTTGTTTTGGATTTCTTTAGAGATTTGTTCAACCTGATACAATCATGGTACTTTGACAGTCTTCTATGGATCCAATTCAGATCAAACTACAACCCTGAGCGACTTCTTCTAAAACTTCATTTTCCGCTTCTTCAAGTTGAATACCCTGTTCATATCAATAGCCCAGTCAATCGATAGTAACGTGGGGTATGGATTACTATCATCCACTACTTCAATGACCTCAAAGTCAACTAGTGCACTGACAACTTGAATGTCCACCATTACACCATATAAGCACCCCACTGGAATAATATTCTATTGATTGTCCATGTGAAATTGAATAGGATTCCATTGCAGTGCAGGTCTCCCCATCCTTTCCCATGTCTACTTAGGTAGGACATTTGCATCAAACCCTAGATCCAAGATTACCTAGTCCATTTCATATTCGCCTATCTGCGTGGTCAACCTCATCACGTGCCCAATTCGCGTCTTATGCTTACCAATCTTTCTTACAGTGCACTCTTCAGTAGGAGTGTTTTCCTTATTAGTGCACTTATCTATTAACTATTGCAACCCTTCTATTGATTTCTGATCATGTAGAAGCTTCATACAAGTATTTAGAAAAGTAGCTAGTATTGAAGGATCTACTTCTTGCGTCGCACTAGTCTCTGGCATATTCTCCTGACTTCTTGATGTAGAGGCTTCAGCGAAGTTCTTCTTTGCCTCCATGAAGGTCTCTTTAGCATGAATAAGATCAAAATCTACTTCCTTCTCAGTAGCCTTGCCCACCCACCCTTCATCTTCAAGCTCCTTACCTTTATCTGCACCAATCGCCATACCACTTCTCAGCATGATATTTATGTTGTGATCTTCTTCACGGGGCTCCACCCTCATCGTCTGAATGTTTTGCGTAGGCTGCTGGGGCTGCGCCTTATTTTCTTGCATATTTTCCATAAGGACTGAACATTCCTCTATGACATGGTCAAACTGTTTGTTAGCCCCCTAATTTTCTCTCTTTTTGCCATTTTCCCCTTCCTAAATCATAACCATTTACCATTGTTTTACCTCTTTTATACACCCTCATCTTGCACTAGTCCAAGCACGGTGACATATTTTGTATAAACTTTATTTTTCATACTTTTAATTTAACTTAGCATTAATTAATCATTTATTACATTATTTCTTACTTTTAATCACTCTTTGTAACTTATCGATATCTCCAATGTTTATTTGGCAGTTAGAGTACTTACTGTGACTGTTGATCCTAGTGTAGGATCGGATCTTGCACCGTTGCGAGCACAATAGAGCCTTGCAGCAGATCCAAACCTCCTTGATCACCGTCTCATTTTGAGCATCTTCAACCACGATAGCAAGATCGATCCAAAGGTAGCCGAGATCAAATCCGTGAAGGATGAAAGCTGGAGATTGGCTAAGGCCAGTTTTGCTAACTGTCTAATTTTGAAGGCCGAAAAGCTAAATTCTGTGTTTGGTTATGTAATCATTTGAATGATCTATTTTGGCCTTTGGCCAAATATCTATATAATGTAGAATGTAAATAGGACTAGGGGGAAGTTTTTGATAGTAGAAGAGAACAGAGACACAGCTAGAGAGGCGGTAATAGGTTGTTGTATTTTGTTATCGCCCAAATTTGGGTTGGATGATGTATTAATGTATGTACTTGCCTCAATGAATTAATAAAAGGGAGCTCCGCCTCATGTTTCACAAATTACGTTTTTGTATTTGAGCTGATGAATTGATTAAGGTATTGAGCAGCATTTTTGTTTAAAGGGGAAACGTGCTAGTTGGTTAGGGCCCAACCAACCCAACTCGTTTACCCCACTTCCCATTTTCCCGTAATTTGTTTTTACATTGTCAAGTGTGATTTAATTTTAAGCACATGCATTCCTGTTTGAGTGAAAGTGGATCCGTTGTGTGAAGTAGTTAAATTCCCTTTCCTGCACTTGATTTTAGATTGGTTTTCTCCACCTGGTCCAAGCAGGAGAAATAACCCTACACCAGTGCACGTTGGTGTGATATCTCCTTTTCTGCAATTCTATTTGATTGGTTTTCCCCACCTGGTCCAAGTAGGAGAAATGAACCTGCACCAGTGCACGTTGGTGTGATGCAGCAAGCCTTCTTAGTCTACTTCCCTGAATCTTCTTTCTTTCATTAAATGCTCATGACATGATGAATGTATATTGATTGTTTCTTTATTCCTACACTCTGTTAAGATCAGAAACATTCACTTTTTATGTGTGCAATTTGATTTAATAGTATAATAGCACTTGCAATAATTAAGCACTCATTTTAAGAATTAAATGCTAAGTGCAAGAAGCTTTGATTCGGTGAAAGAACTAGTTTCTTGCCACGGGATCTGAGTGCTTTGAACCTAGAAAAGTTCAAGCCCTTGCAAGAGGTAAAAAGACTTTAGTAAAGACACCATTTATACCTTCTGCATAAATGTCTATTCCTACACTAGTGCAAGTAGACTGCGATATTACAGGACAGATTAGTGCAAGAAGGAAATCTCTAAAGAACCAAGTTTAAGGGCCCATCTAATGAGACTGCTAAGTGTCTCTGCTAAAGAAAAACACACACTCAGTAGTTAAACAATAATTAGCTAGAGTGATTGTTGGGTGTGGAGCCTAATTATCTTCTGTATTCAAAGGTTTCAGCCGAATGTATACCCCAGGAATATTGTACACCCCTCCACGCCAGGGGGGGGTGCGGGGGGGCTAATACCCCCCGGCTGGGGGGTCCAGGGGCCAGCGGTCCACCGGTGGGGTTTCGGAGGCAACGCCCCCGAAGCTAAAAATAGATGTAAAATTGCCTTGTAAAAGTATAGTAATTTATAGTCAATTTGGGCCGTTCATTAGACAGATGATCTGACGGTAGAAGTTATGTTTAATTTAGGGTTTTTTTCCCTGGAAGGAAACCCCTCACTATATATGAGGGAATTGTATTGTGTCTATGTAGATATGTATTCTGAGTGAGGAAGAGAGAGGAGATTGAGAGTGAAGAGGGAGTTACAGTGGATCTACTGTAGGTTGTATCTCTTCAGTTTGCTAGATAATATAAAAAGAAGGACTAGTTGTTTCTCCGTGGATGTAGCCCAAACTAGGTGAACCACGTATATCTGCGTCTCTCTTGTTTTATGCATTTTCTGTGTTTATATTTCTACAATATTTTATGTGTTCCATTGCTCTATAATATATAATTTTCTAAAAGCTGGTACCAGAGCCGAAGGTCTATTTGGATGATAAACTCACAGGAGAGAAGGGTTCCTGCTTCGAGTGAGAGCAATGGTAGAAGATGGTAGGTTTAGGGTTGAAAAATTCAACAGCCAAACTACCAGCTGTGGAAGATGCAGATGGAAGATTATCTATATCAGAGAGATCTGTACCTACCATTGAGCGGAAAGACAAAGAAGCCAACGAGTATGACAGACACAGAATGGAATATTCTCGACAGAAAGGCACTTGGAACAATACGGTTGTGCCTAGCAGCGTCGGTAGCATTTAACATTTCAAAGGAAATGACAACCGAGGGTTTAATGTCGACATTGGCCAAACTATATGAAAAACCCTCAGCCTCAAATAAGGTATTTCTTATGAAGTGTTTATTTAATATGAAGATGTTAGAAGGTGGATCTATTGCAGACCATTTAAATGATTTTAATACAATTACAAGTTAGTTAAGTTCTGTAGGGGTAACTTTTGATGATGAAGTTAGGGCTCTATTATTTCTATGTTGATTTCCAGAAAGTTGGAATGGTTTAGTTATGGCCATTAGTAGCTCTATCTCTAGATCTAGTACTTTAAAGTTTGATGATGTTGTCGGTGTAATCCTTAGCGAGGAAATGCGACAGAAAAGCTCCGGTGAGACATCAGGTAATGCTTTGACTGCAGAGACTAGGGGAAGACAAATGGAAAGAGGAAACAGCCTAGGATACTGCAGTAAGTCAAGAAAAGGCATATCTAAGTCTAGATTGGGGATAGTGTGCTGGAAATGTGGGAAGAAAGGGCACCTAAAGAAAAACTACAAGTCTCAAAAGGGAAAAGAAGGAGACACGCAACAAGAAACTAAGCATGAAGCAAATGTAACAGATGATATGTTGCAAGATGCTTTGATTCTTTCATTAGAAAATATTATTAATGCCTAGGTGGTAGATTCAGGGGCCTCATTCCATGCCACACCTGATAGGAAACATTTTCATGATTATGTTCAAGGAGATTTTGGACAGGTTCAATTGGGTGATGATAAAACCTATAAAATCGTTGGAATGGGTACAATTTTCATTAAAAAAAAGAATGGAAATCAATGTATATTAAAGGAGGTAAGGAATGTCCCAGATCTGAAGAAAAATATGATTTCAATAAGGCAGTTGGGAGGTGAAGGTTGTAACTGCTTTCACAGATAAAACCTGGAAGGTCACTAAAGGATCCCTGGTAATAGCGAAAGGAGGAAAGGTTGGTACATTGTATTTATGCAATGGTATTTCTAATTTTGTTAATGCTATAACCTCTACACGAGAAGATACAACATTGTGGCATCATAGGCTCGGGCACATGAGTGAGAAGGGGATGCAGATTCTTCACTCAAGAAATTTGTTGCCAGTTTTGAAGAATGTTGATTTAAAATTCTGTGAGAATTGTGTTTATGGAAAACAGAAGAGAGTTAGATTCCTTAGAGTTGTGCAAGAAAAGAAGAGCGAAAAATTAGAGCTTGTGCATACAGATGTATGGGGACCTGCTCAGGTATCATCTCTTGGTGGCTCTCATTATTATGTTACTTTTATTGATGATGCAACCAGAAAAACCTGGATTTATTGCATTCGAAATAAATCTTATGTATTTTATACTTTCAAGAAATGGAAAACTTTGGTTGAAAATGAGACAGGAAAAAGGTTGAAGTGTCTCAGATCAGACAATGGAGGTGAACATTGCAGCAAAGAGTTTGATAAGTATTGTTCAGAGAATGGAATTCGTAGAGAGAAGACACTTCCAGGAACACCACAAGAAAATGGTGTGTCAGAAAGGATGAACAGGATAATCATGGACCGTGCAAGGTGCATGAGATTGCATGCAGGATTGCCTTTACAATTTTGGGCAGATGCTGTAGATACTGTTGTTTATCTAATAAAGAGAGGGCCTTCAAGTTCCTTGGATGGTGGTATTCCAGAGGAGGCATGGACAGGTAAAAAGGTAAACTACTCTTTTTTTAAAAAAAATTGGTTGTGAAGCCTGTGTCCACATTAATAAAGAAAATAGAACAAAGCTTGAGGAAAAATCAAAGAAATGTACCTTTATCGGATATGGTGTTAATGATTTTGGTTATCGCTTATATGATTATGAAAATCACAAAATCATTAGGAGCAAAGATGTAATATTCAATGAAAAGTTTTTGTATAAGGATCAGCTACAGGAAAAGAAACAAGAAAAAGAAAACAGAGAATACACAGTGCTTGAAAAGATCACAAAAAAAGTGATGGTGCCTGAAAATCATAATGATCAACAGCCAAAACAACAACCACAACTGCAACAAGCACTTCAAACAACTAAAAGTGGTGTTAGAATACCTACCAGGATAAGTAGACCCCTTGAATGATACTCTCCTTCATTATATTATGTATTAAAGACTGATTCTGGTGAACCAGAATGTTATGAAGAAGCAATGTAGGTAGAAACCAGGAAGAAGTGGGAGCAAGCCATGAAAGAAGAGATGGACGCCTTAGCACATAACCAGACTTGGGACTTAGTCAGGTTGCCTGTAGGTAAAACAGCATTGCAAAATAAATGGGTTTACAAGTTGAAGGAAGAAGACGGAGGTAGAAAAAGGTATAAATCTAGACTTGTGGTGAAAGGGTTTGCACAGAAAAAGGGTATAGAATTTTATGAAATATTTTCTCCTGTTGTTAAAATGACTTCAATCATAACTATTTTAAGTCTAGTAGCAGTTGAAGATTTGCATCTTGAGCAGTTAGATGTAAAGACAACCTTTCTCCATGGGGAATTGGAGGAAGAAATATATATGCAGCAGCCAAAAGGATATGAGGTAAAAGGGAAGGAGAAACTAGTGTGCAGGTTGAAGAAGAGCTTGTACAGCTTAAAACAGGCTCCAAGGCAGTGGTATCTAAAATTTGGCAAGTTTATGTCTGAACAAGGTTATACTAGATGTCACTCTAATCATTGTGTTTATCTGAAAAAGCAAAATGATGGCAGCTATATTATATTGTTATTATATGTAGATAACATTCTTGTTGCAAGGTCTAACATGCAGGAAATAAATGCGCTCAAAAGAAAATTGGCAAATTTATTTACATTGAAGGATTTGGGAGTTGCAAAACAATCCTTGGTATGAGAATAACTAGAGACAGGAAGAATCACAACTTAATATTGTCTCAAAGTGAGTACATAGAAAAGGTGTTGAAAAGGTTTAATATGCAGAATGCAAAACCAGTTAGTATACCTTTGGCTAGCCATTTCAAATTAAGTAAGGAGAAGTGTCCCAAGACTCAGGAAGAAATGGCTCATATGTCTAAAGTTCCATATGCATCAGCAGTTGGAAGCTTAATGTATGCAATGGTCTACACAAGGCCTGATATTGCACATGCAGTGGGAGTTGTAAGCAGGGACATGAACAATCCAGGAAAAGAACATTGGGTTGCGGTGAAGTGGATTCTCGGGTATTTGAGATGTACCACAAATCAAGCATTATGCTTTGGTGGTTCAAACATTGCTCTACAGGGATATGTTGATGCAGATATGGTGAGTGATAGATATAATAGAAGGAGCACAACAGGGTACGTGTTTACTGTAGGTGGAACAACTGTCAGTTGGGTCTCAAAACTGCAAAGTGTTATTGCACTCTCAACAACAAAAGCATAGTATGTTGCTACTACAGAGGCTAGTAAAGAAATGATTTGGTTACAAAGGTTTCTGGATGAATTTGGTAAGAAGCAGGAGTTGGGCAGGTTATACAGTGACAGCCAGAGTGCCATACATCTTGCAAAGAACTCTGCATTTCATTCCAAGACTAAGCATATACAGCTCAAGTACCATTTCATGTGGTTAGCATTGGAAGATGGATAGTTGAAGATGGAAAAGATACACACTAGCCAGAATCCTGCAGACATGTTAACAAAAGTTGTAACCAGGGAGAAACTGAGAATATTCTCAGTTTTAATTGGTCTTCAAGTATGATGAAGAAGATGAGAAACATCCAGGTCCAAAGTGGAGTCATTGTCTAGTAAATGAAGCAACGGTGGAGTTGCTATAAACAGTCTCCAAGTGGGAGATTGTTGGGTGTGGAGCCTGATTATCTTCTGTATTCAAAGGTTTCAGTCGGATGTATACCCCAGGAAGATTGTACACCCCTCCACGCGGGGGGGACTTGTAAAAGTATAGTAATTTCTATTCAATCTGGGCTGTTCATTAGACGGATGATCTGACGGTAGAAGTTATGTTTAATTTAGGGTTTTTTGCCATAGAAAGAAACCCCTCACTATATATGAGGGAATTGTATTGCGTCTATGTAGATTCGTATTCTAAGTGAGGAAGAGAGAGGAGATTGAGAGTGAAGAGGGAGTTACAGTAGATCTGCTGTAGGTTGTATCTCTTCAGTTTACTAGGTAATATAAAAAGAAGGATTGGCTGTTTCTCCGTGGACGTAGCCCAAACTGGGTGAACCACGTATATCCGTGTCTCTCTTGTTTTATGCATTTTCTGTGTTTATATTTCTACAATATTTTATGTGTTCCATTGCTCTGTAATATATAATTTTCTAACAGTGATTGCCCTTTATCTTTAGTTCCCTCTTGCAAATGCATTCTTCCTTGTTCCAGTCTTAGATTATTTTGATGGTTCAAGTTGCCTTTTCTCTTTTTAATTTTATTCTGCAATATTTCCTTTAAAGAAAGTAGGGATTTATATTAGGAAGATTCATGCCATCTCTGGCATTTCTTGTGCTTCGTCTCTAAGTTTACGAATCCCCGGGGTTGACAAATTAAGTGTTGAGGAATTTGCTTAAGTGTAATTCCTGCACCCAACATTTTGGTGCCATTGCCGGGGAGGCAATTTGATTTGGTAAGAATTTTCTGATTATACAATAGAGGTAATTTTTCCTTTATTTTTGCAGTATTGTTTGGAAAATCTTCTTTGAAGGAATTTTACTGGTGTTAATTGATTTCTGACAACATTTTTTATTAGAAGTTGTTTGTTATTTTTCTTTCTTTTTTGAAATGAATGCCTAGAAAAGGTAAGGGTTCGAAGCCCACTAAGGGCTGAAAGAATTCTAAAAACAATTCTCATATTGGGTCTCCTTCTGTAAGCAGGAAGCCCAATCCAATTCAAACCCATCACATAGGAATAGTCCACCTGGATTCTAGTGACAATAGCTCAGGTGTGGTTCAGCCTGTTGAGAGCGGTTCAAGTAAAATGGAAACAATGGTAGACCATGAAGATCATGTGGAAGGGACTGGTGAAAACCAGGTAAGTGGAGAACAATCCACTTTTGTGTTTCCAATTGTGGACCCTAATACTGTGGTGCAAATGAAGATTATTCCACCATCAGCTCTCCCTCATTTCCATGGTAAAGTTCATGAAGATCCTAACTCTTTTCTATTCGAGTTTGATATTCTGTGTAGAAGTTATGATTATTCAACTGACGCTTAGAAGTTAAGATTATTTCCTGTTACTCTCAAGGACTCAGCTCTACGCTGGTTTATGGGGTTACGAGGAAACACTATAACCTCTTGGGATTAGATGAAAAGAGAGTTTTTGTCTAAAAATCAAGAATATTGCAAAACTCAGGACATGAAGGATGAGATTTTTACAATCATACAGGATGATGATGAAACTCTTGAAGATTACCTAGAAAGATTTCTGTATATTTTACAAAGGGTGAAACTTAAGTTTGATCCCAGTACTATTAGAACCTTGTTCTTAAGAGGACTTACTGATAATGCTAGAAATAATTTAAATATGTTAGGACAAGGTGATATTTCTCAGCAAACTTTTGAACAAATATGTGAATTATGTAGGAAATTTTCAAGAAATCAGTATAGATCTGGTAGAGGAACTCGAAATAGAAATATAAAAACTAAATCTATTGATGCTATGATTATTGGACTAGAAAATAAAAAGGAAAACATGAAAATTGATATAATGAATACTGTTACCAAACAGTTGGACTCTTTAAAATTTCAGCAAAAACTCGTGAAGGAATAAGAGTCATTATGTATTTTCTATCCTAAATGTAGAGACAAGCATCCTCCTAAAGGGTGTCCTCTTAATTTGAAAGAAACTAATAAGTGTGATATTTGTGCAGAAGACCATGTCACAGAAAAATGTCCCTCTATACTAGGGCTTAAAGCTGTATTTACAGGGGGACAACCTAAAGATGAATACTTATATGCTATGGGAGCAGGAAGGAATTGGCCTCAAGTAGGTGCAAGTATGGCTCCTAAATTTTCTCCACACTATTTTGGTTATAATTCACATGCATATTCTTATCCTAACACTAATCAACAGTGGCAGTATGGGAATCAATATCAGCATGGGCAACCTTCTCAACCATGGCAACAAGGTTGGAGAGGGCAAACTCATTCTCCATATTCCTACCAGCCACCTATGCAGTCATATCCATCTACGCATACACCTTATTCAATGCCTCAACTTCCGAGTTAGTCTACTCCACCATTGCCTTTACGTCCACCTTTTCAACCTCCTCAGTTGCTTGCTCAACCTATGCCCAATCCTAACAATAATAAAGTAGTGGAAATGATCTATGTAACAAACCCACCTTTACCATTCGAGTACTAGTCTATTCCAGTTGGGGTTCATGATATTCAATTAAAATCAGGAAGGACTGTAACATTAGAAAATCAGAAGCAACTTATAGTTATTGTTGTAAAGAAAGGAGAAGAGGAAACTCTTAACCATTCTCTGAAAGCTGTCACTAAGTATCCCTTACCCTCTTAATCCTTGCCATCTTCTTCCAACCAGCCTCCCTTCCTAGAGAGGCTAGTAATGGAAAGAAGTGAGCCTATTTCTGAGACTAGTTTGGCATCAGAGCTTCGGAATCTTTTCATCAAGATACCTTTGCTTCAAGCCATCAAAGAGATCCCCATTTGTACCAAGATTATTAAGGAACTTTGTCTCAAGAAACCCAGGAGGAAGAGATTGGAACCCCAAACCATTCAATTTGTTGGTAGGGCAGTAGAGTTGATGACGGGATGTGTGTCTATGGAAAAATATATTGATCTCAAAAACCCTGTTGTCTCAGTTCAGATTGGTAATGTCCTTATCTCTAATGTTCTTATAGACCTGGGGGTAGTCATTAATGTCATGACTAAGCAAACCATGGATCAACTTCAGTTATCTCATCTTCTCCCTACTCCCATTGTGCTTGAATTAGCAGATAGATCTAAAATTAAGCCAGAAGGAGTATTGGATGATGTGATCATCTCATTAGATTCTTGGGAATATCCTGCTGATTTCATTGTGCTTCAGCCAAAGAACCCAGTAGGAGGACATCCCTTGATCTTGGGTCGACCATGGCTTGCTACAGCTGATGCATATATTGGATGTCATTCTGGTGATATGTATATTTCGCATGGAGATTCTAGGAAGAAAGTTACCTTATACCCCCCTGCCAGATCCATTCAGGACCTTCGAGATACTTTATGGTTGGATCAAAGCAGTGATGAGGAGACTCAGCCCATTTCCCTTATCCATAATTATACTGGGTCTTCACAACAAGATGAGATTTAATATTTCTTGAATAATCTAGACACTATGCCTAATTTTGAGCCATTGAGCCAGATTTTCAGCCTAGATTTTCAAGATAATAATGATTCTCATTCTTCTATACCACTGCATTTGACCACTACCTTGAGTGCTCCTGAGCCCGATACTTCTCTTGTTGAGATTAGCCCTGGTAAATCCTTGCATAATAGTTCAAATTTGGTCTCATCTCAGTAGGAGCAGCTTGTGCATTTGTTGCAAAACCATCTTAGTGCCTTTGCCTGGGGCTATGAAGATATAAAGGGTATTCCTCCTAAAACTTGTACACATCATATCTATATTCAGGAAGGAACCCGACCTATCTGGAAACCCCAAAGGCGAATGAATCCAGCTCTAAGAGATATTGTGATGGAAGAAGTACAGAAACTCTTGGATGCCGGTTTTATCTATCCTATTTCCGACAGTCAGTGGGTCTCTCCATTAGTGCTAGTACCGAAGAAAGATGGAAGATGGCATATTTGTATTGATTAACGAGAATTAAACAAAGCCACTCTCAAAGATTATTTCCCTCTCCCTTTCATTGACCAGGTGATTGATACCCTTACAGGAAAGAAATGTTTTTCCTTTTTGGATGGCTTCAGTGGCTATAACTAGATACAGATGGGACCCGAAGATCAGGATAAAACTACTTTTACATGTCCATGGGGTACATTTGCTTATAAATTTCTTCCCTTTGGTTTATGTAATGCCCCGGCTACGTTTCAAAGAGCAATGCTGGCCATTTTTTCTGATCTATAATTCGTAGAAATTTATATGGATGACTTTTCTATGTTTGGTGATTCTTTTCAGGAAGCTCTCAAAGATCTAGAGAAAGTACTTCTTCGTTGTTAAGAAACCCATCTTGCCTTGAGTGACAAGAAATGTAGATTAATGTGCAAAGCAGGAGTGGTACTTGGCCATTTGATTTCTAGTAAAGATATCCAGGTTGATCCAGCAAAGATTGAAATCATTCTGCATCTTCCTGCACCCAAAACTCAAAGGGAAGTAAGAGGTTTTTTAGGACATGCTGGTTACTATAGAAGATTCATTGAAATTTTTTCTAACATAGCTGGCCCTCTTTTTCAACATCTATCTAAGGATAGTGAATTTTCTTGGACCACAGCTTGCCAACAGTCTTTTGAAACATTGAAGGAAAAGTTAGTACATGCACCGGTTTTGAGAGGTCCTAACTGGTCCCTGCCTTTTCACATTTCCTCAGATGCTTCAGATTTGGATATTGGTGCAACTTTAGGACAAGAGGAAAATAAGCAATCCTATGCTATTTATTATATTAGTAAGAATTTGTCTTCTGTTGAATTAAATTATATAGTTATAGAGAAAAAAATTTTTAGCTGTAATTTTTGCAATTAATAAGTTCAGGCACTATATTACAGGATATGAAGTATTTGTACGTACTGATCATTCCGCGATTAAATATTTGATGAACAACCATTGACTAGTGGTAGAGTGACTAGGTGGTTACTATTGTTTCAGGAATTTAATATTACTATTGTTGATAGACCAGGAAAATCTAATGTTGTAGCATATTTTCTTTCTAGATTAGATAATCCTGGTGAAGCAACTCCTATTAATCATGATTTTCTAGATGAACATCATTTTTCTATGTCAATAGATTCTCTGTGGTTTTTTGACATTGCTAATTACTTGGTTACTGGGAAAACACCACCCCACTTGTCCACTCATGAAAAGCGGAATATTATTCAGAAAAGTGCTACATACTCCTGGATTCAAGGAGATCCCTTTTATACTAGTCCAGACCTAATTATCCGTAGGTGTGTAAGAGAGGAGGAAGTGTTTGACATATTGAAATCCACTCATGATGAACCTTGTGGAGGCCACTTCGTTGATAAGCGGACTGCATATAAAGTATTGTGTGTTGGTTACTTTTGGCCTTCCTTGTTTAAGGATGCCAAACAGTATGTCAAGCGATGTGATAGTTGTCAACGAGTGGGCTAGCCTAATCAAGCCAATGAAATGCCTTTATGCCCCCAAGTTATGATTGAGCCATTTGAAAAATGGGCTATTGAATTTATAGGGACAATAAATCCAACGTCATCAAGTAAAAAGAATATTTTGGTTTGTACAGATTTTGTTACAAAATGGGTAGAAGCTAAAGCCATTTCCTTTGCTACAAAAAAAGTTGTTGTTGATTTTCTTTTTACTAAAATATTTACTATATTTGGTGTGCCTAGAGAAATTGTTTCTGATAATGGTCCGTAGTTTATTTCTAATCTGGTACAAGGTGTGATGGAGCAATACAAGATCTGTCATAGGAAATCCATGCTGTATCACCCATAAAAAAATGGCTAGGTGGAATCCACAAACAAAGTGATCGAGTCCATTCTTACAAAGACAGTAGATATGCATCGGAAAAACTAGGCTGAAAGATTACCAGAAGCTTTGTGGGCATATAGAACCACTTGGAGAAATAGCACGGGACATACACCATATGAGCTGGTATATGGCAAACAGGTTCTGTTACCAATTGAATTCCAGATCAAAACCTTCAGAACTGTAGTTCAGTTAGGACTAGATCTCTTTGAGGCACAACAGTAGCACCTTCTCCAATTAAATGAGTTAGATGAATTTCATAGGACTGTTGTTAAGCAAAACATACTAATTCAGCATCAACGCAAAAGGTGGCATGACAAGTCTATTCAGAAAAAACAATTCCAACTAGGTGATTGGGTGCTCCTTTATGATTCTAGATTTAAAAATTTTAAAGGGAAATTCCATACATGTTGGATGGGACCTTATGAAGTGATATGAGTATTCGAGAATGGAGCAGTAGAAGTTAAAACTATTGATGGACAAAATTCAGTATTCTTGATAAATGGACATAGTTTAAAGAAGTATTTTCAGCCACTTTCCAGGAAAGATTTTACAGAGCACGTCCAACAACAATTTTGGATGGTAGTGGTGAATGGTAATACCAACCTTTTGAAAACATGAATTCTTCTTCTTCTTAAAAAAAAAAAATAATACAATTTTTTTTTTTTAAAGTAAAGAAATTTTTTTTCCTATAATTATGAAAATCAGTTCGCTGACATGATTGCAGAAGGATCAACTTGAAAACCAACTTGTTGGCAGGGATCAAAAATTTATAATAAAAAGAGAATGTTGCTTGATCTTTAGATATGCTAGCAACCACCAAGTAAAAGCAGGTTCAACAGAACCAACCTTTATACAATTGGGGCAATTAGCATGGATATTTTTATTCAAGTAACGCTTAATTTTTTCTACAGTTATTTTTCTTGCACCAGTGCAGGCAGAACTTCCAGAAAATTTTCTGCCTTTCTTCATATTCCACTTTTGTAATATTCCCTCAGTTTTCTTCTTCAATCCCAGAATGATTAACCTTCCCATATTCTTCTGAATTTACCCTTTCTGTTTCGTAAAAAGCCCACTTTACCCTTGAATTTTTTTCCTATCCCACTTCTGTTTATCCCCTCTTGTGGTACTACTCCTGGAATCCCTGTAACAGAATTCCTTCCCATTCTGAAATTTCCCTTTTCCCACTTCTTTGTTCCCTCTTGAATTCATTGCAAGATCTCATGCACAAGGAGCAAAAGGATATGCTTTGAAGCATCAAGAAAGGGCGAAGAAAATTTCCAGTATAAGTTGAGGAAGCCATGTTGGAAGTCCAACCTATATTTTACTTAAATTCTCTATTCTTTTCTTCAGATATTATGCTTGCACTAGTGCAAGCATTTCATCCTATATAATAATGCAAGTAGAATTGTACCAGCAAAATAGCATACTTTAAGCGATGCAAGTAGACCGGTGCAAGCATGCACCTTGTCAAAAACATAGTACAATTTGTTCTTTTCATAGCATACATCATAGGAAAGTGGTCATCATGAAAGTTTATAAGAAGTCCTTTCACTTAGTCGATGAGTACTTGTGCTATCATATTAACTAGGAGAAAATTATTTAAAGTACAAGGTGTTTTCAAGTTAAGAATCATGATCATTTTGTAATGAATGATAAGTTCTTTTTTTGAATTATGAAGGAGTGCGAAAGTGTTTAACCGTTGCTTGGATATAATTTCCCCTTTCCACCATAATCCTAGATGTCCTTCACTCATAATGATTACCTCACCTAGCCGTTAAAACACCACCGCAAGTACCAATTCGGCATGATCTCAAAGATGTCGTGCATGCATGGCTATTTCAGTGGAATGAATGGGTGATAATATGGAAGGGATGGTGGATGGTTGGATCCCTATCTATAAGAACCAATTTTCCCAGTGTTACATGTAAATTCTTGACTGTTCCTAACTGTTAAGCAGTGATGCTGCCTATTCGAAGCAAACCTTCGTCTCTCAGTAGGGTAGAATAGACTACTGAGTATCGCGATAGTCTTGCACTATTGCGACACTCGGGCTTTCGTCAATTCTTGCAAAAGTTTGATGGGCACAACAGTGAAGTGGCCTTACAGTTTGCCAGAAGTTTCAAAAATGGTCGAGTAAAAATTGGGCCTCTAAAATTTGAGGTTACGGAAGAGTTTATAGCAGCAGCGACAGGCTTGGAAAATACTGGTGAGCAGTGGTTTAAAAATAAAAAACTAGAAAGGAAGCGATGGCAGCATTTCATCGTTGACAAGAAGATGAAGGTAGATTGGAAGAAAGGAATTCCGCGTAGTGCCCTGTTGGGATAGTAGCAAGACCTCCTTTTCATCCTACAAAAATTCGTAACCTGTGAGGGAAGGCAGTCCCTTACTTTTGTGTACCATTTTAGGATGTTGTAGCATTTTGAAGCCGCCCGGAACATCCGGTGGAGGATGAATTTCCCCCATTTTTTGCTTAAGAGCTTGGAAAAAATGGCCAAGGGTGTGTGGGATGGATGGGCAGACCAGGCCGACAAGAAGTTATATCACCACGGCCTGATAAAGATTTTGGTCCAGAAACAATTAGAAGTTAAAGGCATGACCTGGGAGGTGTTGTTAAAATAGCTACATAAAAAGGCCACTGCTGGAAAGGAGACAGAGGACCCCGCTAGCACATAAGAAGATAGCTAGTGCACCTGTTGAAGAGACTCGTTCTACGCCACCAATACGGGCATAGACCCCTGAAAAAAGACAACTTGTCAGTCCTTGCAGATGCAGCAAAATTTGTAGAGGTCGAAGATGACACTCTGTTGGCCAATTTCATTAAAAGGCCCCAGAAAAAGAATGAAGAATCTGGTGCAGGCAAAGAACCACAGTCCCCATAGGACGTTGAATCCCCTTCTGCACTAGTGCAAGAAGAAGAACTAGAAGAAGAAGAATTTCTTAATGTAACCATGAGGGATACTGAGGTCCCTGAGGAAGACACAGCCCCTGTCGAGACAGAAGAAGAAGAAGATTTGGTAACTCCTGCTACTTGGATAGTTGAACTAGAGCTTCAAGTGTAGAACTTAGAGCAACTCATAGCTAAAGCACAAGAGGATAAAGAACTAAGTAAAGAAGAATTAACTGCGGAGATCTAGAAAAAGAAAGGAGAAGTTAGAGTTTGGATGTACCGAGCTACGCGATGTTTCAAGCGACTTAAAAAGGTGACAAAGAAACTAAAGAACATCAAAAAGAAGAAGCCTGAAACATTACAGGCTGATGTCAGTATGTCAGAGCAAGATTGAGCGGGAATGCTCAAAGTTTTGAAGGTTTTTTGCAAAGGTAAAGAGTTGTGTGAGGAAACACAACAACTTAGGGATGGGAGGATGTTAGCCCCCTAATTTTCTCTCTTTTTTCCATTTCCCCTTCCTAAATTATAACCATTTACCGTTGTTTTACCTCTTTTATACACCCTCAGCTTGCACCAATCCAAACACAGTGACATATTTTGTATAAACTTTATTTTTCATACTTTTAATTTAACTTAGCATTAATTAATCATTTATTACATGATTTCTTACTTTTAATCACTCTTTGTAACTTATCAATATCTCCAATGTTTATTTGGCAGTTAGAGTACTTACCGTGACTGTTGATCCTAGTGCAGGATTGGATCTTGCACCGTTGCCAGCACAACAAATCCTTGCAGTAGATCCAAACCTCCTTGATCACCGCCTCATTTTGAGCAGCTTCAACCATGACAACAAGATCGATCCAAAGGCAGCCGAGATCGAATCTGTGAAGGATGAAAGTTGGAGATTGGCTACGACTAGTTTTGCTAACTGTCTAATTTTGAAGGCCGAAAAGCTAAATTTTGTGTTTGGTTATGTAATCGGTTGAATGATCTATTTTTGCCTTTGGCCAAAGATCTATATAATGTAGAATGTAAATAGGACTAGGGGAAAGTTTTTGATAGTAGAAGAGAACAGAGACACAACCAGAGAGGCGGTAACAGGTTGTTGTATTTTGTTATCGCCCAAATCTGGGCTGGACGATGTATTAATGTATGTACTTGCCTCAGTGAATTAATAAAAGGGAGCTCTGCCTCATGTTTCACAAATTGCATTTCTGTATTTGAGCTGATGAATTGATTAAGGTACTGAGCAATGTTTTTATTTAAAGGGGAAACACGTTGGTTGGCTAGGGCCTAGCCAACCCAGCATGTTTACCCCATTTCCTGTTTTCCTGTAATTTGTGTTTACATTGTCAAGTGTGATTTAATTTTAAGCACATGCATTCCTGTCTGAGTGAAAGTGGATCCGTTGTGTGAAGTAGATAAATTCCCTTTCCTGCACTTGATTTCAGATTGGTTTTCCTCTACCTGGTCCAAGTAGGAGAAATAACCCTGCACCAGTGCACATTGGTGTGATATCTCCTTTTCTGCAATTCTATTTGATTGGTTTTCCCCACCTAGTCCAAGCAGGAGAAATGAACCTGCACCAGTGCACGTTGGTGTGATGCAGCAAGCCTTCTTAGTCTACTTCCCGCAATCTTCTTTCTTTCATTAAATGCTCATGACAGGATGAATGTGTATTGATTATTTCTTTATTCCTACACTCTGTTAAGATCATAAACAATCACTTTTTATGTGTGCAATTTGATTTAACAGTATAATAGCACTTGCAATAATTAAGCACTCATTTTAAGAATTAAATGCTAAGTGTAGGAAGCTCTGATCCGGTGCAAGAACTATTTTCTTGCCACAGGATCTGAGTGCTTTGAACCTGGAAAAGTTCAAGCCCTTGTAGGAAGTAAAAATCCTTTAGTAAAGACACCATTTATACCTTCTGCATAAATCTCTATTCCTGCACTAGTGCAAGCAGACTGCGATAGTACATGAAAGATTAGTGCAAGAAGGAAATCTCTAAAGGAGCAGGTTTAAGGGCCCATCTGATGAGACTGCTAAGTGTCTCTACTAAAGAAAAACACACACTCAGTAGTTAGCTAGAGTGATTTCCCTTTATCTTTAATTCCCTCTTGCAAATGCATTCTTCCTTGTTACAGTCTTAGATTATTTTGATGGTTCAAATTGCCTTTTTCTCTTTTTAATTTGATTCTGCAATATTTCCTTTAAATAAGGTAGGGATTTATATTAGGAAGATTCATACCATATCTGGCATTGCCTGTGCTTTGTCTCTAAGTTTACGGATCCCCCAAGTTGACAAATTAAGTGTTGAGGAGTTTGCTTAAGTGTAATTCTTGCACCCAACACTGTCAGCAATACTGACACAAGGGATGCATGGGGTTTGTACAATCTCACACGAAGTGCCCTACTTTGCCATAGTTATAGCAGATTAACTGCCCACGCCCTCGACCTGGTCCAGTGCCTCTTCCTCGTCCTCGACCTTGGAATCATCCAAACGCAGCTCTTGCGTTCTGATCCTGAGGCCGGTTCTCTGCCTGCATCCTATAGGTAGGGGTTCTATCCATCATCAGCTCATAACTTGTACAATGGCATTCATCATGTCCCATAGATTTACAGAAATTGAAAAAAAACTGCTGAGGGGTCAATAAAAACTTTTGTAGCAAATGGTAGTTATCAAATGTGTGTTGTCATGTACCCTGATAGATAGTGCACCATAGTGCGATGTCTGTGCTCGTCCCAAAATTATTCTTTGGTTTCAAGGGAACAGGCCCTCCCCTTACAATATAGTTCTTATAGATTGAGAAATGATCTTTATCATGTCCATGGCTCTTACACTTCAGACACCAGACCTCAGCACGCACCTCCAGCTAAGCTTCCTTTCCTTTCTTCAAGCTCTGCAACTCCAAGTGTAGGATTTCCAACTGTGAGTGAATCTATTGCACTCCAAGGTTCGTATCCTGTATAGGCAAGGCATATAGCCTCATCATGATTTCCAAGGCTTCCGCTTGCGTGCCTATCTTTTGTTGTGACAGAGGTACTCTTAAATGTGGCAAGAGCGACATTATAAACCAGTCGCGATGCTAGGGATCTGTGATTACCATATTGGCCTGCCTGATCAGGAACTTCAACCTCTGATCAAAGTCCCAAGGCATCTCATCTATCTTTTGTTGGATTTCATTAAATTCAATTACCGACTTCACCTCTGACTTAGGCTTACTGAACTCCCAGTTCAGAGCTAGCTAGGTATCTGCCAACATCCCGTTGGGGTTATCAATGTAATACTTGATATATGATGTTAATGTGTGATCCTGTAAGTCTATAAATAGCTACGCTTTCTTAATATTATCATCTGTAATATGTTGTACTATCCAAACATCTCCCGCGACAAACCAAAACTATTCCATATCTTCGCTCCCTATTCCTTTAAAAATCAACATCTTCATCATGTTCGCCATGTTGAATAGTGGAAATGGAGGTGGGGGGGTGAAGTTGTAGGTGTATGAGGCAGGGGTGGAGGTGGAGGTGGAGTGGATGGATGAGGTATCCTCAAAATACCCTGTGTAATTAACTGAACTGCACTTCATGACATAGTCAGCATAGTCCCTTCATTCTTGCTTGAAGGGGTTTCAATGAGCAGATTATATTCTGGGTTGGATCCTCCATTTCTTCTGAAGAATCTACCACTTCGGGTAGCCCCAAACATCAAGGTAACTGCATAACCCTATTCTCACATAATATCATTTTAATCATAGTCTTTAATGATTTCAGATACTTACCTCATGGTCATTTAAGGAGCCTTCATTATGCTTCGCTATAGCTGATATTCCTGTCGATCGCAAAATAAGTCACAAAGCTTCCCAATATGCGATCAATCCAGTGATCCAAAACCCACGTGATATTGCTTTCTGATGCTTCCAAACGTCACACTAGCTTAGGAGTTTACACTATAGGATCATTAACCCTCCACGTCCCTTTACTATCAACCAATTTAGACAACCACTTATGTAGTTCCTCAAGGAAGAAACAGAAGAACGCAGTGGTCTCATCTGTGTACAAAAATCTCTACAACCACTGTTCCTTGGATAATTTAGGGATCCTGTTCTCTCGAGCTATGAACACGTGCATGTTTTGATCAATCCACTTATCAATCTCTTTCTTTGTATGAAACCATTTATCACACATCCCTTAGATAGATCATGTTCCCAGCAATGAAACCATTTTTTGGCTTAAAGGCACTTGACCTAGGTTCAAAGTTGTTTGCACCAACCAACAAAACCCTAACATCTGGCCCTTTCGGCGATAACCTACATAGTGCAGGCTACAGTCTCAGCCGAAGCAATATTGGGGGATGCTAGAACTAGTTTTCTGCATCAAGGGACAGTGTGATAAGCGGTCTTAAGCTCTCGTAGCTCAGATCTGCCTTCGCGTAGATTGGTATCCTTCTAGGGCTTGCTACTACAACTCTAAAAAAACAACTTCTAGACCTTCGCAAAGGTCTATGATCATACTTTATAGAACCTAAGGAAGCAGTCTATCTACTTTCACGCACTAGTTGATAACCATAGATCTGCCTTTGTGCAGACCTATCCAATTCATCATAAATCACAACAGATTCAACATTTATCTTTGTGAAAAAATATAATCCATTAATTCATACATAAATATTATAGATTCAATAGATTCACACATTATTTATACATTATTTCATAGAAAACACATTATTAAGCAACATAACATAACATAAAGAAAATTCACAATAATACTTAGATGCAAGGTATTTCTCCAAAATATGTCTTTATTAAGTTCCAATGTTCAAGTTACACACTTCTTCACCCTACATACTCAGCTGCAGGGGTCCGCATACTTAGCTGTAGACTTTCCAAGGCCTCCTGCACACTCAGCTGCAGGAGCCTTCCCCTTTTCGCCTAACTACATGAAATAGATCTTTCTTGCCTTAGCACTTGCCCAAAACAATAACCTTCATTCCCCGTTATCCTAAGACTCACTATGACTCAATTTTATATATATATATATATATATATATATATATATATATATATATATATAGATATTTCTTCAATACAATACCATAGTTTGTGGACCATGGGTGAGTCTCAAAACCGACCTATTGCTTACCCAAACAAGGGCTAAAAACCTGTTTGACTCCTATCTAGTTGCACGCTCCACATCCACATTTCACAGAGACTTACATTCTTTACAAATAGTTTTACAAAATTGGGTTAAACTAACACCAAAATGGAGCCTAGGGACCCTATCCCAACAGCCATACCCAGGTCATACATTTCAACAACATATACAACCATGATATGGTATGGCTCATCTAGGATATCCAGGAGGTATGCAGATTCTAATTGCTCAGGCTATTCCAAGATATCCTTGGTATCCTTGTCCTAGTACGAGACTCATCCCTCTGGGTTATCAATATCCATCTTAGGATCCTAACTGCTAGTTTCACTTCATTGCACTTTTATATTTACCTTACCTCTCTCGGTTAACCAATGATCCACTTCTTTATTTACCATTTTGGCCCACCAGTCCTACTAAGTTGCCTAGTGATATTCCTCAGTTTGAATGTAATTCGAGTGAAGATCAATCCAACCATGTTATGACCTATCATATTTGGTACGTGTCCAACTCATTAATCAATGATTCTATTAGATTATGACTTTTTCAATGGACCTTTACCGATTCGGCAGCCAAATGGTATGTAGAATTTCCGCGCGATTCCTTTAGAACATTCACCCTGGATTTATCTTTTTTGACCCATTTTCAATTACCCATTCGATATGATAATGGAACCAAACTTTTTTTTTTTATAGCAGTCAATGCCATATCTTAGATCAAATTCTTGAATGGAGATGAAGACGTCGCCTAGTTAAAGTTTACAGTCCAGACTAGATTTTGGCCAAATGGTTCATAAAATCTCTTTTACCGGTAATAGCTGAAGATGTGGCCAAAAGGGGTGTTGTAACTAAGGAGCAAGTAATTGCTCATGCTCAATACCTTGATCTTGTTTATACTTAGCCTGTCACTTTGTATGAAAAGTTACCCCGACCTAGTCAAACTAATCCAGGCCTTACAGGATCACATGGCGCATATGGCATGATTGGTTCTGTGTGCCAAAAATCTAAGAACAAAAAGAAAATTTTTAAGAAAAATTAGATTTAGGCTCTATCTGATTCACCTGAAGAAGATCCTTCTCTCGAAATTACTTCAGAAATTAACATCATAGAGTCATCTACTGGAAAGGGTAGGCAATCCGGAAATAAGAAAAAGGGAAAAGGAAAAACTAAACAATACACTTGTTCTAAGGAGAAATAAAACAAGAATGAACTGTCTGATCAGAAGAAGAAACCTCGGTATCCTTGCCTAATTTTTTATTAAGATCATTACACCAAAGAGTGCCCACATTGTGCCAAAGTTTCCAAATGTGTCAAACGTTCACCCACTCTTGCTATTTTGAAGGATCCTTTTCCTCCCCAAGACAATAAAATGGTTTCTCATGACCAATCCTCCTCATTTGCATCGGTAGATATCATGATGATGTCTTCCAAAGTTATGGTAGCAACGAGATCCAAAGATTACACATCAAAGAGTCTTGCTGAAGAAGGAGATGACTCCAGTTCAGCTGGTCAAACTTCCACATCTACTCCTTCTTCTGAACCATTGCATATTGAAAAACCAAACTCTTATATGATAATTCGTCCACCTCCTAAGGTTATGCTTCGAAAGTAAGCCTTTAATCCTCATGTTAGGGCTGCTCAGAACTATAACATTTTCGAAGATTTGGCTATGTAACCTTCGGCAATGTCAGCTCTTGAAGTGTTGTAGACTTGTCTAGCACAAAGGAAGTTATTATTATTAGCCATAGGAGTAGTAGATCCTCATGAATCCAATTTGATTGTTTTTGATCTCGAAAATAATGTCCCACGTCTCCTACACCAACTGGATTTTCAAATACCAATTCATGTAAAAAATCGACGAGTTTTTCGAGTAGTGATTGATAAAGGAGCATCGATAGGTATTATGTCCATTACCTATTGGAAATCATTGGGTTCTCCAACAATCAATCAATATACCATGACTTTGAAAGCCTTTGATGGAAGAGGTTTTCATCCATATGGAATTTTAAATGATTTTCCAATTGAATTAGAGGGAAAAATAGTTGCAATAGGTGTTGAGGTTGTTGATGCTCAACTTCACTATAACCTTTTGATTGGTCAGAGCTCGACTTATTCCATGGAAGAAATAGTCTCATCATATTTTAGGATGATCATGTTTCTTCACAAAGGAAGAATGGTGAAAGTAGACCAATTATCCTATTATACCTCACACCCTGATTCCACTGGTAGTGTTCCTTTTGTTGGAAAATCAACGACTCCATATGAAGAAGTTGGTGTTGGTCTTCTCAAAGACTCATCTTTGATGGGAACTTTGTCATTCCCTCCACCCAAATTCCCTAATAATGATGCCCAAATTAACATGATTACATCAAGTACTTTAGAATCGGGAGATCCGTGGAAAGTACCTTCAGAATCAGAAATGATCTTATATGGAAATGAAATGCCTCGTAGCCCTTTTGAGTTAGCATATGAGGCAATTCAATCCTTTTCCAACTCATCAATAGTTGAAGATAATCAAATGAATACGATTATCATTTGTCACAGTTGGAACGAATCTCTATGACTGATACTTTTAACTTAGATTTTTTAACTAATGAAGGCATTATGGAAGTTATGACCTTGGACGCAATGCCATGGAACGATACTGATCCGGATTTAAACAGGAATGCAAAAAATTATAGAAATAACCATAAATGCAAATATGCAGTAGAAAGAATACTTCATTTCATTAATATAAATTACTGAAATATGCTTACAAATAGAAATGGAAATAAACTAGCTCGGGCGATGGTAGCTTAACTCTGAGGAGAGATGTGGCGGCTACATGCCTCTGAACTATCTTACAATGAAGCTCAAAGGTCTATTTATTGTTGAGAAACAATGGAAAACCCTAAACATCCAAAAACCTAACCCTAGGAGATGAAGCGCCAAATTATGGGCCCTGTTTTAGGTAAATTGGTACATCAACTTCCCAGGGTCATAACTTTGGCATACGATCTCCGTTTGACATGCAAAATATCTCGTTAGAAAGATATATTTGAGGACTACAACTTTAGGAAGAGAACCATGGATCCATTGTTATAGACATTTTTGTGCCTTACAGCATTGAGCATGAAATGTCCATAATCCAAGGGATCCAAAGTCCCTAAACATGTTGTTCCTACCCCTAGAGGAACAAGGCTAACAAACCACAGCAATTCACAGAAGTTCTCCACCAGAAACTGCTCAAAAACAAGTCAATTCAGGATCAATTCAGAGGCTCCACTAGCTGTCTGCGCTGAAATGCAAAGTCTGCACTGGCTACCTACACTGCAACGCAGGTAGAAGCACTACCAGGGTGCGCTGAGCGGGAATTGACAAATGGCAAGTTCATTCAACGAGGTGTCAAGACCCTGGAAGCTTCCAGAATCTTCCTCAATGACACTTGCCTCAGTGAATTCGACTGGTGATGAGTAAGAGGTTCTCAATCTCCAAGTGGAAGCAAGAACCTCCAAGTGGAAGCAAGAACTGACAGAGGGAGAGGACACTAGTCAGATCTCAAGCTGACTCATCCTCTCTCCAAACATCTATATATGGATCTCTCCTCCATGAGATCTAGAGGCTGGAATTTTGTTATTGCAAAGAATTGCTGTTGGTTTGAGGTTGGAATCATTGGGTGCTTAATGCTTTGAAGGAAGGTGAAGATAGGAATTTCATTTGCTGGGAAGGAGATGCTGGATTGGAGCCCTCTGGGTTGTATCTCTTCCTGAACCTTGTTATTCATCAATAAAGCTATCTTGGTTTCTCCTATATACTGGTGTATCTTTGATGTATGATTGCATTAGTATGTTTAGTTTATTTCTAATCCTGAACTAGTTATGAATATGAATCTATGTCTTTGTGTAGTGTTCTCTTCTTGTGATCTTGCAGAAACCTCTTGAAGCTGGGCGAGCGAGAAGGCAAGTAGTTGGGAACTCCCAAAGAGAAGAGAAACCGGATCGAGGGACAAACGGAAGACACCGGTTAGTCCATCCATCTCTCTTCATTCTTAATTCATAAAGGAAGAATACTAGAATAGCTGTCTCTGTTTGTTGCTAAGGCACTGTCACACCTTAGGTGGATAGGATCGTCCTGCATAGGCATTTTTCCCCACAACAAATTGGCGACTCCGCTGGGGAGATCTGTTTAGTCATTTTATTTGTGTTTCTATCATTGTTTGTTTCATAGACTCAACAGCAACAATCGAACTGCATCTGCTATTCTCAGATGCAAAGTAGACAGCTGCTGCTTTGATCCAATCACTGGATTTGTCTATGATCTGAACAATGGACTCACAAATGATTTGATGATCCTTTGTGATAGATCTTAGCCCTTCCCCAAAGCATCCCTTTGATTGTACCTTGCTTGTTGCTTTTATTTGGCCTGAAACTGTAGATTAATTAGCAAACTGTGACCCAGAACCCAGTGAGAAACTCTCGTTTCTCCTTCAGCGCAGACTCTGTGAAGAGGTTCTGCATTTCAACGCAGGTCCCGTGAAGGCTACCTACGCTGAATGTCAAAACCTCTGTGTTAGGGGTGCGTTGATCCAGTTAGGCCTTGTGCAGCTGGGGTTCTCTGCTCTGTTTTGCCTTGTTTTGATCTCTGATTTTTGCAGCCTGTAACCAGCATAGGTACCTGTCTGATAACTCCTTTTCTCTGCTTAAATTCCGCCTCCTTTTGTACAAAAAGACTGTGAGTGTTTTTATGTGTTTGTGGCATCATTTACAGTTTTCCTTTGCAAGAGTGAAATAGTCATCCTGTAGCCCTTGATTCAGATCTGTTAATTGTGATCTTAGGAGAGAGTTCAGTGGTTGTTTACAGTTGATTATACATTCATTTCTGCTTTTGGTTTGAGTTTGTCTCTTTTGAGTGTCAAAACAAGTATTCATTTCGAAAATCGTTAAGTGTTGTAATCTCTTCTACCCTTTCTGATTTCGAAAAAGTAAACTTGTTTGTATTTGTCATTTAAAAGCAAATTCAAAGTTGTACAAAAAGCTTTCTTTTTAGGCATCAATATTAAGAAAGCGGAAAACAAACACCTACATTGTGCATTTGCATCTTGATAGTTTGCATGTTTGATTTAGGAAAAGTGCATTAGAGTGTGCTGATTGCTCTTTGAGAAAAGATGGTGTCTTTCTTTTCCCTTTGTAGCTAGGATTTTCATTGTTGAAAAGATAGAAAAGCTTGCTTATCATCTTTAGACTGCATTTAGGAATTGTATCATACATCTCGTGGTGAACCTCAAAAAGCAAACTTCTAAAAAGATCAACCTAAAATAAATTGAATGAAATTAACAACGCTTTGTAACTTAACGCACAACATAGAGGTCTAGGCTAGAGACGTGTTCCGGCGTCGTAAAGCCTGGTGACTGTCGATCTCGCTGATGGTGGGTGATTCCTCCTGAGGGACAATAGCGCCAGTACGGATTGTGCTCCCACGTACCGTCAAGTATATATTGGGAGACCCCTATAGGCATAAAACCTTTATCCTTAGGAAGCCGTGTCGGCCGCCCTACTGATCGCAATGCACTGAACACAACATTCAGGAAGATCGACCGCCCGTACCTTAAAAAGTATTCTGCGGTTTTGCGAAAAGTTTGGCACACCCTCTACCTAGAACTCTAGAGCAGTTCCTTTTGGCCTTTTTCAGACTCTATAACGGAAAAAGTCCATCCGAGCATTTGTCACTTCGGGCTCGTTAAAACATCGAAGGAGACTAGAGTCATCTTTAGCTTTTTCTCGACTCTTTAAAATTGAAAAAGCAAGTTGTGTCTAAAGCGTCGTTAAAATTTATTTTAAACGGAACAATCACCCCTATTCCTGCGTTGATCTTTAGGTTGAGAAAATGGAGCACACCAACCAAGGAATTCCCCTTGGTGGAAATCCTAGTCCCTTCTCCTCTTGGGGAGATGTTGGTGCGCCCCATATGGCCACATTTTCGCTTCCAGGGCTGACAATTGGCCTGCCGGTCTGGCTCTTCTCGACGAATGTCGTTCAAAACACCACTATTCCTGAACAGTCGAATCAACAGTTAGACCAGTCCAGAGCTGCCCACCAGCCTTCCACTTCCTATAATTCTTCCTCTCCTCCCTCCTCTTCGCATGATGGAGCTGGCCAAGCCAAAAGCCAAGCTCCTAAGGAGAAGAAGGAGAAAAAGAAGAAAGAAAAGAAGAAGAAGGAGCCAAAAGCGACTGGGAGCAACCGAATGGCATCTAATGAAAATCCACGCACTGCACTGACCAGGCCTAAATCGCCATGTGTCATATGCAAGGGAGACCACTTCCACAAAGATCATCCCTGCATCCCTCGGATACTAAGGGACTGGTCTCCCCGTTTGCACAATTCGGTGGCGTCAACCTCTGATAGCCATGTTGACAGCTCACCGTAAACTAGTGAAATTGAAGTCACAGGACAGAGAGGGAAAGCTAGATTTCCCTGCAAACTGTGTGAAGGCGACCATGCCATCCACCGTTGTCCCTTCTTAGACGAGGCTAAAAGAGTTTTGGAAGATCGCCCGGTTTTACCAGTGCAACTTCCTCCTGGATATCAAAAACTCCTGCCAAGTCCTTCACCAGTTGAGAACCCGGCTGGCCCGCTCAGGTGGTCAGCCGAAGCACCTATCATTGAGGATGAACCGTCTGAATCCATACCTGACGAAAGTCAAAAGGTTGAGGCAGCAGTTGACCCGGTTTTGCCTTCAGAGGCTCTATCTTCGAATGATACCATCACAGAGGAGAATAAAGACGACACCGTCCAAATTCTCTTCATCAACACTGACTCCGACGAACAAGGGGGCAATTTTCCCATTCCTTTATCGCAGGAAGGAACTTCGTCAGAGTCATACCCGGCCGTCTATTCGGTCCCACCACCAAGCGACCTAGTTGTCTCGTTCGACTGGAACCAACTAGGCAGACCCCGTTTGCCAGCAAGCATACCATTCAGGATTATCGTTCAAATATACAGAATGGTAATGGCTGGCACCATCATTGATGAGGGGGCATCTGTGAGTATCCTTTCCTATATTTCTTGGAAAGCGCTTGGTTCGCCAGCGCTTTTGCCTGAAATGAGAAATCTGACAGGCTTTGATAAAGGAACCAGTCGACCTTTAGGGATCCTCCCCAATGTGCCTATCACATTGAAAGGGAAGATCATTCAAATGAACGTGATGGTTGTTCAAGGACCCTTGGATTATAACCTACTCCTTGGACGAGACTATATATATTGCATGGGAGCCATCGTCTCCTCACTCTTTAGAGTAATGTGTTTTCCGCACGAAGGAAGAGTGGTCAAGCTCGTGGACCAGCTTTCATTTCCCGGATCATGCATCGCAAATAGTCATATACCATCCCTAAATGGTCTCTTCACGCAAGAAATGTCTCAACCCACGGTCCGTCCTCCTGATGAGCGCGAGTAATCCAGGAGGATATGACTGGAACCCAGGGGGCATGCGTCCTGGTCTGCTTCGGCAGGAAAACTTTGGGTATAGGGTAGGTTTCCGCGGGAGAATATGACTAGTCTGTACCCCGTCCGTCTAGGAAGAGGGGTTATTCTAGAATAAGATTCTCTTGTCAAAGCTACGTGTTTGGCACTAAGGTCATTCACCTTTGTCTATCTTGGTAGACACCACCGAAGAAGTGTTTTGTTTGAAAGATTAACGAGACAATCTTTGGGTAACCTGAAAGAGGTAGGCCTCTCCCGGTAAAACAAATGTTTTATTGGACTAAGAAGGGGTAACCTTGAAATCGTACTTTATGCCTGGGGGCATGCAAACCTTTTGGAGTGCAAGCAAGGGGCGACTATTTATTTTTTAAATTTTTAGGTCCTCCCTTTAAACCTATAGGTCTAACCCTTTAAACTCGTAGGATTAGTCGTTTCCGAACTTGCATAACAAAAGGATCCGGAGCAAAGCTTTGTGAGATGAAGCTCCATAAAAAATAGAATCTTAATGAGACATTCTTATCATATGACTGGATTAATCGAGCAGTTTTAGCACACAGTTCATGCTCGTTAAAAAATAAATGCAAGATCCGAGCAGTTTTAGCGCATAGTTCATGCTCGTTAAAAAATAAACATAAGATCGAGAAAATGTTTCCACCCGCGTTTAAGCTCGTTAAAAAAATGAACTATCCCGGTAAATAACCACCGTGAATGTAACATTATCAGCCATTAAAGCCTTGGTCGTGTTTGCCCGTCACCTCCACTTTTCCATTGGCCGATCGTTCACCTCCATATGATTGTTTACCCATTTTGAGGAACAGCTGCGAAGAGTGATTTCACTAGCCATCCTTGTGACACTGCCATGATTGGAAAATTCCAACCCGTACCTGGAATCAGCTGCTAACCCGTTTTATCACTCGTTCCTCAAAAGACGAGTCTTCTTTAAGCTCTTTTCATCTGACTCGTAAAATATGAAAAGATTGCCGAGTTTTGGCCTTCCAGCTCATTAAAGCGACCGGAAGAGCTATCCCTCCTCTAGATTTTAATCTTTTTGGACCTGAGGGATTATTGCACAAAAATATCGAGCGCTTGTTTTGTTCGACTCGTTAAAACTATCGAAAACTCATCCCTTCTGTATTGTTTTATACTTTTTCAGACTTAAGGGATTAGATGACGAAAAAGGACTTCCGGAGTTGACTTTACGTACCTTTTCAGACTCTCTAAAAATGAAAAGGACCGAGTTATCCTTGTCGTTAGACTCGTTAAATGCATTAAATAGCGACAAACTTGTCTTTAGACGAGAACGAGTTTCACTATCGCTAGGCTTGTTAAAACATAGCGATGGGCTTGCCCGAAGGGCAAGTTATAGAACAAGCATATGTTATCCTCCTCAAGCTTGACAAAAATAAAGAGGTACTGGTCAGCAATGACTGGGGAAAAATTGGGAGAAACTCAAGAAAACTTTGATGGTAGCAAGTCGCTCTTGAACATGACACTTTTCCTCCGTACCACAATCGGGTTGGGTTGTTTCATTCACCGGTCACATCACCATGGTCTCGCCATACCATCCATATTTGGGGTAATGCTACCGATCCATCGCATAAGTGTCGCCATATGTTCAAGAGAAGTCATTCAGAGAAGTCAACCGTGTCCCATCCACTGCCATACATTATCCTTCATCCTTTCATGACCGCCACCCTGAATCATATGTCATCAGATCGTTTTCACCTCCATCAAAATCATTTGCTCCGTTCCGTGTCACTGATGTGGGATTCATTAAGGCCCTCCTTTGACGGATCGCTTCTTGTCGACATCAGCTCATTATCCAAGAAGTTGATCTAGGAACAACCCCTTCAGTACTTTGAAGCTTGCATGCCTCAATGGCAAGTTTCTCACTTCCGGCGACAGGTATACATCAATGACCTTCGACCAAAAGATTTTGCGTGGTGTTCGACGCCAAGTCCTTTATTCACACCACGTGAATTGTACTGCAGTAACTTGAGGGTCATTATCATTATCGGTGATTCCTCTCGCGCTTTTTAACGGTTTACCTCATTGACTGGTAATCAAGCGATGTCTTTCCATGTTCGACTTCAGAACATTTCTCACATGGATCGACTTGTACTTAGAGTGAAGATCGAACGAGTTTTGAAGACCCCGGATCTAGTTTCATCCATCCGGGCTGCGATATATATTCAGGAAAGATAAAGACATTGACATGTACATCATTGCAGTAGATAATCATCCTACACAAAGGATGATAATTTCATCAAAATTACCAGTCTACCATCAGACGATTGTCTGTTCTATGTACAGAAAAATGAATTTATAAAGCTGAGCATGGGAATGCCCGCCTCAGCTAGATCATGAAAGCAGTATGAAAAATAATGTATTGATTTGTATTGTGTTACAGGTCTCCTAACAGCAATGAATGAACTTCGGATCCTCCTGATAAAGCATTTCACCCGATAAACGGCCTCATACTTTAGGGGGCAACTGTTATGGACATTTTTGTGCCTTACAGCATTGAGCATGAAATGTCCATAATCCAAGGGATCCAAAGTCCCTAAACATGTTGTTCCTACCCCTAGAGGAACAAGGCTAACAAACCACAGCAATTCACAGAAGTTCTCCACCAAAAACTGCTCAAAAACAAGTCAATTCAGGATCAATTCAGAGGCTCCACTAGCTGTCTGCGCTGAAATGCAAAGTCTGCACTGGCTACCTGCACTGCAACGTAGGTAGAAGCACTACCAGGGTGCGCTGAGCGGGAATTGACAAATGGCAAGTTCATTCAACGAGGTGTCAAGACCCTGGAAGCTTCCAGAATCTTCCTCAATGACACTTGCCTCAGTGAATTCGACTGGTGATGAGTAAGAGGTTCTCAATCTCCAAGTGGAAGCAAGAACCTCCAAGTGGAAGCAAGAACTGACAGAGGGAGAGGACACTAGTCAGATCTCAAGCTGACTCATCCTCTCTCCAAACATCTATATATGGATCTCTCCTCCATGAGATCTAGAGGCTGGAATTTTGTTATTGCAAAGAATTGTTGTTGGTTTGAGGTTGGAATCATTGGTGCTTAATGCTTTGAAGGAAGGTGAAGATAGGAATTTCATTTGCTGGGAAGGAGATGCTGGATTGGAGCCCTCTGGGTTGTATCTCTTCCTGAACCTTGTTATTCATCAATAAAGCTATCTTGGTTTCTCCTATATACTGGTGTATCTTTGATGTATGATTGCATTAGTATGTTTAGTTTATTTCTAATCCTAAACTAGTTATGAATATGAATCTATGTCTTTGTGTAGTGTTCTCTTCTTGTGATCTTGCAGAAACCTCTTGAAGCTAGGCGAGCGAGAAGGCAAGTAGCTGGGAACTCCCAAAGAGAAGAGAAACCGGATCGAGGGACAAACGGAAGACACCGGTTAGTCCATCCATCTCTCTTCATTCTTAATTCATAAAGGAAGAATACTAGAATAGTTGTCTCTGTTTGTTGCTAAGGCACTGTCACACCTTAGGTGGTGTTGAGGGCCCCGAAATCGGGTCAACAACAAGGGGGATACCCACCCGGTCCGGAACCTGGTTGGCGGCTCCTTGCCCGTTTGTTGTAGCGGGTCCGACTGGGGGTAACGGGACCAGCTTCCCGATGCATGGGATATGTGTGTGTGTAGAGTTTGATTATGTTGATTCTGGAAGCATTCTAAAACTAATTTAAATCTAACATGCAAACTGATTCTAAGCTACAGTAATCTAATGAAAACAACATATGTGATCTACACTAACCCGGGATATATCTTTTCCATTATGTGATTTAGAAAGATTTCATATAATAACTGGTAATAAAGATCATTCAGCTATCACAAGAATATAAACCATTTAAGATGAACCATTCTGCATAAGAAGTTAAACAAAACAGTTGTGAACAACATATCGCATAAATAAATCATTCACATGTCAAGCATAAATAAATGAGTCCACCGTAAAAAAGTGCCAAATGATAACCCATATACTCATACATTAACATATAAACAATATCAGCTGCATATCACTCTAAGAATATAAGCAGAAATTCGTCAAGAGATAAAAGTACCATTTATGACTGATTTTTACTCACAGACTTCAAGCAATAACGATTTATCTCTACTTGTTCTAATATCTACTAAGAGTACAGTAGTGCAACATCAGTAGCAGACATTAAAATGCAAACATAAATAAATCTCGATCCTTCCATTCATCAAAACCTCCTCTGAGGGTGCAGAAGTGCATGTTCCGAGGACAAGTTTTTGACAAATTTCTGAACCCTTCTCCAATGCAATGAGAAGGGTTAAAATACTACTTCCTAATTCTAATAATAGTATTATTACAAAATTGAGGATACAGTTCTCAAATGACCGCCCTTTTTCTAATTTAGTTAAAAAGGAAAAAACAACATTCTAAATGAAATTACTTGTGAACTTGGTCTTTGAAGTTGCAGTTGTCAAGCATAGGCTTGAGAAGAGTAGGCTGGCTGATTTATGTGCTTAGCTGGGCTGCGAAAACGGCATCCATAAGAGCTGGTGCTACCTTCTCGGCTGCGTTCATGATGCATCTTACTGTCATGCATTAGCTGTGCGGTTTAACTAAGTATGTCCAGTAACTTTCCCAATTTAGTCTAGCCAATCCCTGGATTGTTTTCCCGTTTGCCTGCGCTTTCTGCCTCCATTCTGTCTCCAGTTGCAACTTGCTCGGTAGGTATCCCGGGGTGGTTTCTGAAATCAAATTGGCTCTGTGTAAATTTTCATTTACACAGTCGATAAGGATGCTCGCTTGTGTCGCCACTGTCTCTGCTGCTTGCTCCGCCTGTGTGATTTGTTCGTCCCATTTATTAAAGAGCAGCTCCTTGTGATTCTCATTAATCTTGGGTGCCCCTGCTCTTTTCCCTTCCTCATCATCTTGCCAAGTCAAATATTCTGTTATTCTTTTGTTGTTCTGATCATAGTCGCTCCGCAATTCCACCACCTGGCTGGTCATCCTATCGCTTAGTTCACAAAAGTGTCTCCACTGTGATATTCTACGTACCATATCTTCCTGTTGCTGTGATAGTTGTTCGTTCAAGCCGATGGACTCTGAAATAAACTCTGCCAGCTTAGGTTCATCTTTATGAATTTCTCGCACCGTCTGCAGTTGCTTTTCTTTTTCTTCAAGACTTCTTTGATAGCTTACCTGCATTTGGCGAAAGTCTTCCTGTAGCTTTTCGAGCTGTCTGGAAGCTTCAGTGTTTGCGCTGGCTTGTTGCAACTGTTGTTGTAGCAGTTGTATTTGATTTTCATGTTCTTTTAGGAGTTGCTGAACTTCAGAGGTCTTGTCGATAGTTGCAGAAGCATATGCTCCTGCAATCTGAGACAGCTTCGTGAGATTCTCGGTTGGATTATTATTTGGGTCTTTCCACAAGACGTCTAGATGTTCAGCATCTTGAGACAGTGCATTCTCAAGCTTTCTCTTATTTCTTTGTCTCCTTACAACTGCTTTGTGTTGGGGACTGTAGAATATGTCCAGTGGAGGAATTTCTTCTACATTGAGTAGAAGTTCTGAGGACGGAGCGATAGGAAGGTGTTCTGCTTCTGCGGCGCTACTGACTATGGTCGAGACGACCTCTTGCACCACCTGTGTATTGCCCACAGGTGTCTTCGGGACTTGCCCTTCAAGATTAATTAATTCATTGAAGGTTTCCCACTCTTTATCCAACTCTGTTGTGACAAGAGGTGTTTCGACGACAGGAGGGGGAACGTTTCTTGGTGATGAGGCGATAACTTGCTGCTGAGCCATCGTACTTGACTGAGCTGTGTTTTTGGTTGTTTCTTCGTTCTTTTCTTTGTCGTGCACAGACTCTTCAGGATGTTCAGATATTTCTCTTGCGGCGCTGGACTTAGATCTGGAAGTGCTAGACTTTTCACTGAGGCTGATGCTCGGAGTCGGTTCTCTAGTAGCTACTCGCAGCCCTTCTAGTGGAATACTAGCCAGCCTTCTCTCTCTATATAACGTGAATTTCCGGAGGTCGTCTGGAGACAACCTCGACTGAGCTTCTTGAAAAATCTCTTTGAGCGAGCTTTTACTCTGAAAGAGATCATCAAATAGATCTTTCATCCCAGAGAACACTCTTATCTTGACGTTGATTGTAAATTCCTGGGCCACTTTATTTGGGTCAAAAGGTCTTGATGAGAACTTAAATAATTGAAGACACGTCACATTCTCCACCTCGTCAAAAGCATGTCCCACATCGAACAAAGAGAAGGCCCCACAAGTGACGGGAAATTGAGGCCAAATGGCCTTCTTTTTGTCCTTTAGTTCCTTGGTTAAGCCGCCTTCAGAACAAGTTTGATAAGCGATTTCCCGGGCCAACAGTTTATCAGGGACATACAAGGGTAGGACATGTGGAGGTACAGTGCTTCCAAAAACTCGAATGTAGGTAAACCATTCTTCCCCAAACCATCTCGCGATGGGGATGATGTCAATTTGGGCCTCGGGAGAGCACCTTGGGGGATCCTTATCATATATCATTCTATGTATGGGCAATATGAGCCCATGGCAAATCTGGTAAAAATGAGGGGCAAACTGGGAATCCCATAAGACTTTATGATAAACATGGATGGGCAATGGGTCTTGGGTAGTCCATTTCCAACCCATGGTAGGAAAATTTGATACAAGATAGACAGAGTCCATTATATAAGCAGACAAATAAAAAGGAGGATAGACCCTTTGGGAGAAGGATCTCTTAGAACGGTATTTGACAACCGCCGTGTATAGAGTATCAGAAAGGATTTTGGCCCAATCTACTATCTCGGAGTTAGTCGTGGCATCAACTAATGGTAGCCATTCAGATGAAAACTTATTGATATCGGGCATACCAAATAATCTACAGAGCATGGCTGCAGCAAAACAATATGGAGAGGTGAGGGAACGAGTGTTGTACATACCGTTTTTATCCTTTTTCAACAGCTCATCTCTTCTTGACCATTCTTTAGTGGTGTCTGATAGATCCGGATTTTCTACTGCGAACTTCCTAACAAACTGTTCATTATAGGTCGCTTGCGGTTCAGGAAGATGATACATGAGCTTCAGGTCTTGAGCAGCAAACGATCCCACGAGCCCATGTCCCTGGACTTTGAATTGCCTATTTGCCAATTCCGCATCATCTAGAATCCACTTGATCATGTCTGTATATGGTAGGATCTTCGGCCTTGCCGCTATTCTATGGAGGAAAGAACACGCTAGGTCTTCCAGGGATGCCTCCGAAGGACGTGATGCACCCGCGACAGCAGCAGTTACCTTCATTATTCTAGGGTTCTCTTCTTCTAACAGCCTATACATGCCTTCCCATGTTGAGATACCTGCATCTCTGTTGCAGGCTGTATCTGTGTACAGGGGCGCCATCTCCTTGGTTTTTTCTCTTGTTTCGGAGCCTCGAGCTTTGTTCTTCTTTCCCATTTCGCCTTGCGCTTCTGTCTGATTTGCCTTCACACTTTGCTCCTGCAGGTTACGAGTGAAATGGAAAGACTGATCAGAAAGGTGATGGGAGAGTTTTAAATGCAAGAGATAATCAGATATGCCACCTTACGTGAAGCAAATCCGCATCAAGGCACGCGTCTTTATTCCAATTAATAACTGACAACTAATTTATTACTATCATTAAAAGCGCATAATTTCAAGTCAGGTTATAGTAAGTGGCTTTTCTTTGGGTGACGTGCCCGAAGGATTCATACTAAGGTGCTTTATGATTTGCTAACGTACCCTTGCATGTCGCGCAATCGCAAATCGCAACGATCGCAATATCGCAGATCGCAATAATTCAATGTTTGCCAAACTTCGCCTGCCTTATTTCTGCGATATGCGATCGTGCGATCGCAATATCACATATCGGCGGATTTGTAAGCTTTTCTTTATGGATGCTAGTATGTTGCGATGTGATGTTGTTATTGACACTGGGGCGGCGCGCATATTGGTCTTTAGAAGGGAAACGAAGGTGTTTCTTATCCTTATGTGGTGCGACCTTAAATATTTGCTTTCATGAACACAGGCTTAGGCTTAGGACATTCAAGAAACCTTTTCTGAGCGTATGGTTGTAACTTCAAAAAGAAATCCTTGCTTTTCCTAAAAATTAACTAAGGGTCCCCATTCATTCAGTATCGTGGCTGATACTAGATTGAACGGGGGGGGTTGTTGCTGGCCACAACAATTGGCGATTCACTTGGGAGAACCAGTTATCTCTGCTCTTTTTCTATTGACGTTTTCAAACTTCTAAAAAAAAAATTTCTCAGGAAATTTGAACTTTATTATAAAAAGATAAAAACAAATGATACTTCAAAGCGTCAATGATGTTTTGTTTCAGCTCCATTCTAGCTCAATTACTTGCATCCCCAGATTGTATTCGAATTTAAATCAGTCATTACTTGGTCTTTGTAAAACATAAAAATAAAGTGTTCTCTATGTATCAGTCCTTCTTAAATATGCTCCTTTGTCGCAGGTAGAGCCACTGCTGCCAGCAGGCGTTCATAGCCTCGACAGGGTTACCTATTATCCAGGAATGATCCTTTATCCTGCCTCAGGTTATTTACAACTTTTTCAGAAAGAATCCCTTTCTTGATGCTTTTTCCTTTTTTATTCTCTAAAGAACAATGTCTTGGTTTGGTGGCCAAATTATGACACAGTCATTCACCTGATTTACACTTTTGCTGAGCAAGCTGGCTCGTGATGAGACCCCTTGTCTTTTGATTGCAACAATCTTGAGTCATTGCCCTGTTTTGGTAGATAGTCTTGGCAAAGTCAGCAAGTTATAATATCTGTGATCATGATAAGTCGGCTCGTGATGAGACCTCTTATTCTTTGAGATATAGCATCTTTTTTAGGTCATTCCTCTGAATGTTGTGTTTTCCTTCAGCAGGGAGGAAGTCAAATTTTCTTTCCTTAAGAAAGTTCTGGACGACAATGATAGGGTTGCTTTTGGTAATGGCTGCTTTCACAGAGAATCTTTATTTTAATATTGATACCTTTCATTGTGCTGACCTAAAACAAATTCTTCACTGAGATAGCTTTCTTTTAATTTTTTGGAGTTGAAACTATCATCATTTCTGGGTCAAAGTTCTATCGATAATAAAGATCAAATTCTCAAAATATTTGTTGTTTATAGGAGCCGAAGTCCAAAATCTTTAACAGAGACAAGGTGTCTTTAGTAAACGTCAAATGCCGTTTAGCCAGAACAAACATTACTTGAGAGAGGCAAACATTCCCTAGGGTAATGTAGAGAATATAAATAACTTTGCCTATCAATTATTGAAAGCAAAACTAACAACCTAGCTAAATTACTCCTACTCCTATTCTAACTATATACAGGAAATAACTAAGTAAAATGATATTTCCAATGGAACCAACGATTCATTATTATTCCTAGCCGTATGAATCTTCCAAGTATCAGTAAAAAGAACCGAATTTCCCTTGGATCGAAATTGTTGGCTAGGGAATAAGAACCTACAACCTCAATTGGAATTCTGTCTGGTTTTCTTTTCTCATGAGAAGTTTTTTCCAACTGAGTACCTATTGGATCATAAAAATTAGGATGAATTTCTTATGTGAATTGGTGATCTTTCAATAGGAGGGATAACGAGTCAAATTGTGAAAAGGGTTTTTTAGTTTCGATGGCTCGTAACCCGTTGCTTGTTGACGTTGAGCTTTTAGCGATAATGAAGGTTCTTATATATAAATCGCTAAAATATAATCTATCAAAAATTTGAAAATTTAAAAAGAAATCCGATTTTGTACAAAATGAATGCAAGTGAGAAAGAAATGATTGGGTATTTATACAAATAGTGTTATCGCACAACTGGGAGTTGCTTGCAACTTTTTGCTTTTCACAAGAACTGGCCAGGTTTTGTGAATCAGGAACTAAGTCATGATTGCGAACAGGGATGGAGCTTTCCTCTTGATATGAATCATAGATCAGAGTATTGTCTTGGATAGTAGAATTATTCAAATGAGCTTTTGCTTTGAGATGAGGGTTAGATGGAATAATCCCTGATCTAAGATGTTCCTTATTAACTGACCCTAGATGAGTTACTTGTGATAACTCAACATTATCACAATTGTCAAAGCAACTATCACGAAAGACTTTACAGTTTTCCCTAGGTTCCTCTTTTTCATTATATGTTTTCAGAAAAGGGGGGTCAGGCAGCTCTCGTTTGACATTGATCAAAGGTTGTGCTAAAGTGGTCCCTTTATTTTGAAAACCCAATGATGATTTGTTTGAATAACCCTCTGTGTCTATTGAGATATGCTTGATATTATGAGGGAAAAAATCGTCATCACTAAAAACATTGGGGTAAAGAGAAAAATGTGAATCTGGAATAACGCATTTAAAAACATCAAATAAATTTTGTTCATCAGATTCACTATAAGCATCGGGCTTTAGATCATACCTTTTTGTGCTGATATTTTTTGAAAGAGAAACAGTTGGTAGATCTAACCTTGGCATCAGCATTTGTTGATTTGAAATGATATTGTCTGACTCTATGTCAAAGTCATCTTCTGGTTCCAAGGTAGTTTCCCTTTCAGTATTTTCATCTTTGTTTTCTGGTACTAGAGCATGCAAGACTCCTAGGCTAATCTCTGTTTGGTCAGATACAGGAGGTAGGAAATACTCGTCACAATCTAAAGATTCTTCATCTGTGAGCTCATTCTCGAGGTCATATTGTAGACATTTAAGATGAAATCGCATATTGAAATCCCTTACGGGTTCGTCTTGTTTCCGCAGATAGTCGATTTCATCATAGACTTGGTCGTATTCATAGCAATCAAATTCCAAGATGAAAGTCCTAACGAATTGGTCCCAGCTGTGGATTGATGCAACTGGGAGGTCTCTGCACCATTTTCTAGCTTCCGCTGTGAATGTAAGAGTAAAAATCCTGCACAAAACGCCTTCATCAATTTTCTGAATATCAGAACTCGAAACTCTTTGAATGAATTGCAGGGCATGGTGGAATGCAGAAGAATTATTCTTACCATTGAATTTTACCTGAGACAATAGCCTTACCACATCTGGTGGAGTGTTGGAAGAGGCAGGAACATGGATGCAACTCCAAATAGGAATTCTATGAGTAGCCATCCTGTTTCAAGATTTCTAATTTAAAAACATTCCAACAGACAATATGCTCAGGCCCTCCTTCTAGCGCCAAATATGTTGAGGGCCCCGAAATCGGGTCAACAATAAGGGGGATACCCACCTGGTCCGGAACCTGGTTGGCGGCTCCTTGCCCGTTTGTTGTAGCGGGTCCGACTGGGGGTAACGGGACCAGCTTCCCGATGCATGGGATATGTGTGTGTGTAGAGTTTGATTATGTTGATTCTGGAAGCATTCTAAAACTAATTTAAATCTAACATGCAAACTGATTCTAAGCTACAGTAATCTAATGAAAACAACATATGTGATCTACACTAACCCAGGATATATCTTTTCCATTATGCGATTTAGAAAGATTTCATATAATAACTGGTAATAAAGATCATTCAGCTATCACAAGAATATAAACCATTTAAGATGAACCATTCTGCATAAGAAGTTAAACAAAACAGTTGTGAACAGCATATCGCATAAATAAATCATTCACATGTCAAGCATAAATAAATGAGTCCACCGTACAAAAGTGCCAAATGATAACCCATATACTCATACATTAACATATAAACAATATCAGCTGCATATCACTCTAAGAATATAAGCAGAAATTCGTCAAGAGATAAAAGTACCATTTATGACTGATTTTTACTCACAGACTTCAAGCAATAACGATTTATCTCTACTTGTTCTAATATCTACTAAGAGTACAGTAGTGCAACATCAGTAGCAGACATTAAAATGCAAACATAAATAAATCTCGATCCTTCCATTCATCAAAACCTCCTCTGAGGGTGCAGAAGTGCATGTTCCGAGGACAAGTTTTTGACAAATTTCTGGACCCTTCTCCAATGCAATGAGAAGGGTTAAAATACTACTTCCTAATTCTAATAATAGTATTATTACAAAATTGAGGATACAGTTCTCAAATGACCGCCCTTTTTCTAATTTAGTTAAAAAGGAAAAAACAACATTCTAAATGAAATTACTTGTGAACTTGGTCTTTGAAGTTGCAGCTGTCAAGCATAGGCTTGAGAAGAGTAGGCTGGCTGATTTCTGTGCTTAGCTGGGCTGCGAAAACAGCATCCATAAGAGCTGGCGCTACCTTCTCGGCTACGTTCATGATGCATCTTACTGTCATGCATTGGCTGTGCGGTTTAACTAAGTATGTCCAGTAACTTTCCCAATTTAGTCTAGCCAATCCCTGGATTGTTTTCCCGTTTGCCTGCGCTTTCTGCCTCCATTCTGTCTCCAGTTGCAACTTGCTCGGTAGGTATCCCGGGGTGGTTTCTGAAATCAAATTGGCTCTGTGTAAATTTTCATTTACACAGTCGATAAGGATGCTCGCTTGTGTCGCCGCTGTCTCTGCTGCTTGCTCCGCCTGTGTGATTTGTTCGTCCCATTTATTAAAGAGCAGCTCCTTGTGATTCTCATTAATCTTGGGTGCCCCTGCTCTTTTCCCTTCCTCATCATCTTGCCAAGTCAAATATTATGTTATTCTTTTGTTGTTCTGATCATAGTCGCTCCGCAATTCCACCACCTGGCTGGTGATCCTGTCGCTTAGTTCACAAAAATGTCTCCACTGTGATATTCTACGTACCATATCTTCCTATTGCTGTGATAGTTGTTCGTTCAAGCCGATGGACTCTGAAATAAACTCTGCCAGCTTAGGTTCATCTTTATGCATTTCTCGCACCGTCTGCAGTTGCTTTTCTTTTTCTTCAAGACTTCTTTGATAGCTTACCTGCATCTGGCGAAAGTCTTCCTGTAGCTTTTCGAGCTGTCTGGAAGCTTCAGTGTTTGCGCTGGCTTGTTGCAACTGTTGTTGTAGCAGTTGTATTTGATTTTCATGTTCTTTTAGGAGTTGCTGAACTTCAGAGGCCTTGTCGATAGTTGCAGAAGCATATGCTCCTGCAATCTGAGACAGCTTCGTGAGATTCTCGGTTGGATTATTATTTGGGTCTTTCCACAAGACGTCTAGATGTTCAGCATCTTGAGACAGTGCATTCTCAAGCTTTCTCTTCTTTCTTTGTCTCCTTACAAATGCTTTGTGCTGGGGACTGTAGAATACGTCCAGTGGAGGAATTTCTTCTACGTTGAGTAGAAGTTCTGAGGACGGAGCAATAGGAAGGTGTTCTGCTTCTGCGGCGCTACCGACTATGGTCGAGACGACCTCTTGCACCACCTGTGTATTGCCCACAGGTGTCTTCGGGACTTGCCCTTCAAGATTAATTAATTCATTGAAGGTTTCCCACTCTTTATCCAACTCTGTTGTGACAAGAGGTGTTTCGACGACAGGAGGGGGAACGTTTCTTGGTGATGAGGCGATAACTTGCTGCTGAGCCATCGTACTTGACTGAGCTGTGTCTTTGGTTGTTTCTTCGTTCTTTTCTTTGTCGTGCACAGACTCTTCAGGATGTTCAGATATTTCTCTTGCGGCGCTGGACTTAGATCTGGAAGTGCTGGACTTTTCACTGAGGCTGATGCTCGAAGTCGGTTCTCTAGTAGCTACTCGCAGCCCTTCTAGTGGAATACTAGCCAGCCTTCTCTCTCTATATAACGTGAATTTCCGGAGGTCATCTGGAGACAACCTCGACTGAGCTTCTTGCAAAATCTCTTTGAGCGAGCTTTTACTCTGAAAGAGATCATCAAACAGATCTTTCATCCCAGAGAACACTCTTATCTTGACGTTGATTGTAAATTCCTGGGCCACTTTATTTGGGTCGAAAGGTCTTGATGAGAACTTAAATAATTGAAGACACGTCACATTCTCCACCTCGTCAAAAGCGTGTCCCACATCGAACAAAGAGAAGGCCCCACAAGTGACGGGAAATTGAGGCCAAATGGCCTTCTTTTTGTCCTTTAGTTCCTTGGTTAAGCCGCCTTCAGAACAAGTTTGATAAGCGATTTCCCGGGCCAACAGTTTATCAGGGACATACAAGGGTAGGACATGTGGAGGTACAGTGCTTCCAAAAACTCGAATGTAGGTAAACCATTCTTCCCCAAACCATCTCGCGATGGGGATGATGTCAATTTGGGCCTCGGGAGAGCACCTTGGGGGATCCTTATCATATATCATTCTATGTATGGGCAATATGAGCCCATGGCAAATCTGGTAAAAATGAGGGGCACACTGGGAATCCCATAAGACTTTATGATAAACATGGATGGGCAATGGGTCTTGGGTAGTCCATTTCCAACCCATGGTAGGAAAATTTGATACAAGACAGACAGAGTCCATTATATAGGCAGACAAATAAAAAGGAGGATAGACCCTTTGGGAGAAGGATCTCTTAGAACGGTATTTGACAACCGCCGTGTATAGAGTATCAGAAAGGATTTTGGCCCAATCTACTATCTCGGAGTTAGTCGCGGCGTCAACTAATGGTAGCCATTCAGATGAAAACTTATTGATATCGGGCATACCAAATAATCTACAGAGCATGGCTGCAGCAAAACAATATGGAGAGGTGAGGGAACCAGTGTTGTACATACCGTTTTTATCCTTTTTCAATGGCTCATCTCTTCTTGACCATTCTTTAGTGGTGTCTGATAGATCGGGATTTTCTACTGCGAACTTCCTAACAAACTGTTCATTATAGGTCGCTTGTGGTTCAGGAAGATGATACATGAGCTTCAGGTCTTGAGCAGCAAACAATCCCACGAGCCCATGTCCCTGGACTTTGAATTGCCTATTTGCCAATTCCGCATCATCTAGAATCCACTTGATCATGTCTGTATATGGTAGGATCTTCGGCCTTGCCGCTATTCTATGGAGGAAAGAACACGCTAGGTCTTCCAGGGATGCCTCCGAAGGACGTCATGCACCCGCGACAGCAGCAGTTACCTTCATTATTCTAGGGTTCTCTTCTTCTAACAGCCTATACATGCCTTCCCATGTTGAGATACCTGCATCTCTGTTGCAGGCTGTATCTGTGTACAGGGGCGCCATCTCCTTGGTTTTTTCTCTTGTTTCGAAGCCTCGAGCTTTGTTCTTCTTTCCCATTTCGCCTTGCGCTTCTGTCTGATTTGCCTTCGCACTTTGCTCCTGCAGGTTACGAGTGAAATGGAAAGACTGATCAGAAAGGTGATGGGAGAGTTTTAAATGCAAGAGATAATCAGATATGCCACCTTACGTGAAGCAAATCCGCATCAAGGCACGCGTCTTTATTCCACTTAATAACTGACAACTAATTTATTACTATCATTAAAAGCGCATAATTTCAAGTCAGGTTATAGTAAGTGGCTTTTCTTTGGGTGACGTGCCCGAAGGATTCGTACTAAGGTGCTTTATGATTTGCTAATGTACCCTTGCATGTCGCGCAATCGCAAATCACAACGATCGCAATATCGCAGATCGCAATAATTCAATGTTTGCCAAACTTCGCCTGCCTTATTTCTGCGATATGCGATCGCGCGATCGCAATATCGCATATCGGCGGATTTGTAAGCTTTTCTTTATGGATGCTAGTATGTTGCGATGCGATGTTGTTATTGACACTGGGGCGGCGCGCATATTGGTCTTTAGAAGGGAAACGAAGGTGTTTCTTATCCTTATGTGGTGCGACCTTAAAGATTTGCTTTCATGAACACAGGCTTAGGCTTAGGAAATTCAAGAAACCTTTTCTAAGCGTATGGTTGTAACTTCAAAAAGAAATCCTTGCTTTTCCTAAAAATTAACTAAGGGTCCCCATTCATTTAGTATCGTGGTTGATACTAGATTGAACGGGGGGGGTTGTTGCTGGCCACAACAGGTGGATAGGATTGTCCTGCATAGGCATTTTTCCCCACAACATCCATAGACCCATCTTGCTCCCAGTTTTCGAAAAAACCTCATTTAGGGCCTCAAAAAGGCTCCAGAAGTTCAGGACCCAAAAAACTACTAAAAATAGTAAATTGTGCTACAATTAAGGAAACTGAAAAAAAAAAAAAAAAGAGAGAGGGGTGGAGGTCCAAGTGGGATGGGTGGGTGGCCACCAAAATCCACCTGGATCATTTCTCCCCCCTTAGGAAGCGATGGTCCCTATTGCGTTGAGTTCCTCCATGAGATCAGGAAACTTGTACTGAACTTTGTCCCTGGTGAGATGTTCAACAATCTCTCATGTCTCCAGTAATAGTGGGAAGCTTAGTCGATGTTGGGTTGTGTTATATTCTTTCCAAGACTAGCCCATGTAGTTAGAAGGGGGGCAGAGCGCCCCCCCCCCCCCCCCTTTGTTGTGCCGATTGTGTAGTGGGGGGGTCACAGGGGGTTTGAGGGGTGCAGGTAACCCCACTCTATGGGGTCCGGGGCAGCGCCCCAGAAAATTTTGTTCTTAGACCTTATATTAGGTTGGGTGGACCTACCTATGTTTTTATGCATGATTTTTCGCACATGGTTTTGGACGCGATGGTTTTCGGTCCATGGTATTGGATACTTCGACATGTATAAATATGTATTGTAACATTGAAAGGAACAAAATGAAAAATCAAGCTGGTAGTCCCGGTTTTGGGATCCAAGGGAAAATATTTGTGTATATATGTTTTATGTGTTATGCTCTCGCATTGTTTATTTTCTGTGTTTTAGAATTCGTATTAAGGTAATTTCTGTACGGGGTTAAAACCTACATTTGGTATCAGAGTTGTTTTGGCTTCAAGGGGACGCCTTTGTTGCTGAGGGGTTTCGCTCGGGCCTGTGGTAGAACCTATTCAGTGGGAGATCTGCGAGATCAATTCTAGTGGTGAAAGAAGATGGCAAGCAGTGGAAAGATAGAGATCGAGAAATTTAATGGTCAGAGTTTTGAGTTGTGGAAACTCAAGATGGAAGATCTGTTGGTGGATAAAGATCAGTGGATCGGAGTAGATCCGGGTACTAAACCAATGGGAGTGTCCAATGAAGAATAGAAGAAGTTGGATCAGAAAGCAAAGAGCACAATACGATTGTGTGTCTCAAATTCAGTATTGTTGAATGTATCAGGGGAAGCTACAATGAAGGCTTTATGGGACAAGTTAGGGAATTTGTACCAATCTAAGTCTCTGGTGAATAAATTGTTCCTACGAAAAAAGTTGTATAACCTGAGGATGAAAGATGGAGACTCAATGATAGAGCATCTGAACGCATTTAATATTGTGGTAAGTCAGTTATTATCTGTTGATATTAAAATTTCAGATGAAGATAAGGGCATCAATTTGTTGTGTTCTCTACCAGATTCATGGGATATTCTGGTTATTGCAATAGGTAGCAATGCAACTACCTTGCAGTTTGATGAAATAATTTCATCCTTGCTGACGGAGGAGATGAGAGAAAAATATGGAGAGATAGAATGGTGATGCCTTGTCTGTACAAGGATAGTACCAGAACAGAAACAAAAATAAGTCATCGAGTGGGAGATCTAAATCTCCAGGAAAACCTGTAAAGGTGGTTTGCTGGAAATTCGAAAAGGAAGGGCACTACAAAAGGGATTGTAAATCTAAAGATCTTGACAAAGGAAAGTGTTAGGCCCCTATACTACTAGTGTAACCCCTTATTGTTATTAGTATAACCCACTTATTATATTGATGTACCCATGTAGTGCCCATATTGTTACTATTATGCCACATAGAAACCCACCATTGTTACTGTTGTGCCCTACAATATTATTGTTATGTAGGCTTTGATTGTATTGGGACCACTTAGACTCCTATATATAGAAAGGAGGTATTTTCATTTGTATCATCCAAGAATTGTTCATTTATGTAATGTAAAGGAGGTTGCCCCCTCGAAGAGGCTGAATTCTAAGGCGTTGATCTTTCTTTTCTATCTTTTCTTGAGCTGGTTTCATAACATTTGGTATCAGAGCTTTGGATTCTAGGGTTTCGCTGCTCCAAACAGGTCATCGTGGCATTTTCGCTATAATTTTTTTTCTGTGACGTTTCAGAAGTCGCAAAAAAAACCCATTTGAGAAGAATTGGTGCTGAACCTTGGGTCTGAATTTCAGATCTTTTCGCGTGATATTTTCGGAGATATGATCTGCGGAAGTTGGTCTTTTTGCAGACTCCTGAATTACACTCAAAACAGGTGACCTGGGGAAAATCGTCATAACTTTATTTCTGAGCGTCGGATTGAAATTTCGTAAGAAGGTAAAGAAAGAGGACGGACTGTAGTTTATTTTTATATATTTTTTAGAGTCAAAGTTGAAACAGTGACACGGAGCACTTCATACAAGTTCGCTCTACGGAACTAGTCTATAATCAGGTCACTGCGGGAAATTGTGCATAACGTTTTCTTGGAGAATCCAATTTGGATCAGACTTGTGGCATTGGAAAGAGGACACAGAGGGCTACTACAAGTCACAAGTTCAGAACTTAAAGATCTGAAAGTACAGAGTTACAGTCGTTTCAAGGTAGAGCTCCTAAAATCAAGAAAAAGCAAGATGAGGAAGTTTGATGGCAAGGATCCAGTAAATTGGATACTTCAGATGGAGCAATATTTTGATATACATGGTGTACAACTGTTACAAAAGGTATGTATTGCATCTTCATATTTAGAACCAGATCAATTTTTATGGTACAAAGGGCTTTGTTCTCGTAAAAAACTTGTTACGTGGTCAATTTTCACGGAGGAAATGATAGCACATTATGAGGATATAAAGAGCAACACCTTCTTTAGAGCAACACCACAACAATTGGAAAGAGTAAAAGGGCTTTGTGACATAATGGAAAGCAAAATTATGGAAACCAGGAAGCATACCCCTCACAACTATAAAGATGGAAGTGTTGTTTCTCCCAGCCTTCCACAACCTACAAGGGTTACACCACAACAATTGGAAGAAAAAAGAGAAAAAGGGCTTTGTTACAATTGTGATAGCAAATGCACTAAAGGTCATAGGTGTGCTGAGAAGAAATTATTTTACATAGAATATGAAGAGGAGGAAGAAAAGGATCAAGAAACATCAAAAGAAGAGGATATACGTCAGGACACCACCCCAAAGAAAGAAGAAATGAATCAGACCATATCTTGTAAAGCATTGGCAAGAATTACCACTCCTCAAACTCTCAAGATAGAAGGACATATCAAGAAGAAAAAGGTGCAAGAAGTGAAAGATCACATTGAGAAAGAAGAAATGAATCTAACCATATCTTGTAATTCAATGGATGAAATTACCACTCCTCAAACTATCAAGATAGAAGGACACATCAAGAAGAAAAATGTTCAAGAAGTGAAAGATCACATCGAGCATCAAGAAATGAATCCGACCATATCTTGTAAAGGACTGGAAGAAATTACCACTCCTCAAAAGATAGAAGGACATATCAAGAAGAAAAAGGTTCAAGTAGAGAAAGATCATATCGAGCATCAACAGCAAGTTCTCCAACTTCTAAAGGATAACGCCACTTCGGTGCAAAATCAAATGAAACAACAGGTACATCAACATCATAGTGAAAAATGTTTTGATGTGAGTGATTTGGTATTTTTACTGCTACATCTCAAGCAAGCTATTTATGAGAAGGAAATGTTGGCAATACTACATGCACTTAAAAAATGGCGACCTTACCGAATGGGAAGACGCTTCAAGGATGAGGATGTGGAAGCATTGTTTTGTGCTATTTATATTATCCAACCAAATTGGATAAACGAAGCAACGGATGAATGGAAGAAGAACGAAGAAGTATGGCCACTTATTCAAAAGTTGCAAAAGATCCCAATTCAAGCAATATTGCCAGAAATTGAAGAGGAAGGAAAAATCATATTGGAACCTGGAGCAGTCACAGAAACAAGAACCCAACAGCTACGAAATCGATCAATTTCAGAGTATCTCATCAAGTGGAAGAACTTACCTGCTGAATATTACACATGGGAGGACAAGAATTTTATATAGAAGCATCAAGAACTACTCAAGCGTTGAGGACAACGCTTTTTGAAGGAGAGGGGCATGTTAGGCCCCTATACTACTAGTGTAACCCCTTATTGTTATTAGTATAACCCACTTATTATATTGATGTACCCATGTAGTGCCCATATTGTTACTATTATGCCACATAGAAACCCACCATTGTTACTGTTGTGCCCTACAATATTATTGTTATGTAGGCTTTGATTGTATTGGGACCACTTAGACTCCTATATATAGAAAGGAGGTATTTTCATTTGTATCATCCAAGAATTGTTCATTTATGTAATGTAAAGGAGGTTGCCCCCTCGAAGAGGCTGAATTCTAAGGCGTTGATCTTTCTTTTCTATCTTTTCTTGAGCTGGTTTCATAACAGAAAGGGATCTGATGATGCTCCTTTTGCAGAGGCGAAAACCACCTCAGATGAAGGTGGGGATGTGTACTTGGCTTCTTCAAGTACACATGTAGATCATGAAGCATGGTTGATTAACTCAGGTGCATCCTTTCACTTCACTCCCCATAGAGACTAGTTCTGCGATTATGATAAATATGATGGTGGTGATGTCTTCTTGGAGGATGACAGGAAGGCTAGAATCATTGGTCGTGGAAAAGTAAAGTTGAAGTTGCAAGGTGGAAGGGTTAGAACACTTTCGGGTGTTCTTCATATTCCTGCATTGGCCAGAAATCTAATTTCCGTAAGCAAGTTGGATGATGCAGGTGTAAAAACAGTGTTCGAGAAGGATACCTACAATATGGTTCAGGAAGCACTGGTATTGATGCAGGGAGTTCAGATTGGAACTCTGTACAAGCTGCAAGGTAGAAATGTTGTTGATGGGTGCAATAGTTTTGTGGTTCCTGAAAGAGGAGCAGAAAATCTAGCGGTGTCTGTAGGGAAGACCATGCTGTGGCATCAAATGCTTGGACATATTGGAGAGAAGAGCCTTCGAATACTTCATGGTAAAGGTATGGTAGAAGGTATGAGTAATAGTTCTCTAGATTTTGATTTCTGTGAAAATTGTGTATATGGGAAGAAGAATCGGGTGAGTTTCCCCTCTAGTGGTAAGAGGGCGAAATAGATATTAGAGCTTGTGCACAGTGATGTGTTTGGACCTGTGAAGGTTCCATGACTGGGTAAGTCTGTGTACTATGTATCATTTATAGATGACTTCTCAAGGAATTCATGGATATATTTCTTTAAGAAGAAATCTAAAGTCTTTGACAGGTTTAAAGAATTTAAGGCTTTGGTGGAAAACCAGACAGAGAAGAAGATAAAGGTGCTGAGGACAGATAATGGTGGAGAGTTTTTCCATAAGGAATTTGAAGAATTATGTAAGAAGTGTGGTATAGCACGACAGAAGACTACTCCATATACACCTCAGCAAAATGGAGTTGCAGAAAGAATGAACAAGACGTTGATGGAAAGGGCAAGAAGCATGCTCAGTGGTGCTAGGTTAGGACAGGAATTCTAGGCAGAGGCGATGGAGACAACATGTTACTTGGTCAACAAATCCCCTTCATCAGCGTTGGATGATAAGACTCCACAAGAGGTATGGACTGGTAAGAAACCCTCTCTTTCACATCTGAGGGTATTTGGATGTGATGCATATGTACATGTTCCAAAGGAGAAACGAACCAAGTTGGATAGTAAATCTAAAATGTGCATCTTTATTGGGTATAAGGATGCTTTAAAGGGTTATAAGCTTTGGAACCTAGTAACAAGGAAGGTTGTGTACAGCCGAGATATGGTGTTTAGAGAGGTGAAAGATGTTATTAAGCATGAAGTCCAACCAAAGGAACATGAGAAGATAGAGTTTGAGCTAAAGGAGGAAGAATCAGACTCTACAGCAGAGGAGGAATCATAAGATGAAGAGCCACAAACTTCGGGTGTGAGAATATTAGTTCGAGAACGAAGGCAGCCAGAAAGGTATAGTCCATCTGCTTTCTATTCAAATTTTTATTTATATATTACTAATGATGATCCCAAAACTGTGAAGGAAGCAATAGCTTTAGAGGATGGAAAACTCTTGAAAGAGGCCATGGCTGATGAAATGGCATCTTTGCACAAAAATGAGGCTTAGGATCTGATGGAGTTGCCGGCTGGAAGGAAACCCATTGGCAGCAAATGGGTGTTCAATAAGAAGACAAATGCAGAAGGAAAGGTGGAGAAATACAAAGCTCAGTTGGTAGCAAAAGGTTATTCACAGGTGTTGGGAATTGATTTTGGTGATATTTTTTCTTATGTTACCAAGGTAACTTCTATTAGATTACTTTTATTTGTTGTTGCTGCTTTTGATTTTGAGGTAGAATAAATGGATGTGAAGACAACATTTCTTCATGGGGATATGGAAGAGGAGATTTACATGAAGCAACCTGAAGGCTTTGCGGTGAAGGGTAAGAAAGAACTAGTATGCAAGTTAAAGAAGTCTCTATATGGGTTAAGACAGTCACCAAGGATGTGGTATCAGAAATTTGATACATTTATACAAGGACTTGGCTTCACCAGAAGCAAAGAAGATCACTGTGTGTATTTTGAATTAATTGGTGACCATGTTATCTATCTGGCCTTGTATGTGGATGATATGTTGCTGGTTGGAAATGACAAAGAAATTATCCAGGATTTGAAGACCCAATTGTCCTCCAAAGTCAACATGAAAGATCTTGGTGCTGTGAACTATATTTTGGGCATGGAAATTAAAAGAGATCGGGCAAAGAGGAAGCTCTAGTTAAATGAGAGGAAGTATGTCGAGACAATACTGCAGAGGTTTAATATGTAGGATAGTAAACTGGTGAAGGTTCCTATTCCTATAGGTGTAAAGTTATCTATTGAACAGTGTGCTAAGACATAAGAAGAGGAAGAGAACATGTCCCGTGTTCCATAAGCAAGTTCAGTTAGTAGATTGATGTATACAATGGTATGTACTAGACCAGACATTGCACATACAGTGGGAGTATTGAGTAGGTTTATGTCAAAACCAGGGAAGGAGCATTGGACAAAAGTGAAGTGGGTGTTCAGGTATTTCTGTGGCACTAGTGATTATGGTTTGTGCTACCAAGGAAGACCAGGATTGGATAGATTGTTGAATATTCATGGCTTTTTTGATGCAGATTGGGCTGGAGATCTGGACCAAAGAAGATCTACAAGTGGGTATGTGTTTAACTTATTTGGAGGTGCAGTCAGTTGGATGAGTAAGAAACAATCTGTAGTGGCACTATCAACTACAGAGGTAGAATACATGGCAGCCACTCAAGCAAGCAAGGAAGAAGTTTTGTTACAAAGGTTGTGTTCAAGTATGGGGTTAGTACAAGGAGCTATAAGGATAGACTATTACAGCCAAAGTGCAATTTTCTTGGCAAAGAACCCTGCATATCATTCAAGGACAAAGCACATTGATGTTCAGTATCACTTTGTGAGGGATATGATAGAAGACAAAAAGGTGTTGCTAGTGTTATCACTCAGGTTGTCCTTTTGATCAGGACAAAAGGATACAGCCGAGGTAACCACAGAGCAATCTTTGGACTGCAGGTTCTAGCCCACCTGCAATCAGAGAGGGCTCTCTCTTTCTGATTTAGCTTTGTCGGAGATAATTTTAGGTTGTTTATTGAGTTCAAGGGGGTTTTGTTTAAGTTTTGGTGGGAAGGATGATATTTTAAGGTAAAGAAGCAGGGATAGCACGAAAGTTTTAGAACCATTGGGCGTGGAGTCAAGGAGTAGGACTGCTGGTGCGTTTTCTTAGTCACAAGAAAGAATATGGAGCAAGCTAGCTGCTCATGAAACAACTAAGCTTAAAAAGATGGAAAGAGGGCTAAGGTATGAGAGGCAATTAAGAATCTCTCAGTCAGGTTAGCAGAAAGGAGATAAATGAGCCCTATCTAGGAGCAGTTAAGAATTCCTAGATAACAGTCATTCATATGTAAAATAGATCAAACATGAGCCACAAAGGAATTCATATTTATGCCTAAATCAAGAGGAAAACATTAATAAGTCACAGAAACTGAGCATAGAGTGCGGCTAATCAAATTCTAAACCAATCCTTTGTTCTGTAAATTAAGCATGTGAAATTGGAATAACAGAGGTAAGAAACACTTATTGATTCATACTGCAGGACAAGAATTCCACATTCATTTCTTCAGACCAGTAGACACAGAGAAGACAGTCATTCCTCCAAGCTTTTCAGCAATCTTTGATTAAATAAAACATCTCAGATATCTAGTGCGAGTCTCTAATGAAGACTATCAACCAACCAACCCTTAAAACAATACAAAGGGTGGTATATATAGGGAAAAATATCAAAACCTGTCTATTACAGCTTGACCTAAACAGGTCCTAAAAAAAAATGATCACTTTAACCTAATCCTATCCAGCAATAAATGCAAGAAAATATCTTTGAGCTGCGTTGAGGGCAGCCGTATCAAAACTGAGTTAATGTGTTGTCCTTGGTGGCTTGGTGTAGTGTTTCTGCAATAACTATGCATGGGTCTCTGGTCCATTGCTGTTCGGTGGCCTTAAATGCTTTAACTGTGATTTAAGAGCTTTAATGGGCTTACACCGCTCTATTTGACTTTGTTGGAGGCCATTCAATGTTAACCTGCTTTGGGAACTGAAGATTTCCATTAAAAAATTCAACTGATATTCTTTGCCGCTCCATCTTTCCTCTGATACTCTTTGACAAATGAATCGGGCCGTTTAATGTCTTCTGAATGCTCCAAACTGTCCCATAGATCATTTTATGGCCGTTGTTCGGCCCTCTGTATTCTTTAGAACTGTTTCTGCCCCTTCGCGAAGAAAAACAGGTCATTCTGCGCCTTTCGGGCTTGCTGGGGGCTGCGCGATGAGGGGCTTTCCATTTTGGCCCATTTCCTGTAGCATTCAGAATTTGAATGCGGGCTTCCTAAGCATGATTTTCGCCTTCGCGCCCTTTTTGCTGATGAAGTCAGCATGACGTCAACGGGTCGGACCCAGTACAGCGGATTACGTCAGCATGATGACGTCAGCAGGGTGAAGTTAGCATGTACGGCGGGTGATGTGGCAGTGACACGGTGGCAGTGACGTGGCAGGGTGAGTTGGCAGTACGGTGGCAGGAGGCCAACGCAGGCAAATGACGTCAACGGGTGACGTGGTGTTGACGCAGGAGGGCGGAAGCGGTTTTCGGTTTTGGGCGCATCGCCTTTGGGCAGACGGCGGTATCGGAGGAGGGGCTCTGCCATAGCCGAGAGGGCGATGCGTGGCGGGAGTACGGCGGGAAAACCGCCGATCTCCCGGACGCTAAACATCGGCAGATCGGGGCGTAAGAGTTACCGCCCACCGTAGATCTGGGGAGCCGGGCATCGGACGGCTGGCGGGGAAGGTAAGGCGGCGGGGGAATAAGGGATGGGGCCCGTAGGAATATTCGCATATTAATATTGCGCGGCGGGGGGTTTACACTTTGGTTTTGTGGGTTTTTGTGTTAGTTTTAAGCGGGGGGGGACTTAATGTTTAATAAAACTTTTAAACATTAATATTTGGGAAAATGACTGCGGAGGGGTAGAAACGTGGGGTTTTTAAGGGTAAAGGGGTGGGTAAAGGTTGTTATTCTGACCAGGTGTCAGAGTAACTCCAGGACACGGAAGGGATAATAACAGCCCCAGATGGACTGCTATTTCCCAGACTTAGAAGAATAGGGCTATAGTGCCGGGGAGGGGTATTATTTAGTATTTTTGGGATTTTACATAGTTTTAGTAGGGGGAGGGGAGATAAATAGGGAGCTATATAATAAAGTTAGGGGTTAATATGAAAATGACCAGAAAGCGCTAAGGAAAGGACCTTAGGCTATCAGGGGGGGAAAGTGATTTGTAGAGGAGGAATGAACAATCCTTGAGTGAAGCAGATTTTCACCAAGGCAACTGATATGGAGAACGATGAAATTAAGAGGAATCAAGCAGATCTTGACCTCTTCGGGGAAGTTAGTGAATGATTTGGGGATAAGGGAGAATGGGAAGTTAGAGATATCCAGCTTGAGCTCCTCCAAATGGAAAACTGCATCATGACTGTGATCTGAAAATATATAACACTTTGAAACACAAAATTGATCATAAATCATCATTCTGCAACCTCACAACTACCTACCCAGCCTACCTTCCTAACATTTTTTTGTCTTTTTGGTTTGGGTGCACTTAGACTTGCAGACCCAACTTTACAATTTTTCCTTTTTCTGTCCTCCTATCTAAGTCTACACTTATTTCTGCCAAGGGCCCAGATTAAGCGGTTGGGCTCCTTTGATTCTCTACCTATCTACAAATCTGCCAAGATTAAGCTGTTTGGACAGACATCATTCTCTATATTCTAAAACAAGAAATTGAAACCTAGGGAGGCGAAGATTAAACTGTTTAGCCTTCCCTTAACTGAAAACTCATCAAAATTGGAATACAGCAGCGGCACTTGGACTAGCACACTTTCATGGCCTTTTCTTTGACCTCTTTTGGAAATAGGGAACCTTGCAGCATGAAAGATGACATATTTGGCATGTAAAAATGTCAATCATGAAATATGAACACCTGTTGCAACAGGAGGCTAACAGTGGCTCCACTTGGGGATGGCTTTTCCTTGTGAAAAGCCAAGAACAGCAGGTCAGAATGCCTGATCTTCTGTTGTTGTTTGTAGATTGAAAAACTTCTTTATGCTGGCTGTTAGGTAATTGAAACTTTGTAATATGAACAACCTTCTCCTCAACTGAGCTATTGTGAGTTGTATAGCATCGCCTGCTTTCTTCTGCGTGCTTGCTATTATGTAGCATGTTGCTTGAGTATTGTGCCTTTGAAACAGTCTCAGAACATGGATCAAAACTGATGTGTTTGCCTTAGCCACTAGTCTAGAAACAGCTGCTGATATGAAACTTAAGACTGCAAGACTACGAACAGCTTATTTTGCCATGAATTGCTGTGATATGACAGTGTTACTCTTGTTGTTTTGTTGAGATTAGTGCAGAGACAGAGCTTTTTTTAAAACTGGAATACTTGCATTGGCTGTGTCTTCATAAAATTTACTGCTACTCCTCCGACATTTGGAAAAATAAAACAAAGTGCTGATATATACAAACATTATTGTACAAGAAATATATACAGAGCTGCATTGTATCCCCTAAAAGGGATCATGGTAATGTTTCAGCATACGGCCATTGACAGGGCTTTCTTCAGCAATGCTGCCCTCTACAGATTTGAGAAAATAAGTGTTATTTCCCTGAACAGCAGAAATAACGAATGTCCCTTTCCATAAAAAATCAAACTTGGCATGTTTGCCCTTGTCTTCTCTTCGTGAGTCCCACCTTAGAAATTTGTCACCAATGTAGAAATCCTCAACCTTAACTCTCTTATCAAACATCTTTTTGAGCTTTTCTTGCAAAATTTGAGCTCTGTCATAAACTTGTTCTCTGGTTTGCTGAAGATGAATGGTCTGATTAATCCTTCTTTGAATGTCATTTGGTTCAGCCTGAATTTCCTCTAACAGTTTGATAGTAGGGATGCCCAAGGATGAAGGAAATCTAGCCTCCATGCCATATACTAGCTCATAAGGGCTCATCCCAATGGATCTCTTTGTTGAAAGTCTGTTTTCCCATAGGGCATTTACCAGCTTTTTGCGCCAGTTCTTCTTGTTCTCTTCTAGCACTTTCTTTATGATGTTGATGAGGCTCTTGTTGGATGATTCGGCCAAGCCATTACCTTGAGGGTAATAGGCTGTAGAGTGGCCCAAGGTAATATGAAATTGGTGGCAAAAATTGATCATCTTTTTGGATTTGAAGGCAGCGACATTGTCAGTGATGATCTTCTCAGGGCAGCCAAATCTAGAAAGGATATTGCACTCAAGGAATTGGATAATGATGGTGTCATTGGCTTGCCTACATGGGATGGCTTCAACCCACTTGGTGAAATAGTCGGTGGCTGTTAAAATCCATTTGTGCTGGCCTGAGGAAGAGGGATGGATTTCTCCAATGAAGTCAAGACCCCATTGTTGAAAAGGTTTTTCGGTTGAGATGGGTTTCAGGGGTAGGGGCAACAGCTTTCTTTTGCCCTCAAAGATTTGGCATTTGTGACATGACATGGCAAATTTCTTTACATCTGCAAAAAGAGAGGGCCAGTAGAAACCAGCCCTTAAAATTTTATCAGCAGTGGACTTCCAATATAGATGTCCTCCACAGTCACCTGCATGGAATTCTTTCATGACATTGTTAGTTTCACTCATGGTTAAACAATTAAGCAATATACCTTCATGATTTCTCCAAAATAATGCACCATCTATGACACAAAACTTTAAAGCCTTCATTTTCAAAAATCTTTTCTTGGTTCTGGACAATCCTAGGGGAGCAAATAGGTTTAACAGTACAAAACATATATCAGGATACCATGGGGATTGCAAAAAGGTTTCACTGATCTGTGGAGTCGCCAGCTCCTGTTCATTGTCCAGCTGGTTAATGTCTAAAGCTTGAAAGTTTGTTTCGGACATCAGTTTGGCTAAACCTTGTCCCTTTATCAGTTTGGTTGGTTTTATTTCTATGTCATACTCAAGGATGTTTGCAATCCACTTGCCTCTTTTGCCCTCTAATCCCTCTTGAGTTAGTATGTCTTTTACAGCAGCGTGTGGGACATAGGCAATCACATGTGAATATAAAATATAAATCCTGAAATCCTTGATGGCCTTAACAAGTGCATAGGCCTGCTTTTCCATGATTGGGTACTTCAAAGGGGCGTCTCTTAAGGCTCGGCTGAAAAAAGCGATTGGCTTTTCAGCTCCCTGTTCATCCTTTTGCAAAAGGACAACGGCTATGGTGTGATCAGATGCAAAAGAGAAAATGATAAAATCTTTGTCAAATTGTGGGCTAGTGAGGACAGGGGTTTGGGTTAAGGCAGATTTTATACTCTCAAAGGCCTGCTTGGTTTCAAGAGACCATTTTACCTTGGCATCCTTTTTTAACATGTTGCTTAATAATCTTATCAACTTGGCTAGATTTGGAATAAATCTCCTTAGGAAATTGATCTTTCCAAGGAATGCTTGCAGCTCTTTTATGTTTCTTGGATATGGGATTTGGAGGATGGCTTGGATTCTTTCAGGATCAATTCTAATCCCATCTTTTGATATGATGTGGCCAAGTAATTTTCCTTCTTCAAGGCCAAAGAGAGACTTCTTGGGATTCAGGGAAATGCCATATTTCCTGCATGTCATGAATATTTGCCTTAAGTGTTTGAGGTGCTCTTGATCAGATTTGGAAAATGGGGTCAAGTCATCAAGGTAAACAACTAGGAAATCATGTATTTCTTTGGCAAATGCAATATCCATTGCTCTTTGAAAGGTAGCACCAGCGTTTTTAAGTCCGAATGGCATCTTAACATACTTAAATGTTCCCCACGGTGTGGTAAAGGCTGTCTTGTCTTGGTCATCCGGGTGAACAAGTATTTGATTGAAACCTGAAAAGCCATCTAGCAGAGAGATTCTAGATGACCCCACTACTCTTTGTAGGATGTGATCCATCTTGGCTAAAGGATAGTGGTCTTTTAGGGAGACTTGGTTTAAATTTCTCAGATCTACACAAAGTCTAATCTCACCTGTTTTCTTTCTTGTGGGAACAAGATTGGATACCCATTCAGAAAATCTGATGGGTGCTATGACACCCGCTTCAAACATTCTTTTCACTTCCTTTTCAATCAAAGGGAGAAGCACAGGATTGATTCTTCTCAGTTTCTATTTGAAGGGCTTCTGGTTTGGTTTTAAGGGAATTGTGTGTTGAATCACTGAGGTGTCATAGGACTTCAAGTCCTCATAACTCCAAGCAAATACATCTTGGAACTCTTTAAATAAATCAATATACTTGGGCTTTTGATCAGGTGGCAAATTCTTGGATAGTTTGATCATTTTTGGCTTCTCTGTTGTCCCAATGTTGTGTTCTTCTATATCAGAATTCAACGGTTGCATTTTTGGTTTTTTAGGAACACCATTTGCATCAAACATGTCTTCTAACGGAGTTAGGCCAGCAGGCAAAAAGTTATCCTTTAAGTCAATGATCTCTGCCTCTGTTTTTGCTATTTCCTCCAAATGCATTTGTTTCAGCTGTTCTATGTTTGTTTTGTCAAAAACAGTTGGATTTAGGATTTGTTTGGCTGTTGCAGCTGTTACAGCCTGCTGAATTTCATTTGTTTGCTGTTGGGAATCGTTCATAGCATCCATGTCAATGTTAATATTTGCAAATTCATGCTCAAGAGTGAGGAAATTATTAATCTGGGCATCATTTTCGAACACTTGCCAATCTTTAACGTTATTTGGGACAGCAGACCTATGTTTTATTTCAGCAGTAAAGTAGTGGTTTGGCTCAAAGGGAAGCTTGCATGTACTAGCAAAAGTGGCTAGGCTGTGTGCATGAATGTTATGATCTCTTGAGATTTTGGCAAGCTTGGATTCAGTGAATGCATTGAGTATATTAGTGGCAGCAGTCCTATAGGCCCTCATTCTATTGTCATTGGTAACAAAGTTACCTTTCATCTGTTGTATGATTAAATCGGAGTCACTTAAAATGGACACTTTTGCAGCTCCTAAATCTTTAAGCAGTTTAAGGCCTAAAAGCAGAGCCTCATACTCTGCCATGTTGTTGGTGCATTTAAAGTTCAGTCTGTAGGCATGGCCTTCTGCATGATTGTTATGTGTATTGTGAATCCATACACCTGCCCCTGCTCCTAACTTGTTGACAGAGCCATCAAAATCTAAATACCATGTGATTTCTTGTTTGTGGTTAGTACTAAGAGTTTCAGTGATTCTTGTAGCGGGCAGATTTGAAATTTCTGTTTGAGGAGTTTCTTCTTGTATGCTGGTTGCATTAACTGTTTTGACAATTTCATTAGTATGTGCAACCGATTCTTCATTGATGTGTGCTTGTTGTTCTAGAGCCAAAGGCTCATCATCAGTTGGAGAATTTGTATCATCATTAAACAAAATAAAAGAATCCATATCAGAATGGATTGAGTAAATGGGAAAATTTTCAGGCTTGCTCTCACTACTTACCACATATTTCATGAGTGTTTCTCTGTACAGTCTCTTTGGTTGCCCAAAGACTGAAATAGTGGCATATGAGAGGTCTAACTGAAGGGATCCTTGGAGCTTTTCTCCCCATGATCTTGATAGGAGCATACCGTACTTTGGTGGGATGTCAGCCACCACCACATCCATGAGGATGGTCTTGTTGGGATATTGGATTAAGGAGACACACAAGTCTTTGATGAGGCCTAAACATTTGACTTGACTTGAGTCAAATGAGAATAAATCTTTGTAGGGCCTTGTAATATCAAGGTTTAGCTTTTCCATAACTGCTTTGGGCATAAGATTGTGTGATGCTCCTGAATCAAACATGGCATTGTGCAAGATTTTGTCATGTATATGTAAACTGACATAAAAGGGCAAGACAGATCCATATGTTGATTTTCCATTAACTTCTGGACCAAACAACAGTTCAGGGGTATCATCCAAAACATTTACATCGTCCTTATTCTCTGGGATTTGAAGTGATCTTTGAATTTGTTGCCTATATACATCGTGTTTGGCAAGTTCTGAGAGGGGGATGGATATCTTAAGTTTTCCAATCTCTGCCTCTAAATTAAATGGCTTTTCCAATGGAGTCTTGGTGTTGATAATGGCAGTTTTTTCTGTTTCATTTGAATTATCAGCGATTTGCTCTTGTTTATCAGCGTTATGGGAATTGATTGCTTGCGGTTTTTCAGTTTTAGGAGAGCTTTTTGGAACACTGGTCGAATTTTGCTCAGAGGAAGAAGGTGGCAGAGGCTGATCAATAGAAGGCTGTATTTCTGTTATGTCTTCTACAGTTACTTGATGTGGGTTTGGGACAGGTATATCAGCTGGTTCTGTTACAACAGCCTTGCCTTTAGTCTTGTTGGGCTGTTTGTCATCCTTTGGTTTGCTAGGTTCAGAAATATCAATGGTCCTAGTTCTCAGCTTATACTGTTTGTGGACCTCATACACAGCAGTATCATAACCTTGTTTAAAATCAAAAGACTCACCAGACTTAGTCTGAAATTGACTATAGTCATGCTCATCTTGGTCTTCTTGGCTCAGAAAAGTTTGATGCTCACCCTTTAGATCCATCAGATTCATGTGAGTGTCTTCTATGGGTTCACTAGAAGTGGATGCCTCAGCATAGTTTTCTTGGAAAGGGGGTCTTATGTCATGATCTGGGCTTGACCTACCAACATTTGTGTTCTGCGTTTTCCTAAAATTTGGGTTCCTTATGGTATTGGACTGTTGTCCTTCCCATGATGACTTCCTCTCAACACTCTCTACTCTGTCTCCCAGCCTTTGCATGCCACTGATAATAGCATCAAGATTTTGCTCTAAGGCTAAGGGTTCTTCCTTGAAGGTGGTTCTTCTTTCCATTCTAGCTCTATTTCTTTTGGCAATTAGGTTGGCTTCTACGCTAACAGCAACATTTTGCATGTCTGCAAGGGTCTGAGGAGCTCTTTCTTTTAACTGGTATGCCATATCCGGGTCGAATCCATCAGGGAATTTATACAAGGCAAGGTCAGGTGGTGGTCTCAAGTTCTGTGGTATTGCATTATAGACATTATTGAACCTTGCACAGTACTCCAAAACAGTCTCTTGAGGACCTCTTTTAATTGTATCATATTCAGCTAGTATGTGCAAGGGGTCTTTCTTTTTCTCCCATCTGTTGGTAAAGGATTGGTAAAGCTCATCCGGAGTGGTTATAGAATTTGCAGCAAGTGATCTGAACCAAGTTCTTACATCACCTGTTAGACTTTGAACAAAAATTTTCATTCTCACGCTATCATCATCTATTTCGTAGTTTTCAAAATAGTCCTGCATCTTCTTGGTATGCTGAAGTGCAGTGAAAGGACCAGTACTATCAAAATATGTAATTTTGGATTGGTAATCTTGAGGCAAGGCCCCAGGATTAGCAGGAAATTGCAGGGGTGCATATCTATTAGCCATATTCACAGGGATAAGTGGAACAATAGGAACAACAGGAACAATAGGAACAACAGGAACAGCTGTGACGACAGTAGTGGTAAAAGGAGTATGTGCAGTGAATGAAGGTGTGGAAGGAGTGCTTTGAGATGTGGATGATGAACAAGGAGAAGCAGGGGTTGAACGAAATAAAACCTTGACAGGAGTTGGAACACAGCTTGGGTGAGCTGCTTCAGGACTCAAATCAGCAAAATCTTCTTGTCTTTCTTGCTTCCTAAGGATCTTTGGGATTAAGTTCGGATTTTCAAAAACAGCTGGAGGGTTTGGATCTGGGTTTGACCTTGTATGACGTAAGTTCTTTTTGGGAGCCAGCTTCTGAATTTGTTTTAGGTATTTTTCTGGGAATGCCTTTAGAATTAGCAAGGAACTAATCAAAATTTGGGAACAGCTATCTGCAGCTTAAAAATAGCATGAAGATTGACTGAAGCAGCTTTTATTTACTCCTGAAAATGCAAAGCAAGAACAGTTTCAAAGGCTCCCTGGCTGATATTCAGACTTCATCTGTAGTTTTAAGGAGCAGATAGCACTTGAACAATTGATTTGGTCCCCAGCGGAGTCGCCATTATGTTATCACTCAGGTTGTCCTTTTGATCAGCACAAAAGGATACGGCCGAGGTAACCACAGACCAATCTTTGGACTGCAGGTTCTAGCCCACCTGCAATCAGAGAGGGCTCTTTCTTTCTGATTTAGCTTTGTCGGAGATAATTTTAGGCTAGTTATTGAGTTCAAGGGGGTTTTGTTTAAGTTTTGGTGGGAAGGATGATATTTTCAGGTAAAGAGGCAGGGATAGCACGAAAGTTTTAGAACCATTGGGCGTGGAGTCAAGGAGTAGGACTGCTGGTGCATTTTCTTGGTCACAAGAAAGAATATGGAGCAAGCTAGCTGCTCATGAAACAACACTTAAGCTTAAAAAGATGGAAAGAGGGCTAAGGTATGAGAGGCAATTAAGAATCTCTCAGTCAGGTTAGCAGAAAGGAGATAAATGAGCCCTATCTAGGAGCAGTTAAGAATTCCTAGATAACAATCATTCATATGTAAAATAGATCAAACATGAGCCACAAAGGAATTCATATTTATGCCTAGATCAAGAGGAAAACATTAAAAAGTCACAGAAACTGAGCATAGAGTGTGGCTAAGCAAATTCTAAACCAATCCTTTGTTCTGTAACTTAAGCATATGTGAAATTGGAATAACAGAGGTAAGAAACACTTATTGATTCATACTGCAGGACAAGAATTCCACATTCATTTCTTCAGACCAGTAGACACAGAGCAGACAGTCATTCCTCCAAGCTTTTCAGCAATCTTTGATTAAATAAAACATCTCAGATATCCAGTGCGAGTCTCTAATGAAGACTATCAACCAACCAACCCTTAAAACAATACAGAGGGTGGTATATATAGGGAAAAATATCAAAACCTGTCTATTACAGCTTGACCTAAATAGGTCCTAAAGAAAAATGATCGCTTTAACCTAATCCTATCCAGCAATAAATGCAAGAAAATATCTTTGAGCTGCACTAAGGGCAGCCGTATCAAAACTGAGTTAATGTGTTGTCCTTGGTGGCTTGGTGTAGTGTTTCTACAATAACTATGCATGGGTCTCTGGTCCATTGCTGTTCGGCAGCCTTAAATGCTTTAACTGTGATTTGAGAGCTTTAATGGGCTTACACCGCTCTATTTGACTTTGTTGGAGGCCATTCAATGTTAACCTGCTTTGGGAACTGAAGATTTCCATTAAAAAATTCAACTGATATTCTTTGCCGCTCCATCTTTCCTCTGATACTCTTTGACAAATGAATCGGGCCGTTTAATGTCTTCTGAATGCTCCAAACTGTCCCATCGATCATTTTATGGCCGCTGTTCGGCCCTCTGTATTCTTTAGAACTGTTTCTGCCCCTTTCTGAATGCTTCGCGAAGAAAAACGGGTCATTCTGCGCCTTTCGGGCTTTCTTGGGGCTACGCGATGAGGGGCTTTCCATTTTGGCCCATTTCCCATAGCCATGTGCGATTAGGCACTAATCGCGCATGAAAAACTGCCTCAGAATTTGAATCCGGGCTTCCTAAGCACGATTTTCGCCTTCGCGCCCTTTTTGCTGATGACGTCAGCATGACATCAGCGGGTGGGACCTAGTACGGCGGATTACGTTAGCATGATGACGTCAGTAGGGTGATGTCAGCATGTACGGTGGGTGACGTGGGAGTGACACGGTGGGAGTGACATGGCAGGGTGAGTTGGCAGTATGGTGGCAGGAGGCCAACGCAGGCAGATGATGTCAGCAGGTGACGTGGTGCTGACGCAGGAGGGCGGAAGCGGTTTTCGGTTTTGGGGCACCACCTTTGGGCAGACAGTAGTATCGGAGGAGGGGCTCCGCCACAGCCGAGAGGGCGACGCATGGTGGGAGTACAGCGGGAAAACCGTCGATCTCCCGGACGCTAAACATCGGCGGATCGGGGCGCAAGAGTTACCGCCCATCGTAGATCTGGGGCGCCGGGCATCAGACGGCTGGCGGGGAAGGTAAGGCGGCAGGGGAATAAGGGACGGGGCCCACGGGAATATTCGCATATTAATATTGCGCGGCGGGGGGTTTACACTTTGGTTTTGTGGGTTTTTGTGTTAGCTTTAAGCGGGGGGGGGGACTTAATGTTTAATAAAACTTTTAAACATTAATCTTTGGGAAAATGACTGCGGAGGGGTAGAAACGTGGGGTTTTTAAGGGTAAAGGGGTGGGTAAAGGTTGTTATTCTGACCAGGTGTCAGTGTAACTCCAGGACACGGAAGGGCTAATAACAGCCCCAGATGGACTGCTATTTCCCAGACTTAGAAGAATAGGGCTATAGTGCCGGGGAGGGGTATTATTTAGTATTTTTGGGATTTTACATAGTTTTAGTAGGGGGAGGGGAGATAGATAGGGAGATATATAATAAAGTTAGGGGTTAATATGAAAATGACCAGAAAGTGCTAAGGTAAGGGACCTTAGGCTATCAGGGGGGAAAAGTGATTTGTAGAGGAGGAATGAACAATCCTTGAGTGAAGCAGATTTTCACCAAGGCAACTGATATGGAGAACGATGAAATTAAGAGGAATCAAGTAGATCTTGACCTCTTCGGGGAAGTTAGTGAATGATTTGGGGATAAGGAAGAATGGGGAAGTTAGAGATATCCAGCTTGAGCTCCTCCAAATGGAAAACTGCATCATGACTGTGATCTGAAAATATATAACACTTTGAAACACAAAATTGATCATAAATTATCATTCTGCAACCTCACAACTACCTACCCAGCCTACCTTCCTAACATTTTTTCTTCTTTTTGGTTTGGGTGCACTTAGACTTGCAGACCCAGCTTTACAATTTTTCTTTTTTCTGTCCTCCTATCTAAGTCTACACTTATTTCTGCCAAGGGCCCAGATTAAAAGGTTGAGCTCCTTTGATTCTCTACCTATCTACAAATCTGCCAAGATTAAGCTGTTTGGACAGATATCATTCTCTATATTCTAAAACAAGAAAATGAAACCTAGGGAGGCCAAGATTAAACTGTTTAGCCTTCCCTTAACTGAAAACTCATCAAAATTGGAATACAGCAGCGGCACTTGGACTAGCACACTTTCATGGCCTTTTCTTTGACCTCTTTTGGAAATATGGAACCTTGCAGCATGAAAGATGACATATTTGGCATGTAAAAATGTCAATCATGAAATATGAACACCTGTTGCAACTGGAGGCTAACAGCTAGTAAAGGTGGACACTTTGAAGAATACTGCAGATGCATTGATAAAATCTGTGAGCTCTGAGAAGTTCTCTTAGTGTAGAGAAAAAATGGGCATTACAGGGTTGGATAAATGATTAATCTCTCTTGTGGCACCCTGTGGAAAGAAAACAACAAGTAGGAGAATGTTGGGTTGTGTTATATTCTTTCCACAACTAGCCCACATAGTTAACCGATGGGTTAGAAGAGGGGCAGAGCCCCCCCATTCGTTGCATCAATTGTATAGCAAGGGGGGTCACAGGGGGTTTGAGGGGTGTAGGTAACCCCACTCTATGGGCTCCAAGGCAGCACCCCGAAAAATTTTGTTTTTGGACCCTATATTAGGTTGGGCAGACCTACCTATGGTTTTGTGCATGACCTTTCGCATATGGTTTTGGACGCGATGGTTTTCGGTCCATGGTATTGGATACTTCGGCATGTATAAATATTTATTGTAACATTGAAAGGAACAAAATGAAAATCAATATGGTAGTCCCGGTTTTGGGACCTAGGGGAAAATCTCTGTGTATATGTGTTTTATGTGTTATGCTCTCGCATTGTTTATTTTCTATGTTTTAGAATTCGTATGTAGGTAATTTTTGTACAGGGTTAAAAACTACAATTGAGGGCAGTCCACATTGAACACTCGGTGCAAGCAAAGGAATGGAGAAATGATGTGCTCCAAAGCATTGTTTCCCACAACCTTGGTACTGGTGTAAGGACCATATCAAGGTGGTCTGAGCTTCTGATGGGCTCTTGTAAGGCGTTCTATCTGTAGATGTAACCAGACTTTCTTGCCCACTTGAAACTTGTGTGGTAACTGATGGTGATCATGTCACTGCTTGTACTTGGCATTTTCCAGAATGGAGTGGCGATATATCGGCCTGTTAGGTAGAGGTGCTTCGGAAGTCAGACCGGACGAATGCTTGACTTGACAGTACAATGGTACCCCTATGGGTGAGGAGAAGATGTACCTGTATTCTTTCATGACCGTATCCACCTACTTCTGCTACGTGGAGGAACCCTTCCTAGGGTCCATGGATGTGGCTATAATCTTCCCCTTACTTTGAGAGTGAATCAGATAGAAAATAAATTTCCTAGTCTGGGAGATGATCTTACTGCCTTTCTTAGCAGAGATCAAAGAAGTGGCGATAGGTGGGGCTACCTCTGGTATCCTATATAATGTATTACACAAAGAAATAATAATAGTGCGAGGCCTTGACTCATACACAGTATGTCGCCTCCACAACTATGGTTGGCCTAATAATACATCACAAACATCAAGCGGTGCAACATCACACAATACCTCATCTGTGAATGGCTTGATGTTGTAGGGAAGGCGACATTGTTGGCCGACTCAGAGATCTCTTCCTTGGTGAAGCCACCCGATGTTGTACGGTTGTGGGTGTGGTATGGTTGCTAGTCTAAGCCGCTTCATGAACTCTGCTGAAATGAGGTTCTTTTGGCTGCCACTGTCGACAATGAATTGCAGCGGCGAACCCTTCACCCACATTTGTGAGTGGAAAAGACACTCCCCCTCCTCTGGATCTTCGGGCTCATTCTTCTGGACCTTGGTGGTGGCAACAATGGCACTGGGCTCCGCATCAATGATTTGCTTCCCTTTGTCATTCCCCTTGTTGGGTTCTGACTCAGGGTCGGAACATGAATCTGATTCTGAAGCCTTCAACTTGGCCACCAACAACTGCTTGGTCCAACACTCACTTTTGTTATGAGTGGGGCTCTTATGGCACTCACAACGCTTTCCTGTGTCCTTATTTGACTTCGGGGTGTTGTTCTTTTATTTCTGCTTTGACGGGTTGTCTTGGGTCACCCTACCTTGGCTTTGTCCTTTGTTCTTCGGATTCACAAATCCAAAGCATCGCTTCTTTTGTTTAAACTTCTATTTGATCTTGACAGTGTATCGGTATGGCGTGTCAAGCGAGGAGATGTTCAAGAACTCCATCTCATTCTGAATGTACCTGTGTAGGCAGACGTGGTATTTGAGAATCAAATACAGCTTAGAATCCTTGATACCAAACTTTGTGCGAAGGGTATGAAAAATATTTGTGAACTCTGGCACGTCTTGGTCCCTTCCCTGCTGCAGCGTGGTCCACTTTATGTATTTATCCTCATAGCTTTTGACAAGGTAGTACTACTCCTTGATGTCATTCTGGAATGAATTCCAAGTGGGTGCGGCTGAAAAACGTGAGGCCATACTTTCATCCTTCTACTTGCAGTACGTTTCCCACCAGTCCTTGATGTGGGGGGCAGATTTGAGAAGAGTGAAAGTAATATATTCTGGCCCTGAAAAATCATGAACAGAAAAATATCCTTATAGCATATTTAAACATTTATCTATAGTGTCTGCATCTATCTAACCCTAAAATATGGGAATGTCAAAGTTAACTTGTACCTTAAAGGGTTTGGTGCTTCCAGAGTAGCTGCTGGAAGTAGATTTGTCGCCCCTGGGTAGCCACTGAAGGATCTGGGCAAAGTTGTCCATCATCGCGTTCCTCTGTCGCTCGAGGGATTCTTTGAGCAAGATTTTGATAGGATCTCCTACCCCCACGTCTTTCTTTTCATCCACCATGGGAGGCCGTTAGGATTTGTGATGCTGGTCTTGCAAAGGTTTGACCAGTTCAAGCCCTAACTCCTTATATCCCGACCTTGTTGGGGACATGCAAACAAAAACAGAGAAAGAGCAGACCATTCTAATACCACTGATCTGGATTTAAATAGCAATGCAACAAATTATAGAGATAACTATAAATACAGAGATGCAGCAAAAAATACTACTTCATTTCATTAATGTAAAATACTGAAATATGCTTACAAATAGAAATTGAAATAAACTAGCTCAGGCAATGGTAGCTTATCTCTGAGGAGAGATGTCGTGACTACATGCCTCTGAACAATCTTACAATGAGGCTCGAAGGCATATTTATTGTTGAGAAACAATGGAAAACCCTAAACATCCAAAAACCTAACCCTAGGAGATGAAGCACCAACCTATGGGCCTCGTTTTGGGTAAATTGGTACATCAACTTCTCGGGGTCGTAACTTTGGCATATGATATCCGTTTGATGCGCACAATATCTCGTTAGAAATATATATCCAAGGAATACAACATTGGGAAGAGCATCATCAATTTGTGAACCAATGTTGCTCCCAGGTTTCCAAAAAAAGTCATTTAGGGCCTCAAAACGGCTCTGGAAATTCAGGACCCAAAAAACTGCTAAAAATAGTAAATTGTGCTACAATTAAGGAAACTGAAAAACTAAAAGAGACAATTGTGGGGGTCCAAGTGGGATAGGTGGGTGGCCACCAACATCCAACAGGATCATTCCTCCCCCCTTAGGAAGCAATGATCCCCATTGCGTTGAGTTCCTCCATGAGATGAGGAAACTTCTACTGAACTTGGTCCATGGTGAGTTGTTCTACAACCTTTGATGTGTCCAGTAATGGTGGGAAGCTTGGTCGAGTGCAGTCCACATTGAAAACTCAGTGCAAGAAAAGGAATGGAGGAATGTTGTGCTCCAAAGCATTGTTTCCCATAGCCTTGGTACTGGTGTAAGGACCATATCAGAGTGGTCTAAGCATCTCATGGGCTCTTGTGAGGCGTTCTTTCTGCAGATGCAACTAGAATTTGTGCCCACTTGAAACTTGTGCGGTACCTGATGTTGATCATGTCGCTTCTTGTACCTGGACTTTTCCAAAACTGAGTGGTGATAGATCGGCCCGTTGGGTAGAGGTGCTCTAGAAGTCATATCAAATGAATGCTTGACCTGACAGTGCAACGGTACCCCTGTGGGTGAGGAGAAGATGTCCCTATCTTCTTTCATGACCATATCCACCTGCTTTTGTTGTGTGGAGGAACCGTTCTCGAGGGCCATGGATATTGCTATAATATTCCCCTTACTTTCAGAGTGAATTAGAAATAAAATAAATATCCTAGTCTAGGAGATGATCTTACTGCCTTTCTTAGCAAAGATCAAAGAAGTGGATGTAGGTGGGGATACCTCCGGTATCCTATATAATGTATTACACAAAGAAATAATAATAGCACGAGGCATTGACTCATACACAGCATGTCACCTTCACAAGTATGGTTGGCCTAATAATACATCAAAAACATCAAGCGGTGCAACATCACATAATACCTCATTTGTGAATGGCTTAATGTTGTAAGGAAGGCAACAATGTTGGCGGACTCAAAGATCTCGTCCTTGGTGAAGCCACTCGATGCTATACAGTTGTGGGTGTGGTATGTTTGGTAGTCCCAGCTGGTTCACGACCTCTGTTGGAATGAGGTTTTTTTGGCTGCCACCATTGACAATGAATTGAGGCGGCGAACCCTTCATCCACATTTGTGTGTGGAAAAGATGCTCCCCCTCCTCTGGATCTTCATGCTCATTCATCTGGACCTTGGTGGTGGCAATAGTGGCGTTGGGCTCTACATCAATTATTTTCTTCCCTTTGTCGTTTCCTTTGTAAAGTTCTGACTCAAGGTCAGAACATGCATCTGATTCTGAAGCCTTCAACTCAGTTGCCAGCGACTGCTTGGTCCGACACTCACTTGTGTTATGAGTGGGGCTTTTAAGGAACTTAGACCACTTTCTAGTGTCCTTCTTTGACTTCATGGTGTTGTTCTTTTCTTGCAGCTTCGATGGGTTGTCTTGGGTCACCCCGCCTTGGCTTTGTCCTTTGTTCTTTGAATTCATAGATCCAAATTCTTGCCTCTTTTGTTTAAACTTCTGCTCGATCTTGATAGCTTATCGGTATGCCATGCTAAGCAACGAGATGTTCAGGAACTCCATCTCATCTTGAATGTACCTGTGTAGGAAGCCACGGTATTTGAGTACCAAATCCAGCTTAGAATCATTGATACCAAACCTTGTGCGAAGGGTATGAAAAATATTTGGGAACTTTGGCACGTCTTGGTCCCTTCCCCGCTGCAGTGTGATCCACTTTATGTATTTATCCTCATAGCTTTTGACAAGGTAGTACTGCTCCTTGATGGTATTATGGAATGAATTCCAAGTGGGTGCGGTTGAAAAAAGTTAGGCCCTACTTTCATCCTTCTTCTCACAGTAGGTTTCCCACCAGTCCTTGACGTGGGGGATGGCTTTGAGAAGAGAAAAAGTAATATTTTCCCGGCAGGAAAAATCATGAACATAAAAATACCCTTCTAGCATATTTAACCATTTATCTACAATGTCTGCATCTATTTGACCCTCAAATATGGGAATGTCAAAGTTTAATTGTACCTTAAAGGGTGTGGCGCTTCCAGAGTAGCTGCTAGAAGTAGATGTTTCACCCTTAGGTAGCCGCTGAAGGATATGGGAAAAGTTGTCCATCATCACATTCCTTTGTCACTCGAGGGCTTCTTAGAGCAAGATTTTGATAGGATCTCGTACCCCTTAATCTTTCTTTTGATCTGCCATGGGAGGCCGTCAGGATTTGTGAGGCTGGTTTTGCAAAGGTTCGACCAGTTCAAGCCCTAACTCCTTATATCCCGACCTCGTTGAGGACATGCAATGAAAAATAGAGAAAGAGCAGATTGCTCTCGTACCACTAATCTAAACTTAAATAGGAATGCAAAAAATTACAGAGATAACCATAAATAAAGATATGCAGAATAGATAATACTTCATTTCATTAATGTAAAATACTGAAATATGCTTATAAACAGAAATGGAAATAAACTAGCTCAGGTGATGGTAGCTTATCTCTGAGGAAACTTCTACTGAACTTGGTCCCTGGTTAGCTGTTCTACTACCTCTGATGTGTCCAGTAATAGTGGGAAGCTTGGTCGAGGGTGGTCCACATTGAACACTCAGTGCAAGCAAAGGAATGGATGAATGTTGTGCTCCAAAGCATTGTTTCCCATAGCTTTGGTACTGTTGTAAGGACCATATCGAAGTGGTTTGAGCTTCTGATGGGCTCTTGTAAGGTGTTCTTTCTGTTGATATAACCAGACTTTGTCACTCACTTGAAACTTGTGTGGTACTTGATGTTGATCATATCACTGCTTGTATTTGGAATTTTCCAGAATGGAGTGGCGATAGATTGGCCTGTTGGGTATAGGTGCTCCAGAAGTCAGATCGAATGAATGCTTGACCTAACAGTGCAACAGTACCCCTATGGGTGAGGAGAAGATGTCCCTGTCTTCTTTCATGACCGTATCCACCTACTTTTTCTGCGTGGAGGAACCATTCCCGGGGGCCATGGATTTGGCTATGATATTCCTCTTAATTTGAGAGTGAATCAGATAGAAAATAAATTTCCTAGTCTGGGAGATGATCTTACTACCTTTCTTAGCAGAGATCAAAGAAGTGGCGGTAGGTGGGGCTACCTCCGGTATCATGTATAATGTATTACAAAAAGACATAATAACAGCGCGAGGCCTTGACTCATACACAACATGTCACCTCCACAAGTATGGTTGGCCTAATAATACATCACAAACATCAAGCGGTGCAACATCACACAATACCTCATCTGTGAATGGCTTGATGTTGTATGGAAGGTGACATTGTTGGCAGACTCAGAGATATCATCCTTGGTGAAGCCACCCGATGTTGTACGGTTGCGGGTGTGGTATGGTTGGTAGTCCAAGCCGCTTCACAACCTCTGCTAAAATGAGGTTCTTTTGGTTGGTTGGTAGTCCAAGCCGCTTCACAACCTTTGCTAAAATGAGGTTCTTTTGGTTGCCACTGTCGATAATGAATTGCAGCGACAAACCCTTCACCCACATTTGTGAGTGGAAAAGATGCTCCCCCTCCTCTGGATCTTCGAGCTCATTCTTCTAGACCTTGGTAGTGGCAATAGTCGTTTTGGGATCCTCATCAATGATTTTCTTTCCTTTGTCATTCCTCTTTTTGTTCTGACTCATGGTCTGAACACACATCTGATTCTGAAGCCTTCAACTTGGCCACCAATCACTGCTTGGTCTGACACTGACATGTGTTATGAGTGGGGCTATTATGGAACTCACACCACTTTCTTGTGTCCTTCTTTGACTTCGTGGTGTTGTTCTTTTCTTGCGGCTTTGACCGGTTGTCTTGGGTCACCCCACCTTGGCTTTGTCCTTTGTTCTTCGGATTCGCAGATACAAAGTCTCGCTTCTTTTGTTTAAAATTCTGATCAATATTAACAGCGTATCGGTATGTTGTGCCAAGCAAGGAGATGTTCAGGAACTCCATCTCGTATTGAATGTACCTATGTAGGCAGCCATGGTATTTGAGTACCAAATGCATCTCAGAATCCTTGATACCCAACTTTGTACGAAAGGTATGAAAAATATTTGTGAACTATGCCACGTCTTGGTCCCTTCCTTGCCACAACGTGGTCCACTTTATGTATTTATTCTCATAGCTTTTGATAGGGTAGTACTGCTCCTTGATGGCATTCTAGAATGAATTCCAAGTGGGTGCGGCTGAAAAAAGTGAGGCCATACTTTCATCCTTCTACTCACAGTAGGTTTCCCACCAGTCCTTGATGTGGGGGACGACTTTGAAAAGAGCGAAAGTAATCTTTTCTTGGCCGAAAAAATCATGAACAGAAAAATACCCTTCTAGCCAATTTAACCATTTATCTATAGCATCTGCATCTATCTGACCCTTAAATATGGGAATTTCAAAGTTAACTTGTACCTTAAAGGGTGTGGCACTTCTAGGGTAGCTGCTGGAAGTAGATGTGTCGCCCCTGGGTAGCCATTGAAGGATCTGGGCAAAGTTGTCCATCATCGCATTCCTTTGTCGCTTGAGGGCTTCTTCGAGCAAGAGTTTTATAGGATCTCCTACCCCCTCATCTTTCTTTTCATCCGCCATGGGAGGCCAACGGGATTTGTGAGGCTATTCTTGCAAAGGTTCGACTAGTTCAAGCACTAACTCCTTATATCCCGACCTCGTTGGGGACATGCAAGGAAAAACAGAGAAAGAGCAGACCGCTCTGATACCACTGATCTGGATTTAAACAGGAACGCAGCAAATTACAGAGATAACCATAAATACAAAGATGCATGTTATAGCTCCAAATCTCACTCTTGATGTTTGTGATGCTGCACTCATGGCCTAGGGAAACCCATCCTTCCAGACCTGGTCCAAATACTTAAAAACAATGTTTTACTCCCTACACGCGACATTGCCCTGAGCTAAACATGTGTGTATGCGGGTTTGTCTATACCCAACCCGCGTATATGTCTTAAAACACTTAAAAAAAAATCAAATCTCCTTAATTTCGGGCGGAGATCATGGGTTTTACCTGCTGATTACCTATTAGTGCCCGTGGCCCAACTGTTCCCAACGAATTCCCAACTAAAAAACTACTTTGGGAGAAGTATAAAAAGGCTTCAATGGGAAGGCCTAAGGGAGGAGAGAAGAGAGAGAAAGATCACTCTGTTGAGATTATCCCAGATCAAGTCTGAAGATCCCTATGCTTCCAGCACTTCCCCCATTATAGGAAACCCTTATTTCCTTGAGTTATGATGTCTTTTTGTTGAGATATCCTTGAGTGAGTTATGGAAGGACCTTGTTGAAGGCTTAAGATTGGATGAATCCGGAGGACGATTCCACTTGGAGCTTGCAAAAGGAAGACTCAGGTGAAATCATTCCTTTCTGTACTTTAGCTATCTATAATAAAAGAAACACTTGTGTTGTTCCTAATATGAATCTTCTTCATGTTTATGATATCAATGTTATGATTTACAAATGAATGATTGTTTAAGTTGCATAACTAACTTTCAATATGATATGAAGTTGATTTCTTTATGATGTTAAGTCCATATACTATTGTGCTTCCTTGAATTGATTGTTTTGCAGGTTGAAGGAGCAAAAGGAACTCCAAGAGGGTTTGGACCCTAGCTAGATCTTCCCAAACGAAGGACCCCCAGGTGCACCCCTTTTCACGTAGTTTGTTTATATTAGCATCATGGCTGTGTGGAATGTATGTTTTTCTTTATAGATAACCCCCACTTTGCTAGGGTATTAACCCAATACCCTATGGGACATTCTCCCTTAACAATGCAGAATAAATAATACTTCATTTCATTAATGTAAAATATTGAAATATGCTTACAAACATAAATGGAAATAAACTAGCTTAGGTGATGGCAGCTTATCTCTGGGGAGAAATGAGGCGGCTACATGCCTTTGAACTGTCTTACAATGAGTCTTAAAGGCCTATTTATTGTTGAGAAACAATGGAAAACCCTAAAAATCCAAAAACCTAACCCTAGGAGATGAAGCGCCAAATGATGGGCCTTATTTTGGGTAAATTGGTATATCAACTTCCCTGGGTCGTAACCTTGGCATACGATCTTCGTTTGGCATACACAATACCTTGTTAGAAAGATCTATCTAAGGAGTACAACTTTGGGAAGAGAAAATTGGGTCAATGAACCCATGTTTCTCCCATTTTCCAAAAAAACGTCGTTTAGTGCCTCAAAACGGCTCCGAAAGTTTAGGACCCGAAAAATTGCTAAAATAGTAAATTGTGCTACAATTAAGGAAACTAAAAAACTAAAAGAGACAGTTGTGGGGTTGAAGTGGGATAGCTGGGTGGCCACCATCACCCACCTGGATCATTCTTCCACCCTTAGGAAGCAATGTTCCCCATTTCGTTGAGTTCCTCCATGAGATGAGGAAAGTTCTGTTGAACTTGGTCCTTGGTGAGTTGTTCTACAACCTATCATTGTCCAGTAATGGTGGGAAGCTTGGTCGAGGGTGGTCCACATTGAACACTCGGTGCAAGTGAAGGAATGGAAGAATGTTGTGCTCCAAAGCATTGTTTCCCACAGCCTTAGTACTGGTGTAAGGACCATATCGAAGTGGTCTGAGCTTCTGATGGGCTCTTATAAGGCATTATTTCTGCAGATGCAACCAGTCTTTGTCGCCCACTTGAAACTTATGTGGTACCTGTTGTTGATCATGTCACTGCTTGTGCTTGGAATTTTCTAGAATAGAGTGGCGATATATTGGCCCATTGGGTAGAGGTGCTCCGGAAGTCAGATTGGACGAATGCTTGACCTGATAGTGAAATGGTACCCCTGTGGGTGAGGAGAAGATGTCCCTGTCTTCTCTCATGGTCGTATCCACCTGCTTCTGCTACGTGGAGGAACCCTTCTCGGGGGCCATGGATGTGGCTATGATCTTCCCCTTACTTTGATAGTGAATCAGGTAGAAAATAAATTTCCTAGTGTAGGAGATGATCTTACTGCCTTTCTTAGCAGAGATTAAAGAAGTGGCGGTAGGTGGGGCTACCTCCAGTATCTTGTATAATGTATTACACAAAGAATAATAACAGCGTGAGGCCTTGACTCATACACAGCATGTCCCCTCCAAAAGTATGGTTGGCCTAATAATACATCACAAACATCAAGTGATGCAACATCACATAATACCTCATCTATGAATGGTTTGATGCTGTAGGGAAGGCGACACCGTTAGTGGAATTGGAGATCTCATCCTTGGTGAAAACACCCGATGTTGTACAGTTGCAGGTGTGGCATGGTTGGTAGTCCCATCCACTTCATGACCTCTACTAAAATGAGGTTCTTTTGGTTGCCATTGTTGACAATGAATTGCAGCGGCGAACCCTTCACCCACATTTGTGAGTGGAAATGATGCTCCCCCTCCTTTGGATCTTTGGGCTCATTCTTCTAGACCTTAGCGGTCACAACAGTTGCGCTCAGCTCTGCATCAATGTTTTTTTTCCCTTTGTCATTACCCTTGTCAGGTTCTGACTCAAGGTCAAAACATGCATCTAATTCTGAAGCCTTCAACTCGGCCACCAGTGACTGCTTGGTCCGCAACTCACTTGTGTTATGAGTGGGGCTCTTATGGAACTCACACCACTTTCCTGTGTCCTTCTTTGACTTCATGGTGTTGTTATTTTCTTGCGGCTTCGATGGGCTAACTTAGGTCACCCCGCCTTGGCTTTGTCCTTTGTTCTTCAGATTCACAGATCCAAAGTATCGCTTCCTTTTTTTTAAACTTCTGCTCAATCTTAACAGCGTATCAGTATGTTGTACCGAGAAAGGAGATGTTGAGGAATTCCATCTCACCGTGAATGTACCTGTCTAGGTAGCCATGGTATTTGAGCACCAAATGTAGTTCAGAATCCTTGATACCCAACTTTGTGCGAAACGTATGAAAAATATTTTTGAACTCCGCACGTCTTGGTCCCTTCCCTACCGTAGCATGCTCCACTTTATGTATTTATCCTCATAGCTTTTGACAGGGTAGTACTACCCCTTGATGACATTCCAAAATGAGTTCCAAGTGGGTGCAGCTGAAAAAAGTGAGGTCGTACCTTCATCCTTCTACTCGCAATAGGTTTCCCACTGGTCCTTGACATGGGGGGCGACTTTGAGAAGAGCAAAAGTAATCTTTTCCTGGTCGGAAAAATCATGAACAAAAAAATACCCTTCTAGCAGATTTAACCATTTATCTATAGCATCTACGTCTATCTAACCCTCAAATATGGGAATTCTAAAGTTAACTTGTACCTTAAAGGGTGTGGCACTTCCAGAGTAGTTATTGGAAGTAGATGTGTCACCCATGGGTAGCCATTAAAGGATCTAGGCAAATTTGTCCATCATCGCGTCCCTTTGTCGCTCAAGGGATTCTTCAAGAAATAATTTGATAGGATCTCCTGCCCCCTCATATTTATTTTCATCCGCCATGGGAGGCCGTCGGGATTTGCGAGGCTGGTCTTGCAAAGGTTCGACCAGTTCAACTCCTAACTCCTTATATCCCAACCTCGTTGGGGACTTGCAAAGAAAAATAGAGAAAGAGCAGACCGCTCTGATACCACTGATCTGGATTTAAACAACAATGCAACAAATTATTGAGATAACCATAAATATAGAGATGCAGCAGAAATAATACTTCATTTCATACATGTAAAATACTAAAATATGCTTGCAAACATAAATCAAAATAAACTATCTTGGGCGATGGTAGCTTATTTCTGAGGAGAGATGTGGTGGCTACATGCCTCTGAATTGTCTTACAATGAGGCTCAAGGGCCTATTTATTGTTGAGAAACAATGGAAAACCCTAAACATTGAAAAACCTAACCCTAGGAGATGAAGCACCAAACTATGGGCCCTGTTTTGGGTAAATTGGTACATCAACTTCCTGGGGTCATAACTTTGGCATATGATCTTTGTTTGACATGCACAATACCTAATTAGAAAGATCCATCCAAGGATTATAAATTTGGGAAGAGCAACATGGGGCCATCAACCATGTTGTTCCTAGTTTTCCAAAAAAACTTCGTTTAGGGCCTCAAAACGGCTCCGGAAGTTCAGGACCCGAAAAACTGCTAAAAATAGTAAATTGTGCTACAATTAAGGAAACTGAAAAAATGAAAGATATAGTTGTGGGGGTCTAGGTGGGATAGGTGGGTGGACACCAAATCCACCTGGATCATTCCTTCCCCCTTAGGAAGCAATGGTCCCCATTGCGTTGATTTCCTCCATGAGATGAGGAAACTTTTGTTGAACTCAGTCCCTGGTGAGCTGTTCTGCAACCTCTGATGTATCTAGTAATGGTGGGAAGCTTGGTCGAGGGTGGTCCACATTGAACACTCGGTGCAAGAGAAGGAATAGAGGAATGATGTGCTCCAAAGCATTGTTTCCCACAGCCTTGGTACTGGTGTAAGGACCATATCAGAGTGGTCTAAGCTTCTGATGGGCTCTTGTAAGGCATTATTTCTGTAGATGCAACCAGACTTTGCTGCCCACTTGAAACTTGTGTGGTACCTAATGTTGATCATGTTGCTACTTGTACTTGGTATTTTCTAGAATGGAGTGGCAATAGATCGTCCCGTTGGGTAGAGGTGCTCCAGAAGTCAGATCGAGCAAATGCTTGACCTGACAGTGCAACGGTACCCCTGTGGGTGAGGAGAATATGTCCCTATCTTCTTTCATGACCATAGCCACCTACTTCTACTATGTGGAGGAACCCTTCTTGGGGGCATGGATGTGGCTATGATCTTTCCCTTACTTTGAGAGTGAATCAGACAGAAAATAAATTTCCTAGTGTGGGAGATGATCATACTGCATTTCTTAGTAGAGATCAAAAAAGTGGCGGTAGGTGGGTCTACCTCTGGTATCCTATATAATGTATTACACAAAGAAATAATAATAGTGCGAGGCCTTGACTCATACATAACATGTCGCCTCCACAAGTATGGTTGGCCTAATAATACATCACAAACATCAAGCGGTGCAACATCACACAATACCTCATCTGTGAATGGGTTGAGGCTGTAGGGAAGGCGACACTTTTGGCGATCTCAGAGATCTTGTCCTCGGTGAAGCCACTTGATGTTGTATGGTTGCGGGTGTGGTATGTTTGGCAGTCCCAGCCGCTTCATGAACTCTGTTGAAATGAAGTTCTTTTGGCTACCATTGTTGACAATGAATTGTAGCGGCGAACCCTTCACCCACATTTGTGAGTGGAAAAGACACTCCCCCTCCTCTGGATCTTCAGGCTCATTCTTCTGGACCTTGGCGATGGCAACATTGGTGTTGGGCTTCGCATCAATGATTTTCTTCCCTTTATCATTCCACTTGTCGGGTTCTAACTCAGGGTCAGAACATGCATCTGATTTTTAAGCCTTCAACTCGACCACCAACGAATCCTCGGTCTGACACTTGTGTTATGAGTGGGGCTCTTATGGAACTCACACCGCTTTCCTGTGTCCTTCTTTGACTTCATGGTGTTGTTCTTTTCTTGCAGCTTTGACGAGTTGTCTTGGGTCACCCCGCCTTGGCTTTGTCCTTTGTTCTTCGGATTTGCAGATCCAAAGTCTTTCTTATTTTGTTTAAACTTCTACCCGATCTTGACAGCGCATCGGTATGTCGTGCCAAGCGAGGGGATGTTAAGGAACTCCATCTCATCCTGAATGTACTTGTGTAGGCAGCCACGGTATTTCAGTACTAAATGAAGCTCAAAATCCTTGATACCAAACTTTGTGCGAAGGGTATGAAAAATATTTGTGAACTCCAGCACATCTTGGTCCCTTCCTTGCCGCAATTTGCTCCACTTTATGTATTTATCCTCATAGCATTTGAAAAGGTATTAATTCTGCTTGATGGCGTTCCAAAATGAATTCCAAGTGGGTGCGGCTGAAAAAAGTGAGGTCGTACTTTCATCCTTCTGCTTGCAGTAGGTTTTCCACCAGTCCTTGATGTGGGGGGCAGCTTTGAGAAGAGCGAAAGTAATTGTTGGAAATACTGAGAGGGGGGGTGAATCAGTATTCCTTTTTAATTGTTATTTTTTAAGTTAAATCATTTATATTCAGAACAACAAAATGAAAAACATGAATAAATGATTTTATTAATATAAACTTTACAATAAATCAAGTACAATGTATATAGGGCTCCAACCCGTTTCCAAGCACCAACTTGGAATTTTTGTGAGGCTCCAACCTCTAGGGCACCAACCCTGTCTTGTCAAGGTAGCAACCTTGGATTTAGGAGCACCAAGTCCAAGGACACCAATCCTTCCAATTCTGAGGCACCAACCCCAAGGGCACCAACCCTATCTTGTCAAGGCACCAACCTTGGATTTAAGAGCACCAACTCCAAGGACACCAATCCTTCCAATTCTGAGGCACCAACCCCAAGGGCTCCAACCCTCTCCTATATATTTTCTAGATATGTTTGGTATTTATTCTCTGCTCCCAACATCTTCTTCACTGAATTCTGTCTATCTACGCCTCCACTGCTACATCAATGACAACTTCTCTTCATATGAAGGAGTCTTCACAACTCTTCATATTGCCCTAACAGAGTCTACAAAGTTACCTCATGATGATTTAAAATAGGCATCATGATCTCCAATAATGTTTCCAAGATTTGTTGAAGCTTTCCAACAAGATATCTACGCTAAGCCTCAATGTATGCAGAAAAGAAATTCTCTGTTTTCAAGTCTCTGTTCTTTACTTTTGTGGTAATTGTTTCAAGCGTGACTGCTTCGCAATGTTTTTGCTATCGCGATCTCTTACTTCACAGAAACAGACTCATAAACACTTCAATGATGGTGCTCGCTACTTCTCCCTTCAAACGATGTTAGATGAAACTTTATTTTTCACCTTCACAGAATTGTTTTTTTGGTTGCGTTATGTACTTGATTAATTCATCACAGGTCCGAGCCTTTCAAAGATTGACCCAATCAATAGAATTGCTTCGTCCTTCGACTTCCTCCTGTCCTGCTAGACCTTCGACTTCCTTCTATCCTATTGGACCTTCGGCTTCTTTCGGTCCTGCTAGACCTTTGGCTTCTTTCTATCCTGTTGGGCCTTTGGCTTCATTTTGTCCTACCAGACCTACAACTTACTTTTGTCCTTCTGCTTATATCTCTCTCACTTGATCTTGGGCATCTTTTGTACCTTCATCGTTTGCCAGACCTTTTGCTTCTCAACCTTTCGACTTCTTCTTTCATTCGCTTGACCTTCCAGCTTCCTCTGTTCCTTCAAGTTCAAGATTTGTGAACTGTTACCTCTTCTCTATGATAGATGCCCGAGATACGTTACCCATATGGAAGTCCCACATGCCACATCATCACCTTTAATCGCAATCGCAACTTCTGGAGGTCTTCCCATAACATAGTCGATCCCCTATGGCCGAAAGAGTGGATATGATATGATATGATCTTAAGCAGTTGTTAATAAACCCGTCGCAATCGGTAGTTTGACATCCCTCAGAAACTAATGGTGCGGCGGGTCCACAATGTTATTGCAGTCGAAGGATTTGGATGTACATCCATTTATGACATGCGATATGATCATTCCAAAAGGCGGATGTGATATTACATTAGGATTTTTTTCATAAACAGATCGGGTCTGCACCTCAAATTGTAGTCAATGGTTTGTGGGACTTCGACTGGTACATGGATTAAAAACGGCCTGCACCCCCGCAGTTGACCATGATCTAAGGGTTGACTATGAGATCGACGGCTAGGATTGAGTGCAGGACTTCAGCCACGATCAAGGAAGTCCATACTTTCCTACCCTCGCTCTTTCGATAAGTGTTTCTCATGTGACTTGTTTCTTTTATGGCTTTCGATAAACTCTTCATCTTACTATTTAGCTTCTTGCTCCTGTTTCTTTACAGGATCTACTGCGTCCTTTTTTGTTCAATTGTTGTTCAATTTCTGTTCAATTGACCTCCTCTGTCATTTGCTATTCAATTAACCTCCTATTGTTCAATCCACTTGGGTCCTCCATCTTATCATATCATCATATATCAAACTTTCATCACTATGAGCATTATGATCAATGGGCATCAATGGGCAATCATGTATCAAAGAATTTTCCATCACAAACACTGCTATATTGACATCAATGACAACCTAGATTAACAATATCCCCCTTTGTCATTGATGGCAATATTCTTCTTCTCTCCCCCTTTGACATCAATGGCAAAGGAGTGCACAAGGACTCCCCCTGTCGAACTGCTTTTGTTCTTTATGAGTAGTATATTTTTATGTGTATGTTACTCCCCCTGTCATGCTGCTCTTCTTTTTACTCAAGATAGAAGGATGGCAGCCTCATCATCAACTAGAACATTATCTCCTCTTCATGTCTCAGAATTTCTTCATAATGCTTTCAACAATGCTTAAATATGCTCCATTTCAATGCTTCCAAATAGGCTCCAAATAGCCATACACCAAATGTTCAAGTCCAATTTTTTATGCTTCTGCAATCTGAATTTTGTTGTCTTCACAGTTAGAATTAAGGAGTCTTTATAGTCTGAATCAAGAGAAGATGCCACTGAAATTGTCATTCTCGCTATCTTTCTTCAAATCAGGATTCCTTCAAAGCATCAAACCATATTTTCTTTCACATGTCCATATAGTTTCAAGCCAGTACAACAGTTTCGATAACAAATCAAAAGCATCATAATCTAAATCCGGGACTTTGGTTCTAAGATCACAGGGCTCGCATTGAGGAAAAGGATGCCAATAACTGAGTTGTGAAAATTCCGGCCAAAATTCTTCATTTGGAGTTCTAGGTAAGCTAAAGATTGCCTGAAGAATCTCGAAATCATTCCATCCCACAAAGAGAGGCTCCCTTCTATATAATTCAGCAAAAATGCAGCTGACATTCCACATGTCAACAAAAAGACAGTAGGTATCCTGACCCAAGAGCAGTTCAGGAGATATGTACCAGTGCACCCCTACCCTCTTCGTATAAGCCTTACCAGATAAATCGGTATCTCTTCCCAGACAAAACCTTGCGATTTTCAGTGACACAGATTCCCCGTCCTCCGTTTATATCCATATAGCTTTAGGATTATGCTTCTGTGCATGACGCCATGGCCATGCATAGAAGCAACGCCTTTCACAAGCTTGTACATAATTTTCTTGATAACTAGGGGCAGTATTGTGAGCGATCTTGTCCGATATCTGTTGATAAATAAAAAAAGATTCAACTTCATATCATCAAATACTATATGAAGGCGAAATCAGCTGTGTCGACTCTTTCGGCGTTCCACATCTTGCAACTTGACGATGTTGCAAGCGCTATTAGAAAACATCTGTAAAATTGATATCTCTCTGATGGAAGTGGGAGGCATTCCTTCTGTAAAATATGTGTAAGCGACCTTGAGAGTCACCTCCTCCCTTGTTTCTGGCATTATGCACTTATAAATCCTTCCTTCCAGATCCTCCTCTAACAATCGACACCTCATATACTTTGGAATCGTGTCAAGATTCATGTTACTGCTACAAAATTGAAAACTATAAGTTGATTTTCCCTTCAAACAAAGCCTCTATTATTGTCCTTAATTTACATGTTCTCACATTATATCCCTAAGTCGAGACATTCAACTTCTGTAATAATAACAACATAGTTATTAGCCGTATCTCTCTAGCATTGGATGGCCTTCTTTGCTGCTCCAATTTCTGCTTAGTGATCAAGTGGAAAAAATCTTCAACAATAGTCCAAAGAATGGTTACAAGACCGTGTTCTTCAATGCAGTGCTCCTGAGAAATGATCTTTATCAAAGGATGATTGTTAATATAGCTCAACAAGGATTTCATAAGGACCCTTTCATGAATAGCTAATCTGCAATAATGATCAAGAATCACAAGCTCCCCCTAACTGTATGCATGGTCTCTTTTTGGCAGAATCCCATCATCAAACACTCGAAATATCAAGAATATCTTCATCAAGTCAACAACATGTGATGTTGGCTAGAGGGTTCAGGAGATTTTCAGATTGTATTTGCTTTCTTCTCCATACTTGTATAAATTTCTTTTCTGCAATGGTTCTAGCTTGAGAAGGTGCCCAAATAAAGTTACAATTACGTGCCATATGACCAATGTTATGACACTTGAAGCATTCTATGTTGTTCATGAATAAGAATTCATGACTTCTTCTTTCAAAATTGCTTCTCAGAGATTGACGGGGATCATTATAAGCCCTACAATATTTTTCCATGTGTCCAAAATTTGTACAAGAATAACAATAACCAAGAAATAAACTTTGGTACCTGGGATATGGAGATTTCCTTGATGTAATTTTGAAGCCTTTCCGCCTTGAGATCCTTTGATGTTAATTATTGCTTCTTGCATCCTTGACAACATTTGCATTTCTTCTTGGAACAGGACTTCCTTCATTATCTCCTTGACTCTTATCTTTACCTTTGTTGAAACTGGGAGCATCAACATTTCTTTCTGACTTTCTCATATCCTTGTTGTTTGAAGCATTATCATTCTTGCTTGAGGATTCACCTACATACCCAAGACCTGATTTATCAAATGGACATCTTTGATGGCTGAGCATGTCATCCAAGGCTTGAGAGCTCTTCAAGGTTTTGTCCATCCCTTCAACCTTTTTCCTGAGGGAGACAATCTCTTCTTCCAATTTCTCGCAATCATTATTCTTCTTAGCAAGTTGTTTCTCAATCTCTTACTTAATATGTATTACTTCATTTTCTTCTAATTTAAGGGAGATGATATCTGACTTCATTTTGAAGATTTCTTCATTTTCCTTTGCTAGACTGCTCTCCATTTCTTCCTTGATCCTTGTAGCTTTACATGTTTCGGCCTTGAGAAGGTTGATGTTAGATTTTAATTTGAAGATTTCTCCATCCTTTGATTTTAGTTGACATATCATGGTGTTTCTCTCCTTTTCTGCTTCATCAATCTGTCCTTCTATGATTGCCAATGCTTCCATTGTCTTCTCAGCTTCTTGTGCTAACTTTCTTGCTTCTTGTGGTTGAGATTTGAGAGAGGAGACCTCTACCTTGTACTGACCAATCTCTTCTTCAAGTTTGTTCAAGCTCTTGTGCCTTTGTTCAAGTTGACTTGACAAGGTATCTTCCCATTTATTTGCTTTATCCAATTGATTTGTGGATATGACTTCTTCATGATTCTTTCTTTTGCTTTGATGAAATTCCTTCTTAAGCTTGGCAAGCTCTTCATCCATTTCTTGTACTTGAAGCTTGACAAGGTCAACTTTCTTCCTTATTTGGTCTTGGTCACTAGCTAGTGCTTTCTTATTAAGTTCCTTGTTTCCCTTTTCCAAATTGATAATCTCTTTCATGGTAGCCATAATTTTAGTGAGGAGATCTTCTACAAAGTCTTTTTCTTTCTCTTCATTTTCTAGGTCTTCTTTAGCCTTGATGTCATCAATCTTATCTTAAGCTTCCTTGAAGGGCTCTAGATTTTCTTCTTGTTTTCCATCATTTTCTTGACTACAGATCATTGTCAATGCTCCTTTTGAGTGAATATCATGAATTTTATCCCATATAGCCTTCGCTGACGAACATTTTCCTAAATTGTTCTTTATAGAATCTAGTAGCCCATTCAAGATTGCCTTCATCGCTTTTGCATTGTACTCCTTGGATTCTCCATTCATCATGTTATCAGTAATTACTGTTCCCATACTTCAATGCCTTGAATCTTTAAGAAATTCCTCATTCTTGCTTCCCATATATCAAAGTTTTCATTGAACCATGGAGCTTTCACAAAATGATTGACTTCTATTTCAGTGGTAGAGGGAGACACATCTTTAGGAGGATTGGAGACATTCTTCCTTGGCTTCGACATTTGTGTTCTAATGATAAACCTTCAAGCTGTTAGGCTTTTGAGTGAAGGTAGTGGCTCTGATACCAATTATTGGAAATACTAGAGGGGGTTGAATCAATATTCCTTTTCAATTGTTATTTTTGTCAGTTAAATCATTTATATTCAGAACACAAAATGAACAACAGGAATAAATGATTTTATTAATATAAACTTTACAATAAATCAAGTACAATGTATATAGGGCTCTAACTAGTTGCCAAGCACCAACTTGGACTTTTTGTGAGGATTCAACCTCCAGGGCACCAAGCTTGGATTTAGGAGCACCAACTCCAAGGACACCAATTCTTCCAATTCTGAGGCACCAAACCCAAGGGAACCAACCCTGTCTTATCAAGGCACCAACCTTGGGTTTAGGAGAACCAACTCCAAGGACACCAATCCTTCCAATTCTGAGGCACCAACCCCAAGGGCGCCAACCCTCTCCTATATATTGTCTAGATATGTTTGGTAGTTATTTTCTTCTCCCAACATTTTATTCACTGAATTCTGTCTATCTACACCTTCACTGCTACATCAATGATAGGCTGTCTTCATATGAAGGAGTCTTCACAACTCTTCATATTTCCCTAACAGAGTCTGCAAAGTTACCTCAAGATAATTTCAAATAGGCATCATGATCTCCAATAATGTTTCCAATATTTGTTGAAGCTTTCCAACAAGATATATGCGCTAAGCCTCAATGTATACACAAAACCAATTCTCTATTTTCAAGTCTCTGTCCTTTACTGTTGTGGTAACTATTTCAAGCATGACTGCTTCTCACTATTCTTACTATCGCGATCTCTTACTTCCTAGAAACAGACTCACAAATGCTTCAATGCTGGTGCTGGCTATTGCTCCCTTCAAACAATGTCATATGAAACTTTATTTTTCCTCTTCACAGAATTGTTCTTTAGGTTGCATTATGTACTTGATTAATTCATCACAGGTCAGTGCCTTTCAAATATTGACCCAATCAACAGAATTGCTCCATCCTTCAACTTCCTCCTGTCCTGCTGGACCTTCAGCTTCCTTTTGTCCTGCTGGACCTTCGACTTCCTTTTGTCCTGCTGGAACTTTGGCTTCCTTCTGTCCTGCTGGACCTTCGGCTTCCTTCTGTCCTATTGGACCTATGGCTTACTTCTGTCCTTCTGCTTACATCTCTCTCACTCGATCTTTGGCTTCTTTTGTACCTTCATCGTCTACCAAACCTTTTGCTTCTTGACCTTTCAACTTCTTGTTTCATTCGATTGACCCTCCGGCTTCCTCTGTTCCTTCAAGTTCACGAGTTGTGAACTATTACCTCTTCTCTGTGATAGATGCCTGAGATACGTTACCCATATGGAAGTCCCACATGCCACGTCATCACCTTTAATCACAATTGCAACTTCCAAAGGTCTTCTCATAACATAGTTGATCCCCATTGACCGACGGAGCGGATGCAATATGATCTTAAGCAGTTGTTAATAAACCCGTCGCAATCGACAATTTGACATCCCTTAGAAACTAATGGTGCAGCGGGTCCATAGTGTTATCGTAATCAAAGGATTTGCATATACATCCCTTTATGACATGCGATATGGTCGTTCTGATAGGCATATGTGATATCACATTAGTATTGTTTTCATAAATAGATCAAGTCCGCAGCTCAAATCGCAATCGACGTTGTGGGACTTTGACTAGCACATGGATTAAAAATGGCCTTAATCCCCACAATTGACCATGATCTAAGGGTTGACTATGAGATCAACGGTTAGGATTGAGTGTAGGACTTCAGCCACGATCACGGAAGTCCGTACTTTCATACCTTCACTCTTCCGATAGTTGTTGCTCTTGTGACTTGTTTCTTTGATGGATTTCGATAAACTCTTCATCTCACTCTTTGGATTCTTGCTCCTGTTGCTTTACTGGATGTACTGCGTCATTTGTTGTTCAATTGTTGTTTAGTTGACCTCCTACTATTCAATTGTTGTTCAATTGACCTCCTGCTGTTCAATCCACTTGGGTCCTCCATCTCATCATATCATCATATATCAAACTTTCATCACTATGAGCATTATGATCAATGGGCATCAATGGACAATCATGTATCAAATAATTTTCCATCACAAACACTGCTATATTGACATCAATGACAACCTAGATTAACAATCTCCCCCTTTGTCATTGATGGCAATATTCTTCTTCTCCCCCCCTTTGACATCAATGGCAAAGGAGTGCACAAGGACTCCCCCTATCAAACTACTTCTGTTCTTTATGAATAGTATATTTTTATGGGTATGTTACTCCCCCTGTCGTGTTGTTCTTCTTTTTACTCAAGATAGAAGGATTGTTGCCTCATCATCAACTAGCACAATATCCCCTCTTCATGTCTCAGAACTTCTTCATAATTTTTTCAACAATGCTTAGAGATGCTCCATTTCAATGCTTCCAAGTAGGCTCCAAATAGCCATACACCAAATGTTCAAGTCCAATTTTTATGCTTTTGCAATCCAAATTTTGTTGTCTTCACAATGAGAATTAAGGAGTCTTCATAGTCTGAATCAGGAGAAGATGCCACTGATACTTTAATTCTCGCTATATTTCTTCAAATCAAGATTCCTTCAAAGCATCAAACCATATTTCATTCTCATGTTCATGTAGTTTGAAGCCAGTACATAAGTTTCGATAACAAATTGAAAGCATCATCATCTAAATTTGGGATTTCGATTCTGAGATCACAGGGCTCCCATTGAGGAAAATGATGCAATAACTAAGTTGTGAAACTCCTAGAAAAACTTCTTCATTTGGAGTTCTGAGAACGTTGAAGATGGCCTAAAGAATCTTGAAATCATTTCATCCCACAAAGAGAGGTTCCCTTCTATACAATTCAGTAAAAATGTAGTCGACATTCCACATGTCAACAGAAATACAGTAGGTATCCTGACCCAAGAGAAATTCGAGAGATATGTACCAGCACACCTCTACCCTCTTCGTATAAGCCTTTCCAAATAAATCAGTAGCTCTTCCCAGACAAAACCTTGCGATTTTCAGTGACACAAATTCCCCGTCCTCTGTTTCTATCCATATAGCTTTAGGATTCAGGGTTTTGTGCACGAAGCCATCGTCGTGCATAGAAGCAATGCCTTTCACAAGCTCGTACATAATTTTCTTGATAACCAGGGGCAGTATTGTGAGAGACCGCATCCAATATCTGTTGATAAATAAAAAAAGCTTTGACCTCATATCATCAAATACTATATGAAGGTGAAATTGGTCGTGTCGACTCTTTTGGCGTTCCACATCTCACAAATTTACGATGTTGCAGGTGCTATCAGACAACATCCGTAAAATTGATAACTCTCTTATGGAAGTGGGGGGAATTCCTTCCGTAAAATGTGTGTAAGCGACCTTGAGAGTCACCTCCTCCCCTGTTTCTGGCATTATTCCCTTATAAATCCTTCCTTCCAGATCTTCCTCTAACAACTGACACCTCATATACTTTGAAATTGTGTCAAGATTCATGTTACTGCTACAAAATTGAAAACTATAAGCTGTTTTTCCCTTCAAACAAAGCCTCTATTACTGTCCTTGATTTACCTGTTCTCACATTATATCCCTAAGTCGATACATTCAACTTCTGTAATACCAACAACATAGTTACTAGCCCTATTTCTCTAGCATTGGATGGCCTTCTCTGCTACTCCAATTTCTTCTTAGTGATCAAGTGGAAAAACATCTTCAACAACAATCCAAAGAATGGTTACAAGATCATGTTCTTCAATGTCGTGCTCCTGAGAAATGATCTTTATCAAAGGATGATTGTTAATATATCTCAACAAGGATTTCATAAGGACCCTTTCATGAATAGCTTGTACAATAACGATCAAGAATCATGAGCTCCCCCTAACTGTATGCATGGTCTCTTTTTGGCAGAATCCCATCATCAAACACTCGAAATATCAAGAATATCTTCATCAAGTCAACAACATGTGTTGTTGGCTGGAGGGTTCAAGAGATTTTCATATTGTATTTGCTTTCTTCTCCATACTTGTGTAACTTTCTTTTCTGGCATGGTTCTAGCTTGAGAAGGTGCCCAAATCAAGTTACAATTATGTGCCATATGACCAATGTTATGACACTTGAAGCATTCTATGTTGTTCATGAATAAGAATTCATGACTTCTTCTTGTGAAATTGCTTCTCGGTGATTGACGAGGATCATTATAAGCCCTACAATATTTTGCCATGTGTCAAAAATTTGTACAAGAATAAAAATAACCAAGAAATACACTATGGCACATGGGAGATGGAGATTTCCTTGATGTACCTCTGAAGCCTTTCTTCCTTGAGATCCTTTGATGATAATTATTGCTTCTCGCATCCTTGACAACATTTGCATTTCTTCTTGGAACTGGGAGCATCAACATTTCTTTCTGACTTCCTCATATCCTTATTGTTTCAAGCATTATCATTCTTGCTTGAGGATTCACCTGCATACCCCAGACCTGATTTATCAAATGGACATATTTGATGGCTGAGAATGTCATACAAGGCTTGAGAGCTCTTTAAGGTTTTTTCTATCCCTTAAACCTTTTTCCTGAGGGAGACAATCTCTTCTTCCAATTTTATGCAATCATTATTCTTCTTAGCAAGTTGTTTCTCAATCTCTTCCTTAATACATATTGCTTCATTTGCTTCTAATTTAAGGGAGATGATATCTGACTTCATTTTCCTTTGCTAGACTACTCTCCATTTCTTCCTTGATCCTTGTAGCTTTACATGTTTCGGCCTTGAGAAGGTTGATCTTAGATTTTAATTTGAATATTTTTCCATCCTTTGCTTTTAGTTGACATATTATGGTGTTTCTCTTCTTTTCTGCTTCATCAACTGGTCCTTCTATGATTGCCAATGCTTCCATTGTCTTCTCATCTCCTTGTACTAACTTTCTTGCTTCTTGTAGTTGAGATTTGAGAGAGGAGACTTCTACCTTGTACTGACCAATATCTTCTTCAAGTTTGTTCAAGCTATTGTGCCTTTGTTCAAGTTGACCTGACAAGGTATCTTCTCATTTCTTTGCTTTATCCAATTGATTTTTCATGGATATGACTTCTTCATGATGCTTTCTTTTTCTTTGATGAAATTCCTTCTTAAGCTTGGCAAGCTCTTCATCCCTTTCTTGTACTTGAAGCTTGACAAGGTCAACTTTCTTCCTTCTTTGGTCTTGGTCACCAGCTATTGCTTTCTTATTAAGTTCCCCCTTTTCCTTTTTCAAATTGATATTCTCTTCCATGGGAGCCATAAGTTTAGTGAGGAGATCTTCTACAAATTATTTTTCATTCTCTTCATTTTCTAGGTCTTCTTTAGCCTTGATGTCATCAATCTTATCTTCAGCTTCCTTGATGGGATCTAGATTTTCTTCTTGTTTTCCATCATTTTCTTGACTAGAGATCATTGTCAATGCTCCTTTTGAGTGAAGATCATGAAGTTTGTCCCATATACCCTTTGCTGATGAACATTTTCCTAAGTTGTTCTTTATAGAATCTGGTAGCCCATTCAAGATTTCCTTCATCGCTTTTGCATTGTACTCCTTGGATTCTCAATTCATCATGTTATCAATAATTACTTATTCCCATACTTCAATGCCTTGAGTCTTTAATAAATTCCTCATTCTTGCTTCACATATATCAAAGTTTTCATTGAACCATGGAGCCTTCACAAATTGATTGACTTTTATTTCAGTGGTAGAGGGAGACACATCTTTAGGAGGATTGGAGACTTTCTTCCTTTGCTTCACCATTTCTGTTCTAATGATCAACCTTCAAGCTGTTAGGCTTTTAAGTGAAGGTACTGGCTTTGATACCAATTGTTGGAAACACTGGGGGGGGGGGGGTGAATCAGTATTCCTTTTCAATTGTTATTTTTGTCAGTTAAATCATTTATATTCAGAACACAAAATGAACAATAGGAATAAATGATTTTATTAATATGAACTTTACAATAAATCAAGTTCAATGTATATAGGGCTCCAACCAGTTGCCAAGCAACAACTTGGACTTTTTGTGAGGCTCCAACCTCCAATTTACCAACCCTCTCTTGTCCTGGCACCAACCTTGGATTTAGGAGCACCAACTCCAAGGACACCAATCCTTCCAATTCTGAGGTGCCAACCCCAAGGGCACCAACCTTGTCTCGTCAAGGCACGAACCTTGGATTTAGGAGCACCAACTCCAAGGACATCAATCCTTCCAATTCTGAGGCACCAACCCCAAGGGCTCCAACCCTCTCCTATATATTTTATAAATGCACCAACCTTGGATTTAGGAGCACCAACTCTAAGGACATCAATCCTTCCAATTCTGAGGCACCAACCTTAAGGGCTCCAACCCTCTCCTGTATATTTTCTAGATATGTTTGGTAGTTATTCTCTGCTCCCAACATCTTCTTCACTGAATTTTGTCTATCTACACCTTCACTGCTACATCAATAATAACCTGTCTTCATATGAAGGAGTCTTCATAACTCTTCATATTGCCCTAACAGAGCCTGCAAAGTTACCTCATGATGATTTCAAATAGGCATCATGATCTCCAATAATGTTTCCAAGATTTGTTAAAGCTTTCCAACAAGATATCTGCACTAAGCCTCAATGTATGCACAAAAGCAATACGTTACCCATATGTAACTCCCACATGCCACATCATCACCTTTAATTGCAATTGCAACTTCCAGAGGTCTTCTCATAACATAGTAGATCCCCTATGCCCAACAGAGCAGATGCGATATGATCTTAAGCAGTTGTTAATAAACCCGTCGCAATCGGCAGTTAGACATCCCTTAGAAATTAATGGTGCAGTGGGTCCATAGTGTTATCGTAATCATAGGATTTGGATATAAATCCCTTTATGACATACGATATGATTGTTCCGATAGGCAGATGTGATATTACATTAGAATTGTTTTCATAAACAAATCGGGTCCACAGCTCAAATCACAATCGATAGTTTCCAAGACTTCGATTGGCACATGGATTAAAAATAGCCTTAACCCCCACAGTTGACCATGATCTAAGGGTTGACTATGAGATTGACGATTAGGATTAAGTGTGAGACTTCAGCCACAATCAAGGAAATCTGTACTTGCCTACCCTCGCTCTTCTGATAGCTATTGCTCTTTTGACTTGTTTCTTTGATGACTTTCGATAAACTCTCATCTTACTCTTTGGCTTCTTGCTCTTGTTGCTTTATTGGATCTACTGCGTCTTTTTCTATTCAATTGTTGTTCAATTGCTGTTCAATTGTTGTTCAATTGACCTCTTGCATAATTTGATGTTCAATTGACCTCCTGCGTCATTTGATGTTCAATTGACATCTTGTGTCATTTGTTGTTCAATTGCTGTTCCATTGACCTCCTGCATCATTTGATGTTCAATTGACCTCCCGCGTCATTTGTTGTTCAATTGTTGTTCAATTGTTGTTCAATTTCTGTTCAATTGTTATTCAATCGCTGTTCAATTGACCTCCTGTTGTTCAATTGTTGTTTAATTGACCTCATGTTTTTCAATTGACCTCTTGCGTCATTTGTTGACATCGATGACAACCTAGATTAACAGTTATCTTTTCCTGGCCGAAAAAATCATGAATAGAAAAATACCCTTCTAGTAGATTTAACTATTTATCTACAACGTCTCCATCTATCTGACCCTCAAATATGGGAATTTCAAAGTTAACTTGTACCTTAAAGGGTGTGGCGCTTCTAGAGTAGCTACTAGAAGTAGATGTGTCGCCTCTGGGTAGTCGTTGAAGGATCTGGGCAAAGTTGTCCATCATTGCATTCCTTTGTCGCTCGATGGATTCTTCGAGCAAGATTTTGATAGTATTTCCTACCCCCTTTTCCTTCTTTTCATCCACCATGGGAGGCCATTAGGATTTGCGAGGCTGGTCTTGCAAATGTTCGACCAGTTCAAGCCCTAACTCCTTATATCCCGACCTCGTTGGGGACATGCAAAGAAAAATAGAGAAGGAGCAGACCGCTATGATACCACTGATCCATATTTAAACAAGAACGCAACAAATTATAGAGATAACCATAAATACATAGATGTAGTAGAAATAATACTTCATTTCATTAATGTAAAATACTCAAGTATGCTTACAAACAGAAATGGAAATAAACTAGCTCGGGCAATGGTAGCTTATATTTGAGGAGAGATGTGGTGAAAACATGCCTCTGAACTGTCTTACAATGAGGCTCGAAAGCCTATTTATTCTTGAGAAACAATGGAAAACCCTAAACATCCAAAAACCTAACCCTATGAGATGAAGCGCCAAACTATGGGCCCCGTTTTGGGTAAATTGGTACATCAACTTCCCGGGGCCATAACTTTGGCATACGATTTCCGTTTGACACGCATAATACCTCGTTAGAAAGATATATATGAGGACTACAACTTTGGGAAGAGAAAGATCGGTCGATGGATCCATGTTGCTCCCAGTTTTCTAAAAAAACGTCATTTAGAGCCTCAAAACGGCTCCAGAAGTTCAAGACTCGAAAAAACTGCTAAAAATAGTAAATTATGCTACAATTAAGGAAACTGAAAAATGAAAGAGACAGTTTTGGGGGTCCAAGTGGGATAGGTGGGTGGACACTATTGGCTTGTTGGGGCCTAACACAGGTTCAGAGTTAATTAGCCAAACAAATCCCTGTACTACTGGCGCTTTCGGCAACAGTCCATGGAGCATGAACTGAGTTCTCACCCGAAGTAGTATGGGGGGATGTTGGAACCAGGTTTCCGTGCCCTTCAGATGTTTGAGGGGTTGATTTGGTCTAACTTCTAGTCCCTATGCGTAGGTCGCTTCGCGCACTTCCCTAGCCTTCGCGCCCTGATAGATTCGCTTTCGCGCAACCCTAACCAAGGGTTGTGGGGCTTTTGTGCTACTGGAACAACGTTTTGCACTATTTCCCTAAGTCCCACCTCAGATCTTACCTATCTTCACGTAAATGGATGCCTTATGTTATATTTATTTATACAACACATTCATATGAGTTCGCGTAGCAAATAAACATTACACTTGCAATTCAAACCCAATAAGACATAAAATAGGAAAAGATACACAAAAATATGGTAAAACTTCTCTTTATTGACGTTTCTAATGGTTACAGACTCAACCTACCCTGGGCACTCAGCTGTAGGGGTCCGTGCACTCAGCTACAGACTACTAGGCCTCTGCGCACTTAACTACAGAGCCTTCTCCTACTCTACGACCCAAAGACACACTTTACACTTTGACTCAAGCTCTTAGACTCATCATGCTTCTATTCTATCTATTGATTCACTTTTTTCTACACTTAGAGCCTCGCTCTATTTATACAATCTCGTGGTCTGCGAACCATGGGTGGATCTTTCAAGCCAACATTACATTACAAAACAACGGCAGACAAGCCTGTGATTCTATTATGACTTCACGCTCCGCTCCCACAAATCGTGGAGTCTTTACAATGGACTTGGTCAAAACTTGGGCTTTAAGCCCCAAAACATGCCTTGGGGGGATTCCATGCCCAACAGGCCCCTAACACAAACGTTGTGACTCACCCTCGAGTCACTTTGTCGGTGCGGAGATCTTTGCGCGAAGTCCCTCTAACTCTGCTCGAATCGCTGCAAGGTCGGGAATGCACTAAGCGGCTGCTGCTAAATCTCCTGTACTCGTTGTTCCGAGATGGCATTGTCGAAACTACTTCCCTGAACCTGTTCCTGCGTCCCCTACATTTGTGTGAGATTTCCTTCTATTATTGCTATGATGGTGAAGGCCTCATTGATCCAAGGCTGAACACGTGCTTTTAAGACTGCTTCTTTGTGCCATGCTGCGTCCACCTGTTCTTTCAGTGCTTTGGCTTGTTGCATCTGCACGAGCCTCTAAGTGAGGGCCACCATCTACTAGACCCTTTGACGTTGTCGTACTGCTGCTGGATTTCACACGCCTCTGTTTCTAATTGCTGGATGTTGGGGTCCTCTTGCAGATTTGTGAGGACCTTAAATGACTCCTCCAACATTCTGGTGCAGTCCCTTACTGCACTGCCGATCTCTTCCAGCCTTGATGTAATAGCACTGGCACAATGTTCTCTTACTTCCAGAGGGGTGGAGGATTGTGCCTTCAATCGCATGTCTTCTATCTAAAGGTTCAGCTCTAGCTGAACCTTAGTAATTTCTTCTTGCGCCTCATGCACCGCTACTACTAGCTTGTGGATGCACGCCTCTACTGGTGTGTCGACTGGGATAGCCAACTCAGGGATGCTTTGACAGGCTTCTTCCAGTACCTGTACCAGCTTCCAATTCTACGGCACCACTTCATCGTGTTATAAGCTCAACTACTCCATGTTGATCTTTTTCTCACTTAGTACTTGCAGCATGCAGCTCTCCCTAGCCCACAGTTCTGCAGTAATCCCATCTTGCAGAATGTATATCGTCTCCCGTGGGAGGGTAGCCATGTTGATCCCGATACCCTTCAGTGTGCTAATCGTAGGACTATTGACCTCATTTGTTGTCACCAGTGCCCCTTCCAGCAACGCTATTGTATTTTTCGTTTGAGTGCATAGCATCTGCTCTACTATAGTTATCCCTACTGCGAGGCTGGTCGAAAGGGTACCAGCCTAAGGAGTGCGCATTTGTAATTCCTACAACTATGCTCTAAGGGTCCCCAACACAATCTGGTTCTCTTGCGCAAAATTCTGGAGGGCCTCAGAGGTGACATCGCACATCGTCTCATTGATGTCGTGCAGATCACCCTTAGTAAGGGTGATTCGGTCAATAGACAGCTTTGATCCCTTGACCTTCTTACGCGGCCTCGTCTACTCGCTCGGGCACTGGTGCTTCAGTTGTGTTGATGCGGTTTGTGGGTTCACACCACCCTCCTCTTCCTCTGTTTCCTGCCCATGCGAAGGTGACTTTTGGCCCTTGTGCGCCTTCTCAGCTGCCTCCTGCGCTGCTGCTGCTACCACGACCTTTTTCTGTTCTGCTGTTGTCCGTGTAGCGTCCCGTGCCTCCTACACTATTACTACCATTTTTTCCTGCCTTTTCTCCATTGCCAACTGCGCCATGCGCAATTTGGCCTCCTCTTTCCTCTTTTGGGCCATAGACTTCTCTATTTCTGTAATGTCTGGGGCACGCCACTCCGGTGGCCATGTCTCCAGTACATTGAAAATTACATCGTATGTGGTTACAAAGGGTAGCTCACTCCATTTCTTAGCCAGGTCCTTGCGCGCTCTGATGTAAATGTTGTGGAGGTCCGCTTTAAACTCTGCAAAACTTTGTAGGCTATTGTAGATAGTGGGTGATAACTATGGCTTGCGGTTAATCCCCATTCTGATGTTGATTTCCATGAACACCCAGAATATCTTACTGTCGTGGATCCTGTTCGCGTCCTTTGTCTCCTAGAGCGAAGCGTACTTCGCGACCTCTGGTAGATCTCTATCAATTGTGGGGAACTGACTATCCTCCGGCAATTCCCCTACTACGAGCACTATGGACAGCAAAAGTCATCCATAGTGGAATGTTTTGCCTTGTTCCTGAGCCTCGTGGCAATTTTCCAGGAACTCCTTGATCCAAAATGGATTTTGGATAGACTTCTAAGTCTAAGTGTTCCTCACAAAGGAAAATGGATGTCCAAGGATGTTCTTGGGAATAGCCCCATTGTAGAGATCTTTTCCTTCTAAATCTATTGTAACTTGAATGGGCTAAAATGGACTTCGGAGGCAGAAATTATCGCAGAAAGAAGTTTCCCTTTGTTCTTTGGAAAAAGAGGCAAAATCTTCAAAAATGGAAAAAAAACCCTTATAAAGGGAAATTGCATCAGAGATGGGTCGAGAGGAGGACTTAACGTGGAGGTGGAAGGAACCTCTGACTGTGACCTCCGACTTATCGCATCGGAGGTAAGCCTTCGCCTGATGATGGGACCTCAGGCCAATGCGACATTGTGACTGTGATGATCAGCGGATCGATGTCGGTGATGTCACGAGGTAATGGAAGGACCCCCCGTGTTCGAAATAATACTAAGAGGGGGGGGGGGTTAATCAGTATTATCAAGTCAAATATTTCCTTTTTCAATTCCAGATGATATACGCTACTTCAGTTATTAAAAACCGCGTATATATTCAACTACAGATAAAGAAACCCGCGTATACAAAGCAGACTTATAATTTGATTTATCTTTCAGATGTCAGTTATTAATTTGTGTATCAGAAGCAAATCAATAGTATTAGAAACAGTGAAACAGAGCAGAAGACAGTCACACACAAGAACACAAGATATGAGGAAACCCAATGTGGGTGAAAACCCCCTGCTGCAATTCGTCTCTATCTTCTTTTTAATTAGAAACTTCTCTTTACAATGTTTTGTACTGGTGCAGTCTTTACCAATATGCAGGCTGCAACCTGCAGAGAGCTACAACTCTCTCTCGTTCTCCAGCTTTCCTGGAAGGGAGCTCCAACCCCCTAAGTTCTTGTACTAGCTTGAGATACTAGTATGCAGGCTCCTACCTGTAAAAGGCTGCAACCTTCTCTTTGCTTTCAGGGACCTCGTTTCATTAATTTTCAGATCGGATCCACAAGTAACATCAATCAAACATCAAGAATTTCTACATAACCCAAACTCCTTTTCACCAATCAAAAGCTGAAACAAATAAGCACTTCTCTGACCACTGTACCCAGAACACAGTAACTGTAATCAAACACCAATTCTGAACCCAGAACACTGCAACAATAAAACAGAAGCAGCTAGAACATAAATCAAGATATATACGCTACTTCACTGTTCAGCAACCTACGAGTATACGCTTCTGTACCACAACCAACCTGCGTATATGCTTCTTTCATTCACAGAAAAAGCGTGTATACGCACCTGCAATTCACTGAACCTACGTACAGATCTATAAAGGATAATTTATTCTTTTAAGCATTCAGACATTAGTTAGCCCAGATTTATAGATCAAGAGTGCGCCACATATAACAGATCAAAATCATACAAAGATACCAATGTTCAAGCCTTGAGATTTTGATCCATCAATAGTCCTTATCCTTCTTGCGCTCAGGTTCCTCCTTCATTCAGATCTAGATCTGCACCATAACCCAATCACCAGTATTCCAGATCTATCACAATATAAGATATTCAATAATTCAGATTATTCCTTGCCACATGATCTCCTTCCTCTTTTATAGTTATAGGCCTTCCACAATACCATGGTCCAAAACCATAATAAACAATACCAAGGGCCCAAAACCTGGGGTCAACTCTTCTGACGAGATACCATGGTCCACAACCATAGGTTCAAATTCCAAGGACTAACAACCACGGACCAGAAATAAGTTTCCCACTATGTACGCGCTTTTATGTGCATAAAAGTGCGTGTATACGCATATGCAACTTCTGAATGTATAACCCACATGTATATGCGTCTTCGGTAAGGTGGACCTGCGTATACAAGATTTCCTTCATTCTGAGCGCCTGAACTGAGATCTGTCACCAAAGTGAGTTTCCATCAAGGACAACACCTGTACCATAGCGCCACACCTGTGCCAAAATGCCAACAATATCCCCCTTTGGACTTGATGGCAACCCCAAGATCCTCAAGGTCATTCTCCCCCTTTGTCATCAAGGGCAAAGGGCTGTGCTCCCCCTGAGTACATGCTGATATCTCTGCTCCCTCTGAGTACATGCTGATATCTCTGCTCTGCTGTGCTGAACATGCTCCCCCTGACTGTAGGCAAGATATGCAAAAAGATGTTCTTCAAGAAGAAACATGACTTATACATCATAAAAGACCTTCCTATCACCAAAAGACTCAATACATACAACCATCACCCAACCAAGTGGGGATCATCCACCCAACCAAGTGGGGATACATCAGAAATTTACATATGACAACCAATTGCATCAATCACCCCAGGCATAGTAGGGAAACCAAAATAGGCCGTTACATGACCTTGATAAAAAAAGATATACATGACAAAGAGACGAAATATCAAGACTATGTAAATCACCAATAACTACTATCAGCAGCATCTGACAATCACTGTATATATTAGCAATCATGTTTTCCTTCTAGTCTTCTTTCTGCAGCTGATCCACCTGAACCAAAAACAGCTTGAGTACTAGAACCAAGAGCTTCTAAGGTAATGCCAAAAATGCATTATTAGAAGATTATCTACTCCCCCTGAACCTGTGCCTGATGGTCTCTGACAGACCCATATCAGACTCTCTTCAACCAGAGTCTGTCCTTGCTGATTTTCTTCAGAACTCCATATACGCGACTGCACCTGCATAAATCGGCGTATGTACGCGGATTCCCCTTATCCAACACGCGTACACCAACTTTTCTTTGAAAACAGACAAGCTTCAACAGCAGGATGAAGCATCAACTACTCCCAGCTTCTGTCTGAGATACTCTAAAGTTTCCCTAGGCAGTGGTTTGGTGAGTATATCAGCAATTTGTTCCTTAGAAGGAACATACTCCAACTTGACTTTTTGCTCAAGCACTTGTTCTTGAAGAAAGTGATATTTGATAGGTATGTGCTTGGTCTTTGAATGCATGACAGGATTCTTTGAAATGCTTATTGCACTTGTATTATCACATAAGATAGAGACAGGTGGAGTGCAAGTGATTTGAAAATCCTGCAAGTTTTGCATCATCCAAAGGAGTTGTGTGCAACAAGATGCAGCAGCCACATATTCCGCTTCAGCTGTAGATAAAGCAATCGAACTCTGTTTCTTGCTGAACCAAGATACTAATCTGGAACCCATAAAGAATGCACCACCACTTGTGCTCTTCCTGTCATCCACGCTTCCAGCCCAATCTGCATCTGTGTAAGCATGAAGAGTGAGATCTGTATCTCTAGGATACCATAAGCCATAGTTTTGAGTTCCTTGAAGATACTTGAAAATTCTCTTCACTGCTTGAAGATGAGTTTCCTTTGGATTTGCCTGAAATCTTCCAACTATTCCCACTGCATGCATGATGTCTGGTCGGGTACCTGTCAAATAAAGTAGACTTCCAATCATAGATCTATAGGTTGGTTGATGCACTGCTGCTGATTCATCATTTGCACTGAGGCTGCATCCTATAACCATGGGGGTACATACTGGTTTCGAATCTTCCATGCCATACTTCTTCAGAATCTGCTTGAGGTACTTGGCTTGAGACAAGAAGATACCGCCTTCATTTTGTTGGATTTGCAATCCAAGAAAGTATGTCAGTTCTCCAAGCAAGGACATTTCGAATTCTTTCTGCATCACCAAGGCAAAGCTTTGACTCATAGCTTCTTCATTGCTTCCAAAGATAATATCATCTACATACACAACAAGTATTAGCAATTTGTTATTTTCAATTTTTATATAGAGATTGCTATCTGCTGATCCTTTTGATAAACCTTGTTGATGAAGGTATTTGTCCAACTGATAGTACCAAGCCCTTGGAGCTTGTTTAAGCCCATAGAGAGCCTTTTTAAGTCTGCATACAAGATTTGGATCATTTCCAAGGATAAAGCCATCTGGTTGCTCAATGTACACTTCTTCTTCTAAGTCTCCATTCAAAAAGGCTGACTTCACGTCCATTTGAAATACTTTGAATTTTTGAAAGCTAGAGAGGGAAAGGAACATTATGATGGCCTCAAGTCTAGAAATAGGAGCAAAAGTTTCTTCAAAGTCTATTCCTTCCTATTGAGCATACCCTTTGCAAACAAGCCTGGCCTTGTTTCTAATAACTTCCCCATTTTCATTCAACTTGTCCTTGAAGATCCATTTTGTTCCTATGACATTCTTATCTTTTGGTCTAGGAACCAACTCCCAAGTGTTGTTCTTTTCGATCTGCTCAAGTTCTTCATCCATTGCCTTGACCCAGCATTCATCTTTGCACGCCTCTTTTACATTTTGTGGTTCAGTGGAGGAGAGCAATGCCAAATAGCTTGAGGCTTCTGCAATTGTTCTTCTAGTTTGTACACCTGCTTCTTTCTGCCCCAAAATCTGAGATTCTGGATGATTCTTCTGCACATACCTGGATGGAGTCTTCTCTTCTATCCTTATCTGTTCCACTGGTGCCTCTTGACGTTCTTCTTCATCATTAGTTTGATTTGGAGGGTAGTCTTCATCTTCTTCTATATTTTCATAATTTACTTGCCTAGGAATGTTTCCTTTTTCATCAACCACAACATCAATGCTGTCAACAATTCTTCCAAGTCTTTTATTGTAACATATATATGCTTTGCTGTGGGGAGAATAACCAAGAAGAATGCCTTCAACAGCTCTAGGTTCAAACTTGCCAAGATGTTCATCATTATTCTTAATGTAGCATTTGCTTCCAAAAATTTTGAAATGTTTTACCAAGGGAGTCTCACCATACCAAAGCTCATGAGGAGTTTGAGTGCTATTTACCCGGACATTTGTTTTGTTGAGAATAACCACCGCAGCATAAACCGCTTCACCCCAAAAGGTTGCGGGAGTTCTAGACTCATTAAGCATAGCACGAGCCATTTGTTGAACCGTTCTGTTCATTCTTTCCACTACTCCATTTTGTTGAGGAGTCCTAACTGTAGAGAATTCCCTTCTTATTCCATGTTCTTCACAGAAATAGAAAAACTCATTTGAGGTAAACTCCCCACCTCTATCAGACCTGAGGCATTTAATTTTGCAATCTGATTCATTTTCAACCAATGCTTTGAAAGATTTGAATTTTTCGAACGCTTCATCTTTGTGCTTCATCAGTCCTATCCAAACCATCTTGGAAAAGTCATCAATGAATAATATAAAGTATTCTTCTCCTCGAGGTGACCTTTTCCTAGATGGACCACATACATCTGTATGAACTAACTCAAGAGGCCTGCTAGCTGATCCTTCTTTCTCAGGAAAGTTAGTTATGGTTTGCTTACCAAACTGACATGATTTGCATATGGTGTTGTCTGGAATTTTGATATCTGGAAGACCACGAACTGCCTGGTATTTGCATGCTTTCCTTATTTGTGAAAAGCTTAGATGCCCCAACCTCCGGTGCCATAACCAGTGTTCATCATCCTTGCTCAAATAGCATTGTTGTTGTCCTTCTTCAAATATGTATAGATTATTTGGAGTTCTTCTACCTTTGATCACTGTTTCACCTGTATCAAGATCACGAACACGACATCCATTTGATCTAAATATTACCTCGGTTCCTTGATCGCACATCTGACTGACACTCAGAAGATTATGCTTCAATCCATCAACATACAAAACATTTCCAACTTTGACCTTTTCTTTCAACTGAGCAGTACCTTTTCCTTTTATGGCTGCAGGGGAATCGTTTCCAAAAGAAACCTTCTTCCCTTTTTCTAATGCAGTATATGATTCAAGTTTTTCTTTATCCCCTGTCATATGCTTCGAACATCCGTTGTCGATATACCATATATTTTCCTGTCCTTCTGCATAAAAAGCTATCCCACATCTTTCTAGGTTGTGGTTCCTTCATTCTCCATGTTCTGGCACTTGTGGTTTGTTCCTTCTGAGTTGTCTTCCAAAACCTGCTCCTGCATTCAGAATCTTCATGACCAAAGTTATTACAAATAGAACATTCAACTTCATTTTCAAGGGCCGAAAAGTTGTTATAGGTCCTTTTCGTGATCCCAGCCATATTCCTTTGTTTTTGAGCTTCTCTAGTCATGATTGTCTTATAGGCAACACATTGAGCTGCTTTGTGACCAAAATTATGGCAAGAGAAACATTGGCCATTGAAGAAACTCCTGCGATTATCAAATCTATCATCCAACCGATTGTAGTTTCTACTGACATCCATTCTTGAGGCAAATTGAGAAGATTTTACCTGTGGCTGATTGTAGCTTATATTTGTCCTTAAGGTAGCTTGCCCTCGATTTTCTTGATAGTCTTTGTTTGTTCTTGAGGTAAACTGTCCCTGATTTACCTGATGATTTCTATTAGGCCTTTGCTCGCTCCTCCTTGTTGTATCAAGATAACTTTTGGATGTGGATGCTTGAGATGTTTCTCCATTATATCCCAGACCTGTCTTGATTAGTGGAGAACGCTGCACATTGATAATCTCATCCAGAGTTTCAGATCCTTTAACAAATTTAAGATTAATAGCTTTTGTTTTCTCAATCTCCTTTCTAAGACAAACAATTTCACATTCCAATTTTTCAAGATGTTTTTCCCTTTCAGCCAGTTGACATTGTAGAGAATCAATAATTGCACTTTTCTCTTCTAAGCAAATTTTGAGATTAGTCATCTCTTCACAAAAACCTTCTACATCTATAGCATCCATGTAGTCATCATCTTCAAAAGCCATTAAAAGTTTATATTCATTACCTCGTTCATCTTCGTCACTATTTGAAAGACCATCACTATCTTCATGAGTGTAATAGCTTTTCTTATTTGCATTTTGTTTCTTGTTCCATCTAACAGGTTCCTTTCCCTTGTCAATCTTATCCTTATGAGGACATTTGGCAGCATAGTGACCTACTCTTCCACAAGCAAAGCACTTGAAAGGTAACTTACCTCGGAATTGTCCAACACCCCTTTGAAGATTTTTGACAAAATTTGATTCTTCTTCTTCTTCTGATATGTGTCCTGACTCATAGTAGTCTCCTTTGCCGGAAGCCTTGAAGGCAGCTTCTCTCCTGTCTGAAGGTCCTCCTTTCCTCATTTCATAAGCAGTTAGAATTCCATGCAACTGTGACATTTTAAGGTTTTGAAGATTCTCCTTTTCTTCTATTGCAGAAACTTTAGACTCAAACCTAGGGGACAAAGATCTTAGAACTTTTTCAACTACAACAGCCTCTTTTACTTCTTCACCCAGATTTTTCATACAATTAACAATCTCATCTACACGAAGAAAATAGTTAGCCACACTTTCATCATTATACATTCTGAGATTTTCGTACTAAATTCTGAGGGTTTGAAGTTTTTCTCTTTTTACCTGATCATCTCCTTCATAGCTCAGAACAATCTTGTCCCATATTTCTTTTGCGGATTTATACTGCATAACTTTGACAAATTCTGATTGCGATAGACATCCCAATAGAGTATTGACCGCCTTTGCATTTGTTTCATATTTCTTCTTCTCAGCCGGATCTGTAGGAGTTGCTGCTGGAAAAGTATATCCTATATCTATGATATCCTAGACTTTTGTACCCAAAGATTGAAGATAGGCAGTAACTCTTACCTTCCAATATACGAAATTTGTCCCATCAAAAACTGGTGGCCTGATTGATGCTTCCCTCTCGTAGTTACTCATGATGAAAGATCTTCCTTCAAGCGATCAAGCTTCTTCAGAAGGACCTGCTCTGATACCAATTGTTGGAAATAATACTGAGAGGGGGGGGTGAATCAGTATTATCAAGTCAAATATTTCCTTTTTCAATTCCAAATGATATACACTACTTCAGTTATTAAAAACCGCGTATATACGCAACTACAGATAAAGAAACCCGCGTATACAAAGCAGACTTATAATTTGATTTATCTTTCAGATGTCAGTTATTAATCTGTGTATCAAAAGCAAATCAACAGTACCAGAAACAGTGAAACAGAGCAGAAGACAGTCACACACAAGAACACAAGATATAAGGAGGAAACCCAATGTGGGTGAAAACCCCCTGCTGCAATTCGTCTCTATCTTCTTTTTAATTAGAAACTTCTCTTTACAATGTTTTGTACTGGTGCAGTCTTTACCAATACGCAGGCTGCAACCTGCAGAGAGCTACAACTCTCTCTCGTTCTCCAGCTTTCCTCGAAGGGAGCTCCAACCCCTTAAGTTCTTGTACTAGCTTGAGATACTAGTACGCAGGCTCCTACCTGTAAAAGGCTGCAACCTTCTCTTTGCTTTCAGGGACCTCGTTTCATTAATTTTCAGACTGGATCCACAAGTAACATCAATCAAACATCAAGAATTTTTGCATAACCCAAACTCCTTTTCACCAATCAAAAGCTGAAACAAATAAGCACTTCTCTGACCACTGTATCCAGAACACAGTAACTGTAATCAAACACCAATTCTGAACCCAGAACACTGCAGCAATAAAACAGAAGCAGCTAGAACATAAATCAAGATATATATGCTACTTCACTGTTCAGCAACTTGCGAGTATACGCTTCTGTACCACAACCAACCTGCGTATACGCTTCTTTCATTCACAGAAAAAGCGTGTATATGCACCTGCAATTCACTGAACCTGCGTACAGATCTATAAAGGATAATTTATTCTTTTAAGCATTCAAACATTAGTTAGCCCAGATTTATAGATCAAGAGTGCGCCACATATAACAGATCAAAATCATACAGAGATACCAATGTTCAAGCCTTGAGATTTTGATCCATCAATAGTCCTTTTCCTTCTTGCGCTCAGGTTCCTCCTTCATTCAGATCTAGATTTGCACCATAACCCAATCACCAGTATTCTAGATCTATCACAATATCAGATATTCAATAATTCAGATTATTCCTTGCCACATGATCTCCTTCCTCTTTTATAGTTATAGGCCTTCCACAATACCATGGTCCAAAACCATAATAAACAATACCAAGGGCCCAAAACTTGGGGTCAACTCTTCTGACGAGATACCATGGTCCACAACCATAGGTTCAAATTCCAAGGACTAACAACCACGGACCAAAAATAAGTTTCCCACTATGTACGCGCTTTTATGTGCATAAAAGTACGTGTATACGCATACGCAACTTCTGAACGTATAACCCGTGTGTATACGCGTCTTTGGCAAGGTGGACCTGCGTATACAAGATTTCCTTCATTCTGAGCGCCTGAACTGAGATCTGTCACCAAAGTGAGTTGCCATCAAGGACAACACCTGTACCATAGCGCCACACCTGTGCCAAAATGCCAACACCCCGGGCTATGCGACATGCGATTGTGATACATCACATCGCATGATCATCGCAGCGATATAAAGGAGCGATAACATGCGACTTGCGATTGCCGAACCCGACGTATTTTATAAGTGCAGTGTATAAATTTTGAGTTCCGATAAAAGGGTATTTGTTAGGTTTTCTATGTATTAGCATATTTAGATAGAGAAGCCAAAATACAAAGGAAAATTCCCTGAAGTGATAAAGCTGAACCCGAAAGGAATTTTAGAAGTGGCCCTATATTATTTGAGTTCCGTAAGCGGGATTTCGGGTGGGCCTTAGGTGGTAAGTGGTATTGGGCTGGCTCCGCCCAATCCCATACAATGGCCGACGCGTGGCTGGTGCAGGAGAGAGAGAAACCACCTTTTTGGGTAGGTAACCTCCATACTCCTAAGCCACCCGGAAATGAATACCAATTATTAGATCAGAGATCACACAAATCAACAGTGGGGCTTGTGATAGTGACCGAAGGCAGACCCGATATGATTATAGGGTGGATAAGATAATATTTGAAGTCCGATATAAATAATTTTGACGGGTTTTTCAGTACTTTCCTGTGTATCCGGGGTTTTACCCAATCCACCTATGCAATGCGATATGCTGCCTAATGGTGGAACCGATAGGGTTTTTAGCGACGATTTGATGGAATTTCACGTCCGGAATTCATGCCTGATAGTGTATTTTCCATTAACTCTCTATGTATTGGATTTTTCTCCATTTTTGGGTTTTTGTCTGGAAAATATCCCCGATCACTTTGTAACAACTCCTGCTCATCATGCCACGCAACAAGCGGGCATTTTTGGCCGACAATGATGCGTTTGAAGCCACAGAGCCACAGAGCTAGATGGCCAGTCGAACTGACAAGGAGCAGAGAATGTGTAGAGCCACAGAGGGATGATTATACATAGAGAAAATAGTTGGGGAAGCCGAAGAGAAAAAAAAATGCCTCAAAGAGAGCCAGAGAGCCAATTGATGAGGGAGAGAGCAAGGCTAACGAGAGCTAATGCACATGGCAGCTGAGGGAGTCACTTGGAGGTCAAGCGGATTATCGAGGCACGCAGAGGCTGAGAGAGAGAGCTCAGAGAAGCCAGAGCCGAAGAGCCAGAGCCAGAGCCAGAACCGAGAGCCAAGAGCCAGAGCCGAAGATCTAGAGCCAGAGCCAGAGCTGAGAGCCAAGAGCCAGAGCCAAGAGCTAGAGCCAGAGCCAAAGCTAGAGCCAGAGCCAAGAGCCAAAGGGCCGATAGCTTCAAGAGCCAGGGATAATATGGTGTTCTAAGCCCACTGAGTTCTGTGTAAACTAATGGAGTTGAGCTTGGAGCTTGTAAAAGAACTATTGCCATAATCCCAGAGAACCTAGTTGAGTTGACTAGAGCTCAAGGAGATGTAGCCCAAGAGTTTTGGGTGAACTCCATATTAAAATTGTTGTCTTATGTGTGATGTTCATTTTCTCCATTGTTCCATTGTTATATGTTTTATATCAGTTTAAGCAAATCAATTTACAACACAAAGACAGTTTTAAAACAAACATAAGCATACACCTTATTGTCAAGCACATTATTAATTCCACATTGGTTAATCATAGTTTTCTTGGGAATATATAAGCTTTGGAAGTGGGAGAGGTTCTTGTAAGATCACAAGAAGCCTTTAGAGCCCCATTTTCAGATCAGGTGGTATCAGAGCCTAAGATTGGTTAACCCCACCTTCAAAGAAGATGATATCAAAGATGGTTATACCACAACAAGTGGTATCAGCTCAGAATGCTTTATTGACAGAGCAAAGATTGCTTGTCTGAAAGGTGTTTGGGCAGTCCAAGATTGATTGTTTGATTGATTGTATGCTTGTGTGCATACTGAATATTGTTTGAGTTTTTAGACGTGAAGGGAAAGCTATTGATAGCTCAGTCTAGGAAGGAAAAGAAGGAATAAGGGCTGAAGGCATTCTTCTATCACAAAGGACCTCAAAGCAATCCTTGAAGCACAAGAGGTTTGTTGCAAAAGGTTTCTTAAATAAGCTCTTTATTAATCTTGTTTGAAGTTTTTTGTTCATTGGCATAATGACAACTTCTACAAGTGAGTCCTCAAATTCTTCTTTCTTCACAAGCATCTTTAATGAAGACATGAAGCAAGACTTGTTCATCATGATGGACAAGGTGAGAGAAATGTATGAGTATGGAAGGAAGAGAAGCATACTTAGAGAGCAGTTGAATTCCATGAAGGAAGAGAAGTAGTTGCTTTCTAACAAATTGCAGGAAATGGAGAGGCAACTTCATATTGCAAATATGAACCTAAAAAGGATGCATGAGTTGGAGTCATAGCTCTTTGTTTCCAAAGAAACCTTGGTCAAGTATCAGCTTGAAGAAGAGGTAAACCATTCCCGTTTTTCTTCAAATTCTTCTAAGAATACTTATATTGGTTCTTTTGAAAAACATACTAGATGCATAGGTTCAAAGCTAATGTCCAAGATGGGCTATGAAGGAAAAGGCTTGAGTAAACATGCACAAGGTATTGTTGAGCCAATAATGGTTGAGGAAAGGCCTAAGTATTTGGTTCTTGGCTATGGACAATCTTATGTAGAGAGTTCCAAAGATACCATGAAGGCCATTGAAACGGTTCCAAGAAGGAGTTTCATTTTAGGTCCTCTACCTCAAGAGTGTGAAGATTGTATTCAGGAGGAATGGAATAGCTTGAAACATCATTTGTAGGATGTAGGTGTTCAGAAGCACACACTTGAACCAGAGAGTTGTGGAAACTCTGGCAACCTTGAAGAGATTGATGGTGTTGTAAAGGGAGCCACTTCTTCATTTGCTTCACCTCCTCATGAAGGCAATAAAGGTGAAAGAGAAAGGTATAAATTTGGTTCTAGTCATCTTCCTTTTGATTTTGCAAAGCATGATAAATTTCCACATAGATATGGGAAAAGAATTGCATGTTCCTTTTGTGGTTTGGATAACCATAATGTTTCTAGATGTTGGAAGAGAATGGCCACATACAGGAAAATTTTGAAGGAAAGGAAGCAAGAAGCCAAAGGTCCATTGGACAAGGAAAATCATGTTGTCAAGAGGATGCACATATAGTGCACTTACTGCCATAAGCAAGGGCATCTTGTTGAAAAGTGTTGGACTCTGAATCCAACAATGCTTCCACAAAAGCTGAAGAAAGTGGAAAGAGAAGATGGCAGAAATGGAAAGGAAGATTCCATGATTGATGTGTTTCAGGATGATTCACATGTTGATGCTAATGTGCAGACAAAGGTAGTACCTTTGAAAGGGATTGGTGAGAAATGGCTAGAATTCTTATCCAATTAAGATTGCATGTCTATTGATGCATCTATTTGCATTTCTTTGTTAATGGAATGCAAGTTGTAGGATTTTACCAAGAAGGTGAATGGAGAAGTTGAGCAGGAGACTCACTTTGTTGCTGCAACATTATATTTCAGCTTCGAAAGTACAGTGTGCTTAAGCGAAAGTTGAAGGATGAAATGCATGCATAAGCTTGATGTGCATGAACATAGGTATGTTGATGCTTTCCTTGTATTTTAACATGTATGTGTAATTAACTTGAAGGGTTGATTGCTTTTTTGTAAACATGCATGCAATGTTAACTTGGGAGAAGTTAACTTGGTCTCTAAGATGGAGATAATGATGAAGTGTTTCATATTTTGAAAAAGAGTCCTAATGGTCTTTTTCTACATGCTTGACTTGAAGGGTCATTTGTTTAAAGGCGTGTTTTGTGGGCTTGTTATCTAGTCCATCATTTGTATGCAGATGTAAGACATGGAGGTGTTCATAAGATGTGAAATCTGTTTCTTTTGTTGAAGCAGGAGTTTAGGCCATCCAATTGTTGTTTGTGTTTCTGTTGTTGTTAACAGTTGTTGTTGACAGCTTTTCAAACAGGTACAAATGAGAGTTTTGTGGAACAGATGTACTACACATTTGTTTAAGCCACCTTGGATCAATGATCAAGGTAAAGAAGTCAAGCTACCTTCTATGACCATTTCAGCAGGAGTTCTGCAGGAAGGCAAGGAGGAAGGCAGTTTTTCCCAGGAGGACTAGCACATCCAAGAAGGAGAATGGTCAAAGGCTTTGGTTCAGAGGCACTATGCAAGGCAAGTGTATGAAGGTTGAAAGAAGAGGGTGTTGTTACTCTCATTTACTGTTCAGATCAGTATATCAGTCTTTTGGAGACCAAAAGTTCTTTAGTGGGAAGGCGTGATCCAAAATGGATTTTGGATAGACTTCTAAGTCTAAGTGTTCCTCACAGAGGAAAATGGAAGTCCAAGGATGTTCCTAGAAATAGCCCCATTGCAGAGATCTTTTCCTTCTGAATCTACTGCAACTTGAATGGGCTAAAATGGACTTCGGAGGCAGAAGTTATCGTAGAAAGAAGTTGCCCTTTGTTCTTTGGAAAAAGAGGCAAAATCTTCAAAAATGGCAAAAAAACCCTTATAAAGGGAAATTGCATCGGAGATGGGTCAAGAGGAGGACTTAATGCGGAGGTAGAAGGAACCTCTAACTACGACCTCTGACTTATCGCATCGGAGGTAAGCCTTCGCCCGATGATGGGACCTTGGGCCAATGCGACATGCGACTGCGATGATCGGCGGATTGGCATCGGCGATGCCACAAGGTAAGGGAAGGACCCCCAGGGTTGTGCGACATGCGATTGCGATATATCACATCGCATCATCGCATCGCAGCGATATAAAGGAGCGATAACATGCGACTTGCGATTGCTGAACCCAACAGATTTTATAAGTGCAGTTTATAAATTTTGAGTTCCGATAAAAGGATATTTGTCGGGTCTTCTGTGTATTAGCGGATTTTGATAGAAAAGTCGAAATAAAAAGGAAAATGTCTCGACGCGATAAAGCCAGAACCAAAAGGAATTTTAGAAGCAGCCTTATATTATTTGAGTTCCGTAAGCGGGATTTCGGGCGGGCCTTAGGCAGTAAGTGGTATTGGGTTGCCTCCGCCTGATCCCATACAATGGCCAACACATGGCTAGTAGAGGAGAGAGAGAAACCACATTTTCAGGTAGGTAACCCTCGTACTCCTAAGCCACCCGAAAATGAATACCAACCGTTGGATCTGAGATCACACAGATCAACAGTGGGGCTTGTGATAATGACCGAAGGCAGACTTGATATGATTATAGGGCGAATGTGATAATATTTGAAGTCCGATAGAAAGCATTTTGACAGGTTTTTTAGTGTTTTCCTGTGTATTCGGGGTTTTTCCCAATCCACCTATGCGATGAGATATGTTGCCTAATGGCGGACCTGATAAGGTTTTTAGGGACGATTTGATGGAATTTCACGTCTGGAATTCATGCCCGATAGTGTATTTTCCAGTAACTCCCTGTATATTGGATTTTTCTCCATTTTCGGGTTTTTTCCTGGAAAATGGCCTCGATCCCTTTGTAATAGCTCTTGCTCATCATGCCACACGGCAAGCGGGCATTTTTGGCTGACAATGATGTGTTTGAAGCCACAAAGCCACAGAGCTAGATGGCTAGTCAAACTAACAAGGAGCAGAGAATGCGCAAAGCCACAAAGGGATGATTATACGCAGAGAAAATGGTTAGGGAAGCCAGAGAGAAAAAAAAATGCCTCAAAGAGAGTTAGAGAGTCAATTGACAAGGGAGAGAGCAAGGCTAACGAGAGCTAATGCGCAGAGCAGCTAAGGGAGTCGCTTGGAGGTCAAGTGGATTACGGAGGTAGGTAGAGGCCGAGAGAGAGAGAGATCAGAGAAGCCAGAGCTGAAGAGACAGAGCCAGAGCTAGAGCCGAGAACCAAGAGCTAGAGTCGAGAGCCAAGAGCCAGAGGCGCAAGCCAGAGCCAGAGCCAGAGCTGAGAACCAGAGGGCTAAGAGCTTCAAGAGCCAGCGATAAGATGGTGTTTTAAGCTCACTGAGTTCTGTGTAAACTAATGGATTTGAGCATGGAGCTTGTAAAAGAACTATTTCCATAATCCCAGAGAGCCTAGTTGAGTTGACTAGAGCTCAAGGAGACGTAGCCCAAGAGTTTTGGGTGAACTCCATATTAAACTTGTTGTCTTGTGTGTGATGTTCATTTTTTGCATTGTTCCACTATTATATGTTTTATATATTTTTAAACAAATCAATTTATAGCACATAGATAGTTTTAAAACAAACATAAACATACACCTTATGGTCAAGCACATTATTAATTCCACATTGGTTAATCATAGTTGTCTTGGGAATATATAAGCTTTGGAAGTGGGAGAGGTTCTTGTAAGATCACAAGAAGTCTTTAGAGCCCCATTTTCAAATCACTCCTTGTAGAGGAGCTTAGACTAGTTAAAATGGACCCCCTCCACACACTTCTCAACAAGTGTTACCACCGACACGGGTACCTCATCCGCGTGGCAGTTGCACATAATTTTACTTGCCAGTATTTGGGTCGCCACTTTTGTTGCTTTGTTGTTGATGTTGGATATGGTGTAGCCCCTTTTCTTCTTCTCCAGTTTATATTTCTTCTTCATGACCTCCGTGATGGCCAAGTCACTGCTCTTCCCCTCCAATATATCTGTGGGGTCCTCACCTTTGCATGGGAGATGGGTAATGCAATGAATTAAGTGGTCCGTGATGGGGATGGGCTCCTTCAGCCACAAACACCCACCATGCACCAGGGAGAGCAATTGCCTGATGATGAAAATTTTCATTGGGGCACGGTGGAAATGTGGCACATAGAGTAGGTTTAGTAACCCTGCCTTTTCCACTCCGCGTAACCACTTTCGCGACTCTAATTCGATAACCCCCACCGTGGTGTTATGCTTGGGCTTCATGAGATGTGTGATCTCTAGGTGAGGGAACTTCTCGTGGTCAACGAGATCCCAATCTTCAAATTCAGGCTAGGTACCCATCCTAGGTGTGTGCCTGTTGGGTTGTGTTATATTCTTTCCACATAGTTAACAGGGGGTTTGAGGGGCACCCATAACCCCACTTTATGGGGTCCGGGGCAGCGCCCCGGAAAATTTTGGTTTTGGACCCTATGTTAGGTTGGGCAGACCCACCTATGGTTTTGTGCATAATTTTCGCACATGTTTTTTGGACGCGATGGTTTTCGGTCCATGGTATTGGATGCTTCGGCATGTATAAATATGTATTATAACATTGAAAGGAACATAAAGAAAAATCAAGCTGGTAGTCCCAGTTTTGGGATCCAGGGGAAAATATCTGTGTATATGTGTTCTGCTCTCGCATTATTTATTTTCTGTGTTTTAGAATTTGTATGCAGGTAATTTCTGTATAGGGTTAAAACCTATAGTGCCTTCAAAAATGATGTCGTCCGGGAGGAGCCAGGTCTATAGAGAGCTCTTTCTCTCATCAAGATCCTTGGGCACTTTAGCCTTCCCCTTCTGTGGGGGGTTATAGGCGGGCAACTTTGTTGGAGGGTGCGCAAGCTTAGTTTCTTCATCCATGCTTTCATCCTCGTCTTTTTCTACAATAAGGTCCTCTAGGGCTTCCTCCTCGTCATCGGTTTCTACATTAATGAATTTCCCCTTCTCCTCCATCGTTAGCTTGGTGTGCAACGGGTGTTGCAGGGACACATGTACGGGAACCATCGACTGTTTTTCTTTCTTTGGCCTTGGTGTGCATAGTGATTTAGGGATTTCCATGACAATCTCGATGCCCTCAGGGGCATCCCCCACAGTCAGGGCATGCACGGCCTCTTCGGCGGTCATCTCTGCAATTTCCATAACTTCCTCAAATGCTACCATCGTGTTCGACCAGAAATCTATCACTTGCGTAATCAGGGGCTCACTCAATGCTCTGCACAGGTCAAATAAGGATCTGCTCAGAATACGTGGGGTATACAACAACTCAATTCGTAAATGACCAAGTGTTGTTTTTTGGGAAACCCTTTGTAATTTATAGCGCCTTTTGAATTTGAATTCAACCGCTCCACCCAAATCTGGTTCATTAATGCTCCCTTGGTAGCAGATTTTCCCAAATCTTGCCCATAAAGCACATCTTAAATGCCTGCCGCCTGCTCCATTTGGTCTCAAGTCGAGCATCACATCATGAATAGTGACTCCAATGGTCACTTTCTGGTCAACCTGTGCGGTAGCGCAGCCCCCCTTGCGCGGTAGCGGACCCTGTGACACCTTACTCCTGCGTGCAGCTCCAACATTGTGTAGCTCCAAGGCAGAGTAGTTTATAGTCTCACGCCTCCTTTCAACTGCCTAGAGCACTAAGACTATACCTCCCACAGCTAGTCAGGTGGTCGTGCCACATGTATAGGGTTTCATCCGGTCATCCATCACTTTCCCTAGAAGATACCCACCTTTTATTGTCACTGGCAGCATCGCTCACTTTATCATCTGCAGAGCACCACCATGGTTGATTCATGTAGTAATATGCGGTCCAAGCCAAGGCATCAGACTGATCAATTCGGGGTGATAGTCCCCAAATTTTTCAATTTGATTGTGTGCACCCTGTTTTATCACCCTGGACTTTTTATCAAGAAAATCTTCCTTTATCTCGTCCTCAAGCTTCTTGACTTTCGCTTCCACTAGAGCGCTTTTCTCCCTTAAGCGCACCCTTTCTTTCCCAAGTTCTTGGAGCCTAAAATTACCTTGTTGGATTTCTTCCTCAAGTCCCATGTATTCTGCTTTGTTCATCTGCGCTACCCCTTCATCCAAGGTTCTGTGAACCGTCGTATCTATCGGTGATGTCATGAGTGGGCTAGGCATTTTATGCTCTATGGGGATTACAGAGTTTGCTCCATACTCCAGCCTTGGAGGTGCCTACGCCATCAGTTTCTTGCACGCAGTCCTATAAGCCCATAGAACTGCTAGTACGCACAGGTCCCAGTCAGTATGTTCTGCATTGTGGACCTTGTTCAACGCTTTGCATACTTCGTTAAAGGCTTCTGCGTGGATAACCTTCTGCGCACTCGGTCTTTCCATACTCCATGGTTTCAATTGAAGGGGTTGTTCACACCCTTGCCTTGCCCACACCTGCTTACTGACTGTGTCTCCTAACGCGAAGGCTATGTTCATCCATAAAGGTTTCGTACCATATGCATGTATCCATCTACACAGGTGGGCACGCAGACCTTTTTTTCTAGCAATCTTGTAGGTTAATCACATCTGAGGCTTCCCAAACCGCATGCACATCATCCTCCTACATTCGCGCCAGTCCTCAAAGCTTCTTTCGTGCGTACCCCACCACCTCGTAGGCGTAGCGCACAGTACCTATTTCAAAGCTTTGCCATTGTTGTTCCAGTACTTCTCTTTTAAATATGTTCAGGAAGTCATCCACCTCACTTAGCCCATCATATGTATGCAGATCCCTTACCTACGTTGATACACAGTGCAACGATCTCGTCATCATGTTACAGTTCAGCGTGGTTACCTCGTGTAACCAGTTCTTCCATTGTTCTATCTCTTCGTCAAAATCCGATGTGTAGGACCTTTCACACTCCCATGAGATTCATCCATCCGCGATTGGATTCACCCAGTCTTGTTCTCACACGGTTATCTTGTAGATGTAGTCCAAATCGTCATTGTTGTCGTAGTTGCTCACTCACTCTGTGTAGCACGATCCCTCTGCGAGGTCCAAAGGTACAACTATGCATAGATACTTTTTTCAAAAATCATCTTGCGCTTCCTTAGATTTATCACCCCATTCATGTCAATGGCTCAATCTATTCCTAATAGTGCGGGGTAGGGATTAATGTCATCAATAATCTCTATCACTTCGAAATCTGCTAGTGCGGTTGCTCCTTCGATATCCACTGTGATTCCCTACAATCTTCCCATAGGTAGGATCTTTTGCTGGTTCACCATTCACAGTTGGATAGGAGATCATTGCAGCGTAGGCCTTCCCATGTGCTCCCATGTTTGCTTCATTAGAATGTTCACGTCTGATCCTATGTATAAAATCACATGGTCCATCTCATATTCTCCAATCTGCGTGGTCAATCTCATTTCCCTTCCCATTCACTTCGTGTTCTTTCCAAGCTTCTGAACTACACGTGGTTCTCCTGGCACAGTCCCAACGCATCTATCTATGAGTTCCTGCAGCCCTTTTACAGCCTTGCTGTCGCGCAACAGCTTCATGCATGTTTTTAGGAATGTTGTGAGCATGGATGGGTCCATTTCCAACTCTGGTCTATGTTTACTTCCTGAAGTGGAGGCATCAGTGAAGTTCTTCTTGGCTTCCATGAAGGTTTCCTTAGCGCACTCCAAATCAAACTCTGGTTCCTTCGTCGGAGCCTTGCGAACCCAAGTACTTTATTCAGGCTGCTTGCCTTTGTCATCCCCTGTCATAATTCCACTTCGAAGCACAATATTCACATTGGGGTCTTCCTCGCATGGCTCAAACCTCATCATTTGCAGGTTCTGAGTCGGGGGAGGTTGGAGTGCTCCTTTATCGCGAAACCTTGCTATCAGTGTAGGACAATCCTCCATCTCATGTCAAATAATGTACAATACAAACATGATGGTCACATTAGATTTGTACAATCATGGGCATAATGTCTGGGCCCTATGCAATTGTAACATATTAGCTATCCATGACCTCTTCAGGCCCTCCTCCACCTTGGCATCGTCTGCGCCCCTCAAATCTGGTTCATGCCATCCCTGCGTTCTGGTCAAGGCACCGCATTTCAGCCCGAACTCTATAGGTAGGAGTCTGATCCATCATCAGCTCATAACTTCTACAGGTTCACTCATCATGCCCCACCAATCTACTGAAATTATAGAACAACTGTTGTGAATTCTATGTGTGCTTCTTCAATAAATGGCAGTTATTTGTAGCATGCTTTCCTCCTATTTGACAAATCATGCACCACAACACAGGTGCTACGCTAGGCCCTACTTGTGCCTCCAGTCTCAATGGCATTGGTCCTCCTCCCATGAGGTAATTCATGAACACCAGGTAGTGGTCCTTGTCATGTCCCTAACCCTTGTACTTTATGCACCATACCTCGTCGCTCACTTCTGGGCAAGTTGTCCTATCTTGTTTCAGACTCTGCATCTCAAGGAACAAGTTTTCAACTACGCATGAATCGGTTGAACTCCCAGGTTGGGATCCTGTATCAAGGTCTCGTGTATTCTCATCGTGATCTCCAAGGCCTTGGCCTAAGTTGTTAGCCTCTATTGTGACAGCGCGTTCCTTAAATGCGGCATTAATGATGCTACAAACCATTCATGGTGTTGTCCATCCGTCAACGTCATGTTAGCTTCAAAAATTGTGCACTTCAGTCTCTGATCCAACTCCCAAGGGATCTCGCTTGGTATCATTTTGATTTGCTTGAACCCAATGATCAACTGCGCCTCTGAATTTGGCCTACTAAATTCTTTATTTAGCGCAGTTTGAATATCCACGATCCCCGCATTCAGATTGTCATTGGAATGCTTAATGTACAAGGTTAGTGCTCGATCGTGTAGAGCACTGACCAACGTTGCTTTCTTTATATTTTCATCCATGACTCCCTGCACTTCCCATACAAATTTTACCACGAACCAAAACTGGTCCAGATCTTCATTCCCTACTCCATTGAACACTGGCAACTTTATTACTCTCGCCATATTGACTCGCGATGGTGGCAGAGGTGGCATGGGTGAAGATGGTGAAACTAGCGGCAGTGTGGGTGGGGGTGGTATGCATGGAATCCTCTGCCTTAAAAAATTGATCATACTTCTTGGTGAGACCTTCGCAAGCTATTCCTCATCCCCTCACAGAGGTGAAATCAAGGGGCTAGTTTCTAGTTCTGTACTACCTTCGTTTCTATAGATTCTCCCACTTTGTGTAGCCCCAAACATCAATTTATTCACATAACCCACTTTTCACACAATAGCATTTTAATCCAATTGTTCAAAGATTTAACGTACTTACCTCACGATCCTTTGAGGAAGCGTCATTCTGCCTCGCTATAGCTGACTGAAGTATCTACTGCGAACTCGGTGATGAATCCTCCTATAATTCGATCAATCCAGTCATCAACAATGCGTGCGATCTTATCCTCTGATGCTTCCAATCTGTGCACAAATTATGGAGTCCACACAATAGGTCTGTTGACCTTACACTTGCCTTGGCTATCTGCTAGCTTCGCGATCCACTCGTATATCTCAATAGGGAAAGATGCAAAGAATATTTCATGGATCTCTGTGTATAAGTAGCAGTCTAGCCACTCTTCTTTTGATAATCACGGATTTTTGTTCTCATGCGCCGCAAACTCATTAATCTTCCTATCCAACTAATCCTCAATTCCTTTCTTAGTTGGATTCCAGTGATACGACATTAAACATCTATATGTAGATCCCGGTCCCGGTAACGGAACCATTTGTTGGCTTGTTAGGGCCTAACCTAAGTTCAGAGTTAATTAGCCAAAAAAATCCCTATACTATTGGCCCTTTCGGCAACAGTCTATGGAGCGCAGAATAAGGTCTCACCCGAAGTAGTATGGGGGGGTGCTAGAACCAGGTTTCTACACCCTTGAGATGTCTGAGGGGTTGATTTGGTCCAACTACTAGTCCCTGCATGCAGGTCGCTTCGCGTACTTCCGTGGCCTTCACACTCTGATAGATTCACCTTCATGCAGCGCTAACTAGGGGTTGTGGGGTTTCTGCGCTGTTGGAGCAGCATTCTACACTATTTCCCTAAGTCGCACCTGAGATCTTACTTATCTTCGCGTAAATGGATGCCTTATGTTATATTTATTTATACAACACATTCATATGAGTTCGTGCAGCAAATAAACATTACACTTGCAATTCATACCCAATAATACATAAAACAGTAAAAGATACATAGAAATATGGTAAAACTTCTCTTTATCGATGTTTCCAATGGTTACAGACTCGACCTACCCTATGCACTCAGCTGCAGGTGTCCATGCACTCAGTTGCGGACTACTAGTCCTCTACGCACTTAGCTGCAGAGCCTTTTCCTACTCTACGACCCAAAGACACACTTTACACTTCAACTCAGGCTCTTAGACTCATCATGCTTCTATTCTATCTATTGATTAACTTTTTTCTACACTTAGAGCCTCACTCTATTTATACAATCCTTCAAGTCGACATTACATTACAAAACAAGGGTGGACAACCCTATGACTCTATTATGACTTCGTGCTCCGCACCCACAAATCACGGAGTCTTTACAATGGACTTGGTCAAAACTTGGGCTTTAAGCCCCAAAACATGCCTTGGGGGGATTCCATGCCCAACAGCCACCAACATCCACTTAGATCAGATACTCATCATCGTTCAACCTTCTTTCCATTCTTTGACAAAATTGAGAATAATTTATCATCTATGTTTTCATTTGAGACCCTTAGTGATCCTCAATGTCTAATATCTACCCTTTCTTCTAGGTCTAAACAAAATTTAGGGAACATATTGGCAAAGATACCCATAGATATCTCAGTGAAACCTGGGATAATTGAAAATATTCATATAGGAGCTTCTGTTCTTTAGAAGAGATTCAAACTTACAAAGCCCTATTTCAATAATTCTGTGACATCTTTGCCTAGTCATACAAAGAAATGCTAGGAATCAACCCTAGCATAGTTGTACATGAAATAAAAACTTATACAAATGCTAAGCCCATTAGACAACGATTATGTCCTATACATCCACGAAAATTTGTTGTTATCAACGCTGAGGTTGAAAAATTGTTGAAATCATGATTCATCTACCCCATTCCTTTGACTGATTAGGTATCAAATATTGTGTCCATTAATAAAAAACAAGGAACTATTCGAGAATGTGTTGATTACCGAGATATTAATAGATCTTGTCCTAAGGACAATTATTCAACTCCGTATATCGACCAAATTGTTGATGACTATGCTGGGAATGAAAATTTTCATTTATGGATGGATTTTTTGGCTACAATCAAATAAACATACTCCCTTCCAATCAATACAAAACCACATTTATATGCCCATGGGGAAATTTTTCTTATCGCAAACTCCCATTTTTCCTGAAAAATGTTGGTGCAACTTTTCAGCGAGCAATGTCTTATGCATTCCACGATATCAATCATATTTTTCATACTTTTTAGATGATCTACCAATTCATTCAATGAAAATGTAGAATCACCCATTGCACTTAAAAAAAAAAATTCATTAGGCATAGACACTACAATATTCACTTGAATCCACACAAAATTGTTTTTTGTGTGCAATCAGGTTGGCCTCTAGGTTTCATCATTTCAAAAGAAGGCATTCGCGCTGACCCCCTCAAGGTAGAGGAAATTATGAATTTGCTTGCTCCTTCTAGACTTAATCAACTCTATATTTTGCAGGGGAAATCAAACTTTTTTCATTTTTTCATCCACAACTATGCCGAACTAACCCGAGGTTTTACTTGATTGTTGGAAAAATGACATTCCATTTCTCTGGGATGAGCTTGTTGATAAAGCTTTTGATGCAATAAAACATGCACTTACCAATGTGCCATTACTGCATCCACTCGATTATCATCAATATTACTTTCTATAGTTAGTCGCATCTGATGCTACCATTGGCATGGTGTTAGTTAAGAAGGATGATTCTAGCAGCGAACATGTGATTTACTATTTGAGTATAAGTCTCACTAAACTGAGATTAAATGTGCACATGTGGAGAAGTTGGCCTTGGCAGCTGTACAAGTTGTTCAATGATTTCGTCACTATATACTTATCTGAAAAAAAAATGTCATTTCAAATTGCAACCCTATGATGTATATTCTCAGTAAACAATTGCTAGGGGGGGAATAATCCAAGTGGATAGTTACCTTACAAGAGCTTGATTTGGAATTTGAAAAATACAAATTAAAGAAATCTTTGATTTTCATCGAACTATTGTATGACTTTCCTCATACTAATATAGGAATTGTAGCAGAAGATTCTGTTGTTGATGAATCTCTCTTTCTTATTAGTACGTTAGATCTGTGGTATGGATATATCATTATATATCTCCAAACACAAACTTTTAGGCCTGAGATATCCAAAACCAATCGTCGTGAAATTTGATACCAATCGCAAAAATACAATATTAATGGTGACGCTCATTACCATCGCAATATCGATTCTATATTATGACGTTGTTTGACTCTCCAAGAGGCCGAAAAAACATTAAATGACTGACACTCTGGAGCATGTGGCAGTCACATGTTTGCTTATGCTACTTCCCAAAAGATATTACGTGCTAGTTATTTTTGGCCGTCAATGTTTAAATATTGCATTACTACAGTCTGCAAATGCCATAATTGCCAAATCTATGATCGTAAAATGTGAGCATCTCCAGCTCCTCTTCCTGTCAGTACTTTTTCCAAATGGGGCATTGACTTCGTCACCTGTAACCCTCACTCGATTGGGGGGCATGGGTATTGTTAGTGTCAATATCTACATACTTCCATTAGGGATAAAAATTCACTCTTTCCATTTTCATTTTAGGGGTCCCATACTGAAAATTTTGCATCATTCCATTAGGTCATGATATACTGATCCATTGATGGTTTTTTTTCTCTTCAGAAAATCTAAATTTTTCCCTCATAGAGTATACTTGCTAATCCTTCTTCAGATTGTCTTTAGTTATGGTTTCATAATCAATATGCAATCATGATTTCATTAGGTCATAGGGCATGATTGCATTAGGTCTTAGGGTTTTCACCACCAACTGGTCAAAAGTTTGATCTTAAAAGGTAAATAAAGGTCAACAAGGGTATGAGGACGACTGATAAAACAAGCATGATGATTTGTAAGTCATAAGTTATTGAGTTATTATTATTTTTTTTAACCTAATGTAATTTTCACAAACAGAGTATTTTAATTTTATTGGTATTTCATATGTAATTTTAAGTTCCTATATGTAATAATGGATCTCAGCTGCACCAGAGCATTTCTCTTTGCTGCAAGACAAACAAACATTGCAAAATTCAAGTCAAATTGAGCATTCATCCACCTATCAAAAAAGGGAAGGGTCAGAAAATCAAGAGCAATTAAATGAAAAGGTGAAAGTGATAAAAAAACATTAGCAAACAAGGTTTGAGGAGCTAAAGATTAAATTCAAGGGTGTATAAATATCTTCTTGCCTTCATATCTTCTTTATTTCCCTTTCACCCTGCATTGCGAAAACCCCAACAGTGTTTTTTTACATGAATCAACAGAAACAATGGAGGCACTACGTGTTTCCTCTTGGCACTGTGCACTCCCTTCAGGTGTCGCACACTCCCTTAAAGCGCTACGCACTTCCTCTTGGCGCTGCGCATTTGGCTAGTTTTGCCCATGTTCATTCTTCAGCATTCCTAATAACTCCTCAGCCTCAAAACAAGTAAGTATCCTTTTCAAAACATCATTTTCCCTCTCCTTAAAGTTATTTCCTCAATGTTTGAAGAATGAAACCAAGATTGGTGTTAGTCTCACATCCAAAACCCTAGTTTTTCTCCTAAACCCTAATTTTTGCAAGCAATCTTCCCATTTCCCAAAAATACTTGATCAATACCCTATATCCCCTTTCAAAGAGCTCTATCCCTACACCCATCAGACCCCCATCTACCTTTCCCTTTTCTTTTTCCTTCCTAAACACTTCCCCTACCATTTACTTAGGGTTTCATAACAAAGACACCATGGTTGATGAAGGATATAGGCCAAACAGTGAAGAAGAGGGATCAGACAGAGAGGGAAACATAGAGCAGAGAAGGCCACATAAAGGAGGGAAAATCCACAGGTTTGAGCCCACAGATCTCAAAGAGCTCCTAGCTTCTCCTATGATAGTGACATCCTTCAAATGGTTGGTTGTTTTGAGTTTTGTGAGCAGGTCCAAGCAGTCCAGTACCACCCTGAGTTGACTAGGATTTTCATAACTAAAATTCAAGATAACCAAGTCACTCTTGTAGGCATAACCTTCACATTTTTTGTTGCCATCATATCAGCTGCCACCGAGATTCCAGAAGTTGGGGAAAAATGGTTTAAGCAGGGTGAAATGGAAGCACATTTTTATGAACCTAGGTACAAAAGTGAAAGAAAAGGCTATTTCCCTTTCTCATACCTCCTTGACAGATATGCAACTATGATGAAGATTATAATGAAGTATTTTTCATGTGAGGGTAGGTTCTCTAAGGTCTCTCCTTACCACATCCGGTTACTTATGCATTTCACTAGGGTTAAAATGCTCAATATACCCTATTATCTTTTCAGGAGTGTTGAGAAGATGACTTACATTGTCAAAAAAAGAGAATACAAATATCAAATGAAAAGTTTATTTCACCATTCCCTCATAAAGATCATAGTTCTTTATCACCTTAAAGAACTTAACATTGCATGGAGTATATTTATAGCTAACCCCATTTTCACTCAAGTTTCCACTCAAAATGCTCAAGAAATTCCATCATCATCTCATCCACCATCACCCTCATTATCGCCATTCCATGGACCTATTCTTTCATTTGACATGGAAGAGGACAGTGACAAAGAACAAAGTGATCAGGGTCAAAGAAGCAAGCCCAGAGGGACTAATTTAGGTACTATGGTGCACACCTATCAGAGAGGAAATAGGCAAGTGTTTGACCCACAAATTGTGATAGGGGCCTTGCTCTCTTCATCAGCAAAGCAGGTACAAAAGGGAAAGGAAAAAATGGTTGAAATAGAAATGCAAAAATAAGAAGAAGACCCCCATGAAATTGAGCAAGATTTTGACTTAGTGGACTTAGATGAGGAAGATGAAAAGGAAAACACCAAAATGATCCTTAAAGAGCAAGAAGCATTGATAGGTGAGTTGCAGGTGAATCTACAAAGAGAAAAATACATTATATCTTATTATGAACAGGAAAATAGGCAAATGGAGACCAAGCATGAGCTTATGGAAGTTCAGCTCATCAAAGCTAAAAGGGAAGCTGAAAAGACTAAAATCCAACTTGAGGAAGCCTATGGTGACTATGGTGAGCCCATGGAGGAAAAAATTCCCAGGAGGAGGCCTAGGACTAGAGGCCTAAAGCGAGATTTGGAGCTTGAAAGAGAAAAAGAATCTCAACTTGCCAACCAACTCACTTTAAATGAACAATTTGGCATAATGATGAATGAGAACCAGGAATATTGGCTTGAGAGGGCTAACACTCATCTTGAGGACTTGTTAGCTAAAGCTAATAGAGATACGTAGGTTCAAAGAAGAATGGCCAAATACTTTGTTGTGAGAAACAAAATTGCTAGAGCCAAGCTCAAAAGGGCTCATGCAAAAATTGAGGCCTTAACTCATCAGAAAGAGAAGGACAAGCTTGACCTATTGGTGGAGGCTTCACTCCATGCTTAGTCATCTTTAGCATCAACTATGTCAACCATTTTTGAAGACCCTGAACTCAGTTTTTTGCTTCTAGCATTTCCTGTTTTCTTTAGGTAATTTTTGTATCAATCCCTTGGTCAAACACGCCGCATCTAAGGCACTGAGCCCTTTTTGGGGGCATCTTTTGGAGGAACGACCACCACCATTGGATTCAAAAGACCATTTACACTCAGGAAAACCATGTTTCGAGACTTGAAAGTCAAAACTACTAGGTGGAAAAGGGAAAAAATCACCTAAAAATCATGTCTCTACCTATTTTTTGAGCTAGGCACTGTGCGTTTGACACTGGCGCTGCACACTTGACAGGCAGCCAAATTTTTCACTGTTTCTCTCAGAAAATACTTTTCACCTATGGGATTTTTATTTTTCACTAATGTAATTCACAATGATGATGTAATTAAAGTGTGTTTTTGTTACCGAGGTTAGATACATCAGATGAATGGCCTAAGTGGCATGTAATGAATCAGTTTGCTTCATATTATGGATGATTCAATTTGACCACCCTAGTCTTTAGCTATCAGTTCAGTCTTTTGTGCAATTGTTCCACCTCTCATGGATTTGACCCCTGAGGATAGGATTAGTTGTTTTGTGGCCTATATCATGTATTTTCTCAGTCATTTTGTGGGTTGGACTCAGTGTAGATGTTCAGAGCTTGATTGTACATCTTTATAAGCAGTTTGGCGGGAAATTAATAAGAATTGCAACTATTTTTATGGGATCCCTGTGGTATGGAGTTTTAGTATAGTTTCTTCTTCTATGATTATATGTTTATATGTTTTATGTATGCCATCAATAATTTCATTGCTTCTAGTTGAATGTTTTCAAGTTTGATAGGTAGAATCCATTGCATCAGTGCTCTGCCTTGGGAAACCATTCACCATTTCATGTTTTCTGCAGTCCAGGAAGGATCCATGATTGTCACATGCCCTTCTTAGCTTCTCACCAGTCTTAAACATCTCACCTCATCAAGCTCTAGAGTGCTAAAGCCTATGCCTACCTTGCCCCATAGAACACCCTACATTTCTAACCTAATTTCCCTAACCTAAATTGCCCAACTACTTCTGATCCGGAAAAACCTCTACAAAATCCAATCAAAACTTTTGAGCTACTATACCTAGCCTAAAATCCTTTACCTGATCCAGTCATCTTGACTGAGATCCTTACGGAGAGAGCCCTCTTCCAGCCTAGTAGGGATAGATACTTGGCTAAGCTTGGTTTGTGGTTACCCTGGCATTGCCTCCCTTCAGCCTGAGGTCAATCTAGGTGATAACATAGTGGCGGCCATATTAGGGAGCAAAAGACTAATCACCCTGATAATATCTTTCATTTAAATTATTGAACTTTGGATGATGAGTTTTAGAATTTATTAGGCTAAAATAGAAAGTTGTAAAGAAATATAGAAAACTTCGAAATTTGAGCACACTCGCTTCGAGAAAGTACACTAGGTCCAATCTAGATCCAAATCCCACCCCAGTAGTGGATAATCCTAACTTGATTTCAAGAAGACTCAAAAGACAAGAAAGGCCAGTCATCTTAACACCTTCGATAAAAGTAGATTCCTGTCCGGATGAGTGGTTGTTCTTAGAATATCTCTCTTTTGATTTGTCATTTGACCTTTCTTTATTTAGGACCAAATCTGAAAGTGCACTTGACGATATAGTTCCAGACCTGGAGTTTATTGTAGATCTGAAAATTCAAAGGGAAAACCATTCAATTGATGAGTATTTCCTAAATTCTCCTTAATCATCCCTTACTTTTGCTAAGATCCCTAAGTTTTCTGAACCAATGTCCACTACCCTCAGTTCATCATTATTCCCATCAACCTCTGAAGTTAATTCCCAACCTTCGTTTATACCTACACTTCCCCTTCAACCTATCATATCCCATCAAACACCTATTACCCCTATTACTCCATCAACCCCTGATAGGTGTGCTACCCGGTATGCACCCCTTGTTTTACCTTAGAATCTTGGTGCTATGCCCGCTGATTACCAAAGTAAAATACCATGTTTTGATGCCACTCAAAACATTATAGCTCATCAACATGTTGATAAAATGAATGACTTCTTTGACCTTCATGAGGTAGAGATAGAAGATGTGACTATGAGATTGTTTGTACAAAGTTTTGGAGGTGAAGTTCAAAAATGGTTTAGAGCTTTACCTACAGCCTCTATCACCACTTTGCTAGTCCTACATAGGAAATTCCTGGATCGGTGGGAGGTAAAGAAGAATCCACTCCAAATTTTGTCTGAGTATGAAAATATCAAAAGGAATGTCGGTGAAAGTGTGCAAGATTATTGTGTGAGGTTTAATGCAGTATATAATGCTATTCTGGCCAACATTAAACCACTAGAGGGGTTAGCTTTACTCAAGTTTCCAGACGATTTCGATACTAATATGGCATATAAATTACGAGAATGTGATCCCATCACACTAGAAGACATGCAGAAGAACGTTGTAAGTGTAGAAGAAAATCTAAAAAAGAGCAACAATGAGATCTGAAAAGAGATTGACCATAAAGGAGGAAGCATCTACCTCAGATGTCAAGATGGATACTTTGATCCGAATAGTGGAGAGGATGGTTGATCGGCTGACCATCATAGATAGACTTGAACCACCAATCAGGAATCCAAATTTTAGAGGACAATAGTAGCCCCAATTCCGGAATCAAGCAAAGAGAACAAAAGGCACCAGACCAACTAGCACAACAACAGCATATCAGAACTCCTTTGCAGCAGATTTATGTTCAGGGAATGGAAGAACAAGATGATGATGCTCCGATAATTGAAGAAATCCATTTTTTCACTGCCGATGGTATGCCCATTTTTCTGACGGAAGATGAAGAATATGCAGAGGTTCTAGACATTCAAAGGGATCGAGATTACATATTAGCAAATGATGTAGTTTTGGAGGATGAGTCTAATGATTATCAGTGAGGTTATATGAGTGCTTTGATAGCACAGCAGAAGTAGTATTCTTTGAGGAGCAAAGATGTACCGATCAATCCAATTCAAAAGAGAAAGGATCTGCAATCAAAGAATGACTCCTTAAACATTCAGAACAAAGGGAAAGAGGTTGCCGATTCGAGTTCCAGAAAAATACCATCAACAAGTATCATTTCAAACAAGAAGAACAATCAACAAAATGTAGCAAAAGAGAAAGTAGAGAAGAAGGACATTACTGTCAAAGAGGTAGAGAAAGTTTCATCCTTTAATTTAGAAAGTGAAATTTCTAAATTAAAAGTGTCCATTCCTTTGACTGAGCTGGTAAAGAATAGCAATTATAAACACCACGTATCTAGAATTTTGCAAATAAACCCTTTTTCAGACATGGTAAATGTCGAAGATGATCATCCTGAACTCATTTTTGGTCCAGCCCTAGAAGGTCAGCGTGAAGATAGTGAAGTTCCTCCCTTTTATCTGAGTCTTAGATTACATGAGCACACTCTCCATAATGCCATGTTTGATTCCAAAGCTTCTCATAATTTGATGCCTAAAGCCATTATGGAGAATAGAATTTAGGCCTGGATATTACCCAGAAATACCATGATTTGTACTCCTTTGACTCTGGTAGAGTTAATTGCATTGGTCTTATCAAAGATCTGGTAGTATCTTTAGATCAAATCCCAGCCAAAAATGTTTTTATGGATGTGGTTTTTGCTGATATTCCACCTCGATTTGGTATGCTCTCTTCTAGATCGTCGGGTGCTAAACTCAAGGGAACTTTACAACTTGACTTCTCTTATTCTACCATTCCCGTTTTTGGACAATTGAGGAAGTTATACTAAGAGAAGAAAATGAAATACATGATCACCAGTAAAGAGAAGCCTCTAAATCATCTAATAAATGTTGTACATACTGACTTAGAATCATTTGTTTTGTACTCTGATAGTGGATTAAATGATGTAAATATTCAAATTGTAGAAGTAGAAGATGTACTAGAAATTTCAGATAATTTTAGGGAAGTCCTTAATCAGGAAAAAGAAAAAGTAGCAAGTTCTTCTGAGTAGTCTATACAGTAGAAAAAGGTTAGTGAAGAGTAGAAAAATGAAGTAATCAATCAAGGTAAGGTAGAGAAGGAAACATAATTTCAGCATCTAGAAGATGAAGCCAGCCTTTGGAGCATGGATTTCGATGGCACTGTGGGTAAGGATGGTGCTGGTATAGGAATTTGGATTCGCAGCCCTACTTTCTAGCCTACCAAAGTCCCAAGTAATGTTAGAGTATGTTCTTACAAGTTGGCTTTTGATTGCTCTAACAATGAAGCGGAGTATGAGGCTTTGATTACAGGTCTTAAAATTTTGAAGAAACTGAATGCAAAAAGGATTTTTGTCTATGGTGATTCAGAGCTAGTGATCAAACAGGTAAAGGGAGAGTATCAAGCAAATCATACATAGATGAGAGCCTACAGAAATGCAGTCCTAGATATTTTGAGAATGTTTCCTGAATATACCTTGACAGCAGTACCCCGGACTCAAAACATTATTGCAGATTCACTCGCCACTGTGGCAAGCAATTTGAAGATCCCAATGAACTCCAGCAACAAGTTTGAAATTCATGTCAAACACCGACCTGCTATTCCAGATAATTTAAGGTATTGGCAAGTGTTTTGGGATGATAATGAAATCAATGCCTTTTTGTAGAATGAAGGAAAGTTCAAGAATGCTTCCATTGATGATGATTGTGATACTGATGAACAAGAGATTGAGGTGAATCAGATGGAGGTATTACAGCTGAAGGATAACATTATTCCTAGAGGTCTCATACCTTTAGAGGAGCTTTTTGATCAGGATGATGTTGCAAGAAAACCGAGCTTGGTTCCTACCAACAAAGGAGTTGAAGATGTCAATCTTAGAACAGCTGACAAGCCCAAGCTTGTAAAGCTATCAAAAGCATTGTCTCCCGAGGTAAAGGCCCAGTATGTTAGATTACTTTCTGAATTTTCTGATGTGTTTGTGTGGGATTATTCAGATTTGAAGGTGTATGACAAGGATATAATTCAGCATATTATTCCTATCAAGTCAGATCAAAAGCCTTTCAGACAGAATTTGAGAAGGATCAATCCAAAGCTGCTGCCATCCATCGAAAAAGAGGTGAACAGATTGTTCAAAGTTGGCATCATTGTTCCAATCAGATTTTCTGATTGGATTTCGAATTTAGTCCCAGTATGAAAGAAGACTGGAGAAATAAGGTTATGCATAGATTTCCAGAACCTCAACAAAGTATCCTTAAAGGATAATTACCCACTTCCAAATATGGACCATATTCTGCAAAGAGTAGTTGGAGCATCACGGATGTCACTACTCGATGGTTACTCAAGCTATAATCAGATCTTGGTGCATGAAAAAGACCAAGACAAAACTACCTTCACAACACCTTGGGGAACTTTTTAGTGTGCCAAAATTCCATTTGGATTGAAGAATTTCGGAGCCACTTTCCAACGAGCGATGGACATCACTTTTGCTAATGAGAAATATGTTTTCTTGGTTGTTTATTTAGATGATTTGACAATATTTTCTGGTTCTAATGATGAACACTTGCACTACTTAAGGATTGTCTTTCAGAAATGTAGGAAGTTCAGGATTTCTCTCAACCCCAAGAAGAGTCTTTTTTCCATGGACGAGGGTAAACTCCTTGGTCATATCATTTCTAAAGATGGTATCCACATTGATCCTTCAAGGGTGGAGGCAATTCAACATATAGACTTTCCATGCAACAAAAAGGAGATTCAGGCTTTCAATGGTAAGATGAATTTCTTACGCAGATTTATACCCAATTTGGCTAAACATTTATGTGAAATGACTAATATGTTGAAAAAGGACAGCACTGTGAAATGGACCGAGGATGCCATGAAGTCATTCAATTTGGTAAAGTTTGCTTTGACCATAGCCCCAGTCTTGATTAGTCCTGATTACACTCAAGATTTCATTATATTTTCATTTGCATCCGAGCACACCATGGCTGCGATATTGATGCAAAAAAGAGATCAGATTGAGCAACCCATTGCTTTTTTTAGTAGGACTATTCGAGATGCTGCCTTGCGGTATAATATCATTGAAAAACAAGTGTTGGCTCTCATAAAAGCATTGAAGGATTTCAGAGTGTACATTCTGCATTCACATACCATAACATATGTTCCTAATGTAGCAGTAAAGGATGTTCTGATGCAAACTGATTCGGAGGGAAGAAGAGGTAAGTGGATAGCAGCAATGTTGGAATATGATATGGAGATTAAACCTGCTAAACTGATCAAGGGACAAGGCTTAGTAAAACTGATGGCAGAATCAAATATGAATGCTCTGGACATAAATCTCATTGCAGCAATGTCGGAGGATGAAGATGGTGGCTCGCTCATTCAATTCTTAGAATGTTTCTCCAATCACCATCGTATTATGATATAGTTTATGTTCTTCAGAATCTTTCGCCACATCCTGGAATGTCAAGAAGCAAAGGTATATCACTAAAACTCAAATCAACAAAATTCTACATTTTAAACAGTGCTCTTTATTGGAAATATCTGGGAGGGGTTCTTCTTATTTGTTTGGTTGAAGACGAAGCTCAGCAGCTGATGCATGATTTTCATAGAGGTGATTGTGGCGGTCATTTGTTTTGGAAAACAACAGCTAACAAAGTGTTGAGAGCCAGATATCATTGGCCGACTTTATTTTCAGATTTCTATAAGACAATGATGAGCTGCCATGAACGCCAAGTTTTTCAAGGAAAAAGGAAGTTGCTTCCTCTTCCTTTGAAACCAGTTGAAGTAAATGCACCTTTCTAGCAGTGGGGACTTGATTTCATAGGTGAAATCCATCCTATATCATCATCACAACTCTGATGGATCTTGACAACTATCGATTACTTTACCAAGTCGATTGTGGCCATTCCGACAAGGCAGGCAATGAATACGGTAATTATCCAATTTTTAGAATCTAATATCTTGTCTTCTTTTGGTTGCCCTCACAAGATAATAACAGATAATGCAGCAGCATTTAAGTCCAAGAAGATGGTGGAGTTTTGCAACAAGTACAATATTACATTGGGTCATTCCACAGCATACTACTCGCAGGGCAATGGATTGGCCGAGTCATCAAATAAGTCCTTGGTGAATATAATCAAGAAAATTTTGGAGGCAAATAAGAAGAATTGGCATCGAAATCTTGTTAATGCCTTGTGGGCCGATAGAGTGAGCAGCAAGAAATCCATAGGTATGTCACCTTTTGAGTTGGTTTATGGTACTGATACAATATTTCCTACATCACTTGCATTCCCAGTCATGAGACTACTACAGGAAGTTGGCATCAAAGAGGAAGATATTCAGCGCAGAATTAATCAAATGATTCACCTTTAGCAAACAAGAGAGGAGGTTTCCCAAAACACTTTCCAGTTGCAAGAAAAGATAAAGAAGATCTATGACTGCAAAACCAAAGCAGAAAAGTTTCAGTTGAAGGATGTAGTGATGCGGTGGGACACACGAAATGAGGAAAAGGGAAAGCATGGTAAGTTTGAAAATCTATGGAAAGGGTAGTACAAAATCTCAGCCTATCGAGGACAGAATGCCTTTTTGTTAAAGGAAATGGATGGTCAGGATTGTTTAGGAGGGCCAGTCAATGGTAGGCTCTTGAAGCATTACTACTTTTGAGGTTGTTTTCTGAAGTCACTACACCTTCATTATATATACCAATTTCATTTTCCTTGCAAGTTTTCAAGTACACAATCATTTGAGCTTGGGGCCCGAAGTGAAGGCTATAAAGTTTAAATGATTAGTGTCGAGTTTGGTCGATTTGGTTTATAGTCAAGTCTTGAGTCAGTTTGGTTGAGAGTCAGCGTTTAGTTGTATTGAGTCATTTTTCATTTTTTTTGGTTTCGACTGTATTGCCCAATGGATGAGGCACTTGGTCTAGGGTGTTCTTGACACCTCCAAGGAGTTTCCATCCCCAATAAGGCCAATGTTAGTGTCAGTATCTGCATACTTCCTTCAGGGATCAAAATTCACCCTTTTCATTTTCATTTTAGGGGTCCCATACTGAAAATTTTGCATCATTCCATTAGGTCATGATATACTGATCCACTGATGGTTGTTTTCTCTTTAGAAAATCTAAATTATTCCCTCATAGAGTATACTTGTTGATCCTTCTTCAGATTGTCTTCAGTTATGGTTTCATAATCAATCTGCAGTCATGATTTCATTAAGTATTAGGGCTTTCACCACCAAGGTAAAAAGTTTGATGTTAAAAGGTAAATAAAGGTCAACAAGGGTATGAAGATGACTAATAAAACAAGCATGATTATTTGTAAGTCATAAGCTATTGAGTTTTTTTTTTTTAACTTAATGTAATTTTCACCTCAAAAACATGTTTTTGAGGTGAAAATAGAGTATTTTAAGTTTATTTGTATTTTAGATGTAATTTTAAGTTCCTATATGTAATAATGGATCTCAGTTGCACCAGAGCATTTATCCTTGTTGCAAGACAAACAAACACTACAAAATTCAAGTCAAATTGAGCATTCATCCACCTATCAAAAAAGGAAAGGGTCAAAAAATCAAGAGCAATTAAAGGAAAAGGTGAAAGTGACAAAAAACATTAGCAAAGGGGGTTTGAGGAGCTAAAGATTAAATTCAAGGGTGTATAAATATCTTCTTTCCTTCATATCTTCTTTATTTCCCTTTCACCCTACATTTAGAAAACCCCAACAATGTTTTTTTACATGAATCAACAGAAACAATGGAGGCGCTACATGTTTCCTCTTGGCGCTGACGTTTTTGAGGTGAAAATAGAGTATTTTAAGTTTATTTGTATTTTATATGTAATTTTAAGTTCCTATATGTAATAATGGATCTCAGTTGCACCAGAGCATTTATCCTTGCTGCAACAAAAACAAACACTCCAAAATTCAAGTCAAATTGAGCATTCATCCACTTGTCAAAAAAGGAAAGGGTCAAAAAATCAAGAGCAATTAAATGAAAAGGTGAAAGTGACAAAAAAACATTAGCAAAGGGGGTTTGAGGAGCTAAAGATTAAATTCAAGGGTGTATAAATATCTTCTTGCCTTCATATCTTCTTTATTTCCCTTTCACCCTACATTGAGAAAATCCCAACAGTGTTTTTATACATGAATCAGCAGAAACAGTGGAGGCGCTACGTGTTTCCTCTTGGCGCTGTGCACTCCCTTCAGGCACTGCACAATCCCTTCAAGCGATGTGCACTTCCTCTAGGCACTGTGCATTTGGCCAGTTTTGCCCATGTTCATTCTTCAACATTCCTAATACCTCCTCGGCCTCAAAACAAGTAAGCATCCTCTTCAAAACATCATTTTCCCTCTCCTCAAAGTTATTTCCTCAATGTTTGAAGAATGAAACCAAGATTGGTGTTAGTCTCACATCCAAACCCCTAGTTTTTCTCCTAAACCCTGATTTTTGCAAGCAAGCTTCCCATTCCCCAAAAATACCTGATCAATACCCTATATCCCCTTTCAGAGACCTATATCCCTACACCCATCAGACCCCCATCTACCTTTCCCTTTTCTTTTTCCTTCCTAAACACTTCCCCTACCATTTACTTAGGGTTTCATAACAAAGACACCATGGCTGATGAAGGATATAGGCCACACAGTGAAGAAGAGGGATCAGATAGAGAGGGAAGCATAGAGCAGAGAAGGCCACATAAAGGAGGGAAAATCCATAGGTTTGAGCCCATAGATCTCAAAGAGATCCTAGCTTCTCCTATGACAGTGACATCCTTCAAATGGTTAGGGTGTTTTGAGTTTTGTGAGTAGGCCCAAGCAGTCCAATAGAACCCTGAGTTGACTAGGCTTTTCATAACTAAAATTCAAGATAACCAAGTCACTCTTGTATGCATAACCTTCACATTGTCTGCTGCCATCATATCAGCTGCCACTAGGATTCCAGAAGTTGGGGAAAAATGGTTCAAGCAGGGTGAAATAAAAGCACATTTTTATGAACCATACATCAAACCTAGGTACAGAAGTGAGAGAAAAGGCTATTTCCCTTTCTCATACCTCCTTGAAAGATATACACCTATGATGAAGACTATAATGAAGTATTTTTCATGTGAGGGTAGGTTCTCTAGGGTCTATTCTTACAACATCCAGTTACTTATGCATTTCACTAGGGTTAAAATGCTCAATATACACTACTATCTTTTCAGGAGTGTTAAGAAGATGGCTTACATTGTCCAAAAAAGAGAATACAAAGATCAATTGAAAAGTTTATTTCACCATTCCCTCATAAAGATCATAGTTCTTTATCACCTTAAATAACTTAACATTGCATGGAGTACATGTATAGCTAACAACATTTTCACTCAATTTTCCACTCAAAATTTTCAAGACGTTCCATCATCATCTCATCCACTATCACCACCATTATCACCATTCCATGGACCTATTCTTTCATATGACAAGAAAGAGGACAGTGACAAAGAACAAAGTGATCAGAGTCAAAGTAGCAAGCCCAGAGGGACTATTTTAGGTACTATGGTGCACACCTATCAGAGAGGAAATAGGGAAGTGTTTTCCCCACAAATTATGGGAGGGGCCTTACTCTCTTCATTAGCAAAGCAGGTACAAAAGGGAAAGGAAAAAATGGTTGAAATAGAAATGCAAAAATAGGAAGAAGACCCCATGAAACTGAGCAATATTTTGACTTAGTGGACTTAGATGAGGAAGATGAAAAGGAAAACCCCAAAATATCCTCAAAGAGAAAGAAGCATTGATAGGTGAGTTACAGGTGAATCTACAAAGAGAAAAATACATTATATCTTATTATGAACAGTAAAATAGGCAAATGGAGACCAAGCATGAGCTTATGGAAGTTCAGCTTATCAAAGCTAAAACGGAAGGTGAAAAGACTAAAATACAACTTGAGGAAGCAAAGGTGACTATGGTGAGCCCATGGAGGAAAAAATGCCCAGGAGGAGGCCTAGGACTAAAGGCCCAAAGTGAGCTTTGGAGCTTGAAAGAGAAAAATAAGCTCAACTTGCCAACCAACTCACCCTAAATGAACAATTTAGCATAATGATGAATGAGAACCAAGAATATTGGCTTGAGAGGGCTAACACCCATCTTATGGACCTGTTAGCTAAAGCTAATAGAGATATGGAGCTTCAAAGAAGAATGGCCAAATACTATGCCATGAGAAACAAAATTGCTAGAGTCAAGCTCAAAAGGGCTCATGCAAAAATTAAGGCCTTAACTCATTAGAAGGAGAAGGACAAGCTTGACCTATTGGTGGAGGCTTCACTCCATGCTTAGTCATCTTTAGCATCAGCTATGTCAACCATTTTTGAAGACCCTGAACTTAGTTTTTTACTTTTGGCATTTCATGTTTTCTTCAAGTAATTTTTGTATCAGTGCCTTGGTCAAACGCACTATGCCTAGGGCACTGTGCACTTTTTTGGGGCATCTTTTGGAGGAATGGCCACCACCATTGGATTCAAAAGACCATTTACACTCAAGAAAACCATGTTTCCAAATTTGAAAGCTGAAACTACTAGGCGGAAAAAGCAAAAAATCACCTAAAAATCATGTCTTTGTCTATTTTCTGAGCCAAGTGCTGCGCATTTGAGACTGGTGCTACGCACTTGATAGGTAGTCAAATTTTTCACTATTTCTCTCAGAAAATACTTTTCACCTGTGGGATTTTGATTTTTCACTAATGTATTTCATAATGATGATGTAATTAAAGTGTGTTTTTGTTACCTAGGTTAGATACATCAAATGAATGGCCTAAGTGGCATGTAATGAATCAATTTGCTTCATATTATGGATGATTCAGTTTGACCACCCTAGTCTTTAGCTATTAGTTCAGTTTTTTGTGCAACTGTTCCACCACTCATGGATTTGATCCCTGAGGCTAGGATTAGTTGTTTTGAGGCCTATATCATGTATTTTCTCAGTCATTTTGTGGGTTGGACTCAGTGTGGATGCTCAGAGCTTGATTGTACATCTTTGTAAGCAATTTGGTAGGAAATTAATAAGAATTGCAACTATTTTTAGGGGATCCCTATGGTATGTATTTTTAGTATAGTTTCTTCTTCTGTGATTATATGTTTATATGTTTTATGTATGCCATCAATCATTTCATTGCTTCTAGTTGAATGTTTTCAAGTTTGATAGGTAGAATCCATTGCATTAGTGCTTTGCCTTGGGAAACCATTCACCATTTCATGTTTTCTGCAGTCCAGGAAGGATCCATGATTATCACATGCCCTTCTTAGCTTCTCACCAGTCTTAAACATCTCACCTCATCAAGCCCTAGAGTGCTAAAGCCTATGCCTACCTTGCCCCATAGAACACCCTACATTTCTAACCTAATTTCCCAGACCTAAATTGCCCAGCTCCTCCTGATCCAACTAAACCTCTACAAAATCCAATCAAAACTTTCGAGCTACTATACCTAGCCTAAAATCCTTTACCTGATCCAGTCATCTTGACTGAGATCCTTACGGAGAGAGCCCTCTCCCGACCTAGTAGGGCTAGCTACTTGGCTAAGCTTGGTTTGTGGTTACCCTGGCATTGCCTCCCCTTAGCCTGAGGTCAATCTAGGTGAAAATAGGTATATTATCATTGCAGTTAATTACTTTACGAAATGGGTAGAGGCGATGCCTACATATAGATACGATGGTGAAATTGCATCAGTTTTCATTTTCAATCATGTGATTTCTCAGTTTGGTGTCCCACAAGCTATTATTACAGACCATGGTAGTCATTTTCGTAACTTTATGATGGTCAAACTATCCACACAACTTGGCCTATGCCATGATAGCTCTACTCCGTACTATCCACAAGCTAATGGTCAGGTCAAAGCTATCAATAAAGTTTTAACCAATATGATTAAATGGATAGTTGGTATTCATAAAGGAAATTGGCATTCTATGCTCTTTTCAGCATTGTGGGCTTACCGTACTACTGCAAAAACATCGACCGATTTTACTCCTTTCCAACTTGTTTATGGTTTGGAAGTAGTATTACCCATTGAATGTGAAATCCCATTCCTAAAGCTAACTATTGAATTATTACATGCTACCCAAAGTTGTTAAACTTATACAACCTTGTAGAATCATCAACAATGCCAGTAGCTAAAATCTGTCTAGGATCTCATAGGTCCTTAATTACAACATCGTGAGGTGAAAGTTCAACAATTTTACCTTCACCTGAATGAGTTATCTGATATATAGATAGAAGGTTGCAGGATAAGGTTGGAACACATAATACATCATTTAATTGACCATTATCTATATGAACAGTTACAGTCCCTACAACACTAAGAGATCTATCATCACCAACATATATATTTTTGGTGTTACAATCATTTAAAGAAGAAAACATGGCTTTGTTTTTGGCCATGTGATAAGAAGCTCTAGAATCAATGAGCCACTCATGAGAATGAGAAGAAGAAGATACATTTAGTGCATATCTAGACCGAGATGCTTGACAACCACATGTAGAAAGTGTTATTCCTGAAGATGAATTTGAAATTGTTGAGTGCTCCAAATGGATGTTATGCTTCTTAATTATTGCTTCCAAGGCTTCCATCTTCTTAAAGCATTTGGATTCTAAGTGGCCATCTCGATTACAAAAGTGACAATGTCTATCAGTATTCTTCCATTTGTTTTTATTTGCCTTATCATTTTGTTGAAATGATTTTTCATTTTGAGACTGAAATGGCTTAGGACCCTTGTTTGGTTTAGGACCATTCTTTTTAGGATATGACTTCTTAGGATTCTTTGAATTTGGCTGTTGCTAGGTGGCTAAGGCTTTCTTAGAAGAGTTTCCAAGATTAAGAAGACCAAGATGTAAGAGTTTTTCTTGTTCTCTTATTAAAGAATCACAAAAGGAATCAAAGGAAGGGGACTTGTAGTCTTGCCCTTAAGAAATGAAGGCTTCTCTTGTAAAATGGAAGGTGGAAACAAACATAGAGTAGGTTGGTCCCAACTTAGTAAGAATGGAATAGATAAGGTTACCATCTTCTTTCTTAACCTTAACACCTTCCAAGAGAAGTCTAAGGGTCTTGAACTTGGACAAAAAATCTTCAATGGAAGAAAAATTATTGGGGTCCAATGTAAGCAACTCATTTTCGAGTTGATGGGCTCTAAGTTTGTTTTTAATTCCAAAAACTTTGGTGATCTGTTTCATTGCTTCATTGGGAGTATCAAGTTCTGCGATATGGAATCTAAGGTCTAGAGAAATAGACATCCCTATCAACTCACGTGCTTGAACTTTCCTATTTTCCCATTTGGTTGCCTTATCTTCATCTTTCGGTTTGGTTTTTTGGCCTGAGGCTATGCTTTGAAGACCTTTACTTCTAAGTAAATCCACAATGTAGGACCACCATTGGAAGTAGTTGGTGCTATCAAGAATAACTTGGAATGGACTTTCTATTTTAACATAAACTAAAGCTATAGATTCTGAAACTAAGTGTTCCAATGGAAAGATCTCGAAAAATTAGGCTGATTAAAAAAAAATGGCTCTGAAAACAACTTCCAGATGAAGAAGTTATGGCTTTTTGAAGAAACGTTGTTGAAGATGTCGACGAAGTGCGGGAATCTACGGAAATGAATGATAATGTTATATTTAAAAAAGATTCGCCCCCTTTCCAAACTTAATCTAATTAGTTCAACAAAAAGAAAGACTTTAACTCAAACCTCTATTCTCATAAAGTAGCTTTGGACCAAGTGAGCTAGATTAAAAGGTTAGTAATTTTTGGAAAAGAGGAAGGGGGTGTTTTTTGTTTTTTTTTTTAAGTCACTGAAGCTTTGGGGTGCGTTCTTACTTGAGAAAGCTCTTTTTTTCCTACAAAACAAAAAAAACACAAAACCCAACACGGACATACAAAATAAATAAACCTTACGGCTTGAAGTTAGCTTTAGCTGGAAACTAAATATTTTCCTCAAAGTTTTTGATTTTCCGAGATCACGCTAGGGCACAGCAGAAAAGAGCATACGCATGAGAAAAATCCTTCCTTTCTATTTCTAAATTTCCCAAATCGCACAGAGTCACAGGGCAAAGAGCATACGCAAAAATGAAAGGTATAGATCCGGCAAAAAAAAAAAAGAAAAAAAAAAGAGCTAAATAAACTGAAATAAACAGAGAGAAAATAACTAAAAACTGCAAATAAACATTGTATACCTCCAGATCTTAAAAATGACGTAGCTAGGGCTACTGGAAACCTTTTCGAATCAAACAAAAGGGGTTCCTCACTGGAACAGATGCTCCTAACACAATAGAGCAGTCCTCTTAGCCCGAAAGCAATCAGTAATAGTAGATCTAGGAAACAACAGTCGGATGTAGTTCTACCGGCTTCAAATTTGGATCACCAATGGATGCGGCCCTCAAATAGCTCTGATACCATGTAGGAATTTTCAGGGTAAGTTCCTCAAACAGAACACCAAAGGACACCGCTCACAAACAGATCACAAATCAATACACCAGTATTTTTGACGTGGTTAAAACCCTCAAAGAGGGAAATAGTCCACGACCTGAGCCAACGTGGCCACTTCAGGCAATTTATTAATAAAAGAATGAAAATTTACATAAGCTTCTCTCATGAACGGTTACCCTACAAATGACCCTCCATGCTCTTTAAATAGAGATCATGGACCAATCGGGTGCTAAGCCACGGATCAAGTGTTGGTAATAACGAGGAGAGAATGAACCGTCGAATCACTACATATCGTGACCGTCAGATTGTAAGTTACAAAAGTACATAGTAAAGAAACACACTTTACCTAACTCTACACTAGACCAAGTTATACTTAACTATTTCCTACGTGTCGGAATATCCTAACAATAACCAGTCCAAAATGGTGATCGAATGGAAAGAAAGGGGACATGAAGCTTAAGACCATCAGGTTATTTAGTATCAAGATTGTGTTGATGCCCTACAAGCATGTGGATTCCTAAAGTTCTTCATGATTCCTCAGATCATATCACAGCCTGAGTTATTGCAACATCTGATCAGTTGGTGGGATGTGGATTGCCAACTATTCATGTTCGGGGATCAAGAACTCGAAATAGAGGTCACCGACATTTATTTCATCACCGAGTTGTCTAGAAAGGGACAACGGGTGCAGTTGTCTGGATCACGCACTAGAGGAGAGAGCACGGATATGCTCACTACGAGGCATTGTCCATGAACCAAGAAGACCCAAAGTATGAAAATTTACATAAAGACCATTACCAACCTCCAACTATGAACAATCATGCATACCATGGCCCGAGTAGTTGGGGCACAAGCATTGCATGAGGCAACAAAGTCTCATTTCCAGTATGCAATCGAGTGTCTGAATCCCACAGTTTTCAATTGGAGTGAGGGTTTGTTGGTGTGCATGAAGTGCCAACTTACCAAGTGCAAGTCAGGGAATCTGAAACAATTTGGTTTCAGATCCATTTTGGTGACGTTCATTCTGGAACGTGTGCCATTATTCCATTATCAGTGGTTGGAAGCGGATTCACCAGCGCCCAGAGATCCACAATTACTCAGATCGGGAGAGTTGATGCGTCGACATGGAGGCGTCCAACAAATGTCATTCCCTATGGAAGTTTTTGGATGGCTGCGTCCACTGCTTATCATGGTCAATGATTGAGCGTATGCAGGCATGGATTCCAAGGAGATCTAGATCTTCCACTTCCTCGAAGGGCACAGTGGACAGATTCAGGTAAAATCTATTTTTGAAGTTTTAAATTTTTTTTTTTATATGTGTACTGAGATTTGACTTATGATTTTTTGCAGATGTGGGACCAGAGAGACCTCCAAGGGTTTCTCCAATAGCTAGGCGAGTGGCTCACCATATTGAGGAGGCTCCTTATGAGGAGGGATCAGATCCTATCGTCGAGGTAGAGTGTAACTTATAATTTTTAACCAAGGGGATTCTAGTGTATCCCTCGATCGAAAAGGTTCCATTACGCTACAAAAGGCACACTGTAGAAGTTTTCACCAGACTGTGTCGGATGTTGGGCCGAGTCATTAGGGCTATTTCGTGCTATCATGAGCACCATGTGGGTGAATAGCCAACTCTAGTTTACTTTCTGCACTGTTGTAGGCTTATAAAGCCATGTGTCTGAGAACACAGATTTTGTCATTTTGATGTAGCAAACTCTTTTGCAAACACTCGATATATATATATGTGTGTGTGTGTGTGTTTTTTTGTTTACCATGTTTGATATGTGATGTTTTATGATTTACAAGTTTCGCAAATGTCTATCTAACACATAGTTAGCCAATGTATCTATTAATGTGTTCATGCACCTTGGAATGTGATGATAAGTAATAAAATCAAAGTCTCATTCCAATAGATGAACTCGCAAATACATTCTCAAAATTTGAGGGTTTATAACTAAATATTTTCCATTAAGTTGTAGTACAATGAGCTATGAATCAAGTTTTATGATTAACTCTCTAATGCCAAAAGCAATATCTTCTAACAAAATTTCGATGACCGCACTATATTCGGCAATGTTATTAGTCGTATGACCTAAACATATACCTTGTAAATTCACTAACTCACTATTAGGGTCATAGGTTGCCCATGCAGCGGAAGAAATAATTTGTGTACTATGACAAGCACCATCAAAAAAACCGACGTAACGATTGGATGACATCTACAATCCAAGTAGAGCACGAGGTAAGTGGAGGAAAACGTTTGCAAAAGAAAACTAACACATCAAAACCACACTGCACACTAATGAAAACACACTAATGTACATAAGAATTTACATGGAAAACGTGTAAAAATTTTCAAATGGAGCCCATTTGCAGACTCAGGTAATCGATTAATAGAGAATAAAACTGGACTTTCACCATTAGCATGATATGTAAGCATTAACTCAGCCAAATAGTGGAATAACACACGTGAATGACAATACCCCCATGCCTCCCATGCAAGTGAGGGTTACGAGTCATAGGATGAATGCTCCATTTCAATAATGGGTGAACAGTAGAGACTCGGTGAGAAGATCTCATAAAATAAGGCAAGAAAATCTTAATCTCATCATGAGAAAAAGATAACCCCAATTGAAATATTTTGACAATCTCAGATGGGACCGAAATATCAATGGGCAAGGTAGCAGTAATATTCCCCATGTTTCCCTCAAACAAAACTTCATGCACTAAGATGGGCGTTTGAAGTGGATGGGTGACTGTACGGGAAACAAAGGTATCTAAACACGATGAAATCTCTCTGAGACTCGGGAGAAACGAGGAACAATGATGAGCATCATTCCAGGGAGTTTCCTCAAGAGACATAACCTCGGTGATACTCTCGTCGATAGGAAATTTCTCGTTCAAGGGATCCAGAGAATCCCAAGAAACAAGCCAAGGGGACTGTGAATACACGTCTAGATGCATACTAAGAGTAGCATGACTTTCAGAAGTGATCGTCGAAGCCAAAACAATAGCTTGATAGGCTTGTTCTGTTGGGCTAAGTGGCATGACATCGCCAAAAGAATCAACCTGATCGGGGTGAGGAACGATCCAAGGATCATAAGAAGTGGAGATCATGTTGACAAAAGCGACGTTTGGAGGTGGGAGGGAAAAAGTTCCCATAAGAGTAGAGCCTTTGAAAAGACCTGCTCCAACACTCTCATAAGGAATGTCAGTATTTCCTAGATATGGAACATTACCGTTCGAAGAGCTAGAAGAGAAAAAGACTAACTGATCAACGGTGATTATATTCCCCTCATGAGGAAAACGGAGCACGTTGAACAAAGAAGAAACTACACAAAGCATAGCATGAGTCCAACTTCATCCAAGTAGAAGATTATAATTCAAATTTACATCAACGACTTCTACTTCTAAGTCAATAGTTTTCCCTTCCAACATTATGGGCAAGTTCGTGAGAATACCGTAAGGACAAGATCCCCTACCATCAAAAGATTCTAAGGCATTAGGAGACTGGTTGAGAGGCAGAGAGCCTGTAGCTTTCCAACATGAGACAAACATGATGCAGGTGGAAGCAACCTCATCAATCATAGTCCGATGAATCGTCTTCCCTTAAATAATGACTTGGATTAAGAAAACAAGTTAATGGGGAAGACATGGAACATGATTTTCCGAGTCAAAGGCAATCAGACTCGAGTTCATAGGGTCAATTCTTCCTATAGCATATAGTAATGTTTTTCACTGCGATGGACAACTCTGGAGAACTTCCAAGGTAGACATCATCGAAGGCGCTTGAGCTAAATCTTTGACAATGTTGTAATGCTAGGAAACTCATGCATTCAGATTGTAAGATGATTTCTGAAGGACACCCTTGGGAGGTGGTCGGATAACAGAGTCATTACTAGGTCTCTCAATATGAAGAGGACCAGAACTAGATGGAGTAGAAGTAGAAGGTGCATCAATAAATTCTTTCTCCACAACTTGTTTGGGAGGATTCGTATAATCTTTTGACCGCGTGGCGACATAAATACGTATTGTTCCACTCATACAAACCTCAGAACCTGAAGATGTTGAATATTGTGGTTGTTATACCAATTGGGTTTGTTGTGATGGAAATTTTTCTTTTAGTATAGTCAGTGTCCCTTGAGTCCCTTTTAACAAGTGACTAACTTCAGCACGACAGGGAAAATCATTGGTATAGTGATCTTCCTCACAAATGAGGCAAGGATATTTGGGCTTACGTTTAGATGCATCATCAGTAGATGATTTTGGAGGATATTATTTTGGGGTATCATATTTGGCTTTTCCTTTACCCTTTTTTTTACCTTTTGATGCCTTTTCTGCCATGGTAGATTGAACGACATTAACCTCAAAGGTTTTAACAAGATTCAGAGAGGGATTCGAAGGAGAATTGGATGCAGTAGTTGAAACGAATTTTTGCTTCGTAGAAGCTTTACTGGAAGTTTCAGTCACTACCCCAATAATACCATCGACAAGTGGTATGTCTAGAGGTTTAGAAGATGTTGGATTCGTAGATGGTCTCAAAGCATCAGGAAAGAGATCATATAACGTACAGATTGGGAATATACCAAATCTAAATATTAAACCCAGGCAATGGCTTGATCTTCCGTCACATAACCACCCATAGCTATGTCCTTGACAATTTTGTTGATGGATGATTTGGTAGACCATTCAGTTAACAGCTCATCAGGTATATCAAACTTGATAAGGTGACGTCGACGTCTCCATTCATGGATATGATCAAAGATGTGGGTAGCGGTATTCTATTTCAAAGACGTAAGTAGATGGGTACCAGTTTCATATCGAATTGGTAATTGGAAGTGAGTAAGGAAGGCCATTTCCAAAGAATTGAAATCTTGATAGGCACCTCGAGGTAATTCGATGTACCATTTCGCAGCAGCACCCGTTAGGGTTCACTGGAAAAAACATAGATGAACAGAGTCTTCAACCCAGGAAATAGATGAAAACCATAGATGGTAAGTCATAACATGGGCCTGGGGGTCTTCTCCAGACTTTCCTTCGAATTTCAGACAATCGCCAAGAATCTTAGTAGGAACCAGAGGCCAATATGGTGAATGGAGTATTGGATCACTAGTGAGTCTTAACACATCTGGTAGTTCCAACATTGCTAGGAATGTCAATTGTGGATTGAAAAGCATGGGAGGCCTTTGATAAGGCCCAGCTTGTGGATTCCATCCTTTTTGCTATGGGTTATGCCCCGAAAGTGGCAGATTTTGACCATAAGGAGCTTGATATTGCCCCCACTGAGAGGTATTCTAACCATACAAAGGTGGATTTTCCCCCACAAAGGTGGGTTTTGACCAGGGCAAGGTTGATACTGACCCGCCATGGGTTGTTGAGAACCATAAGGTGGATAAACAGCTTGCGAAGCATATGGATTATAAGGTTGTTGTTGCAACTATTAACCTTGGTGGTAAAATTGTTGACCCTGTTGTTGCAACTGTTGACTTTGGTGGTAAAATTGTTGACCCTGTTATTGCAGGGGTTCATCTTGTTGTTGTAAGGGTTGTCCTTGTTGATACAAGGGTTGGTTTTATTACTACAAGGGTTATCCTTATTGTTATAATGGTTGTTGGTAAAGCCCTTGTTGCACATAAGGTCCTTGTTGTACATAAGGTTGTTGTTTTTGGAAAGTTCCTTGTGGAATTTGTTGAGTTCTAGGTTGGTACTGATAAGTTCCAGCTTGAAATTGACCAGATGCCCCAAATGAGGGATTTGAACCAGGCTGCATTTGGGGGCCTTCCTGTTGAGTAAAAGGTGGATTTTGAGGTTGTTGTGAGCCATACGGAGGGTATGGTTGCTGGTAGGGTATCTGGGCTGAAAGAGGTTGTTGATATGGGATTTGGCCTAATCCAGATGGAATAGATGATCCACTAGGATAAGGTACACTGCCAACATTTTGACTAGCTCCACTCACATAAGCTCCACCCGAAAAAGGAGGTACATATGGAGGAGGTGGTTGTTGCCCCCCATACGATGGGATAGGTGGTGACACATATTGTCCACTTAATGAAGGACCTAAGGAACTTATAGGGACATTAATTTCCCCAACCGTAAATGTTAGTTGTACAGGAACTGAAACAACTGCAGTCGGTACATGAATTTGAGTGGTCACGTTTGAAACAAACGGACCAGAAGTAGGCATGGCACTCGATGACCAAATTGAATTGTGATATAGTGAAGACGCACTTGGAGTACCCGAAACCAATTCAGCCAAAGAGGTATAACTAGCTGGAGACAAAGGTTCACTGCTTTGAATTGGTGGTGGAGGTGCTACACTTCCCACATATGGAAAGACTTCCGGTGGAAATTCATATTCAGAATCATTATCAATGCTGGGAGTATGAGTGGCTGAGACTTTTGTAGGACCTCGAGGAGAGGTTGGAAACTCACCTACTGATGCCATGGGTGGAAACAGTTGGCGAGGGAGAATTCGAGATGATCATGGAGATACTTCCAAAGGCACACTAGGATTATCGTATGGACTATACAATTGTTGAGGATATACGACCAATGGATCAAAAAGTGGATTCAGAGGGAATAAAACAAACCTATGTGGACTCTTAGGAGTTTCTGGATCAAATTCTTGAGATGATGACTCTCAAGGTGGAGGACGAGAAGCAAGGGGTTGAATACTCGGGATAATACCAAGTTCAAGACCTTGGTCTTCAAGTGACTATGAAATCTTAGGATGAACTCCTCACAATGACCCTTCAGTGTCAGATGATGAAGGGGAAATGTAAGGTGAACCCGCTAGTTCAGCCACGATGACCTTTTCTCAAAAAACAATAAGGGGTGATTGATTTGAGCCTATAATTAAAATTTATTATTAATTAGGCAATATGAGGCCAAGGATAACTGCATAAGTAAGTCATGTTATCATGGGCAATTAAATTTTAGAACTTAAAAACAAGAAATAAATTTAAAAAAGGTGTACTAGGTAAGAGGGTTTACCAATTATCCATGAACGTTATATACATCTTAGCCGAAACCAAGGACTTAATGTACAACGACCGATCTCCCCGAATGTTGTGTTTGGTGTATCACGTCTACAAGGCAACTGAATCGGTTACCTATGGCTAAAGGATAACAACCTAGTGTGGTCTCCCAATATATAATCGACGGTACGGGGAGCACAAGTCCGTGTTAACATTGTCTAATGCATAATTGTTTGGTGAGAGAATTTGCATATACTTTCCATACTAGAGTGCCTCCAATATACCCAAGAGTACTGGAGAACCTCCGATATACTTCCGTACTGGAACGAGATTTCACCCTCAGGATACAATGCAGGCAGTTAATGACAACTACTAGGTTTATAGATGTCGAAACATGTCTCTACCCTAGATCTCTAAATGTTTGTGTTAAGTTCCAAATGCTCCTTAGGTCAATTCAGCAAATTTTAATGTTTTTCTTGAATTATGTTTCAATTTTGGGCTTAAACAATGTCACTTGAATCCTATAATGCAACTATATGAGAAAATAAAACTTTCACTTCAATGAATTCTATACTAGTAAGGGAAGAGAGTTCAATCAATTAATGCATCAAACAAGAGAATGCATCAAACAATATGCCTCCACTAACTTTTCCAAATGCAACATGCAAGAGAAAAAAACTAAACTTCACTTTCACTAATGCACATGCAGTCTATTGAAAGCAAAAATGACTTTTACTTTACTAAGACGCACTTTACCTAAATGATGTTCTCTTTGATTTTCAGATGCTCAAATGCAACTAAGCTTTAACTAAAACAAAAAATGAAGATTTTGATTCAAAATGCTCCTAATGCAAACGATGCATCAACTAAATCAACACCAAATACAAAAGTGCTCAATGAAAATGTATTTCACTTTTTCTTTCGAATAAATAAACAAATACACTCATCTCAGTTTGTAAACCAAACAATGTATTCTATGGTTGATGAATGACAAAGATTAATTTCAAATGCAAGATGACGTAGTACAAGTGAAAAGCAACTTTGCACAAGACAAACTGAAACTAGTGTAAATCAATGTTTCAAATGATTTTACCAGATGATCAGACCTAAACAATCAGCAAACCATAAACTCGATGACACTCACAAGCAACAAGTGACAATCAAATGACCTATAAACCCTATAATCAATCCAATTGCACTCAAACACTTGAAAGTTCAAAGAAGTAATAATTTGCTAATAAAATGAGGTAATCAATCAAAACATCAATAAATCCAGTCATGCAGGATAAAATAAGACCTCGAGGGCTCAAACACACTGGAGTTGGACATAGAAACCCTAGGTTTTTTGCCAATCTCAGAGATCAGTGCGGTTGTTATGGCCAAACTGGCACTGAACAGGGGATCAACGCGACTGTTGTAAGAGAGAGTCCATTATCAGCGTGACTATCAGAGCAAAAAGAGTGTTGGGCGACGAATAAGGAAAAAAATAAAAAATAAAATCAACAAACACTTCCAGACTGAGCACTCTAAGATAACAACTAGTGACTGTGCAGACCTATACAGACCCAAACTAACTGAGAACTCGATGGTTGGTCAAAATGATCAAGAGATCAGTTGAGAAAAGAGGATGAAAAAGCTATAGCTTCCCCTGCTGAGTCACCATTTTTTTGTGAAGGTAAATCCCCTCTGTGGACAGAGGTGATCCCTCTAGCCCAATGAGTGGGTCTAGCAACAAACTAAACAAAACTAACATACACTTTCCTAGTTTATGTTTAACAAATGTAGAGAGAAGGAGAAACCTACCTCGTTCTGATGCTAATCGCTAAATCCTCTGGAGATGTCTTTGAATATTTCGCTCTAGGCCTCGCTCCTTACTTGTTCTTCACGTCCGAGTACTTGCAAGGAAGATCAAAGAACTATGTAAAATACAAGCGCATATATGGCATACATCAAACATAAACTACTTAATATATCAAGAAGTATTAAGCTAAAAGTATAAACATTTACAAAATTATGGAAAGTGAACATCAGATGTATATCTTAATAAGCTAAAAAGGGAAGCATACAACCTATGCCTTGATGTTGGAGTGTTACACAGCATTTTGTCACTGTCCCTATACTCCCTGTTCCATGATCCTGAAGGACCTCTACAATGAACCCTACATGCTTTCCCTTCATGAAGAAACTCTCATTGTGTCCCTCTTCATGAGTAGAACAATTCCCTTTTACATCATTTCCTAAAAATCTTTTGTTTTTCCCAGCTACAAGACTGGCGCTAATGACCCATGTCCTCCTCGCTCCGATATGCAGGGATTATAACTGTCCCTACTAGAGCGACTAAGCCTTTTTCCAGTTGCACCGATCCTGTTTTGGAAAAAAATTTAAATAAGGATTCGAAGCTTCCAGCTCTAGAAGTTTTGTAACGGAAGTCTGGTAAATGGTTAGGTCGAATGGAGTCGAGGAGGTCAGTTTGGGTTCCTTTCCCCTATTAGGATGGAACTACCTCAAGAGATAAGACCTTCTCCCATGAGAAGAGGAACCATCTCCCTTCCATCCATGCTATATAAACCTCCATTTTTCCCAAGCACAAGCTAGTTCTAATTAGGCTCTGGTTGAAGTTTTGATTGTGGAGTAATCAGCAAGTTATTCATAGTTGTAGCTCTCTAGTTGTGTGTGAGGGAGAAGTGTGAATTTGTTTTAGTGTGAAGACTAAAGGGAAGAGCCTTAAAACTACCATTGTTGAGGCCATCATGGAATGCTAATGGAAGTGTGTGGGAACCCAGATTTGTCGAAGGAGAACAACAACGTCAAGACAACGATTGTAATCTCTTCTTGATTTAATATATATGCAACTATCGATTGATTTCCTACATAATATGTCATCTCACATGTTTATGGCTTAATGTTTCTTGACTTGTTAAGTAGGTTGAATATAATTTGTCTATTATCATGGTTGTTGTTTGTTTTTGTTTACTTGTTTCAGATGCTCGGAGAAGGAAATGAGAGATAGTTGGAGTGAGGAAGCAAGGTTATCACCAAATGGGATAAGCGTACTAAGAGGTAGGCCCTCTTAATTGGTTCTAACCTAAGGAAATCTTCCATAGAATGTCTTGTTTGTGGCTAGACCCGGTCTCGGGCTAGAGCAATTGTTTGTGTCTGCACTTAGAATTTTACTTCACCACAAATTGGCGACTCTGATGGGGACACCAATCCTTTTGTTTGCTCGCTTGAAATTTCATGGTTTTGTGTGAACTTTTCTAGATTCGCCATATCCCTTTAGTCTTGTCCGCTTTGCTTGTTTATTGCTATGGGTCTGAAATTCACAGTAGCAAGTATGGTCTCAGCCTTTGAAATTTTTTATTGTTTTCTTTGCATCCTCTCTCAGCTCACATTTCGCTGACAGTTGCACCAACTAGCGCGATATGCTCATAAACATTTGCGTCGACCCCCTTCTAGCGCTTGTTTTCAGTTAGGAAGTCGCGCTAATGCCTGTAAGTGAAGATTAGGGTTCACCCCGGATCTTGACCAGTGTGTCTTGCTCTCTTGATTTCTACCTTGTGGCTCGTTTAGATTGTGTTTTCCCTCACTGAAAAGTTGCATTTCACTTGGTTTATTTGCTTGTTGACTTGCCTTCTTTTTACTTGATTTCTTGAGTCTGTGGATGGTTTCTGGCCCTAGGGCATCTAGGTTGTCATCCATTTAGTTGATTGTGAACTCAGTGAGTCAAGTTGTTGGTGAATTTACTCCTTGCATTTCATTTGCGGTCCTTTTTATTACTTTGATCTCCATCACACAAGTTTGAAAAGTTTCATTTGCTTGTCTAAATGTCTCTTTTACGGCATAGATCACATTGCTTGTCTTTTTTTTGGTAGATTCATTGCATCATTAGTTTGAAAGAGATTCTCTTTTTGTGTTTTTCATTTGCTTGAGAATCGATTGTCTCGAAAACTTTTTCATTGAAGCATTTTAATGGAAATTCATTTTCTCATTTCATGAAAAGTACATAACTCTGGTTGCTGCTTCGATATGTTACGATAGTTAGCATCATTAAAGACTAGGGTTGCATTTGCATTTGAAAAGAAAAAATAATTCTCTTTACTTTTGAAAGGACTGTTTGGAGTGTACTTGTTAGGAAGCTAGGAATTGGAATGAAATTTTCATTAGTTTATTTTTTCAAAAAGTGAAGTAGTGAAAAATCATTTTGCTTTTGGTTGCTTGGTTGTTTGCATTTGATTGTGTTTTCTACTCTCTCTAGTGTAGATAATTCATCGAATTGAAAGGGTCTTGTCCCATTTAGCTACATTTAGTACTTTTCGAGTCACATCACTAAGGCTTGAAAACCGAGACATTATTCAAGATAAACTTTTAAATGAACTCAATTAACCTAAGGCGCATTTGAAACCTAACGATCACATCTAGAAGGTTTAGGCTAGAGACGTGTCCCGGCATCTTTAAACCTAGCAGTTGTCATTAGCTTCAGCACTGAACAGTGCTAGTACGGACTTGTGCTCCCCTTACCGTTGAGTATATAAAGGGAGACCCCTCTAGGCTGCAATCCTTTATCCATAGGAAGCCGAGTTTGTCACCTTGCAAACGTGATACACCGAACACAGCATTCGGGGAGATTGCCTACTCGTACTTCTCGGTTCACCAGGAGGTATTCTACAGTTCACGGTTGCCTAGTAATCCTTTTTACCTAGATCATCCGGAGTAGTCATTTGATCTTTTTGACTCATTAAACTTAAAAGATCATTTGAGTGCTTGTCCTTTTGAGATCGTTTCTAATCAAAAGTGATAGAGTCATCTTTGCTTCTTTCTCGACTCTTAAAACATGAAAGAGCACTAGTTTATTTATGCGTCTTAAAAAATTGTTGCCCACGATCTTATAACATCTTGTTAGTCTTTTCTAGACCAAATCGTGAGTTTTCCTTAAAGTACATTTTAAAGCCTTGAAATTTATCTCTCTTTTCCTATTAACTAAGACGAGGTCATCGTGGCTAAACCATCTGGTTCACCTAGTTCCTCTTCCTCTCCTCTGTCTGAAAGATTGTCTGAGGAGCCTTTTCCTGAATTACCAGAGTCACTCGAGGATCAAGGTGTTGAACTCGAAATCGTTCTGAGTATTCAACCTTTGTCATCTCATCCTCCACCTACTTCAGATAATGGGTCACCTTCTGATCTTGGCCCAGAATCTCTGGACAATCCCGTCATGACTCTGAGAGTTCGCCGACTACTGAAGGTCAGCTTGGACTGGTTATATATCCTTTGAATCCTTTTTTCAACCCTATTGTGATATCACTGCAGTGTTCATACAGTCTGTATGATCAGCCAGGTGTTTCTTTCGATTATCCCCTCGTACATCTTCAGTCGTTCGTCGTCGCTTGTTTCCACCTATGGAACCCAAAGGCGAAGCTCCAATTACCTCTCTGAATCAATTGGAAGTTTCTACTCCACACACTGTCGAAGAGGAAGAGCATCAATTTCCTCTTGAAGGTTTCCCCTACACGGGGAGCATTCCCATTAGTGTGTATCAGGATTTTCCACCTAATTATGTGACTTTAGCACAGTTGGTCTCAGGTACACCTAGTGCCTCATCACTTTATCACAACCCTATTTGGGCATCTGGTGCTATGCCTACCACAGGTCCGTTTATTCAGAACCAGACCTCCCAACAGACGGTAATTTATGTCGTTACTTCAATCCCAATGAAACCCACCATTTTGAACCCTCTTGTCTCATCCGTCCAAGTCACCCGTCCGATTCAACCGAGGGTCTTGAGTCATGTTTCTATCAGTTCTTCGGTCCCTCTGGTTAGTGCACGGGCTGTGCCACCACCTAGGGGGCAGAATCTGAATGTGTCTATGGCATCAAGTACAACTAATGTGAGTAGCTCACAGGGTCACATGGTTGGGAAGAAACAGCGTTCTTCTGGTGCTCTTCAAAACCCTGTTTCTCCTACTGGATCAAGCAATGTCCAGTATCAATAGGTTCAAAATCCCATTGGTCCGTCTGGGTCAAGAAATTTCCAGTATCAGCAGCCCTATGAGGCTCAGGTTCAGTACCAAGCTCTGTATGTTCCATATGGTTCCCAAGGAATGGTCAATCCTCCTTGCGTCCTTCAGCCTGGACAGTATGTTCAGCCTGGTCCATCCACTTCTCTGGGTGGCTATGGCTAGATACAGTTCAGAAATTTTCAAGGTCTTAATCCAGGAGTTGTCCAAGTACCCTTGCAGCAGCAAGGACAACCTCTGCACCAACAATGGCAACCTTTGTTGCAGCAAGGGCCATCCGCACAGCAGTAGGGGCAGATGATGCCACAGTAAGGACAACTGCAACAACCGCAGGGGCAACCCTCGTAACAGTTGCAGCAAATAATGCAGTCGCAGATGCAGTATGCTCAGCAACCCTCCCAGCCTATGTCTTTGCAAGGCCAACCTATGAAGCTATAGGGACAACCTTTGCAGCCATAAGGTCAACCCTTGCAGCAGTAGAGCCAACCCGGGCAACATCAACCCTTATACACATATCAACAGGGTCAACGCCTGCAAGGACAAGGTCAGGGTCAAGTCCTGCAGCAGCAGGTCCAAAATCCCTATGTCCAAGGATAGCAAGTGTAGGATCCTTATGTCCAAGGAATGCAGGTCCAAAATCCTCTTGTTCAGGGGCAGCGGGTTCAAAACTCGTATGTTCAGGGCCAACAAGTGCAGTATCCATATGTCCAAGGTCAACAAGCTCGAAAGCCTTTTAACTCGTATGTTGTCTATCAGCAACCTATGGCCGGACAGTTTCAAGGCTTTCAAGGTCAAAATCCTCCCTACGGGAAAGGTAACCTACAGTGGGGGCAAAATCAATTGCCATTTGGCCAAAACCCTCCACTATGGGGACAAAATCCTTACCAGTAGGGATGGTCTCCTCCGATTGGACCCACTTATCGACCTCCAATGCCTTTCAATACTCAATTGTCGTTCTTGGCTACACTAGAGTTGCCAAATGTGTCTCGACTCACAAATGATCCAATTCTTCATTTGCCATACTGGCCTCTGGTCCCGTCCAAGATCCCGAGCGATTGTTTGAAGTTCGATGGGAAAGCAAAAGAAGATCCTCAAGCCCATGTGATGACATATCACCTTTGGTGCTCTTCGAATTCCTACGTTGATGATTCTATTCGTCTCCGTCTTTTCCAACGAACCCTTACAGGTGTTGCAGCCAAGTGGTACATCGAGCTCCCTCAAAGTACTTATCATGACTTCAACTCTTTAGCCATGGCTTTCCTCATGCATTTCTAGCTGCCAGTTCGCTATGAAACTAGCACCTATTTACTTACATCACTCAAGCAAGAAACTGCGATGCACATCTCCGATCACATCCATGAATGGAGACGTAGACGTCGCCTAATCAAATTCGAGATTGTTGATCAGTTGCTAATCGAATGGTTTACCAAGTCATTCGTCGCTCCAATTGCTTGCGATATAGCTATGGGTGGATGCATTACTGAAGAACAAGCCATTGCTCATGCCCAGTACTTAGATCATGTTTATTTTCAGTCTAGCACTTTGTATGAGTTGTTACCCGATGCTCCGACACCATCATTCGATCCAACGGCATCGAAGTCACGGGCTACACCTCCTGTTGATGGAGTAATTTGTTCAGTGTCTTAGACCCTTACGAAATCTTCTTCCAAATAGAAGTCAGTCTTAAACACTGCTTCCAATAGTCCCTCCCAGAATTCACCTGGCTCTGGTAAAACCTCAGAGGTCCACATTGTACAGTCTACCACGGCAAACAAATCTTTGAAAGGTAAGAAGAAAGGCAAAGGCAAGGGTAAAGACGATGCCCCAAAATAGGGCCCTCCGGAGTCATCTGTTGGTGATTCTTCACAACAGAAGCCTAAGTATCGATGCCTCATTTGTGAGGAGGATCACTATACTAAGGATTGTCCCCAACGGTCTGAAGTTAGTCATTTTCGCAAAGGGACCCTATCTTTCCTGAAAGAGTCGTTTCCGTCTCAACAAGCTCAGATGGTAGACTAGCCTCAATCATCTGCTTCCTCAGGATCACAAGTGTTCATGATGAGTACGCTTATTAATGTGGCTACTATATCAAAATGTTATCAAACTCCTACCCCGACAGCAAGGAAAGAGAAAGAAGTTACCCCTTCTTCTTTTGCCCCATCTAGTTCTGGCCCTCTTCATATCGAGCGCCCTAACCCTAATTCCGCCATTCGACCACCTTCTCGAGGTGTGCTAAGGAAGTCCTTGTACAATCCCAATGCTCAAGCCGCTCAGCACTATAATATTGTTAAGGATTTGGCTTAGACACCATCAACTATGTCTGCTCTTGAGGTACTCCAAAGCTATCCGTCTTAGTGGAAATCATTACTGTCGGATATTGGAGGTATTGATCCTACAGATTCTAATTTGATATGTTTTGATCTAGAGAACCATGTTCCGCGACTACCTCATCAAATTTCCTTTCTCATTCAAGTAATCATCAATGAGAAAACCATTCATAGGACCGTCATCGATGAAGGTGCTTCTACCTGCATCATGTCAGTCACTTGCTGGAAGGCAATTGGTTCTCCTACTTTGAACTAGCCCCCTAACACGTTGGAAGCTTTTGACAGGCATGATTCGCGACCATTTGGTGTCTTACTCAACCTTTCCATTACTTTGGAAGGCAAGACAGTACACATCGAGGTGGAGATTGTTGACACTAATCTCAATTATAATCTTCTACTCAGATGGAGCTGGACCCATGCCATGCATGTTGTAGCCTCCTCCCTGTTCCGCATGATCCATTTTCCCCATCAAGGGAAGATCGTCACAGTTGACCAACTATCCTTCTTTGCCTCTTCCTCTTCAGATGGCAATGTTCTGTATGTCAAGCACATCGGTGCTCCTTATGAGAGTGTGGGCGCAGGACTCTCTAAAGTTCTGCCTTGATGGGAATTTTTCCACTCCCACCTCCTCATGTTGCCTCTGTCAACATGATCTCGGTGAAATATGATCCTTGGGTCATACCTTCACCGGATCTTGTTAATACCTGGGGTGAGGTTATGCCACTTAGTCCCGCTGAAATCAATTATGTGGAAATTGTTTTGGCCTCAAGTTTTGTATCCTCTGATTTTCCTATTTCGAGGACATCTCTTGATACATATTCTCAATACTCGTGGCTTAGTGATTTAGAATCTCCTAATCCCTTAGCTGAGAATTTTCCGACAGACGAGAATATCATGGAAGTAATGTCTCTCGAGGAACCACCTTGGAATGATACTCATCATCGTTCCTCATTCTTGCCTAGCCCGACAGTCATGTCTACTTATCTCGAAGAGTTCTCTCCTCAGTGCCCTTCCCTACCGCTTCAGGCGTTGATCATGACTCATGAAGTTTAGTCGGAAGGAAATTTGGGTAACATTACCAAAACGATGCCAATTGATATTTATGTCAAGCCTGGCGTCGTTGAAAATGTCCATATTGGGGTAACTTTTTATCCATATGAGATCAATCTCTATACTCATACGTTCCAAGAATTATGTGATGTGTTTGTGCGGTCATATGAGGAAATGCCTGGCATTGATCCTAGCATCGTCATGCACAAAATACCGACTTATCCTCACACGAAGCCCGTTCACCAACGAATCCGCCCGGTGCACCCTAGGAAAGCGGTCGTTATTAAGGGTGAAGTTGAAAAACTTCTTAAAGTTGGATTTATTTATCGATCCCTCTCACAAATTGGGTGTCAAATATTGTACCAGTGGCAAAGAAACAAGGCACGATCCGCGTTTGCATCGATTACCGTGATCTCAATCGTGCCTGTCCAAAGGATAACTATCCCACTCCCTTCATTGATCAGATCATTGATGACTGTGCTGGGAGCGAAAGTTTTTCCTTTATGGACGGTTTTTTTGTTTACAACCAGATTAACATTGCACCAGCAGATCAAGAAAAGACGGCCTTTATCTGTCCATGGGTTACTTTCGTGTACAAAAAGCTCCCTTTTGGCCTAAAAAATGTTGGGGCTACATTTCAGAGGGCGATGTCCTATGCGTTTCACGACATTCAAAAAATCATTCAGCCTTACTTGGATGACCTTCCTGCTCATTCTCGTAAGCGCCATGATCACCCTGATCATCTTCGATAGATTTTTCTTTGTTGTAGACACTACAACATTCGGTTGAATCCGCATAAATGTGTTTTCTGTGTCGAATCCAGACGACTCCTTGACTTTATTGTCTCTAAGGAATGCAATCGCCTTGATCCACTTAAAGTCAAGGGCATTGTTAGTTTACCCCCTCCATTTTCGTTGCACCAACTATAGAGCCTGTAGGGAAAAGCAAATTTCCTCCGTCATTTCATACCCAATTATGTTGAGCTAGATTTAGGGTTTACCGATTTCTCAAGCAATGAATGCCCTTTGTTTGGGATGAGATTGCCCAAAAGTCTTTTAATGACCTTAAGGCTGTCCTCATAAATGCTCCTTTGCTGCATCCCCCGATTATCATCGTGATTACTTCCTTTATCTAGTTGCAGCCTCTAGTACCATTGCTATGGTGTTGGTACAAGACGATGACGAAGGCAATGAACTTGCTATATACTACCTCAGTTGCAATCTCTTCGACATCGAAACACGTTATGCTCGTGTCGAGAAGTTGGCTTCGACTGTCATACAGGTTGTTCAGCACTTTCGGCACTACATTCTCTTACGCACTACCACTGTGATTTCTAAATGCAACCCCATGACCTACATCTTGACTCGTCAGTTTCTGGGGGGCAAGTATTCTAAATGGATTGTCATCCTTCAAGAATTCGATTTGGTGTTTACTACTGCCAAATCTAAGAAATCACTGGTTTTTGCCGAGTTGATTTGCTCCCTTCCTTCTACGTCTCTCCCCGCTAGTGTAGATGAGTAGCTACCAGATGAGACTCTTTTCCTTATTAGCACACTTGACCCATGGTACGGTGATAGCATCGTGTATCTCCAGACGTCCACATTCTGGTCTGCATTGACTGAGGATGATCACCAACACATTTGGCATCAATCCCAACCCTATTGTATTATTGGAGATACTTTATACTATGTCGGTGTCGATTCAGTTCTTCGTCGATGTCTTACTATCAGGAAGCTGAGAGAGGCTTGAATGACTACCACTCTGGGGCATGTGGCGGTCATATTTCTGGATATGCTACTACCCAAAAAATCCTTCGGGCTGGTTATTTCTGGCCCTCCGTCTTCAAAGATTGCATCCTTGTTGTTCGCAAGTGTCATGAATGCCAAATTTACTAGCGCAAGATGCGAGCCCTGCCGCTCACCTACACCTCGTCATTACCGTTGGTCCTTTTTCCAAATGGGGCATTGACTATATGACATGTAACCCCCGTTCGGTCAGGGGGCAAGGTTATATTATCGTTGCTATGGATAATTTCACCAAATGGGCCGAAGCGCGATGCCTACATACTCTGCAAACGGTAAAATGGCTCTCAATTTCTATTCAATCACGTTATTTCCAGGTTTGGCATACCTCAAGCCATTGTCACCAACCATGGCTCCCATTTCTGAGTTTAGATGATGGCTGAGCTGACCTCTACGTTGGGTTTACTCCACGATAGCTCAACCCCGTATTACCCTCAGGCCAATGGTCAAGTTGAAGTTGTGAACAAAGTTTTGGTTACAATGCTTCAGCGTACTATTGGGATGCATAAGTCAAATTGACATCTCATACTCTTTTCAGCTCTATAGGCTTACCGAACCTCGACCAAGGACACAACTGGTTTCACACCATTCCAGCTAGTTTAAGTCTAGAAGCAACGTTACCGATTAAGTGCGAAATTCCTTCACTCAAGCTAGTTGTCCAACTTTTCCCCGAAACTCACCTCAAGAAGAGTGCCTCTTATATTTAGAATGGCTGGATGAGACTCGTCGTCTTGCTACTTTGGTCATCGAAGCACAAAAGAAGCAATTCAAGTCCCATTTTGATCAATCGGTCTCCCCTCGTGCGTTTTCTGAGGGTGACTTGGTTTTACTATATGATCAAGCTAATGATAAGCTAGGGGCAGGCAAGTTCGAACCCATGTGGCATGGGCCCTACATTGTTAAACATGTGTTGCAAAAAGGGGCCTATGAGCTAATTGATTATGAAGGCAATCCTTTAGACAAGCCCCGAAATGGGCTTTATCTCAAAAAGTATTATGCTTAGGTCATCTTGCATGGTTACTTGTGTACATTAGTGTGTCATTCATTTTTGTGCAGTGTGGTTTGGTGTGTTAGTTTTCAAATAAATTTCTTGTTTACTATGTTTTTTCCCTGCTTTGCAGATGTCTGTGACTCCTCACATTGGTTTCGCTAATGGTGCTTGTCGTAGTACTTGGAATCTATCCTCCGCGGCATGGGCCATTTATGACCCTCATGGTGAGTTGATTGATCTTCAAGGTATTTGTTTAGGTCGTACAACTAATAACATTGTTGAATATAGCGCAATTATCGAATTATTGTCAGAAGCCATTACTCTTGACATTCGGGAATTGGTTGTCAACCTGGATTCACAACTTGTTGTCCTTCAACTCAACGGGCAATATTCCATCAGAAACCCTCAGATATTGAGAATGTATCTACGTATTTGTCTACTAGAGAGAAATTTTGATTACATTACATATCATCATATTCCCAGACACATGAATACATTGACAGATGCTTTAGCTAATTATGTGTTGGATAGACATTTACGAAACATGTGAAAAACTAAAACAAATTATTTGTACCATAGTAAGCACAAAAATACAGCATATGTATAGATATAGATATATATATATATATATATGGCGATAATGTTTGATACATCAAAACACCAAAAAATAATGTGTGTTCAAATAACATCCACGGCTTGCAGGCCTCATATCTTCGTGGCACGCAAGCCTCAAAAAATGTAAATGTTGGACCTAGGAACTAATTAGCATGGTGATCATGGTAACATGTAACTGCTCGTGCTACACGAGTTAGCAATCGGCGGATTTGAATAGATACCCCCACCATATCCCTCTAGTACTGGGGTGGGATGTATCCCACTCGGGCATACTCTAGGATCCCGCGAGTCAACACCTCGAGGTTCCTCACGGTATCCTCCTCATTGTCGCCTCCTTCCTGACAAGGAGCGACATCAAACTGGCGAGCGACGTGCCTGGCTATCAGGGACATCCCGGCAGGACGCTCTAGTCCAACATCTGCATTGATAAAACAAAATGTTATAAACACATATATATCAAAAACAATTAAAAATTGATTTTTTACCTTCATCGTCAAAATCCTCCCCATCTGGAAGCAGCATATCCAGATCTTCGCGGAAGTCGATACCGCTATAAGGCCAATCCTCCACTATGATTAGTTGTCATCGTAGCCATGAGAAAAAGGCGGGCTTGTAGGACATATGTTGGTCCCCGGTGATTCTAGGCATCAACTGACTCCAACGACCATCCGTGGGTCTCATGGCATTGGTGGATCCACCTCAGTCAACTGGTATTGGAACAACAGAACCCGCTCCAAGAAGAAGGTCACTAGCACAGATCCGAAGCAAAATTGCTTCAGATTCCCCGCCTTAGCTTTTGACAGCTAGTGTTTCATGTTGATCTTCATGGCTTCCGCCCAATTGAAGATCGTCGGTGTTGTACAGTCGATAGCATACAAAAACTTTGACTTGTTGGTTTCATGCTCTGCTTGGGACCCAACCACTCTGTTGATGGTCAACAGTAGCACTCTCAGTGTAAGATCTCGCACAGTCGCAATCTCGATCTTGCCACTCTTGGATTTGAGGGCTTCTGGGCAATGTTTGGCAAGTAGCATGGATATGCTTGCCCCAATTGGTCGTGACCCATATAGGTTGACTAGTTCCCCTCTCCGGGACAATCCTATGATGAAATAGACGTCTCAAGTTTCCAACTCTAGCTCCTGGTCACCAATGATAAAAATTCCTCGATTTATGTCCCAGAGACTAAACAGGTATCGAAGAAGCTTAGGTTGAAACCGCATCCCTGGTGTGAGAAAGAACTTGAGGAGCCCACAGTTCCTCAAGGCATCCAAGCAATTTGGATCAGCCATTGCCTGGGTGTCCACATCTTCATGCTCACGTTCTTTCCAGTCCACCATTTTCGATGATTCTTTCCTACAAAAACCATGTATTCAAGTCAATAATCATTTTTGGCAACTGAAATTTGGATTCAAATGGTGGATTTAAGAGAAAATTTGATTTTTTCTTTGTTCAAGGCATTGGCGCGCCTATTTTAAAAACAGTGTGCTGACAACACAATTGGTAGTTTTAGCAACCCCTGGCTGGCGCGATTCCGTGCCCAGAAATCACACCGACCGAGGGTGATTTTTTTTGCCAAAACCTCCCTCAGAAATCTAAAAAATGGATAAAAATAGGAATAAACAATATGGAAATGGAGCTTAAGGGATTGGCTCTTACTTGCAACTGATGGCTCAATGAATGGCCTCCCGGATCTCCCGGGATATGCTCCGAAAAAATTAGGGCACAAGTGGGTAAAAAGTTTTCACGCAAAGGTAAAATGGTAAATGGTAAAAAATACTTATTTTTTCCTCCTTTTATTCAGTTTTTCATGAAATATTAGGGTTTTAAAGTATTTTTGACTTATTTTGCCTCACGAATTGGATAATGCATTTTACGTTTTGTGCAGCGACAGGTGATGGATGTTCGACGATGGTACTAAGTCATGTTTCAGTTCTTTTCTTGACTCATAATACTCAAATGAAAATATTTTCGAGTATTTTTCCCTTTTGACTCATAAAAGAGAATAAAATGGAGGGTCGGCTTTCAAGCTCTTTTCCAACCCTTTAAACACAAAAAGATTGTCAAGCTCTTGTCATTTTGAACTTGTTAACGGATGCGAAACGTCATGCACCTAGTATACGTTTACCCCTCTTTCGGGCTAGGATGCACTACTTACAAAAATGTACTCCTTAACTGAAATGGTCAAGCAGTTCTCTCAAGTATCGTTTTCTACCTTTTCGGGCTTGATAGACGCAAATGGACGGAAAGGGAACATGTGGAGTTTTCTTTTCCGTGTCTTTTTCAAACTCTCTAAACATGAAAAAGATACCGAGTTTCACCTTTGTCAGACTCGTTAAAATATTAAAGGACATCGGATTCGTCACCATGACGTACATGAGCTTCTCCTTCTTAGTGCTCGTTTAACTTACTAGGTCAGATTCATTCGAAGGATGGACTTATAGTGCAAGCATATGTTATCCCGTTCAAGCTTGCGATTAAGAAATAATTGGGGTACCTGTCAGAAATGGTGGGGGAAAATTTGGAAATTTGATTAGTCGTGTCGGCAGCTCACTCTTGAACATGGCACTTTTTGTTTCGTGTCAGGTTGGGATATCCTCCTTTTTATTGTTGACCTTCTTGGGTTGGGCCATTTATTTTTGCCTTCCATTTGATCTCTTCCATGTCATCATGACCACCGATCCTATGGATCCAAAAGCTGTCAAAATCCCGAGTCATGTCGCCAATATGTTCAAGATTTGTCCTTCTACAGTTACACTTACCCCTGATTCTCTCTATCATCCGAAATCATTTTGCATCCCTTTGTCTTGTGTCGATGATGTGGGATACATTATGGCCCTCCTTCAACACGGTCGCTTCCTGTCGACTTCGGCTCATTATCCAGGAAGTTGACCAAGAGACTCCCTTCCAGTACCTTAGAGCTTGCATGCCATAATGGAAAGTTCTTCTCACTCAACAACAAGTTCACATCATTGGCTTTTGATCGGGTGATTTCACAGGTGTTCGACTTCAATTCCTTAATTCACATTCAATGAATTGTGTTGATAGTACCATGAGGACCATTTTCATTATTGGTGGTTTCTCTCATGCTTGTTAACAGTTCACATCATCGGCTGGTAATCAAGCGATTTTCTAGCATGTTCAACATCAACACATCTATTCACATGTTAGAATTTGTACTTTGATCGGGTCGTGTTGGAGCACAAGACCCTGGGCTCAGATTATAAAAATCCAGGTTGCAAAGCGGTGTGACATGATTGTGTTGATATGCATGTCTCTTTCAAATGGGTGGTTGCGACCATACCATGAGTTGTCATATGTGATCCTTCTCATTATTAGATGGTTGCGACCATACCTTGGTTTCGATATGATCCTCTTTATCGAATGGCTACGCCCATGCCTAGATCCATTTACATGATCATTCTCTGGATGGTTGCGTCCATACCACGATTCATGTATCATTTGACAGAGTTTTCAGTAATGTATATGTATTTGTACTTGCTTGCAGGTTTTCCAAAGACAAACTCCGGTTCCCCGCACTGATTCATAAAGCATTTCACCCCTCACTCTAGTTCGACCTTCACGCTTTAGGGGGCATCTATTAAACATCATTTTGTCATTATCCCTGAACTCCTTGTTCCATGATCCTGGAGGACCTATACAGTGAACCCTACATGCTTTCCCTTCATGAAGAAACTCCCATTGTGTCCCTCTTCATGAGCAAAACAATTCCCTTTTGCATCATTTCCCAAAAATCTTCTGTTTTTCCTAGTTTACAAGACCGACGCTACTGACCCATGTCCTCTTCGTGCCGATATGTAGGGATTATAACTATCCCTAGTGCCAAGCTGAGCGACTGAGCCTTTTTCCAGTCGCGTTAATCCTCTTTTGGAAAGTTTTTTAAATAAGGAGTCGATGCTTCCAGCTCTAGAAGCTTCGTAACAGAAGTCTGGTACATGGTTAGGCCAGATGGAGTCGAGGAGGTCAGTTTGGGCTCCTTTCCCTTACTAGGATGGAACTACCTCAAGAGATAATACCTTCTCCCATGAGAAGAGGAACCATATCCCTTCCATCCATGCTATATAAACCTCCCTTTTTCCCAAGCACAAGCTAGTTCTACTTAGGCTCTGGTTGAAGTTTTGATTGTGGAGTAATCAGCAAGTTATTCATAGTTGTAGCTCTCTAGTTGTGTGTGAGGGAGAAGTGTGAATTTGGTTTAGTGTGAAGACTAAAGGGAAGAGCCTTAAAACTACCATTGTTGAGGCCATCATGGAATGATAACGAAAGTGTGTGGGAACCCTGATTTGTCGAAGGAGACCAGCAACGTCAAGACAACGGTTCTAATCTCTTCTTGATTTAATATATATGCAACTATCGATTGATTTCCTACATAATATGTCATCTCACATGTTTATGGCTTAATGTTTCTTGACTTTTTAATTAGGTTGAATACAATTTGTTTATTATCACAGTTGTTGTGTACTTGTTTCATAGGCTCGGAGAAGGAAACAGGAGATAGTTGGAGAGAGGAAGCAAGGTCATCACTAATCGGGATAAGCATACTAAGAGGTAGACCCTCTTAATTGGTTCTAACCTAAGGAAATCTTCCATAGAATGTCTTGTTTGTGGCTAGACCCGCTCTCGGGCTAGAGGAATTGTTTATGTCCGCACTTAGAATTTTACTTCACCACACGGAGACCTCCTTTTGGTGGATGTCAAAGTCCAAGCAAAGACTCTTCAAGCACTCCTTCTCCAAGTTAGAATGGATAACATGTAAGCATAATCTCAACATAGGGATGCATCAATCAATGACCCACCATTTGGGTATGGAAGGGAGTGAATTTATAGGAAGGGAGAGGCAGTTAGGGATCCACAAAAGATGGAGGAAGGTCCACATCTCAATGGGAAATCCCATGATGAATATCAAGAGGTCCAAATGGGAGAGCTCGACCATATCAACAACAACCAATATCCAGCTCGTTGTTCTCAAAGGTTCTAGTGCTTGAATCTTCTCCTCTAGTTTGGGAAAACCTGCTAGAAGAGGTTCAGCACGGGTTTTCCTATCAAAACCCATGTTGGCAATGTTAGTGTATAGCTGTGCAACCTACCATCAACATGGGCAGGCAGTGGAGCAAAGCGCGCTAATACTAAAACTTAGGTTTTTAGTTAACCTTCTTCAGGATGAATTCAGGGTAGTTTTCCTTTGATTCTTCAGGGAGATTTTGGCCTGTAAATCATGATGGATATGTTGCACAATAGTTAATGTTTTGGCACGTCGGGATATGGAATGGGAAGGGAACAGGAGGTTTGACAAAATACTGTGTAACAATAATGGCAAACCAGAACCACCTCCTACACCCCTGTCTCCCTGCATAACCTACATAAGTTCTACAATCCCATTGCATACCTCGGGTGAGACCTTGTCTACTTGTAGACATTGACAATGTTGATATCCTTGCGGTTTTTTTTTGGAAAAATCATTAACCCTGGGTCTTTCCCCTCACGAAGCACCAACACCAAGGTAAATGTTAGACCAACCTCCTTGTAGAAGACTATATAGAAATGCCTGGAAAACAACATATGAGTTATTCAAGGAGATTTTAGGAAACTAATTAGTGATGATACCTCTAAAAGAGCCATCTACATCCAAGGATTCAAAATACCAACCCAACAAGAGTTTTTGAAAATTTCTATGCAACATTTCTCCTTTTCTGATGTTCTCCTGAATAAACACAACATTGAGATTATTTAGCTTAGCCATCCTATTAAGGGCCAAATTTTTTAGCATGATCACATAACCCTTTGATATAATGAACTAAGAGTTTCATTGGAAAGTCCCTAGGGATGGATTTCTCCACTCTAAGAACCCTATAAATTAAAATTTGTTTTCCTTTATGGATCTCCTTAGCTAATTATTCGTATGCATACTTTAACATCAACTTCTTTCTCATTGCAAGGCCTCCTAATTCCCTTGGAAAATCTAGCCTTAGGCCCCTAGAGATCATAGAGTTATTTTAGGTTGTCTTAGTCCTTGATAGGTGGTTCCCCTTACCAAGTTTTCGAGGTCATTGGGGCTTTGTGTGGAGTCTTCTCTCAAATGAGTAACCTCCCCTATCATAAAGTCTAAGCCTTGGGGCAAGTTAATCACAAAGTTTTCCTTATCACCCAATCCTAAGCTCGAACCTTGAGGACTTAGGGGATTTATATTACTTTACTCCAACTTATCATCCCAAAGAGCACCCAACATTAAAGGAATAGAGGAATCCAAGACTAGAGAATTAGTGGAATGCAAAGGGACTTGCTTGATGCTCGAGCCATTTGTTTCCATGGTAGACTCATCTTTTGAAATCAAGAGACTGAGAGAACACATTTTAAGGCTACATTGAAGCATCATCACAAGAATAATAATCTTGGACCAAATGAATATATATATCTACTACCATGAAACCCTTCAATACTCCCCAACCATCTCATACTTTGATGACACTTCCATTGGCCTCTCCGCTTGTCCCTTATCCAAATCCTCTTCCTTTGATAGATGATTAGGCCTCTCAGACTTATCCGCCAAACCAAATCATAAAATTTCACTACCTTCTCACCCAAACCAATATTTATTTTTGAAGGACAAATCACAATCCTTAAAACATGACCATAAGTATGACACCTCACACAATGAAAAGGAAAGTTCACATAGTCCAAAGTCTGAGTGTGGGTCTTATTGCCAATCATAAAATCCATTGAATCAAAAATACCTTAATTCACATTGGTCTCCCACTAAAATGCTAGCAATCGACCTAGCCAAATAAGATTCGTAATTTTCACCAACAAGAAGAAACTTAACAAGTGTGTCCCTAATGGCTTTCAGGGAGTGGTCCAACCAAAGTTCCATCAGGAGGCTTGACAATTTTACCCACACCTAAGAGCCCTTTATGAATTCTTCTTAGGTGTCAAAGTAATGGTGGTAAGGTTTTAAAAATGGGTAGGCACTATCTAAAAACCAACCACCTTTTAACACCTTAAGTGCCTCCTCTTATGCCCCGAAGATAAACCCTATCTATCCTTTTTCTAATAGATGAAAAACTAATCCATAACCTACTAGAGGTGCCCACTTTGCAATCAGTGATTTCAGACACCCATAAAGACCCTTCGGCCTAAAATTTTCCCCATTGGGGTCTTGCCAAGGAAAATATTGATTTGGTTGATCTTGAGATCATCTCCCACAACCAAAGAAATGCCCCTCCATAGGATTTGATCACCTACTTTTCCTTTGCAACTTACAACTAGAAGTGCTCTCTCCACCCTAAAACTCTCCAACATGCACCCTGGAGTCGACAAATCCTAGCCCCAACTTTTCTACCTTTGACAATTTTTTTTGGCACAATTAAATGATCTCTATATTTGGAAGTTTATATGGGATAAGGCTCTTTGTTATCCATCCCAAGCTACTAACTTCTCTAGCCACCAAAGAATGGGGACAATTAACACAATCAACATCTCATTCCTTTGTATCTATCAGTCGAACATCTAGGGATTTAAATGTATGACATACATTGATATTCTTAGTGTTAGAGCCTAGATTTACCTCGGGCTGAAAAGGCAGGATCCAGGACCAACATCAAACCACACTCAGCCTCGTAGCTAGCCCTACGAGGACGGGAGAGGGCTCTCTCTGGGTCAATCTCAGCAAATAATGATCTATGGGGCTTGAGATGACTGAAATATCTTCTGATTTTAGGCTAGGTATATGTGCAAGGATTTGATTTGATTTTTTGGGAGTTTTGTTGGAATCAAGGGAAAGGCAAATTTGGGTCCGGGGATGAAGGCCAATTTTGTAGAGTTCTGATTGGGGCAGGAAACGCAATCATTTTGATGCTTTGATTTGTAAAGATGGAGGGTTCAGACCAGTGAGAAGCTGAAGAGGGAAAGAGGGTATCAAGAATCCTCTTCAAACTGAAGAAAACATTGAAAATTAAACAAAACTTAAAGGCAGAGCACAACAATCTAATGAATTCTACCTTTGTCACTCATTTGTTTAATTTCATAAGCAAAATAGAAAGGAAATGGTACACACAAATATCAGTGAACTTACAAATTACATAGAGAAAAACCTCATCAGAACACAGAGCCATAGGGATCCCAAAAAGTGCTGCAAACCGTGGTCTTTCCTTTGCCAAAAATGCAGAAATCAAATGTACAATGGAGTGCCAAGCAATCCCAAGTGTCCAACCATGCTAATGACTGAAAAACAACATAATATAGACAAACATAGCTCATCCTTGCCTATAGGGGTCGAGCTCACATGTTTAGGAGATGATCCAACTAATTCTAAACTGAGAACTAGAAAATAGGCAACATAACAGCCTGCCTCTAGAAACAAGGGAACTGATTCATTCAGTTTCAAACAATCTTTAAACTGATGAATCTACCTCTACAAGTGAAAATTTAACATATTTACATCATGATCCATCAATGTTCATCAAATTACATCACAAATTTTCCATTAGGAAAGTGAAATGGTTAAACTAGGCAAAACTAGGCGAAATTCTGAGCTGCTGAGTGAAAAATAGGCCAAATTTCCCTATGCGCCGCGCCTGAAATCTGTATGCGTAGCACAACTTTGAGGCTGATTTTGAGGGCCTTCCTGAAGTCCAAATTGAGCTCATGATAGCTCATTGGAAATCTCTGCCTATCTCCTTTCCAACCCAAGTGGAATTTCTGGATTTGGTGTCCATTTGCCCCTCCAAAAATCCAATCTCCCAACACTTCTTCCTGTGGGTGCAAAAGGTGGCAGAAAGGTCATTTTTTGTGTGTTTTTGGCCCTTTAGGCAACCCAGAACTTGATGAAATCCTTAGGTAATTCATGAGCATGCATAACTTTCCATAAAAAATCCAGAAATGCAAAGTTTTCCTCCAAAGGATCTCTCAATTATAAGCGTGCGCCAAGTGGCGCTACGCGTTGGGCAGGAAAATCTGTTTTGAAGCCAAAAAATTCAAAATTGACAAAAGTTTCTCCAAATTTGCTGAAATTTGGACTGAAGGTCCATCATCAAGTATCATGCTCAGCCAAAGAAGCTTCGGCCATGATTTGGAGCCTATCATGCCTTTTGCGTCGTTTTAGTGCCCTCCTTATTCTACCTTCAGGATTTTGATCCTCGCTTTGCAAACATAAGTTCATGCCCAATAATGGTTTTTCAGGTGCCTGAGGATGTCCTTGTACTTGTTTGCCTTCACCAACAGCTTCTCAAGATGAATGTTGGCTCTTTCAAGCCATGACTCCCAATCGGCACTGACCCCTTGCTCAAGTGAAGTGAGCTCCACCCTGTTATGTTTTCCACTTTTGCGAGGCCTCCTTGGTGCATGCATGTCTCTAGAAGAATCACTGACTGTCTCTTCATCTCAGTCATAGGAGGGATCAAACTCCATGTTTGCCAATGTTTGAGTTTTCTTAGATGAGTATGAAGAGATTTTATGGTGTCTTTAGGTTTTTGCTGCCAAAGATATGAATGTATGAGGGACTGTGGAGGGAGTGTGTTTGAGGGGTTTAGGAATGTTGCTGACAGGTTTTTGGGAAATAGAAGGGTTTTAGGGGATGATATTTAGAGTTGGGGAATAGCAATTGGTGGGCTCCAGTATTGCAGCAATAATGCTGCAACTCCTGGGACTCCCTTCTTTACTTTTATCAACCCAGTAGTTCGTAACAAACTTGGAAGCGACGGTGTTGTATGCACAAGTACTAGCTCTTGCTGCGGGTTGTCACTTGATCAGCTGGCACAAGTCCACTAGGAGCTTAAGCCAACTTATATGAGCTCTCAGAAGAATCTTTTAACTGTGATGGACGAAAACTAACTCAACCAGAGGCTATTCTACTTGCAGAAAGAAGCTGAAAGCTAGAAAGGAACACAAACCCTAACAAACCCTAGTTGTACCGACTAACCCTACTGGTGCAAGTAAAAGGATGAAAGCTACAGAAATGGATGCCATTGACTTCTAAAAAGGTAAAATTTGTGTGACTAAGCTACTTCTGAAGAGAAATATGAAGAAAACATCTTTTTGCATTTTTGAGTAATTTGTCAGAATTATTTTGCATGTGCTTTAATTGTTGTTGACTGTGCAGAGGTTGATTGGCGAAAGGAAATGGAGTAGGTGCTTGCAAGAGGTTGGGAAGGTTAGAAGAGGGCCTAAAGGGTCCCTAGCACCCTTCTAGAGAGTTTCAGAGTGCTCGGATCTCAAGAAACCGCTTTCATGAGCTTCTACAGGAAGTCTACAAGGGTTCTACAGGATGTTCTGTGGCTTCTACAGGATGTTTCTACAGGATGTTCCGAAAGGGAGTTTTGAAGGGCTGATGGTGGAAAAGAGGTGAAGAAGTGGGTATGGAGGTGAGATAAGGGTGTGAGGAGGTCTAGGACTTGGCGAACGAAGCGGGTGAGTGATAAGGATGGCTGGATTTGTTCAAGGAGGGGTAGAGCAATGTTGCACAAAAATATGGAAATTAGGTCAAAGTGAGGGAACGTGGCAAATGCGAGGCAAGAATCAGAGTTGGAGGATGGAGCAGGTGGTATTGATGGAGTAAGGGTAGGCAAAGAGGTATCACAGGTGCTCTGTAAGTTATTTTCCAAACTATTCAAACAAAGACTCGGAAAACCAAAGACCTAGCTACTTTAACCTAATCTGACCTGAATATCAGCAAAGAAAATGAACAGAAGTTTATTGCAACGAAATCATGTGAAATAGCTATGCAAACTAAGCAATCATGAACCTGAACATGTAACCACAACTGGTATCAACTTCTGCAAATGAGAATTTAACACTAACAATTGCATGATGAAGCAAAGACAGTGTTTTTGGTAGCAGCAAGGACGCCTTGGTCTCAGCTCATGGTCCCACAAAGGGAGAGGTGAGATCAGGGGTGCTTGATGGCCTTTTCTGAAGATATTCTCTATTATTAACCTATCAAATCAATCTGAATATGAAAATCCTTTTTAATCATCAACAATGACCTAGGCAACCAAGCAAGACTGTAATCTACCTAACAAAAATTATTTTGCAAAGACATTAAAAACATATAACAGTACACAAAGGAGGCCTTGGCACTTGGGTTGGGCCCAACCCCAAGAGCTACAGGCTCCTAAGAAAAAGCTCAGAACTGATGCCAAATGAAACTGCTTTCCATTATTCAAAAATAACCATGTCACAAAGGAAGTTGTACAGCAAAAGCTACAAAATGAGCTGAGAAACTAGCAGCACTATAGTGCAGAATACAACTGTTCAAAAAGTAACCTACGAAGGTTGGAAGTCTTCCTATTTATGCACTACGAGGGTCTCCAATAGCCCTCCTTAACTCGAGGGGCTCGGCTGCTCGAACTGCCAGTGATCAGTCACTTTACACAAAACTGCTCGGCTGCCCTTGGGAATCCTTTTCGGTGGCTTGCTGAACTCCGAGCTGAGGGTGGAGAATTCGAGGAAGGGGCCATTTAGTGCAGGAGACACCCTTCCTACGAATCCTCACCCTTGTTCCTTCATGCTTGGCTGTCATCTGGCTCATAAATGCTTGGCCTTAGTCCAAAATTTGTCCAAAAATCTACAATAACCACGTGTTAGCCTTCTTGGTCAAGTGACTATTCTCATTCGTTCAACTAACATAAATATACTCAAAAAACATGCATAAACTATGAAAAATGGTGGATTGATGAAGAACAATAGGCAAAATGAGCCCAATAAGTTACCCATTTTTGGGGCTCATCATCACCCCGCTGCTAAATGGTTGCTCATCCTCTGAGCAACTAATCTAGCTCATCATCATTGATAGCTTTGACTGCCTCTCTCACATCCCAGGCCTCCGAGGTGATGTCTTCTTCTTGGTCATGAAATCCTACTTTTCTTTCCACTTCCTCCCACTGCCTGTTTTCCTCTTCTTCATTAACTCCTTCCAGCAATCTCAAAAGCAAGGGAGGACTGAACTTTAGGCCGATCCAATTGGCCTGCAGATTTTGCATTGACTGTTTATAGAGGGGTACCCTTGCCAAGGCCTCCCTCATCCTGTTTTGAGAGTGGTATTCTCTTATCTTCAAACTGTGGGGCAGTGTGTTTCACCTCCTTGTGCAAGCATGAAGGCAGTTATCCCCTAACAGTCTCTCCATGTCCTCAAAGTGGGCAATAGCTTGAGCTTGTCGTTCAATGTAATCTGGTAACTCCTGAGGGTTGTTGGCCAAGTGTTGGTGGGCGCTTATCAATGTTGAGGGATCCTCCGGCTCTGCTCTGATCATTAGTGGTTCACTGAGTTCCCTGTTCATAATATCTCGGACCTCTGCTGCCCTTTTTTCCTCATGATTCAACCAAGAGGCCATGGCCATAAGTTGCACATCTCCTACCACAGTGTTGGGGTCCCATGAATTCATATTTGGAAGGGCCAAGTTGTGCAAATAAAACTCTGATAATTTAGCCTTGTCCTCTGATGAGCTACTGTCACATAAAGCCATAAATTGATGATAGTTTTGAAATGGAGTAGTGCCCCTTTGGGCCAAGGTGTTAATCTGGAACTGTAACCATTGATCTTTAAGGTACAAAGCGTATGACTTGGCAAGCTGCCTACACTGTACGGCCTCTATTGCCTAGCTGGCCATGCAGGCCAGTTGGGCTTCCTTCTCATGTACCTGTTGCCTTAGAGATTGTATCTCTTCTACTGCCTGCAACTCCTTCTCCTGTAGCTGTTTTGTTAGTGCCTCGATCTCAGCCTACAGCCCATCCTTTCTTTGCTATTCATCCAAGGTCTCTTTGTCTATTGGCGGCTTTTCCCGTTGTTGTTGTTCTCCTAGAATGGAGGGCCTGTCTTCCTTACGGATTCCCTGTAGCTGTAGCTGCTGTTTCAGCAGCTCGTTCTCTTCCTATAGTTTGGCCCTCTGAATGCTTTCCACATGCTTCACCATGGCCAATTCTTTCCTTGACTCCCTGAGTTGTTCTTCTAGGGGGCCTATGTCTGCCACACCCTTGGACTTGGAAATCCTCATCCAAGTATGAGTCCTAATTCTTTCCTCCTCCAGTGCAAAGAATAGTGGCACCGCAAATTTCTGGGGAATTATTTTCCCATCTTCTAATAGGTTATAGTATGTGCCCAAACTAGGTTGAGGGCTTGGTTCCAATATTTCCTCTGTCCTTTCTTCTTCCTGTGGTTGTTTGGCCGCCTTTTCCTCCAATTTCTCGGTCTCTTTTAGCTTAGCCCGAGTTTCCTGTAGAGCTTTCTCAGCTTCCTGTAGAACTGTCTTTGAGTCCATTGTCTCCAGTCTTTCTCTCTAGGTGGAAGTTTTTGGGCTTCCTCGCTCATAGGTGATGGAAATCTTTGAAGGAGACCCTTCCTTTGGTTTAGGGGTTGTGTCCTCAATGATAATTGGCTCCTTTGATTGCGTCTGGGGTCTGCCTACTTTGATCCGTGTGCTCCTTCTTGCTCTAAAGTACATGGAGGTTTGCCTCTTTCGCTTCCCTTTCTGTTTTGGAGGTGTTTTTAAGGCGGCCAGCATAGTTGCTGCCTCTCTTGCCAATATTTCCGGTGATTTCCCTCTTTGCTGTTCTGTTTCCATGCTTCCTGTAGAAGCCTCTGTGTCAACTGTTTCTGCCTGTATTGTGGCCATTTTAGGATCTGTCTTTGCCTTTTGTTTTGGTGTGACTGTTGTGGTTGTGCCAGCCTTTACTTGGGATGTTTCTGCCTTCTCTGCTCTCCTCTGCAGTCTCTTTTCCCTTGGTGTTTGTGTTGTTGTTCCTTGCTCTATTTTAGGCTCAGCAATTTGGCCCTTTCCCTCTTTCTCTTTTTGTCCTGCTTGTGCTTGTTTGTCCTGTGTTTCTTTACCACTGGTTTTCTCTCCTGCTTCAGTGTGTTCCCCTTCTTCACTGCTGGATGAGGTGAGCTCCTCGGCCAGAATTCTAATATCGTCATCTTTGGTCATGTTTCGGAAAATTTCCCAAGAGAGGGGGACAGTGTAGGTGTGGAGGGCATCTTCCACTAAAAGTTTGATGAGCCCATGATGGGCTAACTGATCCAGTGTCCCTTCCTTCAATTTTGTGCCACATTCACTTAATGACTGCAGAAGAAAATAGGGGATGCTCAACTTCTCTTCCGGAGGTAAATCCATTCCATGTCTTAGTTCATTCAGCAACCTAAAATGATAGTCGTAGACAATGCTGAACCTCCCTTCACAGGTAATGTATTTCATGATTTGGAAACTGACCTCGCTCCAAAGAGGAGGTAAGCTGGTTCTCCGGACCCCGTTTTTGTCTTCTACAGGATGTTCCTCGGGCAGGAAGAATGCTTTCTTGGCTGCCTGGCCTAATGACCTTTCTTCTTTGCTCCAAGGGAGCCCCAATGGGAGACCAGTAACACGACTGATGAGCTCAGGGGTAACTTCGAGGGTCAAACCCCTAAAATTCACTGTGCCCTGTGTCTTTGATTCAGGTTTTAGGGACATTAAGAATTCCTCCGTTATCTCATCGTCATGATGTCACAAAAGGACATCCAATTGGCACGGGTGAAGAGGTCTACCACCTCTGGATGCTCATGCAGCTTGCTAGGATCCGAAGGTTCTTTCCTAATAAACCCTCCTGGCATGGTGAGAGTGCCCTGTTTTATGCTCTGATCAGAAAAGGGAATGTTGTCTATGGATTTCTCCCCTAAACTTTGAGAAGGGATTTCAACTATCAATTAGCACCAATTTCCTGGCTTTAAGGCTGTTGCTGCCCAGAACTCGGTTGTCCGTTTATGAAGGAAGAAATTGGGTTTCCACAGGCAGAGTACAGAGCTCAATGTTTATTCCCAGCATACATACAAACATGCAAATTCAAATTCTTCATACACAGGCTAGCCCTCACAGTTGTGTATCTTTCCTACAGGAGAATTTTTCTTTCTTTCTTTTTTAACAGGAACTGTGGAGGAGAATTTTGACGCAAAACGACTGAGGAATATCGTGCAACACACAGGCAAACTGCTATTTCCAACTCACAGGCGGATTTTTCTCGGACTCCCCAGTTTGAAACAGTTCAATTCACCACCTTTCCGAAACATACCATGCATGGAAGAGTGTTTTCGAGCCTACCTCTCTCGGAACTCCAAATTCGACGAAGAAAAGTCTCGGCTTCTCTGCTCTGGAAAGCTGTGTCGGACTTCCTGTAGAGCTGCTTCCTGTAGAACTCTTGCCGGCTTCCGTAGGATGTCACTGCGCCTCTGAATGAGCCCGGTACGTGGGAGATTTTTTGAACAGGCTGAAAAACTCGGTGGAGGACGACGGGTTAACAGATTTTGGACACAGAGAACGCGTACTTCGGCCAAGGACGTTGCAAGTGCAAATGAACAGCGGGGGGTGAGAGTCTTCAGCCGAGTATCTTTTAAATGCGACGCAATTCGTGGCAAGGGAATGAGGTGGCCAAACCAAACCATTGATCCAACGTCACTGCCATCATTTTTCTGCGTGTCTTTGACCGCCATCACCTCCCCTCTGCCATTAACCGCCGCCACCACTGCCATTCCCAACGATTTTCCCCAACTAGACACTCCACACGTGTTGGCTGCACATCTCGGCGGAAAATTTGAACGTAACTGAGCTTGTTCGGATCCCACGAAGCTATGTAACTAGCTGAGGGTGGCCAGTTGACTGGCCACCGATCCCGTTCAATCTGAACCATTTTCACAGTCATGCAGTTTTCGAAATATAGTTTATGCAATTGACGAATGAGTTTAGACACTTACCTGCGTGGCTGTGGACGTGTTATGCAGACTTCGGGTCTTGGAACCACTGCTTCGCTTGCTGCTGCCTTGTGCACGGGTGTTAGAACCCATTCCTTCATTTTTTGATGTTGTATGCATGGGTTTTGGAACCCGATCCTTCGGTTATCAACGTTGCATGCACAGGTTCTGTTGGGTTTCGGCTACCGAGGATGTTTTCACGTCCAAGAGGAGCCTTTTGCATGTTCCCTTTGTTGATCTCGGTTGTCCCTGCCTCCAGAGTATGTCTTCCAGAGGGATCAGCTGCTACAGGATTCCTGTAGGATGTCCTATAGCTGCTTCTCCTCCTGGGATGCAGGCTAAACGAGCAGGGCTATATTGCGGACGAGGGATTTGTTGATGAAGAGTCTAGATGGAGTTTGGACAGGTAGGGTGAGCAAGACTTTGTTACTTGACTTGTCACTAAAAAATCTTGTTGTCAATCTGAGGAAAATAGGGTTTCTTGTATGACTGTGCAAGAACACATAACCAGGTGGGTGACGGAGCTGTAAAGAGATGGAATAGGGTGCCATATGGTGATGGGTGGAAACAGGGGTGGCTGCAGGCCTAACAAATAGATTCCAACCTTCAAATTCCCCTCCAAGATCGATTTTGGCTTTCCCGAAGGTTCTACAGGATGTTTCCTGTAGAAGACATAAACTGCCTGTAGAATAGGCAGAACATCCTGTATAAGGTGAAATCTGCCCCCGAATATGATCAAATCCTAATAGAGGCGAGTGGTCATGGAGGAAGTGTCTATGAGGGTGTCCTGTAGCCTGGTGTGGACCCCTGTCCTTGTTTTGCACGACCTTCCTAACCTGCAATATATTCCCTGCAATTATTCCACAGAGATTAGACCTGTTTTTTTTTAGAGAGAGAGAGAGACAGTTGGGGCGCCTCCATGAGGTTTTCACCCTCACTGTCTGCCCCGGGCGCCTCTAAGAAGTTTTCACCCAGGGATCTTTTTATTTCATTTCTCCATTTTTCTCTTCTTCTTTTTTCTTTTTTTCTTTTTTTTTGATGCTCAAGGTGTGGGTGGAGTAGAGACAGGGCCCTGCTCCACTACCAGCACTGATTTGTCCAAAGTTTCAACGAACTCCTGCCTCGAAAGGGGTTTCCTGTAGATTTTCAATCGATGCCCATTGACGAGCATGGGGATGGCTTCTTCATCAATGGTCCTGATAAGGACTGAACCATTGTCGATGCATTTCTCCACTGTATATGGTCCTAACCACCTTGTCCTCAGTTTCCCTTTGAAATCCTTGTATCTTTAGTCATACAGCAGCGCCCAATCTCCTGGCTGGAATTGCTTTTCATTAAGGTGTCGGTCTTGCCATATCTTCCTCTGGAGTTGAACTACTTCAGAGTGGAGGAGGGCCTGCATTCTCTGTTCATCTAATCCATTCAGCTGCAGTAATCTTTCCCGCTGTGCATGGCTGAGATCTAGGTCCAGCTAAGCTGCCATCCTCAATGTGTTGTACTCAAATTCTATGGACAGTAGAGCCTTCTTCCCATAGACCAGCTCATAAGGTGTGAAACTTGTTGTAGTTTTCCAAGTGGTGTTGTAGGCCCAGGTGGCTGTTGAGCCTCAAACCTGCACTTCTTTACACATCCTCTCAGCCTCCTTTTCCTATTCATTTCCTTCTTTTGTCACTCATTCCCTCCATCAAATTGCTCAAATCATTGTATTTTAGGACTTTTTACATGGTTTGCTAATTATGCTAATGACTTGTTGTTGGTTTAGAATTTTGGTTCAAAATGTTGCGTTTCCGCAGCTCACACAGGGTTTCCGCAGCTGATCCCGGTTTCCGCAGCCAACCCCGGATTCCGCAGCTGTTTTCTTAAATGCTATGTTCCAGGTGTCCTCCGGGTAGAAGAGCCACATGGGCAAGTTCGTGGGATCAAGGACATGGTGTGTGTCCTTCCAGCTCATCCAAACTGGTCATCAAAACACGTGGTCAACGAGCAAGCACATTCGGTCAAACAGAGGTCATTGACAGTGGCACGGCTCTGCGTGTTCTGTTTTGGAGCACGTGAAGAACAGGTGGCACCTTCCTCAGCCACGAAGACAGTGAGAGACATGAATCCAACAGCAGATTGAATGCCCACAACGACCGTTGCCTAAATCTGAGGACGCAGCCAGATTACGTGTTTTGACACAGTTGCTTGAATAGTTGAAGTTTCGTTAAAGTAGTTTGATTTCCTCTGTATAAATAAAGCGTCTTTGAACGCTGGATAGTTAGTTGTTTTTGTACTCGTTTTCAGCTCCCCACTGTATTTTCAAACTTGCAAATTAATACATGAGAAGAATTTTCTGTTTCTAAGCGTGTAACTGCTCTTTGGATTGGCTTAAGTGGGCAGAGGGACCCTGTTTACTACAGCCACTGTACAGTAGTTAATTCCTTGCATTTCGTTTTCTGATTTCATGTATAATAGCTGTATATATGTCTTTTCATTTGCTGCAATGTTATTTCTTTTCAAACATGTATAATAGCTGTACATAAACTTTGAATTCTGCTGATTTACATTTCTGCACTTTTGTCCATGACTGATCAGTGTGTTATGCAGGTTTCTTAGGCGAGCCCGGGATAGTTTTCTTGCTTTTCTTTTTACAACTAGTGGCATGTGTGATCATCTTGTCTAGGTTGCTGATCTTTACTTTTCTGCAGTTTGATTCTCATTAGTTTTATTTCTTTAACTCGCACTTTACTTTCTGCTCAGTAGTTATCAAGTTTTTCATCCATTGATGGTTCTTTTTCTATAATCTACTAACTCTATTGGAGCCAAAATATCATTTAGTGCAGCTTGATTTATTTTGCTTTTAGACTCACATTGCTGACCTGTTCATAACTATTCTCACATCATTAAGAAGAGGTTAAATAGTGTGATTTGTCTCACTTAGATTTCACATTGATTAGATTTTGTAAAGTAGTGTAAAGTAGTTGTTCTTGTTTTAATTGAGTTAATATAGACTTCATTTTCATTTTCATCAACAGCAGAGATACTGGGCCGATGCCATTAGTCCTTTAATTGATTTTGAGCTTTGATTTTATTTCAGTTATTGTTCAAGCTTTCTTTTAGAATACTCTTTAAGTTTCAAGAAATTACTTAGAAATCATCACAATCACACACATTCACTCACTTCATTACATCTCCATCACATTACATTAGGAAAAATACAATAAAAAACAAACTAAAAAGATAAAAACGACAAAAGACTTAGAAAAGGTTATCTAAGTACATATAGTACACCTCACTTCATTAGCTTACGAGCCCCGGGTTGACAATTAAAAGTAGCAATTTAGACAACACTAAATTGACCAAACATTTTGGCGTTGTTGCCGGGGAAGTGAAATTAGGTAGCCAATTTCTAAAAAAAATTAAGAAAATTTGAAGGAAGGGAAATTGATAACCTCTCAAAGTATGCTCTCCTATTGCACCTAGAGTGATCTGGAGGATCAGAAAAGAGAAAGTTATTGGTTTAATAGTTTTGAGTATGCTCTCTTCTTGCACCTAGAGTGACCTGGAAGATCAGAAAGAGAATTATTAGCCTGACTTGAAGAAAAAATAAAAAAAATGACATGCATAGAGCAAGAGATTCTAGGGGAAGGTTTTTAGCTAGAGCCAAGAGTTCGATTTTTACAAGTCCATCTACTTCAAGGAATAGACAAGAGACACCTCCCTCATCTCCAACTGACACTCCTAGCCCTAGGATTCCTAGAATTCAAGAGGCAAGAATTGACTCTCCCACACCTTCTATTGAATTTTAACCAGAAAGAGATCCTTTCCTTCCTTCTACAGAAAGACAAATTATAATTGAAGAAGTAGAATCATCTGAAGAAGAGGGAGAAATTCCTTCTCATTCACCCTTTGTAGAAGAACCAGAAGACTCTGAAGTCTCTAGGGAAACTACTATGACAGAGGAAGGAGCTGGTAGAGGTAGAGGTAGAGGAGGAGGAGGAGGAAACAATGGAGGAGGTAGAGGTAACATTGGAGGAAATAGGGATGGAGAGAACTCTTTTGGGTTTCCTATAGTCGATGAGGACTCCCGAGCCACCATGAAAAACATCTCACCATCTGTCCTCCCAAACTTCCATGGGTTAAGGAATGAGGACCCTGAAACATTTCTATTTGAGTTTGAAGTCGTATGTCGAACTTATGATTATCTGGATGACTCTCAAAAACTCAAACTGTTTCCTTCAACATTGAAAGGACAAGCTTTGAAGTGGTTCATGGGATTACTCACTCAATCCATTAGGTCTTGGAATGATATGAAACAAACATTTTTGGATAGGTACCTGGACTATTGTATGCCCACCAATCACAAGGATGAGGTATTCAAAATGATGCAAAAAGAAGATGAAAATTTGGAGGATTTGCTTGAAAGATTTCAATACAACTTGAAAAGAGCAAAGATGAACAACTTAGATGAGGAGACCTTAAAAACCCTTCTACTAAAAGCCATTAGAGATGAATGGATAGATATTCTGAACATGATGGGGAAAGGAGACATATCTCAACTTTCACTCAATGATATAGCAGAGCTATGTGTCCATCTCTCAAGGGGGAAATCAAAAACTCAAAAAGGGCCTAGAGATCCTTCTCTCATCAGAGCGAATAAATCTGCAACTGGATCAGTAAGTAGGGCTGAGATCGGCAATATGCTTGATGAATTCAAAACTGATATCTTAGGGAGTCTTAGTGAACAATTAGTCACCCTTAAGATTCACAATAAACAGAAAGCAGAAGCTAAGGCTTTGGCCATCTTTTGCCCAAAATGTAGGAAGAAACATGCTCTAAGGGAATGTCCCTTGGATGCAAAAGTTGTAGAGACATGTGTAATTTGTTCAGAGAACCATGAGACCAAGGATTTTCCTTCAATTCCTGGGCTCAAAGCTGTCTTTCAAGAAGATCCAAATACACTCGAATCTCTCTGTTTTGTTGCAAGGAGACCTTGGCAGAGGCAACAAAATCAAGGGTTTAACAAATCTATGAATTTTCAACCCCCACCAAATTGGAATCCTTGGCAACAACCTTGGTCCCAACCTCAAAATCCTTTTCAATCATGGATACAAGGTACGCAAAATCCTTATGGGAGATTTGCTCAATTCTACCAATATCCTCCATCTTTTCAAAATCAACAAGTTCCACAACTTCCAAATCAAAATCCACAACTATCATTGCCATTTTCTCAACAACAACAACCTTCTCAACAGAATCAAAATTCTCAACTCTTGCTTCCATTCCAGCAGAAGTCAAATCAACTTCCTTCTCAGCCATTGCCAAACCCCAATAATAAAAATCCTCAAAATGCTTACATGTTGGAAGGTCAACCATTTCCTACCTATATGATTGTTCCTCTCAATGAAGTACAACTCAGATCAGGTAGAGTTCTAGATAAACCTTCTATAAATGCTCAACAGCAAAGCATTTTTGAGAAAGAGTCTCTTGAAGCCAATAAGGGTTCTGAAGCATCTCTTCAAAACCCAAACACTCAAAAAGAAAAAGAAAAAGAATTAACCCCCACAACTCCCATAGTTGAGCAACCTACATCTTTATCCACACCTCCTTTTCCTGAAAGATTACAAATTGACAAAGGAGTGGAAAAACAAATTTGGTTGCCTGACTATAATTTCCTAGATGAATTGAAGAATGTCTGTATCAAGATTCCCTTGTTACAAGCCATTAAGGAAATTCCTATTCTAGCAAAAACAATAAAGGAGTTGAGCCTTAAAAGACCAGGAAGGAAACCAAGAGATACCAGAAGGATCCACTTGGTAGGAAAAATTGCAGACATCATGATGGGAAAAATTACTATGCAGAAATATGTAGACCCTGGTAGTCCAATTGTCAAAACACATATCAATGGGGTAGAAATACCAAATACTTTGATTGATTTAGGGGCTGCTATCAACATTATGAGTAGACAGACTATGGAACAGCTAAAACTTCCTAATCTTCTTTTTACACCCACCTTGTTGCAACTTGCAGATCGATCCATTATTAAACCAGATGGTGTATTAGAAGACATTCCAGTCTCCTTAGACTCTTGGGAATATCCAGTGGATTTCATGATTTTAACTCCCAAGAGTAATCTAGGAGGACATCCTCTTATTTTAGGAAGACCTTGGCTAGCCACAGCTGATGCTTTCATAAGTTGTAGGTCTGGGGATATGTATATTTCTGATGGTAATTCGACAAAGAAATTCAATCTGTATCCTCCAGCAAAAGCAATCACAGAAATAGGAGATAATGAGTGGGTTGATGATGAAGATACTATACAACCTGTCTTTACCATTTCTGAGATTAGTGAAGATAGTCAAATTCTGAACACATTAGAAAATTTTGAACCATCTTCAGAATATGACTCCACACAATTTCAGTTGGATTCTGACATAGAGTGTCTATCATCTAGACAAATGTCTCTTTTCTCTATGGAAGAGTTTGGTAGTTCTGCCATTGAGATCTTTCCAGGGAAAACATTAAACATCAACAAAAACTTGGAAAAATCACAACAGGGGGAGCTAACCAAAATCTTGCAAAGACATTCTACTGCATTTGCATGGGAGTATACCGATATGAAAGATATTGATCCTAAGACTTGCATTCATCACATCTACATTGAGGAAAACAGTAGACCAATCAGACAACCTCAAAGAAGGATCAATCCAAACCTTAGGGAGATAGTGAAAGAATAGCTCCAAAAGTTACTTAATGTAAACTTCATTTACCCTATTTCAAATAGCCGGTGGGTTTCCCCTTTGGTTATAGTACCTAAAAAAAATGGTAAATGGAGGGTTTGCATTGATTACAGAGAATTGAACAAAGCAACCCTGAAGGATCACTTTCCTTTACCCTTTATTGATCAAGTATTAGATACTTTATCAGGTAAAAAGTATTTCTCATTTCTGGATGGTTTTAGTGGTTACAATCAGATTCAGGTAGCACCTGAAGATCAGGACAAAACCACATTTACCTGTCCATGGGGGACTTTTGCTTACCGAGTACTTCCTTTTGGATTATGTAATGCACCCGCAACATTTCAAAGGGCAGTATTAGGAATATTTTCTGATCTAATTCATGATTGTGTAGAGGTCTATATGGATGATTTTACAGTTTATGGTAACTCATTTGAAGAGGCATTAGAAAATTTGGAAAAAGTCCTTATAAGATGTAAAGAAACAAATCTTTCATTAAGTCATGAAAAATGTTTTATGATGTTTACTGAAGGGATTGTTTTAGGACATCATATTTCGGGAGATGGGATTAAGGTTGATAGATCAAAAGTTGAAGTCATCTCCAAGTTACCTATTCCAAATTGTCAAAGGGATGTTAGAAGTTTTCTTGGGTTTACTGGGTATTATAGAAGATTTATTGAAAACTTCACTAAGATAGCATCTCCGCTCTTCAAATTACTTACAAAATACTGTGAATTCAAATGGGATCCTGAATGCCAATCTGCATTTGAAGCTTTAAAAACAAGGATATCTGAAGCACCCATTCTGAGAGGGCCAAATTGGAAACTTCCTTTCCATATTTCTACAGATGCTTCAGATACAGCTCTAGGAGCTGTGTTGGGTCAAAAGGATTTAGTTCCTTATGCCATTTATTACACTAGTAAAAATTTGACTCCCACTGAGTTAAATTATACTGTGACTGAAAAAGAGTTCTTAGCCGTTGTTCATGCAATCAACAAGTTTAGACATTATATAACCGGCTATGAAACTTTTGTTCATACTGATCATTCTGCAATTAGATATCTCATGAACAAACCTGTTACTAATGGCAGAGTTACAAGATGGCTTTTACTTCTACAAGAATTCAATATTACTGTGTTAGATAGACCAGGGAAACAAAATACAGTAGCTGATTTCTTGTCTAGAATCCAAAATACTAACGAAGATTCTCCCGTAGAGGATAAGTTTCCAGATGAATATCTGTTTGCAGTGACTACTAAAACTCCTTGGTATGTAGATATTGCTAACTATTTGGTTACAGGGAAGCTACCTCCACACTTATTTCCTAATGAGAAAAGGAAAATCATTCAGGAGAGCTCAAAGTATTCATGGATTTCTAATGAATTGTTCAAAACAGGGCTAGATTGTGTGATCAGAAGATGTGTTCGGGAAGATGAAATGCCTGACATCCTTAAGGCATGTCATGATGAACCGTGTGGTGGACACTTTGCTGACAAGAGGACGGCCTATAAAATCCTTTCTTTAGGATATTATTGGCCTTCTCTCTTCAAAGATGCAAAGCAATATGTTAGAAGGTGTGACAGCTGCCAAAGAGTTGGGAGACCAACTCTTTCAAATGAAATGCCATTACAGCCACAGGTACTCATCGAACCCTTTGAAAAATGGGCTTTAGATTTCGTTGGACCTATTAATCCACCATCTAAACAAAAGAAGTATATATTGGTTTGCACTGATTATGTTACTAAATGGGTAGAAGCCAAGGCATTGCCTTCTGCCACTGAAAATTCAGTTGTTCAATTTCTTTTTGAGGATATTTTTACTCGTTTTGGTGTCCCAAGAGAAATTGTGACAGATCAGGGAAGTCAATTTACATCTAAATTGATGGAGAAGCTGATGGAGGAATACAAAATCAAGCATAGAAAATCTACTCCATACCATCCGCAAGCAAATGGTCAAGTGGAATCTACAAACAAAGTTCTTGAGAGCATCATCACCAAAACTGTTCATCTCCACAGAAGAGATTGGGCAGAAAGGCTTCCTGAAGCCTTATGGGCCTATAGAACTACATGGAGGAACACAACAGGACACTCTCCCTATGAACTTGTTTATGGGAAAGAAGTCTTGCTCCCCATTGAGTTTCAAATCAAGACCTTCAAGATGGCAGATCAGTTGGGGATGAGTCTATCAGAAGCCCAAAAGCACAGAATGGAGCAGCTGAATGAGCTAGAAGAAATAAGACAAGATGCAATTTTAAAGACCGATCTAGTTCAGCACCAAAGAACTAAGTGGCATGACCGATATATCAAGGAAAGAAAGTTTCAGAAGGGAGATTGGGCACTATTGTTTGATTCCAAGTTTAAGGACTTCAAAGGAAAATTTCAAACTCATTGGCTTGGACCATATGAGATTGATGAAGTCTTTAGCAATGGAGCAGTTCGAGTAAAGACCATTGATGAGTTTCAGACTCCTCTCATTGTGAATGGCCACCGATCGAAAGTTTACTACAAGCCACTCTCAAAGGAGGAATTTGTTAAAATGTTCCAAGAAGATTCTGCAATGAGGCTAGTGGAGAAGAATTCTTCTCCTCCATCAGCCTAGTCTTTGTTTCTTTCAGTTGAAAAAAAAAAAGTCTCTTGTATAAGCCTGAAAACCAATCTTGAATTGGCAGTCTTATGCAGAAAATATAAGGTGAAAATCAGGGGCACCTGACACTTTGTATTTTCCAAAAAAATCTCTCTCTCTCTTTTTCCATCTCATTCGCCATTTCAGTTCATCCACTTCACTTCCATCTCCATCTCCATTCCACTTCATTTTCATTCCATTTCATTCATCTCATTTCATTTTCACCAGCAAAGTCCCTCTCAGGACTATTTCATTTAGTTAAGTCTTCTCTAACTACTTTTTGGTATAGACAAAAGGGTGTTGTTTCAGTTTCCGCAGCTGAGAACTGTTTCCGTAGCTCGCACCAAGTTTCCGCAGCTCGCACCAATTTCCGCAGCCAGCATCACTCTGTCTCTACAGCAGCAGTACTCTGTTTTCAAAAATCACAGTCAGAGGTATCAACATCACCAAGGGCAGCAAGGATGGGAGGCACCTGCAAGATAAGAAAGCAATAAGGGGTCAGCAACCTTAATCAACAAAAGGCAAATCTATGAAGGTATGATCAAAATTTTTTTTCCAACAACAATTTAATGTCATTTTACGTATAGTTATTAAATCGTGGAAAGAGCCACTAAATGCAATGATTCGGCAAGATCATCCCACTCCTTCTCCACGATCATGCCTCGTCCACCTCATACCTTTCTAACGGTCCCCTCATCATCATTAATTCAAAACTCGAGTTGGGGCTGCTCCTCCATTACTGGCCGTACCTCTGTGACGTAACCCAATGTACCACGGCTCTCCTTACCGTCATTTCCGCAGCCAATGCTTAAACGTGTGCGTAAGCCACCCGACTCTAAAGGATTCGGCCGTTATTCCGTTCACTTATCACTCCATCTCCGCATGCATCAAACTCATTTCTCGTGTTTGTCTTCTACTCTCTCGTACTCACGCCACTTCCACTCTCATTTACGCTGCAAACTCCACAGCTCTGTTCTCTGTTTCAAACCCTGATTACTGTTCTGCAATACACCTTGCATTACGTTACGGCTACTCCACTTACAGCCGTAATCCACCTGTTTTTCCTGTGAGCATCCTCCTTGACCATTCACACGCAATCAAAGCTTCAGCCGAAGTTGAAAAGTCGAAGATGGGGAAGCTGCTTAGAGCTGAACCTGAGGGTCCGAAGTATTTAGAAGGGTATCCACAGACGAAGGAAGCATTAAAGAAAGCACAATGGCTGAAGTTTATCCAGAAATTCAGAGGGTATAATAAGGAGGTAACGAAGGCATTTGCTCGATCATTCAATGGAAATACCGTGGAAGTGGGGGACCTGAAGTTCACAGTAACAGAGAACACCATAGCCACAGCAACCAGTCTACCTCAAAAAGGAGAAAGATGGTTTAAGAACAGAACGGTGGAAGACCAAGGATGGAAAGACATGCTTAAGAACCCAGGTATGGACACTTCAATATTCACTAAGGGGATTCCTGTACATGTAATTAAGGAAGAATGGACTGCATTGTTGTTACTTGTTCAAAAGTTTATCACATGTGAGGGCCGCTTTGGCACTATGTATATGTACCATGCAAGAATTATGATGAATTTCATGGATGGCCATGCCCTCAATTTACCCTATTTTCTGTTAGCAAGCCTAAAGAAAATGAGTTTCACTGTCCAAAAGCATGTAGGCCATATTGAATCTCACTTGTATCATCACGGGTTCATTAAAATTCTCATAGAAGAGCAGTTAAAGAGTAACAAGGATACATGGGAAAAGTTTCTAACCAGAAACCATTTCCAAGAGGTAACTGAAGCCTCTAGCAGTTCCCCTAGAGTCCCAAAAAGAAGTAGGAGAAGAGAAAGAGGTGTTGCAGCCCAAGATCCTCCTACAGAAGAAACTGAGGAAACTGCTCAAGAAGAAGAGGAAAAGGGAGATAAAACTAAGAAACAGAAAAAGGATAAAGGGAAAACAATTGTTCAAGAATCATATCCATCACCTGAACCTTCAGTAGAAGAAGACTATCAAACCTTGGCTGATAGACTAGTACAACTCCAAGCTACTCCCCTCTCAAAGAAGAAACAAAAAGAAAAACAGAGTAGTCAGCAAAAGAGTACTAGTGTACAAGTGAGAAGAAGCGGTAGACTTAAAGAAAAAATGAGTGTGACTAAAGAAAAACAATCACATTTCATTGATTTGGGAGAAGGCACACCTGAAAAGACTCCAATTCAGCTAGTTATTGAGCCAAGTCCTCCACGAGAGGAAAGTTCCTTTCAGCAAGAAAGAGAAAACAGTCCTCAAGAATTCGAGTTCAGGCCGAGAAGAACACCTGAAACCGACCCTGACCAGCAGGAGGCATACAATTATTTGGAGACCTTGGAGCAATCAGTTGCAGGTCCAAGCACTATATTGCCTCTTGAGGAACAAGTCCAATCTTTAAAACAGGAGGTGTTTGAGCTAGAAGTCCTGAACCGGCATATTAAACAAGAAAACGAAGCATTGAAAGAACAAAGCAAGGTGGACAAGATTGTCCATGACAATACCATGCTTCACTTAGGACTGTGGCAGAAGAAGAATAGAAAGTTGAACAAAAAGTGCAAGAAGCTGAGCAGGGCACTGATCAATTTGAAATTCAGGTGTTTAGTCAAGAAACCGAGGACCATTTTGGCATCAAGGAGAAAGAGAAGAAGGCTGGATGTTTTGGCAGAAGCATCTGAGCACATGGACTGAAAAACAATGACAAAGTTTTGGTTGCATGAGGACATGCAACACCTTCACAGTGGGGGTATGTTGAGCCTCAGACCTGCACTTCTTTACACATCCTCTCAGCCTCCTTTTCCTATTCATTTCCTTCTTTTGTCACTCATTCCCTCCATCAAATTGCTCAAATCATTGTATTTTAGGACTTTTTACATGGTTTGCTAATTATGCTAATGACTTGTTGTTGGTTTAGAATTTTGGTTCAAAATGTTGCGTTTCCGCAGCTCACACAGGGTTTCCGCAGCTGATCTCGATTTCCGCAGCCAACCCCGGATTCCGCAGCTGTTTTCCTAAATGCTATGTTCCAGGTGTCCTCCGGGTAGAAGAGCCACATGGGCAAGTTCGTGGGATCAAGGACATGGTGTGTGTCCTTCCAGCTCATCCAAACCGGTCATCAAAACACGTGGTCAACGAGGAAGCACATTCAGTCAAACAGAGGTCATTGATGGTGGCACGGCTCTGCGTGTTCTGTTTTGGAGCACGTGAAGAACAGGTGGCACCTTCCTCAGCCACGAAGACAGTGAGAGATATGAATCCAACAGCAGATTGAATGCCCACAACGACCGTTGCCTAAATCCGAGGACGCAGCCAAATTACGTGTTTTGACACAGCTGCTTGGATAGCTGAAGTTTCGTTAAAGTAGTTTGATTTCCTCTGTATAAATAAAGCGTCTTTGAACGCTGGATAGTTAGTTGTTTTTTGTACTCGTTTTCAGCTCCCCACTGTATTTTCAAACTTGCAAATTAATACATGAGAAGACTGTTCTGTTTCTAAGCGTGTAACTGCTCTTTGGGTTGGCTGAAGTGGGCAGAGGACCCCTGTTTACTACAGCCACTGTACAGTAGTTTAATTCCTTGCATTTCGTTTTCTGATTTCATGTATAATAGTTGTATATATGTCTTTTCATTTGCTACAATGTTATTTCTTTTCAAACATGTATAATAGCTGTACATAAACTTTGAATTCTGCTGATTTACATTTCTGCACTTTTGTCCATGACTGATCAGTGTGTTATGCAGGTTTCTTAGGCGAGCCCGGGATAGTTTTCTTGCTTTTCTTTTTACAACTAGTGGCATGTGTGATCATCTTGTCTAGGCTGCTGATCTTTACTTTTCTGCAGTTTGATTCTCATTAGTTTTATTTCTTTAACTTGCACTTTACTTTCTGCTCAGTAGTTATCAAGTTGTTCATCCATTGATGGTTCTTTTTCTATAATCTACTAACTCTATTGGAGCCAAAATATCATTTAGTGCAGCTTGATTTATTTTGCTTTTAGACTCACATTGCTGACCTGTTCATAACTATTCTCACATCATTAAGAAGAGGTTAAATAGTGTGATTTGTCTCACTTATATTTCACATTGATTAGATTTTGTAAAGTAGTGTAAAGTAGTTGTTCTTGTTTTAATTGAGTTAATATAGACTTCATTTTCATTTTCATCAACAGCAGAGATACTGGGCCGATGCCATTAGTCCTTTAATTGATTTTGAGCTTTGATTTTATTTCAGTTATTGTTCAAGCTTTCTTTTAGAATACTCTTTAAGTTTCAAGAAATTACTTAGAAATCATCACAATCACACACATTCACTCACTTCATTACATCTCCATCACATTACATTAGGAAAAATACAATCAAAAACAAACTAAAAAGATAAAAATGACAAAAGACTTAGAAAAGGTTATCTAAGTACATATAGTACACCTCACTTCATTAGCTTACGAGCCCCGGGTTGACAATTAAAAGTAGCAATTTAGACAACACTAAATTGACCAAACAGTGGCCTCAACCAAGCGATCTGCCAAATCCTTCCTGCTGCTTCTCACCACTTTAGTCAAAATCTCTTCCAACGATCTATTACTAACTTCCACCTGCCCATTAGCTTGCAGATGATAAGGGGTGGAAGTTCTGTGCTTGATCTTGTGATGAGCGAGCAAGTCTTCAATCAGGTTAGAGGTGAACTGAATTCCTTGATCGGTGACCAGCTCTCTTGGATAGCCAAATTTGTAGAAGATATTTTCCCTTAAAAACTCAGCCACTTTTCCTTCTATCGCTTCCTTGATTGTCTTGGTTTCTGCCCACTTTGTCAAGTAGTCTGTGCACACTATGATGTAAGACCTTTGCTTTGAAGGAGGGTTGATAGGACCCACAAAATCCATGCCCCACTTCTCAAAATGCTCGAAGGTCACTTGAGGTTGGAAGGGCATTTCATCCCTTGGAGTCGGTTAACCAATGTATCTTCTGACGTCTTGATGAAGAGTGGGCCAACAGTAGCCTGCCTGTAGAATTTTGAAGGCAGTACTTTTCACTGCAAAGTGACCTCCACAGGGCCCATCGTGACAGGTCAGGAGGATGTCAAAAACTTCCTCCTCCCTAACACAATGCCTCAATATCTGATCTAAGCCAAGTTTAAACAGGTTGCCCCCGATCCAAGTGAATGGGGCACTTTTCCTCACAATTTTGCTCTTCTCTCTTGAGGATAGGTGTGGAGGGAACCGTGCTGAGACCAAGTAATTTTCCATATCAACAAACCATGGAGAGAGTACTGAAATAGCAAACAGGTGTTCGTCTGGCATCTGGTCATCCACTATCCCTTCTTCACCTGCAGGCAAATACAATCTAGACAGAAAGTCAGCAACAACATTTTCCTTACCTGGCTTGTCCACAATGGTCAAATCAAATTGCTACAACAAGAGTAACCATCTAATGATACGATCATTTACATCATGCTTATTCATTAAATATCTAATCGCAGCATGATCAGTGTGTACGAATGTTTGATAACCAGTGATGTAGTGTCTGAACTTGTTTAGGGAATGGACTACAGCCAGGAACTCTTTTTCGGTTACAATATAGTTCATCTCTGCCTTGGATAAGTTTTTGCTAACAAAGTATATGGCATATGGTAGTTTCTCCTCAACTTGTCCTAAGGCCGCCCCTATGGCTTTGTTCAAGGCATTGTTGTGGATGTGGAAAGGCAGGGCCCAGTTTGGACCTCTCAAGATCGGGGCGGACACCAGCTTATCTTTCAACTCATCCAGAGCCCCTTGACAATCGTTAGTCCATTTAAACTCAACATCTTTCCCTAAGAGGCCAAACAATGGCGAGGCTAGCTTACTGAAATCTTTAATGAATCTTCTATAATATCCTGCTAAGCCTAGAAAACTCCGAACATCTCTCACCTTTTAAGGAGGTGAAACTTTTTGGATGATAGCAATTTTGTTAGGATCCACCTGTAATCCTTGCTGAGAAATGGTATGACCTAACACGGTCCCTTCAGTCATCAGGAATTCACATTTTTCAGGACTGAGGGACAGGTTCATCTCAATACACTTGGTTAAAACTTTTCCCAGGTTAGACAATACTTCTTGGAAGTTAGACCCATAAGGAGTAAAGTCATCCATATAGATTTCCACCGAATCGTGAACCAGCTCAACAAATATGCTCAATACTGCTCTCTGGAAAGTGGCAGGAGCGTTACATAGCCCAAAGGGAAGGACCCGGCAGGCAAAGGTTCCCCAAGGACAAGTGAAGGTGGTCTTATCTTGGTCTTCCGGGCTGATTTGGATTTGATTAGACTCACTGAACCCATCTAGGAAAGAAAAGAACTTCTTCCCTGCCAGCCCATCTAGCAATTGATCTATGAACGGCAAAGGGAAATGGTCCTTCTTGGTGGCTTTGTTAAGTTCTCGATAATCTACACAGATTCTCCACTTCCCATTTTTCTTCGATACAAGCACCAGAGGAGAAACCCATTCACCGTCTGAGATGGGGTAGATGAATCCTGCATCCAACAACTTTTGCAATTTTTCTTTAACGATGTCCTTAAGGGCTGGATTCATTCTCCTCTGAGGCTACCTAACTGGTTTACAATCCTCTTTTATGTAAATGTGATGGGTACAGACCGAAGGGTGGACTCCTTTCATCTCCTTATAGCTCCAAGCGAAGGCATCCAAATGGTGGCTCAATAAGCTACAGAGCTCCTTCTCCTGAGAGGAAGATAGGGATGAGCTGATCTTTAAGGTTCTTTTAGGGCTAAATTCCACATTTTTAACTCTGGGTGAGGTCGGATCGGCTACACAGAGGTCCACTAAAGCACTGGCTTGGGTACCTTCCACTAACTCCTCTAACGACAGTGCACTGGGAGGTGGATTTTGAATCAAATTCTCGATCAAGTCATCCTCGGTCAGAGGACCTCCCCTGGTGGCTTCTACTGTGCACAATGGTGCAGAGTAGACTTCACCCTCATCTCCCTCCTCCAACCAGAGTGGTAAGTCATGTTCTAACAAAGGTTGGGCAGGAGGGTATAGGACTAGCTATTTGGACATAGGCCCATTCTTGATGGTCATGCTTCCAGCTCAACAATTGATGTAAGCATTCGCAATAGCTAACCAAGGCCTTCCCAAAATGACGGGGCATCCAGTGATTTTTGCCTTTGGTTGAAGGACCAAGAAGTCCGCAGGGTACTCCCAAGAATCAACAGAGACCAGGACATCCTCCACAATCCCTTCAGGAGTCACGATGGAGCAGTCTGCCAACTACAGTACTGTCGAGGTCTTTCTTAAGGAACCCTGAAGGTTAAGTTTAAGCATAGTGTCCCTGGTCATCACGTTAATGGCAGCCCCTAGATCAATCAAGGTGTGGGGGATTATGGTGCCATTGATGTGGACATCAACTACAGGACTCCCAAGGTCCAAATATTTTGGACAGATTACTTGTCCCAACATCAGATCGGACAGTTGTCCTATGACATTGATAGTCGGGGCATCTCTCTTGCGCCTGCCTGGGTGCTTGAAACACTTCTCTTTGATCAATTTGTTGTAGATTGGTACATCTTTTATGGCCTGGAGAAGTGGGATTTTCACACACAACTGTTTAAGTTCTCCCAGAAGTTCAGTCTCCTCTAGGTTTGGTTGCGTGGCTACTGTTAGTCTCTCAGGAAAGGGTGGAATGGATTTGGGTTCACTTTCCTGTTTCTCTTCCTCTTCCTCTGGGGGAGGAGGCTGGTGATCTGGAAGGACCTTTCCAGATCGTAGGTTGATCTCTTGAATCTCCACAGCATAGGTAGGGCATGTTGTCTCTCCAGTGTATACCTGCTGGGCCTATCTATTGTTGGGGTTCGGGTTCGGTTGAGCAGGCATCTGGGGTTGTCTTGGAGGAGCAGGAGGTAATGGTTGTGGTTGAGTAGGAGGTGGAGGCAAAATAGCGGGAGGAGAGTTGTATTGGGGCCTCCACCCCGGTTGAGGTGCATTCCACTGAGGTTGTGGCTGGATATGAGAGTGAAACGAATGAGCAACAGGTTGAGTATGGTACTGAGATGGATAAGACCAAGGAGGAGGTGTGGACCAGGAAGGATGAGCAGGGGGCCCCCAAGAAGGCATGTGAGCAGATTGGTTGGGGTTGTAATAAGTTTGGGATGTTCCTTGCATCCCCTGCTGGTAAGGTCTGGACCCATGCGACCTCCTTTGGTTAAGGAAGTAGAGTGGCTCAGTGGCCCCTTCAGCCCCTTGGTACATGGCTTTAAGTCCAGGTAAGGTTGGGCACTAGTTCGTGGGGTGGTCTTCTGTACAAATGAAACATACCACCACTGAGTGCAATGGACACTCGTTCTTAGGATGCTTCCTTGTACATCTGGGACAAAAAATGGCCAAAGCCCTCTCAGCTTCCTCTTTCTTCTGTTGGATTCAGAAAGTATCTAGTTGCATGGCAATGGTCTGTCTCATCTCACTTTTGAGGTCTTCCATCTGATTAGCAAACTCATGCTTAGAGAAGGTGGTACTAGCTGAGAGTGAATTCCCCCTACCTCGTTTCCGGGCTGCCCTAGAGTGGTTTCTAAACACAGTCTTTATGTCCTCATAAGGTAGTTGGTAGATGTCTCCTCCAGCTAGCAGATGGAGGGTATCTAGAAGGTCTTCGAGGACTCCTCGAAGCAGAACCAGCTTCAGAGATTCAGGGTCAAGCGTGCACCTAGCCCGTTTATAGCTAAGTTGGAACCTTTCCTCGTAGTCTTCTAAAGACTCATCACTTCCCATGGTCATCCAAAAGATCTCTCCCTTTGTTTCCTTTGACCTACAGTAGTCTCGGTATTTGTTGTTAAAGGCTTGCTGCATCTGAGCCCAAGTTGTGATACTGTTTCCAGGTAGCCCCATGAACCAACGTAGTGCTGCATCCTTGAGGGTAGAGGGAAAGAGTTTCAACTTTTGCTCGTCTTCTGCATAGTCATAAGTTCGACAAAGGACAACAAACTCAAACAGGAAGGTATCAGGGTCTTCAGTGGTCAATCCATGGAAATGAGGTAAGGCTGAGGGACTTATGTTTTTCATCTTCATGTCCCCGTTGGTCTCTTGGAAGGGAAAGGCACCTTCTATTCTCTCCTCATCTTCTCTACCGTTTCTATTTTCAACCATGGTCTCAAAAGGAATTTTTTCTTGCTCTTCTTCTATTATAGGGTCTTCATATATCTCAAGAGGTTCACCTATAGGTTCTTCTGGATCACTGCCACCAAAGAAGAGAGAAGGGTGACTCAGGGATGTGGTGGGGGTGTTGGGTAGGAATTTTCCGATATTGTCTCTGTTCCTACGAGGCATGAAAATGGAATATTTTTGTTTGCTTTTGTGTTTTTTTCTGCTTGTACCTGCAAAACTGAAAGAGATTGAATTGCAACTAGATAAAATCTATCTTGCTGAAATGAAAATGCGGAATTGAAATGAAAGCAGGAAATGACTAATCTATTTTGCTGAAATGAAATTGCAGGAATGGAATGTTAGGCTACGCTTGCAGAATTGAAATTGTGGAATTGAAATGCTAGTCTACGCTTGCAGAATTGAAATTGCGGAATTGAAATGCTAATCTATGTTTGCATAATTGAAATGCAGATCTATGAAAGCAGGAAATGTCTAATCTACTTTTGCAGGAATGAAATTGCAGAATGGAAATGAAATAAACTACTTAGCAGAAGGTTGTAGTAGAAAATAGAAGAAAAGCAGCAATCACAAATACTCTGACGCTTCCCCGACAACGGCGCCAAAAAGAATGGTGGGCTCCAGTATTGAACCCAGTAGTTCGTAACAAACTTGGAAGCAACGGTGTTGTATGCACAAGTACTAGCTCTTGCCGCAGGCTGTCACTTGATCAGTTGGCACAAGTCCGCTAAGAGCTTAAGCGAACTTCTATAAGCTCTCAGAAGAAGCTTTTAACTGTGATGGACAAAAACTAACTCAACCAGAGGCTATTCTACTTGCAGAAAGAAGTTGAAAGCTAGAAAAGAATGCAAACCCTAGCAAACCCTAGTTGTACCGACTAACCCTTGTTACACAGTAATTTTTCACTGTCTTCATCCCAGTCTTCCTACTGTGTCATGTGTCCAAAGTCATTCATGCTCATGTTAGACAAATGCTCTCTGATGTTGCCAAATGACCCACTTTTCCAAAGGTTTCTGCCTCATCGCGTCTGTTGGCTAAATAAACGCGCTGAAGGGCGCTCCAAAATAGCCCGGAAGCGCTGCCATCGCGGAAGTACACCTGATTCCTGCGATGGTCCGATTTTATGTGCCAGCGCGACTGTCGCTTGTAATCTTCAGCGATGACATGACTAGCTACGTTATTCAATAGCAATGTCAGCGCGGAAGACCAGTTATGTGCCCGCGATGATCCAGATTGGGCGAATTTGTTCCAACAGTCGGCCTTCCAGATGACTCCAGACCTGGTTGTTGGCCTAGTTTATGTCGCCCTCCTTTCTCTGGCGTGGTTGTTCCGTCATTTGTGCTACCTTCCTTGGAGATAAGCTCATTCTTCCACCTTTCATGGAGACTCCTTCTCCTATTTAAACTCTCACCATTGCTATGTGCTGCCAGTTCTTAGTTTTGGGAATGGTTGTTGATAGTGTTGTTAGTGTTTGTGAGTTTGTTAGATAGCTGGTGTGAGTGTGACAAGTGTGGGATTGTTGATAGCTTGAGGAAGGTTGTGAAGTGCCCTTAATCTTGTGTAAAACTTGTGAGTGAGAGAGAGATTTGTATGTTGGGAGATCCATCTTCAAAGAGTGAATGCTTGAGGAACATGCTGGCTGGACCCTTCTGAGATGGCTTGTGACGTCAAGACTTTGGTTGTAAGCTTACTCTTATTTCATTATTAATGCAATCAATGATGTTTTCCTATGTCTTCTACGTAATGTACTTGATAGGTCATGACTTCTTGACTTTGTGAGTAAATAGATCATTGTTGTTCCGGTTACGTGCTTTGTTGTATTTCCTTTGCATTGTTTCAGGGTGATTACTCATTAGGAGAAGGAAGCGGAAGTTGGAGCAGCGCAACGGAACTCCATTGACCACCAGTTGAGGTAGGCCTCCAATTATGACTGTTTAAGGAAAGCTATTGTTGATTTGTCCTTGTTTGTGACTCGACCCACTCTAGGGCTAGAGGGGTTGCCTCTGTCCGCAGAGGGAACACTTTCCTGCATCACAAATTAGTGACTCTGCTGGGGAGCTTGGCCTTTGTTCTTCCTTTGTTTGCTCTTGTTTTGATTTTTGATTTGGTCTCTTTTGAAGTTTGGGGATTAATTATCAGTCTTTTGAGTTATCTGGGTTGATCTGGGAAATACCTCTATTTGATTGAAGGGTTGACTGGTTTTGGTTCGGGAGTTTTTGGTTCGCCTGTTACTGTTTTGAATATCATCACGGATTTAATTTTAACAGTCACGTTGTCATCGCGCTCACCCTTTTGTAATATCCTGTTCATCGTGTAATTACGCCTAACAGTCATGACAATTCCTGAAATTGGATCATCGCGGAAAAGACATGTACAGTCGCGATGTCATCGCAACTTTATGCTTTAAACCCGCGATGATCTCGGGTTGCTAGTTTAATTCCCGCGACGACTCTTGAAATCGCATCATCGCGGAAAATAGGTGTACTTCCGCGATCATCTCAGGTTGTCAGTGTAAAATTTGCGATGACATCTCGAGTTGTCTGTGCATCACTAGCGATGGTACCTAAACTTGCAATGACATCTCGAGTTGTCTGTCCATCACTAGCGATGGTACCTATTTTAGCAATGACATCTCTAGTTATCTGTGTAACACTTGCGATGATTCCTGTAAAGTTGTTTTTATGACTTTACCTCCTGAATTCATCAATCTAGCTTATCCCCTGTTGTTTCTTGTCTCTCATTAGCTTGTTTTAATTGCTTTTGGTCAGGGTACTGTCTCTTTGATTTCATTGAGTGAGTCTTGTGTTTTTTGGACCATGTGACCTAACCCTTTAGAAGTTTCGTCGAGAAACCGTTTGCTTGGGTTACTTCTCTGTTCAAGGTTCATCCACAACCTTCTTGTGATTTGCTTGAGACTCTTTCGTTGCTTGTTTTCTTGCTAGTTGATTTTTAGTGTCGATTATTGAACCAATTTTTTATGTTGATTCGATTTCTTCACTACCAAGCATAGATCACAATTGTTTGGATCAATCAATTCAAACTTGCTTGTTTGTCTCTTTGAATTCACAAAAAAAAAAAAAAAATAAATAAATAAATAAATAAAAAAAATTGCATTCATTTAGCATACGAAAGTGAAAGTACATTTGCATTACGAATTTTCATGTTTGAGAAATTGGAAAGCAAATTTTAAATCTTTCATTATTAGTATCGATGCATCGTGAGATTAGTGTACTGGTGCATTGTGTTTCTTAGTGTTTGCATTCGCTTGTCTTGGTTTGGGAATGATCTCTCTACCCTCCCATAGGTAGGTGTTCATTGAAGAAAAAGGATATTTCATTCATTCTAGCTGCATCCTAGGATTTGTTGTATACATACGGTAAGGCCTGAAAACTGAAACATAATCCAAGATCAACTTTAAAATGAACTGAATAAATCTAACAACGCATTGGAACATAACGCACACATTTAGAGGTCTAGGCTAGAGACGTGCTCCGGCGTCGTTAAACCTAGTCACTTTTGTTTCCACTCAAGGTTGGGTGATTCCTCCTTCTGTGACTCAATAGTGGTCTAGCACGGAATTATGCTCCCATGTACCATCGAGTATATGCTGGGAGACCCCACTAGGTTATCATCCTTTATCCATAGGAAGTCGTGTTTACCGCCTTACAAGCCGTAACGCACCGAACACAACATTCGGGAAGATTGACTGCCGTATGGAAAGTCCTTGGTTTTCATATGACTGCCAAGGTGTATATGCAGTTTTACGGATTTGTCTGGTAAACCTTTTGCCTAGTTCTCCAGAGTAGTCACTTTCGTTCCTTTTCAGACTCCTTAAAAGAAAAGGTCCATCTGAGCACTTGTCCTTTCAGGCTCATTAAACCTCGAAAGAGATAGAGTCACCTTTTCGTCCTTTTCTCGACTCTTGAAACATGAAAAGGTCAAGTTTTGTTCCTGTGTCATAAAATTTACTGCCCACGAAATATTCCTGGTAATAGTTCGAGTTCTTGGTTGTGAGAAGAGTGTTTTTCAGGCTCGTTCCTGATGGCAACATTCCCTGAGTCTATCGGCCAAGGTTTTCCCCCATATGGAAATCCTAGTCCGTTTCCTTCATTTGGAAATGATGGTGCTCCGTATATGGCAACATTGTCTTTTCCTGGGTTAACCATCAGTTTGCCCGTGTGGTTGTTTTCAACCTCGGTGGTCTCGAGTGTCATGACTCCTATTCCATTGTCTCCTTCGTTTGAACCACGAAATGTTGATTCCAAGGTTGAGCCTACGCCTTCTTCCCCTGTTTCTTCACCTTCATCTCCTCCTTCACCTGGTGAAAGTTTCACATCTAGTAACCAGGAGACTAAGAAGAAGAAGAAGAAGCTGAAGAAGAAGAAGAAGTCCGATAAACATAAGGCCACCTGTGTAGCTACTGCTCCGAGTACATCTCAGGTCAGAACACCTTCTGCTCCTCCGCGGAAGGTTAAGTTTCCTTGTAAATTGTGCAAGGGTGACCATCTTCTTCGTGATTGTCCTGGAATTCCTAGGATCTTAGAAGTATGGTCTCATGATCCGACTCGTCCCTCATCGTCCTCTGAAGCTCATGGTGATGCTACCCTGTCAACTGGCAACAATAAGAAGGAAGGGAAGAATTGATTCCCATGTAGGCTATGTGAAGGCAACCATCCCCTTCACCTTTGTCCACTCATGGATAAAGCTTCCGCCCTTTTGGAAAGTCTTACAGCTTATTCACCCTAAATTCTCGTTGGTTATCAGAGGCTCTCTTCAGACCCTCTCCCGATTGACAAAGAGATTGACTTAGATTCTTCTCTTGTCTGTCCTCCTCCTTCCGAGCCTGGCTGTGCTAAGCCTGTTCCAGACCAACCATTGGTCGGGGAGAGTGTCAACTTAGGTTCACCACCTGTTGATCACTCTGTTTCGGAAGAGTGTCATGCTCATGTTCTTCTCGTCTCATCAGATTCTCCTGAGTCCGAGAACGACCCTCCTATCCCAGTTGATCCAGAGAGTCCTTCTTCGGTTCCTGTAGGGCATGGGGGCAATCATATGATTCCCCCACCAAGTAGTTTGGTCGTTTCCTTCGACTGGAGTCACTTGACTGCTTTCCGCCTTCCATCCTATGTGCCTTTCGAGATTACAGTACATGCCTATGATAAGGCAGTACCTGGCACTGTCTTGGATGAGGGTGCATCTGTCAGTCTTATGCCTTCCACTACTTGGCAAGCTTTGGGCTCCCCACAGCTTGTGCCAGTCACATAGAATCTGTTGGCATTTGACGGAGGAACCAGTCAACCTTTAGGGATCCTCCCAAAGTTTCCTGTTACTTTGGGGGGCAAAACCGTCTGTATCGACGTGATGGTTGTCCAAGGTGCTTTAGATTTCAGTCTTCTCCTTGGTCATGACTATATTTATGCCATGGGGGCCCTTATCTCTTCCCTTTTCTGTGTGGCTTGTTTTCCACACGATGGAAGAATGGTGACTATAGATCAATTATCGTTCTTTAGTCCCCCGGTGCCTCCTGTGCAGCTGTCATCCCCTCTTGGTTCTTGCTCGCAAGCAGTGCCTTCTTTGCCACAGGTCAATTATGTGGCTACCCGTTCCGTCTCCGCATCTGCTGCTGATCATGCAGATGGTCTCGTACATCATGTACTAGGGGCACTGGAACCCGATCTGTCATTAGCGCCTCATGACATGTATTCCTCCCAGAGTGCATTTCTTCCATCCCGCGAAGACCTCTTGGGAGCCATGTTCTCGTGTCGCCCATGAACAGGAGTCACGAGCATAGTTCCCAATCTTGTGTCAAGCTCGTTAAAAAATGAAACAAGGAGTCCTGAGGAAAGTTCTTGATCTTATGTCAACCTCGTTAAAAAATGAAACAAGGGTTATGAGGATAGTTCTTTTACTGTGTCAACCTCATTAAAAAATGAAGCACCTCCCTTTCCAAATCGAGTCTTTGTTTAAGATCTCGTAAAATCCAATTTGAGTCTTCCCAAGATCTCGAAAGTGAACCTTCATTCCATCCACCTCGTTGAATGCAATGAAGCTTTGGGGGCATGTACCTTGATTTGCGTCATTATGCTGGGGGCATGCGAATTTATAGCAAGCATAATTTTTCGTTTCAAGCTTGTGTAAACATGAAACCGAATCCAAGCAGATTTCTCCATGGTTCAAGCTTGTGTAAAAATGAACCCATACCTGATTTACACCTCGTGATTGTCATTTTTATCTGCTAAATTTTGTTAGATGAGCCTTGGTTGTTTCATTCCATCGCCACCATCTCTTTGGCTGATCATATGCTTTCACTTGATTGTTTATCCTTTCCTGAGGAACCGCAATGATGAGTGGTTTTATTAGCCAGCCTCTTGACCATTACATGTTTTGAGCAGTTCCACCATTGTCGGAACTAGTTGCTACTCGTTATACCGCTCGTTCCTCCAGGACGAGCCTCCTTTAAGCTCTTTTCTGACTCATAAAAGATGAAAAGATTGCTGAGTATTTTTCCCTTTTTGACTCGTTAAAGAGAATAAAAATAGAGGTCTGCTTTCAGCTCTTTTCCGACCGTTTAAAGAAGAAAAGATAGACGAGTCATTCCTCTTGACTCGTTAAACGAAAGAAGAGGCGGTCGCCTTTAAGCTCTTTTCCGACCGTGTAAACACGAAAAGATTGCCGGACTTTTGTCATTTCGGGTTCGTTATTGGTTTCGAAACGACGTGATTCTGACCGCTTTTCTACTTTTTCGGGTCAAAGTCACTAGTTACGAAAAGTACTCCTCGATCGTAATGGTCGGGCGGTTCTTTCGAGTATCGTTTTATACTTTTTCGGGCTCGAGAGACACAAATCTACGAAAAAGGACCCCCCTGGAGTTTTCTTTTCCGTGTCTTTTTCAAACTCCCTAAACATGAAAAAGACTCCAAGTTTTACCTATGTCGGACTCGTTAAACCCTGGCGACATCGGACTCGTCACCATGACGAGACTCGAGCTTCTCCTTCCTAGGGCTCGTTAAATTATTACTAGGTTGGACTCAACAGCAGGTTTATCATTGATTGTCTATGGCAGCTAGTCACTCTTGAATGTCAACACTTTTGCTTCTTGTCGGTTTGGGACATCCATACATCGTCATTTGGCCTTTCGCGGGTTTGGGTTATCATTCTAGCCTCATTCCATCTGATTCATGCCATTTCCATCGAGCCTCTGATCCCTTGGTGCCTGAATGCTGCCACCCCCACCCTCCGGAGTCGTGTCGCCGACATGTTCAAGAGTATAATCCGTCTGCAGTTTACATCCTCGTCTTCTCCTCTGATACTCTGTTTCGCCATCTACCTCTTGTTCCTTATCTCGTGTCGTTGATGGGGGGAAACATTATGGCCCTCCTATGATGGATCGTCTCCTGTTGACATCAACTCACTATCCACGAGATTGATCTAGAGATCCCCTTTGGTACCTTAGAGCTTGCATGCCTCAATGGCAAGTTCTTCGCACCTAACGGTCGACTTTCACCATTGGTCGTCAATTGCGTGATTCCACGAGTGTTCGACTTCAGCTCCTTCTTCACACTTCGTGGATTGTGCTAGACAGTATCTTGAGAACCATTGGCATTATTGGTGGTTTCTCTCGCACTTGTTAACGGTTTTCATCATCGACTGGTAATCAAGCGACTTTCTATCATGCTTGACCTCAGCACATCTATTCACATGTTAGAATTTGTACTATGATCGGATGGGTTCAAGACTCTGAATTCAAATTACATACGTTCGAGCTGTGTGGATTGGTTTATGATTACATGACTCATTGATGGATGGCTGCGACCATACCTGAGTCTTCATGGATGGCTGCGACCATACCTTTATCATTATCATGGTCTCATTAGCTGGATGGCTGCGTCCATACCACAGACCTATTTCGTATGTCTTTTGGATGGCTGCGCCCATGCCTAGACTACATGTATTTCATTATCAGAGATATCAGTTGTACTTGCATGCAGGTTCTTCCAGATGGTGTTCCAGCTCAGCCAGTTTCATAAAGCATTTCACCCCTCCCTCTCTCTCGGGCTTCATACTTTAGGGGGCATCTGTTACACAGTAATTTGTCACTGTCTTCATCCCAGTCTTCCTACTGTGTCATGTGTCCAAAGTCATTCATGCTCATGTTAGACAAATGCTCTCTGATGTTGCCAAATGACCCACTTTTCCAAAGGTTTCTGCCTCATCACGTCTGTTGGCTAAATAAACACGCTAAAGGGCGCTCCAAAACAGCCCGGAAGCGCTGCCATCGCGGAAGTACACCTGATTCCCGCGATGGTCCGATTTTATGTGCCAGCGCAACTGTCGCTTGTAATCTTCAGCGATGACATGACTAGCTACGTTATTCAATAGCGATGTCAGCGCGGAAGACCAGTTATGTGCCCGTGATGATCCAGATTGGGCAAATTTGTTCCAACAGTCGGCCTTCCATATGACTCCAGACCTGGTTGTTGGCCTAGTTTATGTCGCCCTCCTTTCTCTGGCATGGTTGTTCCATCATTTGTGCTACCTTCCTTGGAGATAAGCTCATTCTTCCACCTTTCATGGAGACTCCTTCTCCTATTTAAACTCTCACCATTGCTATGTGCTGCCAGTTCTTAGTTTTGGGAATGGTTGTTGATAGTGCTGTTAGTGTTTGTGAGTTTGTTAGATAGCTGGTGTGAGTGTGACAAGTGTGGGATTGTTGATAGCTTGAGGAAGGTTGTGAAGTGCCCTTAATCTTGTGTAAAACTTGTGAGTGAGAGAGAGATTTGTATGTTGGGAGATCCATCTTCAAAGAGTGAATGCTTGAGGAACATGCTGGTTGGACCCTTCTGAGAAGGCTTGTGACGTCAAGACTTTGGTTGTAAGCTTACTCTTATTTCATTATTAATGCAATCAATGATGTTTTCCTATGTCTTGTATGTAATGTACTTGATAGCTCATGACTTCTTGACTTTGTGAGTAAATAGATCATTGTTGTTCCGGTTACGTGCTTTGTTGTATTTCCTTTGCATTGTTTCAGGTTGATTACTCATTAGGAGAAGGAAGCGAAAGCTGGAGCAGCGCAACAGAACTCCATCAACCACCGGTTGAGGTAGGCCTCCAATTATGACTGTTTAAGGAAAGCTATTGTTGATCTGTCCTTGTTTGTGACTAGACCCACTCTAGGGCTATAGGGGTTGCCTCTGTCCGCAGAGGGAACACTTTCCTGCATCACACCCTACTAGTGCAAGTAAAAGGATGAAAGCTACAGAAATGGATGCCATTGACTTCTAAAAAGGTAAAATGCATGTGACTAAGCTACTTCTGAAGAGAAATATGAAGAAAACATCTTTTTGCATTTTTGAGTAATTTGTCAGAATTATTTTGCATGTGCTTTAACTGTTGTTGACTGTGCAGAGGTTGATTGGCGAAAGGAAATGGAGTAGGCACTTGCAGGAGGTTGGGAAGGTTAGAAGAGGGCCTAAGGGGTCCCTGGCACCCTTCCAGAGAGTTTCACAGTGCTCGGATCTCAAGAAACCGCTTTCGTGAGCTTCTACAGGAAGTCTACAGGGGTTCTACAGGATGTTCTGTGGCTTCTGCAAGAGGTTTCTACAGGATGTTCCAAAAGGGAGTTTTAAAGGGCTGATGGTGGAAAAGAGGTGAATAAGTGGGTATGGAGGTGAGATAAGGGTGTGAGGAGGTCTAGGACTTGGCGAACGAAGCGGGTGAGTGATAAGGATGGCTGGATTTGTTTAAGGAGGGGTAGAGCAATGTTGCATAAAAATATGGAAATTAGGTCAAAGTGAGGGAACGTGGCAAATGCGAGGCAAGAATCAGAGTTGGAGGACGGAGCAAGCGGTATTGATGGAGTAGGGGTAGGCAAAGAGGTATCACATGTTGACAATGCAACAAGATGATGGAGCTTAGTGGAAAGAAGTCACCTTCACTAAGTGGACCCGCAGGCAAATTATGGCGCAAAGTCTATTTTAGACTATGTCTATTTTTAGACATATGGATCATGGTCTATGAGTTGCAGTATGCTATTTATGGATGATTGGTCATGTTGGGAAAAATAGATGGACTTCTATTTCTGGTTCACATCGGAGTGATCAGAGTCTATTTTTAGACTGCCAGGCTAAAAATAGAAAAGTCAAATATTATTGTCTCATAATAATATTTAGATTATAGACATTATCTTATCCTCTTGGAGCACTTCAGTTTGAGCTACAGATGTGGCACATGCAGCTGTCAGAAGGAAATACGCTTTCTTTGTGGGTCAGTTGAGCTATTGCATGCAGGACTTCAGTTAGAACTCAAGCAGTTGAGTTTGGTGGAGTTAGATGTGGAGTTGATGGATTTGTGTTCAGTTTGACTTAGTTGAACTAGTTGTAATTAGTCTAACTGCAAATAGACTAATGATGAGTTGTGTGAATTAATTATTAACTCATAAAGCAACTAAAGAATACATCAGTTAACTCAGTTGCATGTTAGTGCATGTACAGTTCAGTGGAGACGGGTGTTAGAGGTTGAGATTGCTATCAGTTGTGACTATAGTTGTGCATGAGATCTTGCACAATCAGAGGGATTGAGTTATGCCAATGAAGATTGCGCAATGTGGGCCAATACCAAGGATTATAGCCTGTGCTCACGTGATTTTCAGTGTGGGTGATTCTCAAGCATTGTGCAGTGGAGGTAGGCAAAGCAGCAGAGGAGATTTGAACCTGTGACTTGTTCGGATCTGAGCTAGTTTTGTGTGTAACAGGTGGAGATAGTACTGAGTACTTGTGAGGAGTATTATACCATGTATTGTTACATGTTCTCAATCATTAATATACAGATAGTGTGGGGTTTTCAGCGGTAAGCTTTCCCCGGGTTACATACTGTGTTAATGTGTGCATGTGATTGATGTTTCATTGTTTTTTATGCTGCTAAATTTATGATCAACGTAGAGGAGGTTATGTATTATGCATTTATTCCGCAATAGTGTATAATCGGGATAATCTCTGTGAATAAGTGTCATATTATTCAAAATTTCTACATGGTATCAGAGCTGTTGATCATCAGATCTATTATTCAAAAAGTGTTTACATCTTATTTCTTCAGGCAAAGTCTGTAATCGGGTTAGGTAGCCTCTGGATTCACCCTTCCTTTGGAAGGTGAGATATCCGGTAAAATCCCATACAGTCAATCTCTGTACGAGAAATACTTTGTTCTCACGAATTCTAGATCGGAGGCGGTTGAGTTTGGAGCTGGTGGAATTCGAATTTGCAGCAGTGTTTTCTTGGTATCAACGTGGCAATGTCTTTCAACGGATTGCGATTGGAGTATGCTCTTGAGGGCAGCTCAAACTATATTGCATGGAAGGACAGGATGGAGGCAGTGTTGGATGATAATGGGCTGAAGGAGTTCATAGAGGCTGATGTCCCGAAGCCTACTGATGCTACGCAGGTTGATGCTTAGCAAAAGAAGACAACAAAGTGTCGAAGGATTCTGTTGGAGGGCGTGAAGGATCACATTGTGTCCAGCCTGCATGGAAAGGCTTCTCCATACTTGATGTGGAAAGCATTAACAGATCTATTCCAAAGCAAGAGCGATCAGAGCAAGCTGGCGCTCAAGGATAAACTCATAAACATCAAATGTGAGAAGGGAGACAGTATGCCCAAGTATCTCACGAAGTTCACTCAGTGTCGGGATGAGCTGGGAAGTGTGGGGGTGACTGTCGATGATGAGGACCTGGTGAGCTTGGCTCTCCTTGGTCTTCCGAAGAGTTGGCATTCCTATCAGGACTCTTTCAATGGTCGGGAGAAATTGTCAGGATGGGAGAGACTTTGGTCAGATCTTGTGCAGGAGGAGATCAGGCGGAATACCAGGGACGGATCTTCATCAAAGGGAACTGATGAAGAAAATTGCGCTTTGGCTGCCAAAGCAAAGAAGGGGAAGAGCAAGAAAGCTTCTCAGTCTGGTGCGAAAGGCAAGAAGCAGGACATGTCCAAGGTGAAGTGCTTTCACTGTCACCAACATGGACACTATGCCACTAATTGTCCGCAGAAGAAGAAGAACAAGCAAGCTGCTGGATCTGCAGCAGGGGAGGCTCTAGCCTCGCAGTTTGAGCTTGATTTTTCATTGATCGCATGCTTGGTTTCAAGTGTGATGGGATCGGTGTGGTTCTTGGACAGTGGTGTGTCTTTTCACATGACAGGAGATCGAGATTTGTTTTCTGATCTGGAGGACAAAGATCTTGGAGTGCACATCGAGATGGGCGATGATGGTAGATACAGTGCGACCGGTATCGGTACCATTTCCTTTGAGAGGGAGTCTGGTAAACCCTTCGTATTGAAGGAAGTGATGCATGTTCCAGGATTGAAGAAGAATCTTATCTCTGTGGCGATGTTAGAAGACAAGGGATATGATGTTGTTTTCAGCGAGGGAAAAGATTTCCTGCGCAGTAAGACAACTGGAGAAACCCGGAAGATAGGGGTTCGAGTGAGGAACCTTGATCAGTTGCATGTAGATGTTTGCGCAGCAATGGCATGCAAGGCAGAAGGATTGGTGAGTCGGGATGATGGCAAGCTGTGGCACAGGAGATTGGGTCACCTTCACCATGGAGCCTTAAAGATACTGCAACAGATCACTACAGGGCTTCCTAAAGGCACTCTTGCGCAGTCAGATCAGTGCAAGGGGTGTACTTTGGGAAAGTTTGTGAAAGCCACCTTTCACGAGAAGGATAGTCACGCCACGACGATCCTTGAGAGAATTCACACAGACATGTGTGGACCTTTCTCAGTAGCTTCGACAGCAAAACACAGGTATTATCTGATCTTTGTTGATGATTTCTCTCGTAAGTGCTGGATCTTCTTCATGCAGAAGAAGAGCGAGACATACTCAAAATTCTGTGAGTTCAAAGCACTGGTGGAGAAGGAGTCGGGGAAGAAGGTGAAGGCTCTTAGGAGCGATAATGGTGGTGAATACATCTCTGGTGAGTTCAAGGATTTCTGCAGTGCAGAAGGGATTCGAAGAGAGCTCATAGCTCCCCATAACCCACAGCAGAACGGGGTTGCTGAGCGGAAGAAAAGAACGATCGTGGGTGCTGCACGAGCGATGTTGCATGATCAGGGCCTACCCCTTCACTTGTGGGCAGAAGCATGCAATACTGCAGTTTATGTGCAGAACCATTGTCCTCACAGGATACTTGGCATGAGTACACCAGAGGAGGCTTATTCTGGTAAGAAGCCTGATCTTTCTCATTTGAGGATTTTTGGTGCTAACGTTTACATGCTTGTGACGAAGGATGCCAGAAAGAAGTTGGAGCCGACCGCAAAGGTTGGGATATTTGTGGGGTACACTGATACGCCCCACAACTATCGTGTGTATTTTCCAGACAGTGGTAAAACTGTTGTGCGACGGGGTATAAAATTTCAGGAGGAGAAAGCCATGAAGTGTTTGCTTGAGAGGGAGCCACACTTGCATGCAGATGAGGAGCTATTAGTTCCTAAGGATGAGCTTCAGGACGTGGATCAGCCACATACGAGGTTCATGGAGTGGAAGAGACCACTCATGCAGCGCCAACCATTAGAGGGCGAAAGCGCTTGACAGAAGCTGAGCGACTAGCTCAAGATGCAGAGAAAGTTGTAGGACCACCTACAGCCCAACGCAGGCAGAGACAGTCACCTGATCGGTACACTAGATACATGGCTCTTGTGAGCAAATGTGTTGTGACTGAGCCATCCTCTTTCGAGGAAGCTGTGGAGGATCCCGCATGGGTAGACGCCATGGTGGAAGAGTATGATTCGATTTTTAGAAACAGTGCATGGGAGATTGTCCCTAGACCGGAAGGGAAATCAGTGGTGGGTTCGAGATGGATCTACAAAGTTAAGCAGGCAGCTGACGGGAGTGTGGAGAAGTACAAGGCAAGATTTGTTGCCCGAGGCTTTTCACAGATAGAGGGGATCGATTATGAGGAGACCTTTGCACCTGTTGCAAGGTATTCTTCCATACGGACGATTCTTACTCTCTCAACGCAGATGGGATGGCACATTCATCAAATGGATGTGAAGACTGCGTTCCTCAACGAAGTCATTGAGTAGGAGATGTACATTGAGTAGCCTGAAGGTTTCGAGATCTTCAGCAACGAGTCGCATGTGTGCAGGCTCAAGAGAGCGCTGTATGGGTTGAAACAAGCACCACGTGCTTGGTACACACGGATAGACAGCTATTTCACCGGACTTGGATTCTCCAAGAGTGAGGCGGATCCTAACCTATACCAGATTGTGGTGGAGGGTAAGTTGCTTATCATTGTACTTTATGTAGATGATTTGATTCTTACGGGTGATGAGCTATTGATACTTTCATGCAAGGATGATCTTGCTAAGGAGTTTGAGATGAAGGACTTGGGCCTCCTTCATTATTTCCTGGGATTGGAAATTTGGCAGCGCAGTGATGGACTATTGGTTTCTCAGGGTAAGTATGCTAGGGAGATACTGGAGAAGTTCAACATGCATGGCTGCAAGCCTGTTGATCCTCCTCTTCATGGAGGTTGGAGGAAGGAGGATGCCACTTCGGCAGAAGAAGTGGATGCCACTATTTATCGACAGTTGGTGGGGTCGCTTATGTATCTGGTCAATACATGACCCGATATATGCTATGCTGTTAACCAGCTTTCACAAGCTATGGTTAAGCCAACCAAGCTCTTCTGGAAGGAAGGCAAGCATGTATTGCGTTATTTGAGAGGCACATCGGGATATGGATTGTGGTACAGACAGGAGGATGAGGTGAAGCTATGTGGCTTCACGGATGCAGATTGGGCAGGGAGCCCAACGGACAGAAAGAGCACATCAGGAGGGGTCTTCAGTATCGGGTCGACAGCAGTTTCTTGGTATAGCAGGAAGCAGAGATCCGTGGCACTCAGTTCAGCAGAGGTCGAGTATATGGCAGCAAGTTTGGCTGCATGCGAGGCTATATGGATGAGGAAGATCCTGGTCGGTTTGTTCGGTTCTCACTTGGAGCCTACCGTGATTTACTGTGATAACCAGAGTTGCATTAAACTCTCAGCTAATCCTGTATTTCATGATAGATCTAAGCATATTGACATCAGGTACCATCATATCAGAGATTGTGTGCAGCGGAGAATCATGTTACTTTCATACATTCCAACGGAGGATCAGGATGCTGATATCTTGACGAAGGCGCTCACCAGGAGCAAATTCGAATACCACCGAGGCAGGATAGGGGTTGCTGATAATCCATATCTTGTTGAGAGGGAGTGTTGAGAATGCAACAAGATGATGGAGCTTAGTGGAAAGAAGTTGCCTTCACTAAGTGGGCCCGCAGGCAAATTATGGCGCAAAGTCTATTTTTAGACATATGGATCATGGTCTATGAGTTGCAGTACGCTGTTTATGGATGATTGGTCATGTTGGGAAAAATAGATGGAATTCTATTTCTGGTTCACAGCGGAGTGATCAGAGTCTATTTTTAGACTGCCAGGCTAAAAATAGAAAAGTCAAATATTATTGTCTCATAATAGTATTTAGACTATAAACATTATCTTATCCTCTTGGAGCACTTCAGTTTGAGCTACAGATGTGGCACATGCAGCGGTCAGAAGGAAATACGCTTTCTTTGTGGGTCAGTTGAGCTATTGCATGCAGGACTTCAGTTAGAACTCAAGCAGTTGAGTTTGGTGGAGTTGGATGTGGAGTTGATGGAGTTGTGTTCAGTTTGACTTGGTTGAACTAGTTGTAATTAGTCTAACTGTAAATAGACTAATGATGAGTTGTGTGAATTAATTATTAACTCATAAAGCAACTAAAGAATACATCAGTTAACTCAGTTGCATGTCAGTGCATGTACAGTTCAGTGGAGACAGGTGTTAGAGGTTGAGATTGCTATGAGTTGTGACTATAGTTGTGCATGAGATCTTGCACAATCAGAGGGATTGAGTTATGCCAATGAAGACTGCGCAATGTGGGCCAATACCAAGGATTATAGCCTATGCTCACGTGATTTTCAGTGTGGGTGATTCTCAAGCATTGTGCAGTGGAGGCAGGAAAAGTAGCGGAGGAGATTTGAACCTGTGACTTGTTCGGATCTGAGCTAGTTTTGTGTGTAACAGGTGGAGATAGTACTGAGTACTTGTGAGGAGTATTGTACTATGTATTGTTACATGTTCTCAATCATTAATATACAGATAGTGTGGGGTTTTCAGCTGTAAGCTTTCCCCGGGTTACATACTGTGTTAATGTGTGCATGCGATTGATGTTTCATTGTTTTTGATGCTGCTAAATTTATGATCAACGTAGAGGAGGTTATGTATTATGCATGTATTCCGCAATAGTGTATAATCGGGATAATCTCTGTGAATAAGTGCCATATTATTCAAAATTTCTACATCACAGGTGCTCTGCAAGTTATTTTCCAAACTATTCAAACAAAGACCCGGAAAACCAAAGACCTAGCTACTTTAACCTAATCTAACCTGAATATTAGCAAAGAAAATGAACCGAAGTTTATTGCAACGAAATCATGTGAAATAGCTATGCAAACTAAGCAATCATGAACCTAAACATGTAACCACAACTGGTATCAACTTCTGCAAATGAGAATTTAACACTAACAATTGCATGATGAAGCAAAGACAATGTTTTTGGTGGTAGCAAGGACGCCTTGGTCTCAGCTCATGGTCCCACAGAGGGAGAGGTGAGATCAGGGATGCTTGATGGCCTTTTCTGAAGATCTTCTCTGTTATTAACCTATCAAATCAATCTGAACATGAAAAGCCTTTTTAATCATCAACAATGACCTAGGTAACCAAGCAAGACTGTAATCTACTTAACAGAAATTATTTTGCAAAGACATTAAAAACATATAACAGTACACGAAGGAGGCCTTGGCACTTGGGTTGGGCCCAACCCCAAGAGCTACAGGCTCCTAAGAAAAAGCTCAGAACTGATGCCAAATGAAATTGCTTTCCATTATTCAAAAATAACCATGTCACAAAGAAAGTTGTATAGCAGAAGCTACAAAATGAGCTGAGAAACTAGCAGCACTATAGTGCAGAATACAATTGTTCAAAAAGTAACCTACGAAGGCTAGAAGCCTTCCTATTTATGCACTACGAGGGTCTCCAACAGCCCTCCTTAACTCGAGGGGCTCGGCTGCTCGAACTGCCAGTGATCAGTCACTTTACACAAAATTGCTCGGCTGCCCTTGGGAATCCTTTTCGGTGGCCTGCTGAACTCCGAGCTGAGGGTGGAGAATTCGAGGAAGGGGCCATTTAGTGCAGGAGACACCCTTCCTACGAATCCTCACCCTTGTTCTGTCATGCTTGGCTGTCATCTAGCTCATAAATGCTTGGCCTTGGTCCAAAATTTATCCAAAAATCTGCGATAACCACGTGTTAGCCTTCTTGGTCAAGTGACTATTCTCATTCGTTCAACTAACATAAATATACTCAAAAAACATGCATAAACTATGAAAAATGGTGGATTGATGAAGAAAAATAGGCAAAATGAGCCCAATAAGTTACCCATTTTTGGGGCTCATCAGCAATTAGGGTTTTGGGATATTTGACTAGGGTTTGGGATAGCAATTAGGGTTTTTAGGATTAGTAGTTTTAGGGATATGGGGATTAGGGAGTGGGTAAATAAGAATGAAAGGGAGGGAGATTTATATGAGTGAAGTGTAGTGAGAGCAAAATGAAAATGGGGATATAACAGCAAAACTGTAATTTTGCAAACCCTAGGCAATTTTCTCAACACAACTTTGCAAGGAACTAGGGTTTTGTTTTTAACCTATTGAAACACCATAAACACTGATGGAAACTCATACATTGGCAATATGGAGGTGTTAACTTATTTGTGGAATAAAAAATTTTCAATTTGGAGGAATATTTGAATGGATTTCAGGCTTTTTAGCCCAATGCACCGCGCCATCTCAATGCGCCACGCCAGTTCAAAATTTACACTGCAGAGCACTGCCAAATGCGCTGCGCCATCTCAATGCGTAGCGCCTTTTTGAAGGAGACTTTTGGAGGCCTTCCCGGTGTCCAAATTGGGCACGAGATAGCTCGTTGGAATTTTATTTGAGTCTAATTTCCAACCCAACTAGAATTTTTCAATTTGGAGTTCATTTTCCCTGTCAAAAATCAAATCTCCCAAGACTTGTCAAATGTGCAAAATGAGGCTGCCTAAAGGCAGAGTGCTGTTACAGTCAACTTTTGAAGGTTTTCCTCAACTCCAAATTGAGCTCATGATATCTCATTGGAAATATCTTTGTGTCTAGTCATCATTTGACTCATCAAGAAAGTAATTTCGCCAACCAAGCTAGGTGAAAACTTGATTTTCCCAAGGTCACTTCAGAGGTGCATCAATTCTCCTGAGGCAACTGTATTTTTGACATTTCTCTAAAACCATGACACCTGTGTAAAAGGTGAAGGAGGTGTTTCTTCCTTGGACTATTCTGGACAAAAACCTCTCTCAGTTTTCCCAAATTCATCCTTTATTGCTCAGAAACATCATTGGAGTAAAACCTATCCCGATGTGTGGAACAGGGGATTTGTCGAAATGAAGCGAAATGAAGGGGATAAGGGGCTTCTAAATTCTTGAGAAAATTTTTGGAAGTAGGGAGGGATGTTAGGAAGCAGGGGAAAGTGCAATTTCAGAGATTGAGTGAGGGGAAGAGGTCCAAAAGGGCTAAACAGAGGCCCAACCTAGAAAATTGTTAAGTTGTAGCAAGAAACTAGAGTTTGTGGAAAAATGAGGAATTTGGGGGATCTCAGTGATGGGAAGTGTTTAGTAAGGTACATTAAGGATAGGGGAAGGTGTATGAACATCCGGATACAAATTTTTCTAATGATTTGACCATCCAATAGAAATTACCTTCAAAACACTAGGAGAGGGAAATGAACCTTACCTAGGCACAACTGAAGCATGGACAAGGTGTAAAACGACCCATTGGAACCTGATATGATGATGACAACCCTCTGAGTGATGGTAGACTCAGCTGAATGGTGACATGGAGTGACATTTGGACAACTTTGGAAGGAGTAAAAGCAAACCCTAGACCTAATGCCTAGTGACCAAATTTTGCTTGAAGACTCACTGAAATGACAAAATTTGACCTTGAAACCTAAAAATCACTTTGTAAGAGCATGTTTGATCACTGGAGGAAGGCTGCAAAGACTGACACTAACACTTAGGTTCTCACCCTGAAAGATGTGTTAAGGTGTTTGTTTGTACTTTTTCTACTAAAGCCAACGAAGGAGAGGTTGCATCAATTACAGGAAACTAGAACCCTAACATCTGCAAGGAAATGCCAACTAACAAGGTTCTAGGGCAACTAGAGACAAAGATATCACTTTTGTATATAGATTCCTTCGAATAGTAAATAAGTTGGAGGGATGTCTCCATCGAGACCAAACTCTGGAGACCCTCACATTTCCCTTGAGTCTCTCAACCAACATTACCATTAGCCTTAATGTGATAGTACTTACCATTGAGTGCACAAAGTTTGATTATGGTACGACTTAGTAGATTGTTAACCCGTTAGACCTTAGTTCCCCAACTTTAATGCATTGGCTTCATTTACAAGAAAATCTACTTCATGATTGTTTTCTCTTAAGACCTACTAGAAGGAGATCCTCTAAAAGTTGGAGACCTCTTATTGAGCTTGAGCCAATATGGAAGCAAGATTGTAATTAGTGTAGGTTTTAACCCTATAGAATTAGTAGCTGCAAAAATATTCTTATTAAAACAAAAAAGGTGCAATGGAAAACCTACACTTTAACACAAAGATTTTACCCTGGAAACCCACATTGGGAAAACCAAAAATATTTTTGAGTATATATATTTTTATAGTATGACAACACAATATATGTCCCTCAACATCCACAAACTACCAATCTATTTACCCAAGATTAAATACAACCATAGTTCCTTGACCAAAATGATCCAAGGGATCAGTTTAGTGCTCAAAATTCAAAGTGCTAAAAAATTCTTGAAACCTATACGATTGGATAGATCTCAGCAATCGGAATCCAACGCAACTCGTTTCACTCAAAATCAATATCATATGCTCTCAATATCGTGTTGTGATAGATTTTCTAAACAACTAGATTTTAAAAATGTGGTTGTAGGGATGCCCAGTCAGTAGTTCATATGTTGAATGGGCAATGACTGGAAAAGTTACATGTACTTCATATGGGCCAATGAGATGAGGACAAATGTCAGTGATTTGTTGGATTTCTATTGGTTCAGATTGTGAATGGGTGGACCAATTAGGAGAAGCCACATGGGCTAATCCCTGGCTACCACGTGGCCTCCTATTAGTCGTGTAAAATTTTGTTTGGGTCCAAACTGACCTCTGAAGGATTGAACCTATGACCTAGCGGCAAACACCATTGGACCACACCAACGCGCAGACCAAGGGCTAGGGATTAGGCCTAGTCCCATGGTCACGACGCCTGCCAAACCATACACCAGAGCCAATCAAAAGAACAATGGTTAGATAATGTAAAGGGGGTAGCCCCAAGGCCATATGGCAGCCATAAAACCAGGAGTGCAGGCACGGAAGGGGCCAACCCCTAGGGGACCAGCCCCGGACACATGTGCGCCCATGCAACCAAACTGCAGTGGAAAAGGGGCTCGGAGTTAGGCCCGAGAATCTCGACCCCGTATGTGGTCATATGCGTACCACGTGACCATGATTTTCGGAACTGGGGGCTTAATGGGCGGACTAACCGTCCTACAATTTTGCCCATCGGGCAGGAGTGTATGCCAGAATTATGTGCCAGTTCTAGGTTTGGGGTGCTCAAGCCAAGTTCAGGCAAAATTGGAGGATGATTAGTTGTAGAATTTGGGAAAAACTTGTAACAATCATAACTTAGTCAATTTTTGGCCAAATGAGGCGTAGAAAGTACCAAAATGGGGGTTTTTGGCAGTGTTGGATCCACTGGAGACATAATTTTTGTTGTTTAATCTATGTAAAAGCATGTAAATGCACTTTTGAGAATTTTAATGAAAGAGGCCCTGCATTGGAAGCTAGACTAGGAGACGTAGCCCAGGAGGGGTGATCTCCTTATCTTTGTTTGGCTGTAAATTGTGGTTAAAATTTACTTGTTTCTATGTTTAGTAAACTGATCCTCTACCCAAAACACATATAATTTTAACTTGCAAATTGTTAAAAATATTCAAGTTTACATATTCAGATCATTTTGGTATCAGAGCAACAAGCTATTGTGAAGGTTTGATTTGTTTTCAAGTGTTTTTCTGATGCTTACAAGGTTGAAGCTTAAAAGGGGAGAAGGAGAACTTACGAAGCCAAGATCTCAAATTGTTTTAAGGAGAACAAACACACCTCAAGCTTCAATAGTCATGGCACATGAAGAAGGTCCTAAAGGGATGTCTGAAGATGAGAAAACTTTTAGAAAATAATTCTTTGAGATGTCTGAGATGGTTAAGGTTCTTTATGAGGAGAGGAATTCCAGATTGTATGGAGAGAGCTCAAAGCCTCCAAAAGGAGATGGAGGAAAAGGAGACAAGCCTCCAAAAGGGAATGGAGGGAATGGTGACAAACCACTACCTTCACCTCCATCCTCATCCTCATCTTCAACTTCTTCTACCCTTTCACAAACACCTCCAAATTCCCCAAGGGGTCATGGTAAAACTCCTTTGCTTAAGCTTGATATTAAGTTTGAATTTCCTATGTACAATGGAGAGGTAAATGCAAAGAGATTGGATAATTGGGTTCGTCAGATTGAAGTGTATTGCAGGATACAAAGAATCAAAGATGATGAAACCAAGATTCAACTTGCTTCTCTTAGATTGGAAGGTGCAACACTAATTTGGTGGGAAGCCAAAACTCAAGAGGACATGAAGAAACATGGTAAGGTTTTATCCTCTTAGAATAATTTTGTTGTTGCAATAAGAAGGTAATTTTATCCATTAGCATACATGCAGAAAACTATTATGGATTGGCAAAACTTTAGACAAGCTAAGGGGAAAAATGTTCAAAGCTATACTCAAGAATTTAGAAAAAGGGCTTTGATTTTGGGCATAGATTTGTCTTCTCAAGATACTTTGCTCAAATATATTGGAGGATTGCATAGTTATTTGAGACACACAATTCTCATGTTTAACCCTACAAAACTAGATGAAGTTTGTGTACATGCAACTCATTTAGAAGCAAGAGGGAAGAATGTTCCTCAAGAGGAAACAAAAAGCCATTCAAGAATGGTGACAAAGGAAAGGGGAAATTCAAAGGCAAAGGCAAGAAAAATGCTTCAGTCAAGAAAGAGGGAGAAAAGCTCACCTGTAAACATTGTTCAAAAGAAGGACATGATGAAGACCACTATTGGAAACTTCATCTTGAAATGAGACCCAAAAAGTTTAACAACAAAGGGAAACAAAAGATTGTTGCAACTACACAACATGATTTAGGATCTGACTCTGGGGATGAAACAAAGATCACGGCCATGGGATTCAAAGGTAAGGACGATATTGCAAGTACTAGTTCTTCAAGTAGTGACCTCAATGAAACTCAATATGTAAAGTAAAGAATAGAGCTTTTCCACATTAGAGTCATTTTAAAACATACCAAGATAGATACACTGTTTGATAGTGGTTCACAAGCAAACCTCATTTCTGAAGACATTGTCAAGAAATTGAATTTGGAAACATCTCCTCATCCTAAACCATATCCTTTAATTTGGATATGTGACAAGAAGATGTATATTAAGATTTTCCATCACTACAAACTTTATAGATGAGGTAGAACTTGATGTCATTCTACTTGATATTTGTGATATTGTTTTGGGAAGCCCATATCTATATGATAGGAGAGCCATATTTCATCGCCATGAGAACAAATATCACTTGTTTAAAAATGGAGTTTAATACATTGTTAGAGCACATAACACAAAGTTGAATTTGTCACTTGTAAATGCTGGACAAATGAAGAGGTTAGTCAATGCTAGTAAGAACTTTGTACTCTTGATGATCAAACCCAAAGAGAATGTTGAAAATGAAGCTTTCCAAGGATGTGATGCAAAGTTAAAATCTGATTTGTATGAGGTTGTTAACACATATGATGAGATGTTTCAGGAGCCCAAAGGATTGCCTCCTAAAAGAGGTATCCAACATGAGATCCAATTGCAGCAAGATTGTCCTCTTCTAAACATTGGCATGTATAAGATGTCAGTTATGGAGAATGCATAGATTAAAAGACAAATGTAAGGTTTGCTTGACAAAGGAGTCATTAAACCAAGCACATCGCCATGTGGGTCACCAATTGTGTTAGTACCAAAGAAAGATGGTACATGGCACATGTGTGTAGATTTCAGAGCCTTGAACAAGATAACGGTAAAGAATCGTTACCCTCTTCCTCGAATTGATGATTTGCTTGATCAATTGAAAGATGTTGTGTATTTCACTAAGTTGGACTTGAGAAGTGGTTATCATCAGATTAGGATTGTTGAAGGAGACACATGGAAGACAACTTTCAAAACAAAGCAAGGTTTTTTTGAATGGTTGGTTATGCCATTTGGGCTTTGTAATGCTCCTGCAACATTCATGCAAGTTATGAATGATGTTTTAAGGCCTTTTCTTGATGATTTTGTAATTGTCTACTTAGATGACATATTGATATTTAGCAAGTCTCGTGAAGAACATGTCAGGCATGTGAAACAAGTCTTAGATGTCTTGAAGAAAGTTTTTTTTTTTAAAATATGTCTAAATGTGAGTTTGGAAAGACCTCATTAGTTTATTTGGGACATATTGTTGGAGGGGGTGAATTGAAGATAGATCCCTCAAAGGTCAAAGTCATTGTTGATTGGCCTAAGCCCACTAATGTAACTGAGGTGAGAAGCTTTTTGGGAGCAGCCCAATATTGGAGAAAGTTTATTTCTAACTTTTCTTCAATTGCAGCTCCATTACATGCCTTGACAAGCATTAAGTAGGTTTTTCAATGGGGAGGCAAGCAACAAAAATATTTTGATGCATTGAAGGAGAGAATTAGTACAACTCCAGTTCTTGCACTTCCTGATTTAAGACAACCATTTGAGATACAAACAGATGCAAGTGACTATGCCATGGGAGCGATCTTGATGCAACATGGTAAGCCCATATGTTACCATTCTAAAACTTTTAATGGTGCAGTAGTTAACTATCCTACTTATGACAAGGAACTGTATGCATTGGTGCAAAGTGTGAAAAAGTGGAAACACTATTTGATGGGAAAGGAAACTATCATTCACATTGATCATCAACCATTGCAATACTTGCAATCACAAACTAAGCTACAACAAGCGAGGCATTTCAAATGGATGGGTTTCTTGTAACAATTCCACTTGGTGATAAGGTATAAGAAAGGTATCTATAATAAGGTTGCTGACATGCTTTCTAGACCAATTTTTAGTGCTTCAGTTATTCTTAAGCATAATTCTATCATGCATGAGAGTTGTGTTGAACAATATGCTTTAGATGAAGACTTTAAATATGTATATGCAGTTTTGTGCCAAGGCAACCAAGTAGAGGAATTGGATTACCATGTGCATGATAAAATTTTGTATCATCTTGGCAATCTATGCATTCCACAGGGTGAAAGAGTCAACATCATAAGGGAAGCACATACTTCTCTTATTGCTGGCCATTTCGGTGTAGGCAAGACGGTGGCACAATTACAAAGGTATTGTTATTGGCCTAGAATGAATGAAAGTGTATCACGATATGTAAGAGGATGTTCTTTATGTGCTACAAGTAAGCCTAGCAATAGAAAGTTAGGATTGTATACTCCACTTCCAATTCCTTCCTGTCCTTGGGAAAGTGTCTCTATGGACTTTGTAGGAGGACTGCCTATGTCTAAAAAAAATCATGATTATCTTTATGTTGTGGTGGATCATTTCAGCAAGATGTGTATTTTGATGCCTTGTAAGAAGCAGGTTACAACTGAATAGACTGCACAAATGTTCTTTCAACATGTATGGGTACATTTTGGGTTGCCCAAATCCATTATTTTTTATTGAGATTCTTGATTTGTCGGGAACTTTTGGTCAAGCTTATGGGCACTCATGGACACCAAGTTGAAAAAGAGCACAACATTCCATCCACAAATTGATGGTTAGACAGAAGTGGTGAACAAAACGGTAGTAAATGTTCTTCGTGGTTATTGCAGCAAACACCCCAAGCTTTGGGATGAACACATACACTACATTCAACATGCTTATAACCGGGCAAAGCATTCATCGACTCAAACATCTCAATTTGAGGCATGTTTTGGTTACTTACCAAAATCTCCTTTAGATTTATCTTTGGGAAGGATGTTGTTATTGATGGTCATAATGACATTGATAAGGCCAAGTGGTTCATTGAGCAAGTTTAATTGGTGCATCGAACGGTTCAAGAATAGTTGGAAAAGAGCTAATCCAAGTACAAGAGAAGGCATGATATGCATCATGTTGACCACAGTTTCCGAATTGGAGATGAAGTTTGGCTTTACATTAGCAAAGAGAGGCTTGAAGGAGAAGGTAAAAAGATGAAACCAATAAGGTATGGACCTTTTAAGATTCTAGAAAAGATTGGTAACAATGCCTTCCATTTGGATTTTCCTCCTTATATGCAAATGTATGTAGTTGTTAATGTTGATAATTTGAGACTATGTGAGCCTCCTTCGATTGATGATTAAGGAGAGCATGCTCATATTCCTTCAATAGAAGATTTCTCGCCAGAATTTCTTGAAAAATTGCAACAAGATACCATCCTTGACAGAAGGACAAGAACTTCAAAACGAGGGAATGTGGAGTACCTTCGTGTTGGTCTCAAAGGCACAAATCCAAGCAAATATAAATAGATTGAGGTTAGAAGGGTGAGGGAACTGTACCCTCATCTATTTGTTGACTGAAAGTAGTATTTTGGAGCTCCAAAAGCTTCTAATGGGGAGGAGTGATCCAAGGGACCAAGTTAGTGCTCAAAATTCAAAGTGCTAAAAAATTCTCGGAACCTGTACGATTGGATATATCTCGGCGATCTGAATCTAACACACCTCATTTCACTCAAAACCAATATCGTGTTATGATCGATTTGTTAAACAACTAAAATTTTAAAAATGTGGTTGCAGGGATGCCCAGGTAGCAATCCATACGCTGACTAGGTAATGATTGGACAAGGTACATGTACTTTGTATGGGCCAATGAGATGAGGACAAGTGTCAGACATTTGTTGGTTTAATTTGTTGGATTTCTATTAGTTCAAATTGTGATTGGGTGGACTAATTAGGAGAAACCACGTGGGCCAATCCCTGGCTACCCAGTGGCCTTTTATTAGTCGTGTAAAATTTTGTTTAGGTCCAAAATAACCTATGAAGGATCGAACCTGCAACCTAGCAGCAAACACCACCAGCCTACACCAATGTGCCATGTGCATGTTTCTTAATAGGCAAAGGGTTCGGGTGGCATTTAAACTTTAATACATTCTATGTTGGCGGTTGTGGTTGGGGCTAAGCACTAGCCCTAGTCCCCGCGCCCTCGGAACCAAGGGGTAGGATGAAGGGCTAAGGCTTAGCCCTAGCACCATGGTCATGATGCCTCCCAAACCATACATCAGAGCTAATCAAAAGAACGGTGGGCAGATAATGTAAAGAGGGGCAACCCTAAGGCCATATGGCGGCCATAAAACTAGGAGTGCAGGCGTAGAGGGGGCTAGCCCTGGACACATGTGCGCCCATGCGACCAAACTGCAACAAAAAAGGGGCTTGAAGTTAGGCCTGAGAAACTCGTCCCCCTATGCAGTCATATGCGTGCCACGTGACCATGATGTTCAGAACTGGGGACTTAATGGGTGGACTAACTGTCCTACAATTTCGCCCGTCAGGTGGGAGTATAGGCCAGAATTGTGCGTCGGTTCCGGGTTTGGGGCGCTCAAGCTAGGTTCAGGCCGAATTAGAGGATGCTTAGTTGTAGAAATTGGGAAAAACTTGTAAAAGTCACAACTTAGTCAATTTTTGGCCACATGAGGTGCAAAAGGAACCAAAATGGGTGTTTTTTTACAGTGTTCGATCCATTGGAGACATCATTTTTGTTGTTTGAGCTATGTAAATGTAACACCCTCCTCCCACATCTACCCAAGCAACCAACTAGCTAGGTAAACATGCGACGAGAGGCTACTATGATGTGATTTGACCTCCTACGTAACCTTAAGTAAATGGAATCAATAGAAACACAACATGTATACCTCCCTCAGGTGCTTTAGGACCCCCGGGAGCTAATCCACCACTCTAGGTGCCCAACCCCTGAGTTAACCTAGCATTTAGATGAATTAAACCCAAAGTTGCTCCCATGACAAGGCATGCATGCGACTGTAACCCTATAGTTGCTCTCATAGGCTTGCTTGCGAGCAACCAAAGGCCCAAATTGTCAAGGCTATGCCAGCGACTCCAAGATTTGAGCCACTTTTTCAGGCCTAGAGCCCAAGTCACTGGCTAGAATTGAACCATCTCTTCAAATTAATAAAATAACATGGAAATGACAGTACTAAAGCAAATACTTGTTCAAGACCTTGACTGGACCCCTACTAGCTATGACGGGCATTTTGTCAAACACTTAGTAAATATGCAACCTACATGTGTAAATAACAGATCTGAGCGTAGGGGTCCCATACTTATCTGAGATTTGCCATGAAGCATTGTTTCCTTATCACTTTAACTGACATTCCATCCATTAGATCATAGATACATTGTTCGTTCATTTACAAGTAAAAACATGATGAGAGCCATACATAGCTGATGTCATAAAACATATACATAACCAACATAATAGGGACAAAAATATCAATGAAATCACAACAATATACACCACATATAATCCATCATAATACGCATAGAAATACCAGGAGAAATAACCTTTCATTAATGATGCAAAATGCAAACCCGGGATGAGACTTTTACGTTCCACCCGATTGTAGAATGGATGAGCAAAATCTCTCTTCAGCCATTCACCCTCGTGCCATATTCCAAGCATGAATGTGGGGTCTCATAGAACACATCAATCAAAACTCATCCAGGGCTTCCAAAGGCCATCCACCTCAACCCATCAAACAATGATTCCACCTCACGGTCAGACATCACAAAACCAACATTAGATCAGTCTCTATCCCAACCTTCCACGGCTCGAGAATGTTTGTTCCAACCCAGCGCCCAAGACTAGTAACTCAACCCACAACTTACACCAGGCTCTATTGTTATTGTCCAACTAAGGCTCCATGACTAGTAATTCAACCCACATCTTTTACCGGGCTCTAGAACGTTTGTCCAACTAGGGCTACAAGACTAGTAAATTAACCCACCAAGGGCTCCAGAGTGTTTGTCCAACCAAAGCTACGGACTAGTAACTCAACCCAAGCAGTTACAAGGCTCTAGAGCATTTTTACAACCAAGGCTACATGACTAGTAACTCAACCCAAGCTGTTACAGGGCTCTAGAGCATTTGTCGAACCAAGGCTTCCAGGAACTAATACCTTAACCCCTGCTAAGGAAACATGAGAACCAACCAGAAAACAAAGAAAATAAACCCACAACACCATGGTTATCCAGGAAATGGCAAGGCCAGGAAAATCCACTATCAATCGAGGCAATCCTCCATGCCAGTGACAGATCGTGATCAAGAAACCACATGCATGTGTCATGCATGACAAAACTAGTGAGGAAAACATACATGCAACTCAATACCTGCAAGCAAAACCCGTTGTAGCTATTAATATTGATGCCCTCTTGTGCTTTTCTACTCTTCCTTTGCCTTCTTGCTCCAAAACTCCAAGTATGCCACACCCTCCAAGAGTGCTCCAAGAAAACTCTAAGTATCCAAGAGTATGAGAGAGAGAGAACAATGAGAGAGCTCCAAAAACTGATGAAGTGTTACCCACTGATCCTCATAAGCCTTTTTGTTAATGAGGCCTCTATTTTCTGCATTTTCCTTCATTTTCCTCCTCACATGCAACCTATGACCTTTCACCTTCCTTTTCTCCTAATTTCCATTATTTTCATAAATAAAATTCCAATTAATGCCTCTTTTCCTTTCCAAATCCTTTCCCTTTGCCAAGTTCCTTAGCAATAATAAACTGAATCAACACCCATTAGGATGTTTCCCCCACCATTTAGCTTGAAATACGTGTCCCATCATTTGTGGTCTTATATAGTTTTCCATGGATTTTTAACCAGGGCTGTTACAGAACCCTCTCCCTTGGGGGAACACTGTCCTCGGTGTTCAATGACACCTATGACCAACAAGATCATTGAAAACAAAACATACTGCCCATTGAGCTTTATAACATAGATCGTTGTAGTATTTACAATGACCATTGCTGAATCATGACAAACATATTGTTTACTGGAGCTTTATAAAACATCTCATTACAGTATTTACAATAACCACATATACACATACACATTTGCTTCAACCAACAAACAATCATTTGTCTATGGAGCTTTATAAATCCAGCTAGATATAGTATTTACAATAATATATGCATATACACATTTGCTCAACCAACAAGTAAAAAGATAAGATGTCTGCATCCACAACAAGGGAACCCAGAGGCTCACAACTCCACCCTCAAGTGATACCAGGATTCACCTCCTTCCCAAGAAGTCCATAATCCACTGCCACAATCAAATTGTATCTAATGTCCAACATTATAATCCTGCGCCACTTGTCCTCTCAGTGAACAATTACCAACTCATTGTTCTAGGGCACACTCCCAATGTGCATTTGATTCCATCTGGCAATGCTAATGACCAAAACAAATCCATCCTGGGTGTTAGCACAGTTCTAGGCTAAGTCATGAATAGGTTTTAAAACTTTTATTTCTTAGGATTAATGTTGTAAATTTCATTAAAAAAATAAATAAAAATAAAAAATAAAAACGCTACCGGAATTTCTGGTAGCGCCCGATTTTCTCGTTCAAACAGAGTCCCCTATTTTTTGGACAATCTTTTCGTTCCTATTTTTTGTTTTTTGTTTTTTGTTTTTTGTTTTTTTTGTTTTTGTTTTTGTTTTTGTTTTTTTTTTTTGTTTTTTTTTCCCCGATGCTACCGTTAAAAAATAAAGTTAAAAACGCAATAGTTTTCAATTGTCCACTAGCGAAATGATTAATCCAAATCATGATATTTCGTGATTGGATAGGTCAAAAATTTCAAGTCAAGTCAAGTGGTAGTGGTTAATCGATTTAGTTGATCATATTAGCTAGGTGTCAGTCACAACTATGGCCAGTCGTTGCCTACCCCACTGATCATAAATAAACCCGTGTTTCCAAAGTTAAAATGTGTCTGCAGCGTCAGTCTTGGCCATAGGTTTAAATTCCGATGGTCGTTCTTTCTGTTCCGCGTAATACGCTATTGGAATTTCTGGCCAGTCCGAATTAAAGCAAGAAAATTGCGAGGGTTGCAAAAAATCTCATACAGCCACCTGTAGCAGATTAGCTGGACTCTCCAAAGCAACTCGACTTCATCATTACTATTACATGTTGTCTATTATGACATGAAATCTCATGAAATCAGGAAAGATCATATGCGTAGGAGATTAAACCAAAACTTCATCTCAAATATTTGAAAATGGAGGAAATTTCACTATTTCGAATTTTTGAAGTGTAGCAAAGGAGATAGTGATTGAGGAGGTTAAGAACACATCCCAAATTTTCAGGCAGCCTAATTCAAGCTAATTGCAACATCTGTTGGGTAAGTTTCCATATGTTGACATCTATTCTTCATAACAAGCCAACAGATATCTATGGCACCAAAGTCTAGGAAAGGTGGAAAGCTTAAGAGAATCTAACCTCAAGGAGTTGAGCTAGTTGATGCTAACCCAAGTGTTAGAAGATTTTATTCAGGCAGGATGGTATCCACTCTACACCAGGTTAGGAGGCTCACATCAAGGTGTAGCCCAAGAGTTTTCTCAAACCTTTAATGGACATGAAGCTACCATCTTTGGTTTCAAATTAAAGGTTTCAGAATAGTCAATTGCAAAAGCTTTTAACCTTCCCCAGGAAGGAGAAAAGTGGTTTAAGGGACAACTCATTACAGGAGGAGATCTCAATGCTTTTATTAGAGATGAATACAGAGATCCTAACTGGGCCAAAGGAATTCCTAGCAATTATCTTAAGAAGGAATGGGAAGAAATAGTCAAACTGGTTAAGATTTTTCTCACTTGTGAGAGAAGGTATACAATAGTATTTCTTTACCATATGAGGTTTCTTTTTCATTTTGCAGGTATGAGGACTCTTAATCTGCCCTATTTCATATTGAAGAGCCTGACCAAAATGGCAGCCAGAATTCAAACACACCAGGAAGCATCAGAATATAGCCTGTATCATCAGGCAATTATCAAGGTTCTGGTTGAAGAAGAACTGAAAAAGAGAAACCAAACTTGGGAACATTTCTTGTTTTACAGGGCAGGCCAACTTGCACCAAAACCCCAAGAAATTGCTAAATCTTCTTCAACACAGGTTCAGACAGAAAGGACATCAATGACATCAGCTGAAGGAAGTTCCAAAAGAAAGGCAAAGAAGGAAAGTGTAATCAGAGGTACCAAAACTAGCAAAGAGAAGCCTTTAGCTGCTGGATTCGAAAAGAAAAAGGAGCAAGGTGAAAGCTCTTCTGCCCATAAAACAAAAAGCATGAAAATGGTTCCTCTTGTTAAACCTTTTCCTAAGGTTTACACAAGAACTCGGAGAAGAAAACTTGCAGCTGAAGAGAAATCTAAAGCACAGGTGCTTCCTGAAATTCCAGAAGCACATGAACAACAACAATAAAACCAACCTTTTGATTATGATGAGGAATTGCTGAGAGAAGTAAGTATAAAAGGACCAGTAAAAACAAGAAAAAGGAAATAAAACCAATTGTTGGAGCTAGGAAGAGGCATACTAGGGAAATAAACAAATACAAACTGAAATCAAAAGCCCTAAATAATCCTAGTTTACTGACTGAAGTAATAGTCATAGATGAACAACATACAGAGTTGCAGACTGAGGATCCTTCAATTGCAGAAATCAGAAGATCTTTGAAGAAGCAAAGAGGTAAAGCTCCCATGGACCAGCCATCAGAGCCTCCCAAAAGAAGAAAGGTCCAAAAAGAAGTAGAAAAGAAAGAGACCATTATCAAAGAAGACATAGCCAAAATCACAAGGTCAAAATCTGCTGCCAAAAATAAAACAAACTTGGATAAGCTTGCAGAGGCTGCAGCTCACATGGAATGAAAGGGTAATTTTCCTTTAAAAAATACCTTTTTGCATATCAAGTCAAAGTTTTGAATATGAAGATTAAAGCTTAGAATATCCAAGCATATACAGGTGTTTCGAAGTATTTTCTGTTAAAATTTTGAGGTGAAAACGTTATCCTACCGAAAATCATGGAAGTGTTTCCAATTTTTTCACTATTACAGGTATTACCGGAATTTTTGGTAGCACCTGTTTCAACAAAAATATATAGCTGTCAGCAGAAAACCTTCGTGCCAGCTTTGGGAAGACAACAACCCATAACAATATGGATAAGGAAGATGATGGATATAAGATAGTTATGAGGTTGTTGAAGGTTGTATTGAATGAAGCCATATGGTCATTTAATAGTCAAGGCCATAAAGAGAAAAATCAGCAGCAAAAGGGGCATCCAGTCAGTTTTTCCAGCAGCCAAAGGGGCATCCAGTCAGTTTTTCCAGCAGCCAAGTGTCATTCTTCCTCTTCTTCTCATCTACATTTGTACTTTTTGTTGCAATTCGATGGGAGATGATCTTAATGTCTAAAAGACACCTATGTAACAAGGAAATAGTGGAACCACGAATTTAGGAGAGTTGGAGTTGGTGCCTCTCTCTATATATATATCTTTTGTAAATATCATTTTAGGGTTTGACTTTGGTTCACCTGAAGACTCAGCTTAATGAAATAGCTTTTTCTACACTTCATGCTGGAGGATTTTGTGATTCAAGTTATATCTAATGTGTGGTTTGTCTATTTCCTTGTTTCAATTTTCTGAATTATAAATTTGCAGTAGCTATTATAGTATGAGTGAGAATCATTAAGAGGCTCTGATGATGACTTATCTACTATCCAGTTTTCTATAAATTATAATATATGTTCAAGTAGAACTTGTTAGTGAAGGTTTCACAAAGGGCTCGTGGGATACTTTATACATGTTTTTACTTTCTAGTTGTTGTCTCCCTTGTCAAGCCTGTTTTAATCTTTTAAATGATAAATTACAGCAGCTAATGTAGTATGAAGGAGAAATCATTAAGAGGATCTAATGATGACTTATCTACTATCCAGTCTTCTGTAAATCATAATATCAGTTCAAGTAGAAATTGTTAGTGAAGGTTTCACAAAGGATTTGTAAAATACTTTATACTTTTTCTTACTTTCTAACTGTTATTTTCATTGCCAAGAAACAGAGTTTGTTACAAGGTTGTTTATGTAGTTGAAGTGACTCTCTTAAGATACTCAGTTTCCTTAGGATATTTATCAGCTACCTGTTCTCTTTCCTCTAATCCCCTATATCACTCACTTAACCACGCAATTTATGCTTGCCAAATGCATGAAATTTAAAGAGGAACACAATCATTTCAAAACTCCTTCAGGAGCCATCCCACCACTCAAAAGCCCTTTTAAATTTTGAAATGAAATCATGATGTGTAAGGCTTGCTCCTTTTGCACTCTACGAGTAACTCCTTGCGCTAACATCTTTGGCACCGTTGTCGGGGAGGCGAATTGAAGTTTATCCCTAGGTAAATGACAAAGTTATAAGTCCGGTTCTGAGGTGTACAACTCCAACTGTCTTTTTAGGCTGCTTTACACCTAGCGACTCCATTGTTGAAGTTCTGGCTCCAAGAAAGGCTAGAACCACGGCAAACCCATATTCTCCTTTGAAAAACCAAGTCCCTGATCTTGAGAAGCTAATCAAGAAAAAGAGTAAGCGAAAGCTTGTTTCTTCTGCTTCTGGTTTTTCAAAATATATTCCTGAAAAAGTACAGCAAATTCTGTCTCCTAATTTTACAAAAATTTATGTGCCTCTCTCGTTTTCCAGTCAACAAACAACCTCTACGTCGAGTGTTCATGCTTCCTCATCTACTGTTTAAAATCCTCAAATTGTTATTCCACAAATCCCAGCAACTCACACCATGGCAGGTCCTAATCCACCCCCTAACCGAATGGATGCAATTGTTGTTGCTAGGTATGCTCCTTTAGTTTTACCTCAGCGTATGAATGCATTACCTGCAGGAGATTATCTCGAGTATATGCCTAAATTTAATGGTGAAGGGGAGGTAACAGCTGAAGAACATCTTGCTAATTTTTATGCTTATTATGATAATCTTGACATTGAGCATGAAGATGTTTGGATGAGAGTTTTTGTTCAGAGCCTTGAGGGTGATGTAAGGAAATGGTTCAGATCTTTGACAACTGGTAGCATCACTAGAATTGAAGTCCTAGATGATACTTTTTTAAGAAAACAGGGTGACAAGAAATATTTTTTGTATTATATCATAGAATTTGGTGCAATCAAAAGAAAAGAAGGAGAACCAATTTCTGATTTTTCTAAGAGATTCAATAAAATGTATAGCAAGATACCTACTGAAATCAAGCCTACTGAAGCTTCAACTAAAATCACTTATGTTGGTGCTTTTGATCCTGACTTTTGTTTATTGTTGAGAGAAAGAAGATCTGCTATGCTATCACAAATGCAGGACAATGCACTAGAGGTAGAATCAAATATATTAGCAGCTAATAGACTCAGAGGAGGGATTGACAGAGAAAAAAGAAAGCAAAAAGTTGAAGTTTCTACTTTAGGAACTTCTGACATAGATCCTAAGTTAGATGAGCTTACCAAGATGGTCAAATCATTGACTACTAATATTTCTAAGTTGAAGATGGAAGCAATACCACCTACTACCATAAATGTTTCATTTGATTTTGTCAAATAGACAATAGTTTAGAAGACCTAATGCTCCTCAAATTCTGCAGAGAAAAAGAAGAGATGTTGATGATTAAAAGGTGCAGCCTCCTTTGCAGAATGTTATATTTGAAGATGAAGAAGAAGTTGAAGGGTTGGAAAGAGGTGCTGATATAAATTGTCTTACAGGCAAAGAGGGGATGATTCATCTTACACAAGCAGAATATGAAGACTTCATGTCATATACTCAGAATAATGAAGTGAGTCCTAATCATTCCATGATTGCAGTTGATCATCAAAGCAGATACAATCTCATATAAATGAAAACTGATGACACTTCTAAACTTGTTGCACAGCCAAAGAAGAATAAAGATGCAGTTAAAATTTCAACGGAAAAACCAAGCAGACCAGAAATTCCGGTAGTATCCGATATTCTAGCAGAGAAACAAGTGGCCGAACTTGACAAACCGGAAATTCCGGTAGCGTCTGATTTTCCTTCACCTAAGGTAAAAATTGCTCACAAACCACACTCTACTTTCAATTTTGAAAATGAGATTCAGAAAATCAAGATTCCTATTCCCCTTGTAGAACTCATGAAAAATCAAGAGTTCAAAAATACTTTTATGAAATCTTTTTAGCCTTCACCTACTGAAGTAGTCTCTGATTTTGTTAACCTTCGAGGTGATAAGCCCACTGTTATTTTAGGTCCATTGGTAGAAGATAGAGATGACTCTACCCCTCCCTTCTATCTATCTTTGAATATTCATGAAAAGACCCTGCATGACTGTCTTATGGACTCTAGAGCTTCACATAATTTAATGGGCAAGGTAGTTATGGATGAACTAGGTCTTGAGATAACTAGAGAGTACCAAGATCTCTATTCTTTGATTCCCGGAAAGTCCAATGCCTTGGTGTCATTAAATATCTTGCAGTAAGTCTTTTTCAGTTACCTATGAGAGGGATGGTAATGGATATTGTTGTAGTTGATATCCCTCCCAGATTTGGTATGTTACTTTCTAGGTCATGGATTAAAAGGTTGGGAGGAACCTTGCAAATGGATTTAACTTATGCTATTGTTCCTGTTTTTGGAGGAGAACAAAGAAGACTTTACAGAGAAGCTCAACTGGCATATATCATTAGTGACAACAAAGACCCTACTAATCATCCGATATATGCTAGAACAACTGGAGTAGGTTCAAGCATTCTACATATGGATGACTCCACCTTGCCTACAGAAAATTTTCAGATTTTAAAGCCTGCTGAAAATCAAATCAATCATGAAGGATTGAAGGTATGGCAAATGTTTTTTGATGGCTCATGTTCCAAAGAAGGTGTTGGTGCAGGGATTGTTCTTATTTCTCCTTTGAAGGAAAGTTCCACTTTTTCTTTCAAACTTGAATTTGAGACAACTAATAATGTGGCTGAATATGAAGCTCTGTTAATTGGTTTAAAAAAGGCAAAAGTTATGAATATATCATAAATTTCTGTTTTTGAAGATGCTGAACTTATTATTTAGCAAATAAGAAATGTTTATCAAACTAAGCATCCTAGACTCAGAAATTACCGGAATGCAGTATGGGACATTGTAGAAGACTCCTTCCTGGCCTTTAACATTTCTTTTGTTCCAAGAGAAAGTAATATTCTAGCCGATTCACACTCTATTTTAACCAACTCATTCAAAATTCCAATGCCTATAAAGTTCAAATATAAAGTGGAAGTTAGGTTTAGACCTAGCATTCCTGATAATGTTAAGAATTGGAAAGTTTTTGAAGATGACCAGGAGATCAGAAAATTCATTGAAGTTGTTGAAGAGTTTGTTGTTCTAAATATTGATAAAGAAGAAGACCTAACACAAGTTGATGTTGATCATCAAGATTCCAGAAATCTCAAAAAACAAATTGCTGATCAGCCTATCATACAGCTGCCTATCAATCATATTCCCAAGGGGATAATTCCACTTAAGAAACTTTTTTATCAGAATGATGTTGCAGTCAAGCCACAGTTAGCTGAAGCAGATGTTGAATTAGAAGATTACAACTTGGGTACAACACAAGAACCAAGGTATGTCAATCTGTCAAAAGATTTACTAGATGAAAGAAAGATGGAATATCACAAGTTGTTTTGTGAATTTGTTGATATTTTTGCCTAGAAATATGAAGATCTTAAGACATATGATACATCTATCATTGAGCATAGAATACCATTGAAAGATGGTACTAAACCTTTCCGGCAAAAGTTAAGGCAAATCAATCCACTATTGCTACCAGTGATGGAAAAGGAAGTGAAGAAATCGTTGGATGCGAAAATCATTATTCCATTGAGATACTCAGATTAGGTTGCCAATCTAGTGCCAGTAAGAAAGAAAAGTGGTGAAATTAGATTGTGTGTGGATTTCAGAAATCTTAACAAAAGCTCCAAGAAAGATAATTATCCATTGCCGAAGATGGAGCATATTCTTCAAAAGGTAACTGGGTCATATAGAATTTCCATGTTAGATGGTTTTTCTAGGTATAATCAAATATCTGTTTGGCCAGAAGATTGAGAGAAGACAACATTCACTACTCCTTGGGGTACATTCATGTATGCAAAGATGCCATTTGGGCTCATGAATGCTGGAGTTACTTTCCAACGTGCTATGGACTTTGCATTCATTGGAGAAAAGGACAAGTTCTTGGTCATCTATTTGGATGACATTACTGTTTTTTCAGCTTCAGATCAAGAACACCTTCAACACTTGAGACAAGTATTTGTTAAATGCATAAAATATTGTATATCCTTGAATCTAAAGAGGTCTCATTTTGCTGTCAAAGAAGGTATGATGTTGGGTCACATAGTTTCTAAAAATGGAGTGAGGATTGATCCAAAAAGAGTGATTGCAATTCGAGATTTAACACTTCCAAGATCCAAGAAAGAGATTCAGCCTTTCCTTGGTAAGATCAATTTTCTAAGAAGATTCATCCCAAATTTTGCTGAAGTGGTGAAACATATTACTTGTATTCTAAGGAAGGACAAAGAATTCAAGTGGACAGTTGAATCTAGAAATTCATTTGAGCTGATAAAAAAGGATATCATTGAAGCACCTCAATTGGTAAGTCCTGAATATTCAAAACCTTTCTTAATCTTCTCATTTGCTTCTCAAGACACCATTGTTGTTGTTTTGTTACAAAAAGATTCAAAAAATAAAGAAGCGCCCATAGCATTTTTCAGCAGAGCTCTTAGAGATGGAGAATTAAAGTATGAAATGTTGGAAAAGCATGCTTATGCATTAGTTAAAGCTCTGAAAGCTTTTAGAGTTTATATTCTGCATGCTCAAGTGATAGCCTATGTCCCTTCATCTGTTGTTAGAGAGATACTGGTTCAGCCTGATATTGATGGAAAGAGAAGTAAATGGGTGACTAAAGTTCTTGAATTTGATTTAGAGATAAATCCTACTAAACTAATCAAAGGTCAAGGATTAGCTTGGGTTTGAATTTCATGGATGATAATCTAAAAGGGCAAATTTCAGAACGTGTTGACAATATGACAATAGATTCAAAGCTTGTTGAATGTAGCTGGTACAAAGATGTTATTTATTTTCTGAAATATTTTAAACCTCCTCCAGATTATGATAAAAGCAGAGTGAGATCTTTGAAGTTGAAAACCATTAAGTATTGAATCAAGGATAACCATTTGTATTGGAAAGATTCTACATGAGTTTTGTTGAGATGCATTAATCCAGAGGAATCTAAAAATGTCATATTTGAAATGCATAGTAGTGTTTGTGGAGGTCATCATTATTGGAGAACTATTGCATACAAAATATTGAGAGCTGGCTATTTTTGGCCTAGCTTATTTTCTGATGTATGTGCTGAGGTGAGAGCATGTGAAAAATGTCAAAGTTTCACTGGTAAAAAGCATCTGAAGTCTTTACCTCTCAAGCCCATAATTGTTTCTGCACCTTTCCAGCAATGGGGATTAGATTTCATTGATGAAATTCATCCACCTTCAAGTGGGCAGCATCATTGGATTCTTGTTGCTACTGATTACTTCACCAAATGGATCGAAGCAATACTTACCAGGAATGCCACTCATAAAGTTATCATTAATTTTCTGGAAGGAATCATAACCAGATTTGGATGTCCATCAAGACTAGTAGCAGATAATGCAGCTGCTTTTAAAGCGACACCATTGGTAAATTTCTGTGAAGATTATGGTATTCAGCTTACTCATTCTACAACTTACGATCCACAAGGGAATGGTTTCGCTGAATCATCTAATAAAAGCTTGGTAAGAAGCATATACAGGTGTTTCGAAGTATTTTCTGTTAAAATTTTGAGGTGAAAACGTTATCCTACCAAAAATCATGGAAGTGTTTCCAGTTTTTTCGCTATTACAGGTATTACCGGAATTTTCGGTTGCACTTGTTTCAACATAAATATATAGCTGTCAGTAGAAAACCTTCGGGCAAACTTTATGAAGACAACAACCCATAACAATATGGATAAGGAAGATGATGGATATACGATAGTTATGAGGTTGTTGAAGGTTGTATTGAATGAAGCCATATGGTCATTTAATAGTCAAGGCCATAAAGAGAAAAATCAACAGCAAAAGGGGCAACTAGTCAGTTTTTCTAGCAGCCAAGTGTCATTCTTCCTCTTCTTCTCATCTACACTTGTACTTTGTGTTGCAATTCGATGGGAGATGATCTTAATGTCTAAAAAACACCTATGTAACCAGGAAATAGTGGAACCACGAATTTAGGAGAGTTGGAGTTGGTGCCTCTCTCTCTCTATATATATATCTTTTGTAAATATCATTTCAGGGTTGGATTTTGGTTCACCTGAAGGCTCAGCGTAATAAAATAGCTTTTTCTGCACTTCATGCTGGAGGATTTTTTTATTCAAGTTATATCTAATGTGTGGTTTGTCTATTTCCTTGTTTCAATTTTCTGAATTATAAATTTGCAGTAGCTAGTATAGTATGAGTGAGAATCATTAAGAGGATCTGATGATGACTTATCTACTATCCAGTTTTCTGTAAATTATAATATATGTTCAAGTAGAACTTGTTAGTGAAGGTTTCACAAAGCGTTTGTGGGATACTTTATACATGTTTTTACTTTCTAGTTGTTGTCTCCCTTGTCAAGCTCGTTTTAATCTTTTAAATGATAAATTACAACAGCTAGTGTAGTATGAGTGAGAAATCATTAAGAGGATCTAATGATGACTTATCTACTATCCAGTCTTCTGTAAATCATAATATCAGTTCAAGTAGAAATTGTTAGTGAAGGTTTCACAAAGGATTTGTGAAATACTTTATACATTTTCTTACTTTCTAACTGTTATTTTCCTTGCCAAGAAACATAGTTTGTTACAAGGTTGTTTATGTAGTTGAAGTGACTCTCTGAAGATACTCAGTTTCCTTAGGATATTTATTAGCTACTTGTTCTCTTTCCTCTACTCCCCTATATTACTCACTTAACCATGCAATTTATGCTTGCCACAGCTTGCCAAATGCATGAAAGTTAAAGAGGAACATAATCGTTTCAAAACTCCCTTAAAAGCCATCCCACCACTCAAAAACCCTTTTAAATTTTGACATGAAATCATGATGTGTAAGGCTTACTCCTTTTGTACTCTAGGAGTAACTCCTTGCGCTAACACCTCGTCTTCCCTTCTCTGCTACATAGTCCCTCGGGAAATCAGGTCAACCCCTTTCGTGTAGTCACTCACCTTCCAAGTTCCATTGGCACCCCTATCTTGGGTAGTCCATCCCTTGGCAAGGCTTCCTCACATCGGAAGATACAAAAATCAAGCCATATCCCTGCCTCAAAACCATCATACCGATCATAGAATGCTCATGGAAATCAATGGACACTACTGGGTACTAGTGTCCCATAATGGCCCTGTTCCTTAATGCTTTACTAGCATATTGCTGCATTTTCCAATTCCTTTTGTTGTGGAAAATTCTTGCAGTCAATTTCAATCACCCAACCAGACATTTCATGCATTCCTGTACCAAGCACATAACTTCCATTAGATTTAAAATAATTTGAAATAAATTCACATCATACCTCATTGGTAGCTCGTCAATAAGGTACATTTGCAATCTTGTTCGCTTCCTGTCACAACAAGTCAAACTAGCATATTTGACCAAATCAACATGTATAAAAATATCTCATCAAGTTAGCTCAAAACATAACCATCATAGATCAAAATCATAAATCACATGTAACCATCATAAACCATAATCATAATTCACATGTAATCATCATATACCATAATCATAAATCACATGCATAATAAAACTGAAATAATATACTAATACTTATCCTTTAATTGATCCTTACTTCTGCCTTTGTTCTTATTTTGTACGCACACTGGATCGGTTGCCACACTCGACAAACACCCAATGCCTTCTCCTCAACCAGGTGCACGTATACATAATGTGTATCACACACACACGGCCAAACATGACATACAAATCCATGTAATACATGCACCTACACCTGACATACAACACATACACCTACACCCAATGTATACGATACCATACATATGCCTACATCCAGTGCATAACATAATACATACACCTACACCCAATGTACAACACAACACAATACATCTAGACCCGATGTACAACACCACACAGTACATGCACCTACACAATGCACATACCTAGTACCACATGCCCTCAACACAACATGTATGACATGCACACAATACCACACATGCACCAATACCATATGTACAACATGTACACAGTACCACATGTACATCGCACCACCTGCACAACGTGTGCACAACATCACATGTACACGGCGCCACCTGCACAACGTGTGCACAACATCACATGTACACGGCGCCACCTGCACAACGTGTACACAACGCCACATGTACACTACACCACTTGTACAATGTGTACACAATACCACATGTACATAGTACCACATGCATGACATGTATGCGACACCACATGTACAGAACGCCACATGCACGAAATGTACACAACACCACTTGTGCAATTATGCACACCACACCATATGTACATAGCACCACATGTACAATATGCACGCAACACCACATGTACATAGCACTGCATGTCCAACATGTAAATAGCATCATCTATACATAGCACCGCATATCCAACATGCGCAGAGCACCATATGCATACAACACCGCATATCCATCATGCACATAGTACAATATGTACACAACACTGTAAATCCAACATGTACATAGCACCATCTATATCCAACACTGAATATGCAACATTCGTACAACACTATCTGTACTAACACCCTGTACATAATATTGCATAAAAAACATGTACACACACTACATATGCACAATACTGCATGCGTACAATCACCACAGATGCAACATGTATGACATACGCACAATAGTAATACCACACATCCGAAACCACACTACCGCTACCAAGCAACCTTGCTTCCAACGTCTTATCCATGCTTGTCCTATTCTGCCGCAGAAAACACTGCTTTCATTTTGCTGATGTATCCCTTGGTATAACTTGTCCATAACATAATCACATAATATCAACTCATAACCACATGATACTGACCTCATATATTTGTCATGACTACTCTTCCCAATTGATTCCTCGTAAGACCAGGAACCTCTTCATGTCATTTGCCTGCGTAAGCAATCATTCCTCCACAAGAATGATTCCTGATGACCCTGTCAGACAATGACATAGATACATAGACACATACATACATATACATAAACATTAGCATAAAACAATCATGATCCATGATGACCCTGTCAGATAACAATGTACATACATACATATATGCATATAATCATTAGCATAAAGCAATCATGATCACAACATAAATACTAGATATCAAGGTCAAGGTTAAGAGAACTTCCTTTATTCATGCACAACATTGAGAACCACCGTTCCCAACTTAGTCAAGCCATCTGACATCTCAGGTCCATTTACTTTACCTTTTCTGGTTACCTTTCTCCTGCCTATCCTACCATCATCCATTTACACCAATGGACCCAACCAGTCCAACTGGTTGTCATAGTCTTACCCTCTGCTGTGCTTACTCATGCATAGAGCTTCATCTGAATCTTACATTACCTTTCGGATACCACACAGCTCTCCCCAGCTCCATCACCTTTCCTCTTTCCCAAAAAAAATCCCAAGACTCAAAACATAAAAAGGCAAGACAAGAAACAACCAAGAAGGAAACCATGAAACTGATAACAACACCACAACCCAAGTGGCATGGCCATGCACAAGACGCAAACAAAACCACAATCAAGCACAACAAAGCACCAAAAGACCAAAAGCACAAGACTAGCAACAAACACCATGACTCAATCCCCATGGTTCCCAAGGAAAGCTCAACTCGAGCCTTCTTCAAGATTTCGTGGCAATCTCTTTGCCATGCAATCCCTTGCATCCTACTACCATCAACACACAACTGTAAATGCATAAATAAACATAACAATACACCAATTACCTTATCTTGTTATGCCACGCACACTGCCTTGTAGCTGAACACATTTTTGCCATGTCTCAAGGGACTCCAATTCCCTTGACAGATCTACCTGTAACTAGAAACTGGTTGATATACCTGTCAAATACATGTCCATGAATATAACACATATCCACATAATGTCAGATGAGATTAAGGTTAAGAAGACTTCCTGTACGCAAAGCACTCATTCACTTGGAATTAGGGCTTCCAAACATAACCCAAGGAATTCTTACCCAATTCCTTCCTTTTACCTTTTTCACCTTGTTGCAATAGAGGCTTACTATGTACTATCACATCACCCAACTATTAGTTATATAAACACATCAACTATTACCAAGACTAACAATCATGTCATAATCCATAGTCAACCCATAGTCCTTAGACACAATGCTACAACTGTCACCTATTATACCCAAGTACATATCAACTATCTCAACACATGTGTTAGTACAATCATTTCAAAACAAGATCATTGGAACACATACTCGTATTATGCAACTCATCAAACATTCAACCAACTTGCAAACATACCATGTTGAATAAATCAACTAGATGACATGATAGGCACCAAACACTCAACATCAAATAGACGATATAATTAACAATGAAGCACCAAGTATACTACATAAGCAAACTCATACCTTAATGTACCTTACGGGAGGCTATCTTGTCTGCACAATCAATCTAGTTAGCAAGATATAACTTTACAACTTATAAACTCAAACATAAATAAGGTCATAATACCCAAAATAGTCACTAGCTAACTTGTTTACATCATAACTCATACACAATTATCATTTGCACGTATGCAAGGTCAATCTAGATTAGTACAACACCATATCCCATATATGTCGGCTCATCCCTAAATAATGTAACCATAACCATCTGCATAGTCCAATCCAATTTAGCATGATACATATAACATCAAGGTATTAATGTTATAACCATAATCGTCAAGTTAACTAACATATAACAATAATCAGTTAACATATAACATCCTCATCAACAACATATGACCTAATCATCAAGCTAACTATCATATAACAACAAGAAGTTAACCTATAACATACTCATCAACAACATATAACATGATCATCAAGTTATCTAACATAAAACAAAAATAGCAATGCATACAACCACATGTTACTATCATTCATGACACATGTGCATGTGACTATACTAATCAACTATCATCTATCATGTATATAACCCTAATGCATATAACAATCCTTAACTTACATACCTACATGCCAAACATACAATACCTGTATGACGATCTGCTCTTGCTCCGAGGTCAAATGCTGCAACTTCACTTTAATGATCTGCATTTCTTGTTCTATCTCAGCCAACACATTAGCATCATAACAACCATTAGCACCATGATGACCTAAATTGCATACCATGACTTCCCAAGGCATGTTTGACCTACTATTAATGCACAACTATAACCATGACCATACATGCATGACAACTGCATAATCAACCATACAAGCAGGAAAACATACTCCACGACAACACCTTCAACCTTCACATGGTGACATCACTACAACCATGATCAACACCATGCAAATGCAACAAGCAAATGGCTTTGTAGAATTCTGTAGAATTTTTCTACAAATCAGCTAGCTCTGATACCATGTAGAACTTTTTCTACAAATCAGCTAGCTCTAATACCATGTAGAAATTTCCCACCTGTAGATCAACCTGGTAATGCAATGTACTAAAGCAAAACACTTGATCTACTTGTACAAACAATTTAGCGGAAGCTTAATCAACCATGAGCAACATCAATAAGAACACACATAACTGATAAGAAGGAATCAATCACACATAACATAGAAGAATTTACCAGGGGAAAGCACCTGCCTAAAACCCCATCACTGTATTATCATACAAGTGGAAATATAGTCCGCATTACACAAAGCCTTAGCTCGAAAGCTATCCAGCTCTCAGTACAATCCCTCTACTGCTCATAGACAGTCAAAGGCTTCTCACAAACCTTCTCCTCTGCCCTCCAAGCCTCCTATTTCCTTGTGCAGTTTCCTTGGGGTCTAGTGCTGCCATCTGTGTGAATTGGCCTCTTCACACACTCACTAACCTCTGATCTAACTGCACAAACCTGAAGGAGATAAATCCTTCTCCATGGATGAGCTTCCTTTATAGGAAAAAATTCATCCAACTGATAGTACACTGTCCCTTCTTTGATCTCAACTGGGTCTCTGTCTAAACTGACATGCATGAGTTATTTAAGCTATAATATTCAGTTATCTGAAAATACCAGTTGTTCCATGCATGCAAGCATTAACAAACTACATCTCATCAATTTAACAACTTGTTAAATTAATCTAACTGGACTTGACTCAGTTAACTGAGCCAACTAATTACAACTCATCCGCATTCTTTAACTGATGGTTAAATCCCTCAATCAAAGGAGAAACTGTTGCATGTCCTCACATAGACTTCAAGTTCATAATTCCTTAACTAATTAACTCATGGAGAATTAATTAATTGGTATTCAAACTGTTGGTAAGACCAAATTCAAATTTTACTTCCTATTTTAGACCAGGGACTGTCTAAAAATAGGAATCCAACTTGAACTGCTAAAAATAGAACTTTTATTTTTAGCACTTCCATTTTTCATTCCCTATTGCCCAATTCAGCACTGATGCCCAAACTACTATTTTTAGCAGTGTTATTTTTATCACTTCTATTTTAGCAATTTCTTGTTGCCAATTTTCAACACTCCCTCTCAACGAGAAAGACTTCCTCTCGAACCCGATCCTGTACCTCTGGAATGTTCTGCATGCAACACATCTACCAAGTGTGGTTGCTCTAGCAACTCTCGGAACAAAAAAAACTCCCAACTGACCTCTCTGTTGGGCTAGAAACATACTCTGATGCTGAAGCTCTACCTGCCGCTAACAAGTGCTCCCCCTCTAACCTCTGCGCTACTGCAACATCTCCATGCATCTCGCACCGTTGCACACCTCTTTGTGCTACCCTGCACTGTGCAACACACTTGTGCCTCTCGCATTGCTGCAGCCTGCATGCTCTGCGATGTCTTGGGATTCCTTGCACTGTAGCTCTCTCTGCCGACCATCCGCATCTGTCTCTACCCAATCAGTCAGTTCCTGCTACTCCATATCGGGGCTCCCGTAGCAAGGTCTCATCTAAGAGGTTCGGTACCTCAAGGATCCTGCCCCTCCTCCATGGGACGATCACTCCACATCGCCCCACCTCCTACCTGGAGGTATGGCTGCATGTGATCCCTCTGCCCACCTGGCTCGAAGTTTCCTCCTATTGGAGGTCTCTGCATGAGTAGATGTCTCTACTCAATCTCCTCTCAACTTCCCCTGTTGTGGCTGCTCCACAACCTCCTGAAGTCGCTGCACCAATCGTGGCTCCTCCACAATTGTATGAGACTTCTTCTGGCTCTGCATGTCGAGAGGTAATTTACTCTCCCTCTCAACCACCAAGTATCTAACCTTTGCCTTGCTCCTGAAGGTTTTGCATGCATCTTGTACCTCAAGTGCATATAGGTTTTTGGCTAGCACACCAATTTATTTCCACTTTCCCGCCGTCACGAAATTTTCTAGAAAAAGAGCTGATTTTAAATCAACGATATCTCCCTCATCCGAACTCTGATTCAGCCGATTTTTTTTTTTGATTTTGGGTATTTTTCCGCAAGGAATCCAAATCTGCTATTTATTTATGAAAATTTTGTACATAAATTTTCAGATTTGCTCTGCAAACTCCTAGCCCAAAACTCAAAACTTTGAAATCTCCTCTCCTTTGATCACCTGTGCTCTAATAACATGTAGAATTTTCTTTACAAATCAGCTAGCTTTGATACCATGTAGAACTTTTTTTCTACAAATCAGCTAGCTCTGATACCATGTAGAATTTTGTAGAATTTTTCTACAAATCAGCTAGCTCTGATACCATGTAGAACTTTTTCTACAAATCAGCTAGCTCTAATACCATGTAGAAATTTCCCACCTGTAGATCAACCTGGTAATGCAATGTACTAAAGCAAAACACTTGATCTACTTCTACAAACAATTTAGCGAAAGCTTAATCAACCATGAGCAACATCAATAAGAACACATATAACTGATAAGAAGGAATCAATCACACATAACACAGAAGAATTTACTCGGGAAAAGCACCTGCCTAAAATCCCATCTCTGTATTATCATACAAGTGGAAATATAGTCCGGATTACACAAAGCCTTAGCTCGAAAGCTATCCAGCTCTCAGTACAATCCCTCTGCTGCTCATAGACAATCAAAGGCTTCTCACAAACCTTCTCCTCTGCCCTCCAAGCCTCCTATTTCCTTGTGCAGTTTCCTTGGGGTCTAGTGCTGCCACCTGTGTGAATTGGCCTCTTCACACACTCACTAACCTTTGATCTAACCGCACAAACCTGAAGGAGATAAATCCTTCTCCATGGATGAGCTTCCTTTATAGGAAAAAATTCATCCAACTGATAGTACACTGTCCCTTCTTTGATCTCAACTGGGTCTGTCTAAACTGACATGCATGAGTTATTTAAGCTATAATATTTAGTTATCTGAAAATACCAGTTATTCCATGCATGCAAGCATTAACAAACTAAATCTCATTAATTTAACAACTTGTTAAATTAATCTAACTGGACTTGACTCAGTTAACTGAGCCAACTAATTACAACTCATAATTACAACTCATCCTCATCCTTTAACTGATGGTTAAATCCCTCAATCAAAGGAGAAACTGTTGCATGTCCTCACATAGACTTCAAGTTCATAATTCCTTAACTAATTAACTCATGGAGAATTAATTAATTAATATTCAAACTGCTGGTAAGACCAAATTCGAATTTTACTTCCTATTTTAGACTAGGGACTATCTAAAAATAGGAATCCAACTTGAACTACTAAAAATAGAACTTCTAGTTTTAGCACTTCCATTTTTCATTCCCTGTTGCCCAATCCAGCACTGATGCCCAAACTGATATTTTTAGCACTTCTATTTTTAGCAATTTCTTGTTGCCAATTTTCAACAGGCTTACATGCATAAGGAACACATATGCAACCAACATGAATGCATGACCAATACACAACCCAAGGAGAGCACAACCATGCTCTGACACCACTCTGTAACACCTTCCCCCCACATTTACCCAAGCAACTGGCCAACTGGGGTAAACATGCGACAAGATGCTACTATGATATGATTCAACCTCCTAGGTAACCTTAAGGAAATGGAATCGACAGAAACACAACACATAAACCTCCCTCATGTGCTTCATGACCCCCAACAACTAATCTACCACTCTAGGTGCCCAACCCCTGAGTTAACCTAGCATTTAGATGAATTAAACCCAAAGTCACTCCCATGACAAGGCATGCATGCAACTTTAACCCTATAGTTGTTCTCACAGGCTTTCCTGCCAGCGATCAGAGACCCAAATTCTCAGTGTTATGCCAACGACTTAGGGATTTGAGCCACTTTTTCAGGCCAAGAGCCCAGGTCACTAGCCAGAATCAAACCATCTCTTCAAATCAGTAAAATAACATGGAAATGACAATACTAAAGCAAATACTTTTTCAAGACCTTGACTGGACCCCTACTAGTCATGACAGGGATTTTGTCAAACACTTAGTAAATATGCAACCTACAGGTGTAAATAACAGATCTGAGCATAGGGGTCTCATACTTATCTAAGATTCGCCATGAAGCATTGTTTCCTTATCACTTTAATTTCCATTCCATCCATTAGGTCATAGATACATTGTTCATTCATTAACAAGTAAAAACATGACGAGAGGCATACATAGCTGCTGTCATAAAACATATACATAACCAACATAATAGGGACAAAAATATCAATGAAATCACAACCATATCCACCACATATAATCCATAATAATATTCATAGAAATACCAGGACAAATAACCTTTCATTAATGATGCAAAATCCAAATCCAAGATGGGACTTCCACATTCTGCCCGACCGTAGAATGGCTGAGCCAAATCTCTCTTCAACCATTCACCCCTTGCCATATTCCAAGCATGAATGTGGGATCTCATAGAACACATCAATCAAAACTCACCCAGGGCTTCTAGAGGCCATCCACCTCAACCCATCAAACAGTGATTCCACCTCACGGTCGAACATCACAAAACCAACATTAGATCGGTCTCTATTACAACCTTTCAAGGCTCCAGAGTGTTTGTTCCAACTCGGCTCCCAGGACTAGTAACACAACCCATAACTTACATCGGGCTCCAGAGCGTTTGTCCAATCAAGGCTCCAGGACTAGTAACTCAACCCATAAATTTTACGGGGCTCTAGAGTGTTTGTCCAACCAAGGCTATGGGACTAGTAACTCAACCCACCAAGGGTTCCAAAGCATTTGTCCAACTAAGGCTACATGACTAGTAACTCAACCCAAGCTGTTACAGGGCTCTAGAGTGTTTGTCCAACCAAGGCTACGAGACTTGTAACTCAACCCAAGCCGTTATAGGGTTCCAGAGCATTTTTCCAACCAAGGCTTCTAGGAACTAATAACTCAACCCCTGCTAATGAAACATGAGAACCAATAAGAAAATAAAGCAAATGAACCCACAACACCATGGCTATCCAGAAAATGGCAAGGCTAGGCAAATCCACTATCAATCAAAGCAACCCTCCATGCTAGTGACAAATCATGACCAAGAAACCACATGCATGTGCCGTGCATGCCAAAACTAGTAAGGAATACATAAACTCGATACCTGCAAGCAAAACCTATTGTAGCTACTGATACCGATGCCCTCTTACACTTTCCTGCTCTTCCTTTACCTTCTTGCTCCAAAACTCCAAGTATGCCACACCCTCCAAGAGTGCTCCAACAAAACTTTAAGTATCCAAGAGTATGAGAGAGAGAGAGAGAGAGAGAATAATGAGAGAGCTCCAAAACTGAAATGATCAAGTCTCGGCCATTGATTCTTCGAAGCCTTTTTATTAATGAGGCCTCTATTTCTTCATTTTCCTCCTCACCTGCAACCTGTGACCTTTCATCTTCCTTTTCTCCTAATTTCCATTATTTTCATAAATAAAATGCCAATTAATGCCTCTTTACATTTCCAAAGCCTTTGCCATTGCCTTTGCCAAGTTCCTTAGCCAGAATAAACCAAATCAACACCCATTAGGATGTTTCCCCCACCATTCAACTTGGAATACGTGTCCCATCATCCGTGGTCTTATATATTTGTACATGGATTTAACCAGGGTTGTTACAGTGAAAGCATGTAAACACACTTCTGAGCATTTTAATGAAAGAGGCCTTGCATTGGAAGCTGGACTAGGAGATGTAGCCGAGGAGAGGGGTGAACTCCTTTATCATGCTTTGCGTTATGTGTTTCAGATGTGCTTATTTTGTCTTTGTTTGGCTGTAAATTGTGGTTAAAATTTACTTGTTTGTGTTCAGTAAACTGATCCTCTACCCAAAATACATATAAATTTAACTTGCAAATTGTTAAAAATCTTCAAGTTTACATATCCAGATCACAAAACTAGAAAACCATGAGTTAAACCACCATGTGATACAAAACCATTAAAAACAAAAAATATGTGTTAAAAACCACCAAAAAATGATGTAAAAAACTACCCCTTTTTAGGGGACGCTGCTCGTGAACCCCTGTGCAAGGGGGCTTTTGCACCCATACAACCCCCTTCTGAATAGGGGGGTCTTCACCCTCCTTGCAACCCCTTTGACGGAGGGGCTTTCATGATTATCAACTTTATGATTGTGCTTGAGTATTCAATCACTATAAGAGATTGAATTGGAGAGTCTAGAGTCACACACATAGCTTGTAGCAAAGTAGATGCTTTATCTTGATTATTGGAGGAGGTTCTTAATCCTCATGCATAAGTTACCCTAATTTTTCCTCCAAAATCAAGATCACACTGTGCCTACCACCTTTAATGAGTTAAAGGTTATTTATTTGGAAAATGGTAAAATCAATTACAACTCAATTGTCAATGGATACTTAAAACAATAATTATTGATCAACATCCAAAAACATAGATGAATTCATTGTAAATATCTAAAAAAAAAAGCAATACCACTTAAAATAACTCATTGATGTTCATAAAATAATAGAATTTCAGTATACTTTTAAATCTTAGGCCATTAATCTAACCGTTGAAAAACTAATATTAATCTTATTAAAGAAAGTTATTATAGGAATAAAAGATATAACCATTCAAAAACTAATATCTTATTAAAAAAATATTCTATAAATAAAATATAATAAAAATAATGTTAAAAACCAAGCAATATATAAATGAGCAGAATGATAAAATTTAGATTAGAACAACGATAAAAGTGAATTAATTTGCGGTCTGTAAAGTAAAAGACAGCGGACGGTATAGATAGCTACCGAATATCACAGTTAGAATGAGAATAAACACATCAGTTGAGGAATCAAGTTTTAGTGGGAGCAATAACAACACCCCTGTTTTCACCATTTCAACTAGCTTTCTTCATCACTAAAGAAGAAGGGTACATAATTAATAAAAAAAATATCTCCTCTTCCTCCCAGAGTGTTATAAATTCTTTGAAAGCTGCAAGCGCTTTTATTTTTTTCCTTTTCATTTTTCCGTCATTTCGTCTGAGGGTTTGTAGCGATGCGTGTAGAGGAACTCGGAGGAATTCTGAAACCTGCCTCGGACTTGGAGGCCGCTGCAAACGCGAAGGAAAAATTGAAGGAGAAACATCAGCCCCCCAAAGAATCTAACAGAATGGTGAAGCATGGCGAGGGTTTGCGCCAGTATTACCTTCAACATATTCACGATCTCCAGCTCCAGGTCCGTCAGAAGACGCACAATCTTAACCGTCTTGAAGCCCAGCGAAACGATCTTAATTCCAAAGGTCAGAAATTCGTGTTAAGATTTTTCCTGACGTAGTTATTGTGTTGCCTGCTTCTTTAGGGTTAAATTGACGGTGTTAGGGTTAATTTGACTGTGTAATGGCTTTCAATTTTCTTTATTTTACGACGTGTTCAAAATTTCAGCTTTCTGGCCCACGGGGCTTTGTGGGCTTTGGATTGATGGTGAATGGGTGCGCTGTTAAGGCACTCCTTGCGATAGGTCACCGGTTCAATTCCCCGTGGGTGCTTAGTTTAGTCTTAACATAGAAAAAAAAAATTTCAGCTTTCTGGCTGTTTTTAATTTAGTTTTAATTCTTTTGATTGGATATCTTTAAATTTTATTAAATGGGTTGTTGCCTTCCTCTGCAAGTTAGGGTGAAATTTTGTTATTTTGCTTCTGTGATTGCAAATGTGGCAGGTTTTATAATTACTGGTTTCATGATTTCTTAGTATTTTGTTCATAAGGTTTTATTTTTGAGAGGGTTACTTTTTCGATATTGTAATTCTGCAAGTGTTTAAATATTTTTGTTTTTTTGCTGTTGTTTGTGCAGTGAGAGCGCTGAGGGAGGAATTACAGTTGCTCCAGGAACCGGGATCGTATGTTGGTGAAGTTGTTAAAGTTATGGGGAAGTCTAAAGTTTTGGTTAAGGTGCTTACTCCAAACTGTACTGTTGCTTTAATTGCTTTAAATTGTTCAACTTTATTTGGTTTTATATCAAGATCTGCTCGGTCTTCAAAGTTCTGTTTCGTTGTTTTATGTTCTTATTATAGAAAATTTTAAAGTCGTCAATTTTGTTTTGGAACGTGCTTCCTTTAAACTCACAGAGAAGCGCAATAACTGATGACCTAGAGAGACTTTCCTGCGTGGATAAAACAGTCCTTGAGGGGAAAACTGCTGAACATATGCACTTTTTTCCAGCCAAAGTCCTGTGACGGGGGTATTCCTCCATGAAAGTCATCCTGGGCTTGCACCTGGCCCCAACCTTTTATTCATGCTTATAGGGAATTGGACGGTGACGATGATGATGTTTAGGGTGACCTAAGATTAATAAGGTCTATTGGACAAATAGAGGGGATAAGACTAAATAGTATTCACAAGGTCTATTGGACAAATAGAGGGGATAAGACTAAATAGTATTCACAAGGTCTATTGGACAAATAGAGGGGATAAGACTAAATATTATTCAGATTGTGAGTGATCGGAGACTTCCACAGTGATTCACATTGTTATAGATTTACGGAAGGGAAGGGCACTGTGTGATATAAGTTATCCGTCCAACGTTTCTGATGGGAACTCCATGCAGATTGCCAGATTGTCATTTCTGACTTGTTAGTCATCTTTACAACTATATTCACCACTGAACCAGTACTCCATTGGCTATTCATACTAATTCATCCATTTTAAAAAGGTTGGTCCAAACTTTATATTTTTGGAGGCCAAAACTTTTTATTCCGTAAAGCTTATTTATAAAAAACAAAAGTCCAAAGCTTCTTCGTCGAGTTCCAATCGGGGCGCAACTCAAGAAAGAAATCCCGGCTAACTTGCTAATAGCATGGTATGGGTGGGGAAATGCTATTCGACCGTCTTAACAGTATTACTTAATTCTTGGTGTATAATCGAAATAAAGGAGAAGTGAATTTAATATTGCCTTTATGGTAGTTACCTTCAATTATATTTTTTGAGGTTGTGGTTGGCTATGCATGTTACTTTGGATGCTTGCTACCACCGGGTTGCTTTTTCTAAGCAATATCTGGATAATTATTTGTAGAACTTAAAAAGGACTTCAACTCGGCAGAGTAGTTCCATTTAACAATATGAAGGAAATGGTGTTTACTGAAAGTATAGTATAATCTATCTGACTACTACACATTCCAGTAAATGATTACTACTTGGATTAAATTTGTTTCTAATTTTTCAAGGAATATAACCAGTGAAATGAATAAGAGTTACTGTACAAGTATCCAAAGATTACATTTTCCGAACTAGTAAGAGACGCGATAATTAGTGATATTCTGGTCTGCTGCAGGTGCATCCTGAAGGAAAGTATGTAGTTGATGTAGACAAGAACATTGACATAACAAAAATCACACCTTCTACAAGAGTAGCTCTTCGTAATGATAGCTACGTGCTTCATTTGATTTTGCCTAGCAAAGTAGACCCGTTGGTCAACCTGATGAAGGTGGAGAAAGTGCCGGATTCTACATATGACATGATTGGAGGTCTTGACCAACAGATTAAGGAAATCAAAGAGGTAGACCATTTTTATTTTCATTTGAAGGACTATTGCTTATCTGAACTTCACAAAATGTCTTCAGAAGGTGCTGTTAGCAGATTTTGACATGCTATTCAATGTTAATGCATGTGCAGGTTATCGAGCTTCCTATCAAGCATCCAGAACTATTTGAAAGTCTTGGAATAGCTCAACCAAAGGTATACTTCCTGTCCACATCTTCCAGACGGAGATTAAGTAATATCCTCTTTTCTTGAATTACTTGTGATCTTCTTATATTGGATTTAGACATCTCAGAAATTTAGTAATGCATTTTCCCTTTGTTTGTTGTTGTTTAAGGGTGTACTGTTGTATGGACCCCCTGGCACTGGAAAGACATTGCTTGCCAGGGCAGTTGCTCATCACACAGACTGCACCTTTATTAGAGTTTCAGGTTCTGAATTGGTTCAGAAGTACATAGGTGAAGGATCAAGGATGGTTCGTGAGCTTTTTGTTATGGCAAGGTACTTCTGCACATGTACCTTTTCCTCTTTACTGTCTCATTAATGCTTTTGGATGTTGGTATTTTCTGTTTTGCTTTGGCAATGTACGCCCTTTTCTGTTCAGAACATTAGATGTCTTCTTCTCTAATGGCTTTTTCAATGCTTTTTATGGTAGATGTTTTACAATTATAGGCTTCATAATTGTTCATATTTCAGTTTGCAAGTTAGGCCAACACCAAAGATACATGCCCCTCGTTGAAAATTCACGAAAGAACAAAAGATCCTTCCAACTCTACTCTAGGAAAATTACAGAATAATGTGAAATCTTTCTAACAATTTTGGCATCAAAACATTTAAAAACAGTTTCTTTTACTGATTCTTGATGTATATAAATTTACATATTTTTTTGCAATGGGTACCCAATAATATTTAAAAGTGAACTAGAAACAAGTTCTTAGTCTCTACACTTCAGATGTTTGTTTCAATTCCCTTATTTTTAATGATGGTATCCTTTTCTTCTCTTTTTTGAATTTCAATATTGGTTCTGATTGAATTTCTATTATTTTCACTTTTTATGGACAATCTATTTTTCTCTACTATTGCACCCTTGTTTTGATTGGACTGCTATTGCAGGTTGTAATCACTAGCCCCTTTGACCTGTTTTGATAATCAACAATAATATAAATCCCAGTTCCAATTATTCTTACTCATTTATTTGGGAAGCATTGTTGCAATGCTTGTTTTTTAAATGTTCTAACTAATGTTTGACTATGAGAATGTAAGAAATTGTTATGCACACAACCAACCAAAATGCGTATAAATCTGTAGTCGACCCATTTTTGTTTTGATAGATTCCTTTTTTGGGGAACCACCTTTGGACAAGGTAGCCTTAAGGTGTAGAAATGTTAGTCATCAGCCACTTGCCATCAATGTAACTCTTTTATAACTGGCTTTGGAGGCTACATACCATGTTCACATTCTTTTTAATGATGGTGTCCTTTTCTTCTGTTTTTTGAATTTGAAAATTGGTTCTGATTGAATTTCTATTATTTTCATTTTTATGGACAATCTATCTCTCTCTACTGTTGTGCCCTTGTACCCTTGTTTTGATTGGACTGCTATTGCAGGTTGTAATCACTAGCCCCTTTGACCTATTTTGATAATCAACATTAATATAAATCTTAGTTCCAATTATTCTTACTCAGTTTTTGGGAAGCATTGTTGCAATGATTGTTTTTAAAATGTTCTAACTAATGTTTGACTATGAGAATGTATTAAATTGGCACGCACACAACCAACCAAGTGCGTATAAATTTGTAGTTGACCCAAGTTTGTTTTGTTGGATTCCTTTTTGTGGAACCACCTTTGGACAAGGTAACCTCAAGGTGTAGAAATGTTGGTCATCAATCACTTACCATCAATGCAACTCTTTTATAATTGGCTTTTGAGGCTACACTCCTTGTTCACATTATGCTAGTATAGCAATGGTTGACTGCTAGCCAGTGGTGCCTTCTATATTTACAACTATATCTCATATTATGTCTTGTTCTTGAACTGTTAATTTTAGATAACAATGGTATGTTCTATGCTTTAGCACAATTTACTTCAATGTTCCTTATCAGCCCGATTGACAATTTCAATTGTTTCCAGTAGCTATCACATTAACTTAAACACATTGATAGTAAATTCAGATAGAACATAAAACATGTGCAGAAGACAAGGGAAAAAAAGTCAGGGAAAAAAAACCCCAATGTGGGGAAAATCCTTAGATCAAATCTTCTTATTATTCAATAGTTCAGCACAGAGAGAGAGTGCAAATATCAAATTTAACTTACCCAAAACAGTCCTGTCAAAATCAGTAGTCAACTGCGGCCCTAAACAGAAAGTCAATGCTGTTCAAAGCAACACCAAAAAGTCCTTCAAGTAGCTCAGTCAACAGCAGATCAATTTGGCCTTCCAAGAGAAAACACTGCTGTAAATTCTGCGGTCAAATCTGAAGTCAAAGCTGAAGTCAACCCTGGTCAAACTGTCCCAAACTCCTTGATATCTGTGACAATAAATGTGGCCTCCAAAAATCAAATTTCGGCCTCCAAAATGCTGTCAAAACTTTGTCAAACAGCAAGGGTCAACGCTGCCCTGGAATCGTGAAATTTTCGGCCAGCAAAACAGTCCAGAAATTCGTCCTCCTTTCACACGTGTGAAGTAGAGAAGGCTGCCTCCAAGTTGTACAAACCCATCAAGAGAGGAGAGGGAGACATGTGATGAGATGAGTGATGTACAAATGAGGAGAGAAGTCACTCCTATTGGTGAGGAGACACATCTATTGGGCCTTTGAGCCTACATTTCACCGAGGCCGACCTTGACAATTTCTGCATGAGAGAGAATAAATTCAAAATTCCATTTTTGCTTGTCAGAATGAGATGACCTTTATATTAAAATTGGACCTCTCGAAAAGAGGAACCCAATGCAATAATCATCTCCATCATATGAGCTGTCTTAAGGTAAAATTTGGCCCTAGTTGCCAATTTGAACACTCCCTCTCAACTAGGGAGAATTCCACCTTCCAATCCATATGTCATCATCATGCCATCCTATCATTATGTACCATCTCTGTCATCATTGCACTACTCTGTTGAACCATGAAGTAATAATGAACAAGAAGTGATCGAGAGTGAGTGATAAGATCATACCACTCTCCACTGACAAAAGTCAGTCCTTGATCCTAGATCAAGTTGGTGAACACCATGCATCCTAGTCATAGGGAGTATGGCATTACATGACGCGTCCATCGGTAGTGCTATGGTCCCTAACCATTTTTTACCAACTCATTTGCTAGATGAGAGGTACTTCCCATGAGCCCCGAACTCTATGGGTAAGATGTGCGCTGGGGCATTGGCAGGAAGGTGAACCACTCATTCTGCTCATATGCCATAGGAGAAGGTGAACCACTCATCCTATGCATATGTCAATCATAGGGGAAGGTGAACCACTCACCCTACATACATGTGTTCGGGTAGGGGAAGGTGAACCACTCACCCTACATACATGTGTTCGGGTAGGGGAAGGTGAACCACTCATCCTACACATGTCAACCATCATGGGGTATCACAGGGGAAGGTGAACCACTCGCCCTATGGTTGCTCATAGCTCCAAGAAGTACCGTAAGCCCCCAGGAGCTCCAAGAGTTCAGTGTCCAACTCATATGGGACACTCATAGGAGGGTCGTTCCATGACTGCAAGTCGCTCTCAGAAGGTTAAGAATTTGACCTTTCCCAAAGGCTTCGTGAGAATGTTTGCGACCTGCTCATCTGTTCTAATGTGTTGGAGCCTTGTTGCTCCTCGTTGTACCATATCCCAATAAAGTGGTACCTGATATCAATGTGCTTGGAGCGGTCCTGGAACACAGGATTCTTTGATAGGCGAATCCCTCTCTGGTTGTTGCAGAATATCACAGTGGTATCCAACACGTGCTCAAACAACTGACTGAAGATTTTCCTCAACCAAATAGCTTCACAATAGGCCATACTCACAGTAATGACAATGTATTCGGCCTCGACGGTGCTTCCTTTGATTTTTTCTTCCTGCTCATCCATGATATTGAAGCAGACCCCAAAGAGAAGCAGCAAACAGACGTGCTATTGCGATCCACCACACTGCCAACCCTGTCAGCATCTGAATATCCATGTAGTCTCAAGTTCTTGACAATGTATCTTAGTCCATAATGGATTGTGCCCCAAAGATATTTCAAGAGATTCTTTGTAGCAATCCAATGAATGTGATGAGGCTCAGCCATAAATTGACTCAACGTGTTCACAGTGAAGCATATGTCAAGGCGAGAGTTGACCAAGAACATCAGGGCCCCTATAAGTTGGTGATACTCGGAAGGGTTCGCTAATCTGGGCCCAACAACAGTTCCACATAGCTTCTTAAAGTTGAGTTCCATCGGAGTAGTCACAGACTTGCAATCCACCATCCCACATCTCTCAAGTAGCTTCACAATGTATTTTCCTCGAGAAAGGAAAATCTCACTTGGGTTTTACCAGACCTATAGCCCTAGGAAGTAGTGCATTAGTCCTAGGTCCTTCATCTCGAATTCAGAAGCCAACTCCCTCTTACATTGATGAATGAGAGGGTCATCACCTCTTAGAAAGAGATCATTCACATAAAGGACCAAAGTAGTATGGCTAGACATCAACATCGTGACAGGAGGAGATACAGAGATAGGGTGTTGTAGCAGGATGTGCAACATTGGGGAGAACACAGTCCTTGCTAAGGAGGAGTGTTAGTTTCTGTAGCATCACATGTGTTCTAGCCATGAAATTTGGTGGAGAGGCTAGGATGCATGAGATCTCCAAACCCCAAAAATCGTTTATGGAAATTCCACAGTTTCTGTAGCATCACATGTGTTCTAGCTACGAAATTTGGTGGAGAGGCTAGAATGCATGAGATCTCTAAACCCCAAAAATCGTTTATGGAAATTCCACCTAGAGATGACTTAATTAAATTATGTACTTAATTAGAATTAATTAAGTCAAGGTGAGAATAGTCTAGAAACTCACACATATCGACTTCAGGATGATCATAGCTCTTGATTAAGATTTAATCTTGGCTGTTGGAGTCCCAACAAAGAATTGTAAGAAGAAGTCGATGGGCACTTGGAGAAGATACACTGACAGTTCATTTTCTTTGGCAGATCAATTTCCAGAGAGTAGTAGTAGTTGCCGGAGAGCCAAAGATCGAAGCAGAGTCAGTGAGGGGCAGAGACAATGATTTGGAGGAATTTTTGCAGTTTCGGAGAGGCAGTAGCAAGTGACCGAGTTATTTCTAGTGAGGCAACATAGAGGACTTCGCAATTGCTTCATACAAGTAACTTGATTTGGCTAGAGGAAATTTCGTCTTCAGTTCCAGAGGCTGGGCAAAGGGTCCAAAGTGTCGGAGAAGTGATTTTCTCAACAGAGATAGGCATAATGATTTCATTAGAGGCAGTTTTGGGCTAGACATCATAGGGCTAGTTTAAGCATTGCACAGAGGCCAGTGTGGGGTTTCAGGAGGACAAGTTTCTGAAGGAAATTTGTTTTGGGGTTGCTCGTGGAAGAAGGGTAATTCCCTCGGATAATTTTGCCTAGCTTTTCTTGCTGTTTGGAATCTGGATTGCAAGTTGGGCATCCATAGATTGTATTCATATTTCACTGTTGCTTAATAATAAAAACCCTCAACTACTACATCGGTTTTCCCACATTGGGTTTTTTCGGGGACATTTGTCCAAAAATAATGATGTCATTTTATGTGCGTGTGCTAATATTTTCTCAGTTCCAACGTTATTTTTATTTCTGCAGTTTATTTGTGAAGATTGTAGTGATTTATTTGATATTTGCCATAGCAGATAAATTGTTGTTAAAATTGGCAACTAGGGACAAATCCATCTTTGGACAACTCCTTTGAGGAACATAATTGTGACATTGAATTCCTCTTTTCGAGAGGACCAAAATCGACCTAAAAGAACACCGAATTTGGATAAGGAAAAATATTTAGTTATTTAAAAGAAATAATACAAGTCACAACTTTATTAAGGCGGGAAAATTGAAAATTTGAAATTCAAATTTGCCTCCAACTGTCAAAGTTGGCTTCACCTCCATAAGGACATTGTTATATATATAGGTGTCCTTCATCCTCATTTGAACACATCACTCACACATTTGCTTCTCTCTGAAATGGCCACAGAAGGAAGGTGTCTCCAGCAAAGGAAGAAGGGAATGGTTGATGTTTGTGCAGGGTTGTTTGATGGGCTGAGTCTCCTAGGCAGAAGGCCAAGCTTCTTAGAGGCAAGTCTGGGCTTATGTATGAACTGTTCTGAGCATGTTTATCTTCTATTACAGGTCTGAGTTATCCCTGGGGTTGACCGAGGCATAAGCGCAGGGCTGAGTTGGTTAGATATATCTCTTATGATGTGAAAACCCTCTCTTAGATAGGCTGTACCTTCAGAATTTCCTCTCAGGCAGGCCACAGACATTATGTTGCTGAACAGTGGTCCATGAGGGTAAATACCTGCCCAGGTAAACCACAGACCTATTTTGGTGAAGGCAGATTGGCGTCAAGGTGTGTTTGGGGGCTGGACTAAGCCCTGTCTTGTAGCTGATAGAGGACAGACTGTCTTGGAGGAGAGCTGTAGCTGTAGAAGGCTATTTGGGTTAATACTTAAGGGCAGAAGCAGTTGTCCACATGCTCTAACCAGGAGCAGTTAGCTACAACAGTATTCTACAACCTAAGGTCTGATATATTTATGTAGCCTTGAATGCTAGTTGGATTATTGACCTAATTGGTCAGATTATGGTAGCTCCTAGATAGACTGGAAGTAGCCCTAACCAGTCCAAGCTATATGGATCTTTGAAGTAACTGTCCTAAGCAAAAAACATATTAAACTAAAATTAACATGGGATCAGAGCTAGGAGAGGACAAGTCCAAGCAAGAGTGAAAAAAAGAAAGCAATCACTAGAAGAACTTTGTTGACAAGACTCTACAGACTGTGGAATGAACATTTGCTGTGACTATAAAAGAAGAGGGTCTCGAAATCTTCAAATCAGAAAGAATGGAAGCAGAGGGAGAAACCCTATAATTTTGATAGCCCTATTCAGAGACTCAATTACAGTCCAATATGTAAAGGACTAGTTCCCATGATCTCTGTGCCAGAAGTCTGAGGAGCATGTCAAATTGTCATTCAAGGCTGAGCATCTTATCAAAGAAAGCAGTGCCGATATGAATAGTGATTCAAATTCATACCAGTGACCAATCCTTAAGAACAATAGCTCGCATCTGTTTGAGATCTATGGGTCGTTTACCTCAGGATCTTGCACTCTCTTTTGGACTATGGCTTGCGCTATAGATATCTCTCTGCATCTCTGTGTTTGAGCTATTCCCTCCCCTATGACAATCTTGCATGTTCACAGCTACAAGCCTTTTAGTTCGTAAGGAATTTGATTTGGTATTTCTATCCATATCTTTTATATTGATATGATCCACATCTCAATGGTATCAGTGTTCATTATTACAACAAGCTATATAGTATAATGATTGGTCTTGTCTGCCCTGGCACTATATTATATCTCGAATGACTTTAATGATTGGATGACCCCTTTTGGCATCATGTATCAGTTTTAATTCAGCATAACTTGCTATGTATTGATGAAGGATCAGAAGTATTATAGTCATGTATGGCTTTATTGCAGGCTTGCACAATAAAGTCTTGCTCAGAAAGCTGTCTTGTGGAGTATTTTTGGCTCTAAGAATTTAAGGTAATTCTGGTCCAGTTCTGGATAAGTGAAGTTGAGTTCCTGATGCAATCCATTTTTGAGGTTGATTCAGATGTCATCTGTCACCCTAAGTATGACAGTGTTTGCAATCTCTGTCAAGGACAAACAGTCTCAATCGTTGCACAGAGGTTCAACTCCAGTACGCTATGCATAAGGGTTTGATCACTCATTGAAGTTAATATCACATGGTTTTGATTAATGAATTCAGTGGCCACTTTAAAATCAAATTCTTGTAAGCCTTCTGTCAGATTTAATGTCACTGGCCCGATTGGGAAATCAGTCTTGATGACCTTCTATGGCATCAGTCTTCAGACATCTCTTGATCTTATCATCTTACCAAGAATCTCTTCCTACAGTAATCCTAAGGCACCAAGTACATTTTGCAACAGTATTGATCCTCTTTAAGGTTTGAGAAGAAACGTGTTATATCTACGGCTTAAGAAATCTCAGTGATTTCAACATGTCTCTATAACCTCGTGCATAGGAATCATAGGAAGAGCAAGGGTCTATTTTTGGAAGTTTCATCTATTAACCATCTTTGCAAGGAGAGAGTAGAGGTCCAATGAAGCCTTGTCTGTGGAAGATCGAAGAACACCAGGTATAAGCTCTTCATTTACAGACTCTCGACCCTTATCCAGAGCTCCAGTTCCAACATCAAAAGACTTGTGAATAGCAAAGGTACTTGTGACCCTTCACCCTCTAGGGCATCTCATCACAAGCGGATGTCAATTTGGTTAGCAGAGTAAGAACTTGTTCTGAAGTGGTTACGGCTTGTGACATATTCATCTCATTTCTCTATATCCAATAAAGTTATGGAACCTCTGTGAATTATTACAGACCTGAATGTGATCAATTCATAATTAGTCTTCAAGAAGAAAATTCATGACTATTGAGGCGTGGCTTTGGTGTATCTGTCCTAAGCATCAAACAATGATAGTACTATACATATTCATATATGTATGAGCTCTTTTGGAGCCGACCTGATCCATGGTGTATCATGCAGCAAGAAAATTACCAGCATACAAGGAATTCTCTTTTTAAGTTTTTTATTTTATTTTTGGAGATTTGGTAGTAGTCCATTGTTTTGATATACAGTTATCAAGAGCTGTAATCAAGTATCATCACCTACTGCAGAAGATCAGAGTCATAATCAAGGGAGTGTGACAGCAAAAGTCTGGCCTATTGTCAGTTAAACTACTTCAGAAACAGTTTCAAGTAGAAACAGTGTATGGCATCCTCCCTTGCAGCAGGCATCTAATAGACTGCTGTTAAGGTTTGTCGGGTAGATCATGTGAAAGAGACTACCAAGTGCATTGGAAATTTGGTGATAAGATAACAAACGGGTTGATGAAGGCTAAATGACCAACTGAGGCAAGGATTTAGAGGGAGCTATAAAATCCCTGTCAAAACAGTTGGATGACCTTACCTCAATGTCCAAAGGAATAATAACAAGAAAAGTAGTAGGTTGCAGATTGCTCGATGTCTATGTTTTGGCAAGATCACTCTCCCTATGTTCAGAAGGTACTATGGACAAAATATTGTAAATATGCAGTTATTGGAGATGTCTGCGCTCTCATTTATCAAAGTAAGAGGATGTTGACTTTCAAGATGGAAGACCTAGCCTTGATGCACTATTCCCTGTACTTAAAAGTCTGATGGGAAAGAGAAGTTGCTGGTCTGGATCTATATATATATATATATATATCTTATGGATCCTTGGTGTTCTTGACAAACACTTATCATATGCCTCGCTGTAAAGACTCTGAATCTATCTGTGGATGAATCTATTGTTGTCTGAATTGGCAGTATAAAGAATTGAAAGAGCACATCTAGTGCTATATCTCTTGATTCGGTTGCTCTGGAAGCACTATTGAGGCTGAATGTATATAGCAGCAAGTATGAATTATTATGAAGCCAGTTGGTTGAAGAAGCTCTTCAATGAGCCTTTTGTGCACATGCTGAAATCCACCGTTGTATAACTGTGATATTCTTGAGTGGGATTTGTTTTTCAGAGAATCCATGTTCTACGACAACTCCAAGTATTGGGTACTGCTTTATTTTGATACAGTACATTGGGAAGCTTCCAAGTTTCATCATTGTTGGTTGGATGAGCAAACTATCATCCTTTCATGGCCTCTTTGTAATATCAAGATTATCTTTCTTTAGAAAGAGACTAGGAGTCATGGATAGACCTTACTAGGATGGTCCTGGTTGAACATTGATCTTTGGGAGCTCTTGGGGGCTTGGGGTACTTCTTGAGCTATGAGTGACCATAAAGTGAGTGGTTCACCTTCCCCTATGATGGTTGACATGTGTGTAGGGTGAGTGGTTCACCTTCTCCTATGGCATATGAGTAGGATGAGTGGTTCACCTTCTCCTGCAGATACCCCAGTGAGAAATGCATAAGGGCATCTATTGACATGTCAGTGGGACGTGGTTCATTTTTTCCCCACATATAGAATGTTTATTCCCTACGATCTGTGGTTGACATGTCGGTGGCATGTGGTTCATCCTTTCCCCACATGTAGGATCCTTCCCACTATTGTTGGTTTGCATGCGTGTAGGACATGGTTCTTCTTTTCCCTACTCTCGGTGTTTTGCATGCGTTATGATATGTGATTGTAAGATGTGGTTCGTCCTTTCTCTACATGTGATTGTAATGTGTGATTGTAGGATGTGGTTCGTCCTTTCCCTACATGTGGTTGTGAGTAGGATGTGATACATTCCTTCCCTGTTATTGATTCAGTATCATCCTACTCAGGTAGTCCGGGACACATGGGAAGTACCTCTCATTTGGCCAATGAGGTGGGAAAAATGGTTAGGGACCATAGCACTACCGATGGATGCATCGGGTATTGCCGTACTCCCTATGACTAGGATGCTTGGTGTTCTTCAACCTGATCTGTGATCAAGTCTAATTGAGGTTTTACGTCTGGCTTGACTTTTGTCAGTGGAAAGTTGTGAGGTCTTGTGACTCACTCTCGATCAATTCTTCATTATTATTTCAATGTTCAGCAGAGCAGAGCAAAATCGAGATACATAGATGGTTCATGATGGCATGATGATCAGTGACATAGTTGTTGGTTTGATAGGTGGAATTCTCCCTAGTTGAGAGGGAGTGTTAAAATTGGAAACTAGGGACAATCCCACTTTGGACAACTCCTTTGAGGAAGATAATTGTGGCATTGAATTCCTCTTTTTGAGAGGACCAAAATCGACACTGAATTTGGATAAGGAAAAAATATTATTTATTTAAAAGAAATTCTATAAGTCATAACTTTATTAAGGCGAGAAAATTGAAAATTTGAAATTCAAATTTGCCTCCAACTGTCAAAGTTGGCTTCACCATCATAAGGACAAATTGTTTTATATAGGTGTACATCCTCATTTGGACACATCAATCACACGTTTGCTTCTCTGAAATGACCCTAGAAGGAAGGTGTTTCTGGCGAAGGAAGAAGGGATTGGTTGATGTTTGTGTAGAGTTGTTTGATGGGCTGAGTCTCCTAGGCAGAAGGCCGAGCTTCTTAGAGGCAAGTTTGGGCTTATGTATGAATTGTTTTGAGCATGTTTATCTTCCATTACAGGTTCGAGTTATCCCTGGGGTTGGCTGAGGCATAAGGGCAGATTTGGGTTGGTTAGATATATTTCTTATGATATGAAAACTCTCCCTTAGTTAGGCCGTACCTTCAGAAGTTCCTCTTAGGCGCTTCGCAGACATTATGTTGCTGAACAATGGTCCATGAGGAGGGTAAATACGTGCCTAGGTGAATTGCAGACTTGTTTTGTTGAAGGCATATTGGCGTCAAGGTGTGTTTGGGGGCTGGACTAAGCCTTGTCTTGTAGCTGATAGAGGACTGACTGTCTTGGAGGAGAGTCGTCGCTGTAGAAGGCTGTTTTGGTGAATAAGTAAGGGCAGAAGCAGTGTGCCACATGCTCTAACCAGAAGTAGTTAGCAACAACAATATTCTGCAACCTAATATCTGATGTATTTATGTAGCCTTGAATGCTAGTTGGATGGTTGACCGAATTGGTCAGATTATGGCAGCTCCTGGATAGACTGGAAGGAGCCCTAAGCAGTCCAAGCTTCTTCTACGCATGTCGCCAACCTAAGAAGGTATATCTTGTCAGCTTCAGAAGTACATCTATGATTGAGGGTAGTGATAATGCATCTCCTAATTGGCAAGTCAATCTTGACCTAGTATTATTGTACTCTCTCTCTTTGCTGAACATTTGACATTAATAATAAGAAGAATTGATCAAGGGTTTTCCCCATCCTGGGGTTTTTCCGTGGCTTGAGCCATATTCTTGTGTTCTCTTGTCTTGGCTTGCCTTTGACATTTTTTTTTCACGTTCTTTCTTCAGTTACTATAAAATTTATTTATTGCTAATGGAAGTATAAGGGACTGTAAAATGGGCTATATGGAACTTTGAAGTAACTGTCCTAAGCAAAGAACATGTTAACCGAAAATTAACAATTAGAAAAATAATTACGGTTGCGGCAATAGGATTTTAGTTTTGAAGTTTTCACAGAAGTTGCAGAAGAAGTTGCTGGACAGGTCAAAGTTGTAGAAGAAGTTGCTAGGTAGGTCGAAGATGTAGACAAAGCCGTTGAAAGTCAAAATTGCAGAAGTCAAGGTTACTTGGGAGCGAGAGCGACATTTTTAGAAGCTCCCAGTTTGGGAGCGAATCTTGGAGCTTTTTTTTTTTAATATAATATATATATTTTTTATATTTTGATGCATATATGTCAATAAAAACCTATAGAATGATGAATTAGATATAAAAAGACATAGATTGAACAATATAACAACAATCATTTGGAAGTTATAATCTTCATCAACCACGTCCACATGTTAGTAACATACAACATATTGAGTCTCATGAATCATGATTCATCAATCTTAAAGTTTCAAGCTTTCAAAATTCAATATATAACATTTATCATTATTGATCACTAAAGTTGTACTTGTAAGCTAAGTGTAACCATTACAACAAATAATATCTAACATGGAATGAAATGTTATAAAATGAAATGAAATTAAACAATTTTCAACTTTCACGAAGCATCATATTCATAATTCATTACCAGTGAGTTATAATTTCCAACTTCAAACTTCAAACTTAAATTGTCATATATTGTTTACAAAAAATATCATAATAAATATGAAAGAGTCAACAATTATAAAAACTACTAGAAACTAGAAAAGACAAGTAAATCTATTGTCTATTGCTAATGCTTGGGTCTCTGGCGGCTGCGAGAAATGTCTAATTTTTGAGTCTTGTTGGAAAATCAAGATCTTTGTCATTAATATGACCCTCATTAACATAAGATAGAAAAAACATAGCATGTCAAGTCAAGATTTTGTTCTAGCGATGGTTACATTTTTAGTAGGGTCATGATAGAGGAGTTCGACAACCAATGTCACTAACATCAAGGTACATAGAGGGATTGGTGCTCTTCATTAAATATGAGTTCCATACCCTAATACATGACAAAATCCAATGGAAACATTGCAATCCCCCCAATCTTGAAATCCTGAAAAACTGATAAGTTTGCTGGATTTTGAATGAGATTTAAAATTCTACTTTCTCCATATGAAATCCAATGAGGTCGGAACCACTCTCAAACATCCTCGAGTCATTTCATGGTAATGTTAAAAATTTAAGTAAAAGGATGAAAATGAAGATTAAGGAGAATGTCACTTTTACTTTAAGAATTTAACATTACCATGAATCGCGTATCAATACTAGGGCCATAGGCTTGATAATTAGGCTGCCCCACTAAAAAATTATTTATTTCTTTGAAAAAAATTGCATTTGGAATGTTATTACAAAAAAAATTTGCAAAAAGGCTAGGCAGCAAAAATTTCGCTCTCGGATTTGCTCTCGAAATTCGTCCCAAGTTGCTCCCAAAGGGAGCGCGATTCGGGAGCGGGTTCGGGGGGGGGAGCTGCTCCCCTGCGACCTTGGCAGAAGTTGTTGGAAGTAAGGTGTGACTTTGTCTTGGAGGGTCTTGGTCAAGGGTCAAAGGTCTAGAAATTTGTCAATTGAAGGTCTATAAGAAAGAGAGAATTTTGGTGGGTTTTCCTCTCAAGTTGGAGAGGTTTTGGCCCTAGTTGATCACCTATATCTTGTGTTCTATTGTCTCATTGATTTTATTGTTTGGTAGCTGTTTGATGATAGAAAAACATTAATAATAATCTAGTGAAAGAAGAAGCTTATCAAATTAAGTAAAAATATATCACAAGCAGTTATCAAAGTAAGAGAAATCACCTACACTTGTGCTGCCCCTAGATTTCTCAACATGGTATCAGAGTTAAGGTGACAAGACAAGGAAAGACAACTTAAAGGACACTCGAGGGCCGAAGCACTAGAAGATCATCAAGAGTATCAACATCATCAAGAAGAATCAAAGACATCATAAAGACAAGGATTTCATCATCATCTAGAAGGGAGTTACTAAAGAAGACCTCTAAACCCTGCACTTCGTTCAAAGGAGGAGTCTACACAAAGCATTCTTGGGAACCTTGCATAATCATCACCTCGTAGAAGGAGACCTCAAAGCCCCTACCTCTACTCAAGGTAAGAAGAACTACAAATTGGAGCATCTTGAAGCCTCTACATCAAAAGAAAACCAAGGAGAAGGCATTGTCATCATCATCAAAAAACCAAGGTGATCTCCCTCTCTTTGAAGGATCACTATTGAAGGAAGACATCTTCTATTATCAACATCATCATCAAAATCAAGAAGGCATCAAGTTGAAGATATTGTCATCAAGAAGGATCTTCACTTGACAAGTAAGTGCCTTTATATCTATGACTGAATCTGCTATTAAAATGACTTTTTGCAAGGAAAGTAACAAATTGGTTGAGTCATCAAACTTTCTTGCATGGAAGAAGAGGACTGATTTGATCCTCATAGAAAATGAAGTTGTTGATCATGTCAAGGGTGCAATCACTAAACCTCCAAAAGAAGAAGCTCAAGCTCTTGCAAGGTACATAAAAGGGATGCTCAAAGGATTCTGATAGAGTCCATCAAAGATTCCCTCATACCCTACATATGAAAGTTGCAGACATCAAAAGAAATATATGATAAAATAGGAGAATTATTCTTCATAAGTACTGTTGGAGAAGTAATATCATAAAGACAAGAACTATACAAGATGAAAATATCAAAAGAAGATGGAATAACCTCATATTTTATGAGGGTGTCAGAAATAAGAGACCAACTACAAGAGTTGGGAGAAATAATGTCCGACAAAGAAATGACCACCATAGTGCTCAATGCACTACCAGAGGAATGGGACAACTTTACATTAAGCATCTATGGAAAGAAAGAAGCTACCCCATTCAACGAACTTTGGTCATTATGTAAAATTAAAGAAACCAGGCTAAAGGCGAAAAGTGATGTAGGATCAAACGAGCAAGAACAAACATTTGTTGCCATGGCTAAGAGAAAGGGAAAGTTTGGAAAGTTCGGTCCTCAGAAAAAGAACAAGAAGAAATGTCAAAGATCTAATGCTATGGCTGTCATGAATATGGACACTACAAGAGAGATTGTCCTAAACTCAAGGACAACAACAGAAGAGGAAGGGAAGAGGCCCATATCACTGAGGAAGTGGAAGAAGCTGAAAGGAAGAAGCCAAAGAAAGAGGAAGTAAAAGATCTCTACTATGATTGAGGTAATTTCCTCCACCGAGTTCTTTTAGTTTTTGTAAAGTATAGTGATCATTGTGGGAAACATTAGAAGCATGATATGGTGCATCATTTTAGGAGATGGCATCATAGTAGCATACTATTGAAGCAAGAGCTCATTAGAAAAGCTTGAAAGAATAGTTGAAGTAGAAATCTATATGGATGTTGTAGTCATCATATAAAGGAAGTAGCTTTTGGTAACATGTGTAGTGCATATGGTTAAAAGAAAGTCATCTAACATGATAGAAGGAATTCATCATACATCATCATCATGAGAAAGGAGCTTTTGCAGGATAGGATAATCTAGATCCTCTGTTAGAATCTTCATTGGAAGGTTCACCTCTCTTGAAGGAAGCTAGTGTCTCACTGAGAATTCCACCTTGTATTGGATTCATTGAAGGATGATGGTATGGTGACAAAGGAATGTGGCATGTTGAGATGGTTGAAGCACTCTCAAACAAGAAAAGGAAGTTGCTGAAGGATGCCTAGATGACCACAAGAAGGAAAGAGGTATGCATGCATGTATTTGAGTCATGTCATCATATAGTTGCATGGGTAAATGCTCTATCTCATGAGCATGATCAAAGAAAAGGGATATCCTCCTTTGAAAAGATGCATGAAGGCATGGTTCACATATTGACTAGATGAAATCAACATAATATGTTCTCGTATGGAATATAAGGTGGTTGACAAAGATTAAGGAACTATGGATGGAAGTTCTTGGGGAGAAATGTGTGAAAAAATAAAGAGATTATAAAATATGCAACTATGGTCACATAGAAAAAGAAATCAACATCCTATAACTAGAAGAATTGGCCATGACATCTCCATAGAGAAGGCGTGAAGATTCTAATAAGGTTTGTAAAGAAGGACCATTGACATTGAATATCTTCGAGATGTGTAAATATGTATGTAGGATGTTGATGTTGGAACAAGCAGATGCCATGATGGACCATCACGAAAGGTAATTTTGATTTGATGTTCATTTTTTTATTTTTTATTTTATTTTTGCTCAATATCTGAATGAGCTAATATAGGGATATTGAAAGAGAGTTGTGGATGTCACCTACAACTTGTACTCATCTGGTGGTATGGAAGATCTTAAAGGAAACGTGATATGGAAAAGGTAGCGGTATGAAGAATAGCTAGATATGGACTAGTAGATCACTTTCCGATGAAAGAAAGGATGACATGACCGACGTGGTTCGTGAATGAAAGTGATGGATGGTCAATGCCCTATGAAGAAGTCCCTAGAGTTTGAAGGCTCCATAATGATGAAAAGATAAAATTCATGACATAAAAGGAGGAGCTCCTCTAGCAGCTGATAGTGCCATGATCTCCACTAAAGAGTTGTGTTGGAAAACAAGTCCTTGGTTAAGAGGGAGCTTGGAAGCAAGTCCCTAGTTAAAAGAGAGCTTGTACAAGTTTCGGGATGAGAGGAACTTGGGTACATTCCTTTATAGGAATGGGTACATCCTCCCAAGTTGAGATGGAAAGATAGACATATCATTCTTGTCTTCACCTTGGGAAGAAACAATGGAGGATTGGGTAAGCATTTGGCATCTGATACTCTTTGAGGATGTGGTAGGGCATCCAAGATAAGAGTAGTCGTAGAGAGTTGATATTCTTTGAGGTCAGGGAATCCAAGATAAGATTAGTCCTAGAAGGACATACCTTGTGAACACCTGGGTGGGGTATGCTTCTTGAGAGACAATGATGATGGTGTCTATAAATCATTGGTCTCGCCAACATTGTGCTCAAATCTTGTGGAGAGATAGAGTTGTTTGTCAAGGCCTTGCTATGTCACAATGTTGGATGATATGATGCTAAACAAATGGGTTACCAATTTGTCTCTTCTTATGAGAATTCTTGAGATTGAAAATGTCCAAGTACCTTGTATGGATTATGAATATCTCCCTAGTTAAGAGGGAGTGTTGAAATATGTAACTAGGTTCGATTTTCATAATGACATATGTAATCATGATTTTATGTATATAAATGTAAAAAAAGAAAAATAAATTTATTACTGTTGTTCTTGAGGCATGGGTTTCATGCTCAAGGGAATTTATTTTACAGGTCAAACACCCATTGAGTGTGTTTAGGTTTGTCATAAAGTCAATTGAGTCATTCTCATGTATTGAAGACCCATTTGGGCATGTTACATATTGTAAAGGAAAATTTATTGAGTCTTAATCTAGTCAAAAGACCCTCCAAGACCTTGTCATGGCTTAAAGATCAATTTGACCTACATGAAGAGACAAGTTAGCCTAAAAGAAGCAATTCGACTCCATGAGAAGCCTATATAAAGGAGACTTTGACCTCACTTAGAGATATACACTTCACTCACTCAAGTTCGATCACAAGGACAAAATGAAGTGCGAAGAAGAGGAATATGAAGGAAGGAGGAAAAGTCGAGTTGTTTTGGATTTGTTTTTGGGCTACTTCTCTCCACATGTGCGAAGGAATTAGGGCACATATTGTTGCAGTAAAGCCGAGTTGCAGAAGTGAAGATAGGTCATCAAGAAGAGCTATTCTAGGAATCAAATTCTCTAGGAGAGAAAATCTATCCAAGTGAAGAAGAGAGGAGCAAGAATACACCATTGTTTCTCACACGTGCAAGGGCTAGGGTTTTTGCAGAAGAATCTGCTGGATTAGTTGAAATTACAGAAATAGTTGTAGGGTAGGTCGAAGTTGCAGAAGTAGCTGCAGGGCAAGTTGAAGTTGCAAAAGAAGCTATTGGATAGGTCGAAATTGCAAAAAAAGCTGCTGGGAAGGTTGAAGTTGTAGAAGAAGCTGCTAGGGAGGTCGAGGTTGCAAAAGAAGCTGCTGAATGTCAAAATTGCAAAAGTTGTTGGATGTAAGGTGTGACATGGTCTTGGAGGGTCTTGGTCAAGGGCCAAAGGTTTTGAAATTTGTCAATTGAAGGTATCTAAGAAGAGGGAATTCTTGTGGGTTTTCCTCAAGTTGGAGAGGTTTTGGCCTCGACTGATTGCCTACATCTTGTGTCCTATTGTCTCATTGATTTTACTGTTTGGTAGCTGTTTGATGATAGAAAAACACTAATAATAATCAAGTGAAAGAAGAAGCTTATCCAATTAAGTAAAAATATATCACAAGCTCTTATCAAAGTAAGAGAAATCACCTAAACTTGGTGCCCCTAGATTTCTCAACATGATGATGCAGGAGCATCTAACCCCCCTTAATTAAAGGAGGAATCCAAAGCGGAGAAGGAGGAGATGTGGACCATCGAGCAAAACAGGGACAATTCTGTTTAAAACAGAGCTAGATTGATGGAATTAATAAAGTCTCGAGGAGACTTTAGTTAATGTAATCTGCCATGTATTCGTATGTATAGTGAGCTGTAGAGAGAATCTAGGGAGTTGTTGAGTGTTTCATGGAGAGGATTGATCGGATCCTTCCAATGATCCGATCCAATGTTTTCTATATATATATATATGAGCCTGCGTGTTCAAGAAAGGGAGGAGAGGATAGAGTGATAGATAGAGTTTTAAGAAACCCAAGTGCTCAAAATGTAGTCAAGTGGAGAACTCGTCCTAAGGTTGAAATGCCTTAGATCTGTATTCATATCGTAATAATAGAAAATTGTGCATTCTGTGGATTTTCATGTATTTATGTATTTACGTCTTTTTGAGTTATTCTGTTTATTGCACTGTTGATTGACCATTGATCACATAAAGGATCAATGGTGATCCAATGTTTATATGAATGTCGTGTAAACAGAGAAATGGCAGAGAACTGTGCTTTAACACAGAGATTCAATTTATGCATCGTTTTAGCCCGCAAGCTGAATTCTAGTTTACACTAAAAAATGGCGCAAAACAAAGTCGGGATTGGAATCCGTACTCGAAAATTTATGGACGGGGACCTATATTCTTATCGGGTCTGTAAGGCAATATCACAACGACAATTTTTGTAACAGTGAAAGTGGATTTCAGGTGGCCTCAAAACCATAAGTGGTATTGAAGGACGGACGCCGATACCACTCATCAAACGAGGCGTGGCAGCGAGAGGAGAGAGGAAGCCGCTTATCGAGTAGTTAAACCTCGTGCTTGTTATCTATCCAATATCAACGATAGCCATCGGATCTAGAGCGACGTGATCGATGGTCGGAGATCAACAGACTGTTTGATCTTCGGAGTGAATATTGATCGTTGATCGGAGGAAATATTGGATGACATAGATTGATTGATCGGCAATCGGGGCAATCGCTAAACGGAGATTGGAGGTTGGAGTGGCGCTGCGGAATGGTGCGAAGGAGCAGACTTGCCGATATTTATAGAGGCGGGCTTATAATATTTGAGATCTGGCCCAAGTGTTCTGGCGGGGTTTTTCTTTGTATTTCCCTTGTTCGCGTTATTTCCGATATATGTATTGGATCGGGGTTTTTATGGTAAAAGCGGGTTTTTAAGGCTAAACACATATTGTAAATGCTCCGGATAGTGTAAAGGCTTCGATATGTTGAATGGTCCATGATTTTAAAGGCTTAGAGCCTTATGAACGCTTTCGATAAGGGTTTGTGGGCCATAACCCACAAGCCTCAAGATTGAATATTGAAATGAAAGAGGAAATTGGTTATACCCCTATTCCTCTTTTCATCAAGTGGTATTAGAGCAGAAGAAGATTCTGCGTGCAAACAGAAGGGAGAAGAGGTACAGTTGTGTTAAAGCTGGAGAGTTTGTGTTCTTACTGTCGTGTAGAGAACGGCAGCAGAAGGTGAGAAGATTTGCAGCAACCTAGAGCAAGGTGTGCTCAATTGGTTCCAGAGGAGAGAACCATAAGGATGCCAAAAGACTGAGTGAGGAGGGCTTGGTGAGGTATCGTGTAGCAGAGGAAGACTGTTACTGCAGAGGTCGTGTTGCAGCTCACAAAAGATCATAAAGGCAATTCTACAGAGATGTGGGTAGAATTGCTAAGGACAAAGAGGAGCATATGACCAGGAGGTCATAATTTTTTGTGCATCCGGAGTCTGATGTAGGAGCATCTAACCCCCCTTAATTAAAGGAGGAATTCAAAGCAGAGAAGGAGGAGATGTGGACCATCGAGCAAAACAGAGACAATTCTGTTTAAAATAGAGCTAGATTGATGGAACTAATAAAGTCTCGAGGAGACTTTAGTTAATGTAATTTGCCATGTATTCATATGTATAGTGAGTTGTAGAGAGAATCTAGGGAGTTGTTGAGTGTTTCATGGAGAGGATTGATTAGATCCTTCTAGTGATCCGATCCAATGTTTTCTATATATATATGAGCTTGCTTGTTCAAGAAAGGGAGGAGAGGATAGAGTGATAGATAGAGTTTTATGAAACTCGAGTGTTCAAAATGTAGTCAAGTGGAGAACTTGTCCTAAGGCTGAAATGCCTTAGATCTGTATTCATATCGTATATAATAGAAAAGTGTGCGTTCTGTGGATTTCCGTGTATTTATGTATTTAAGTCTTTTTGAGTTATTCTGTGTATTGGATTGTTGATTGACCATCGATCACTTAAAGGATCGATGTCGATCCAATGTTTATATGAATGTCGTGTAAACAGAGAAGTGGCAGAGAATTGTGCTTTAACATAGATTCAATTTATGCATCGTTTTAGCTTGCAAGCCGAATTCTAGTTTACACTAAAACCTGGCACAAAATGGAGTCGGAATTGGAATCCGTACTTGAACATTTATGGACGGGGACCTATATTCTTATCGGGTCCATAAGGCAATATCGCAACGACGGTTTTTGTAACAGTGAAAGTGGATTTCGGGCGGCCTCAAAACCACAAGTGGTATTGAAGGACGGGCGCCGATTCCACTCATCAAACAACATGTGGCAGTGAGAGGAGAGAGGAAACCGCTTATCGGGCAGTTAAACTTTGCGCTTGTTATCTATCCGATATCAACGACAACCGTCGGATCTAGAATGTGATCGACGGTTGGAGATCAATGGACTGTTTGATCTTCGGAGTGAATATTGATAGTTGATCGGAGGAAATATTGGACGACAGAGATTGATTGATCGACGATCGGAGCAATCACTAATCGGAGATCGGAGGTTGGAGTGGCGCTGCGGAATGGTGCAAAGGAGCAGACTTGCCAATATTTATAGAGGCAGGCTTATAATATTTGAGATCCGGCCCAAGGGTTCCAGCGGGGCTTTTCTTTGTATTTCCTTTGTTCCCGTTATTTCCGATATATGTATTAGATCAGGGTTTTTATGGTAAAATCGGGTTTCTAAGGCTAAACACATTGTAAATGCTACCGATAGTGTAAAGGCTCCGATATGTTGAATGGTCCATGATTTTAAGGGCTTAAAGCCTTATGAACGCTTCCGATAAGGGTTTGTGGGCCATAACCCACAGGCCTCAAGATTGAATCTTGAAATGAAAGGGGAAATTGGTTATACCCCTATTCCTCTTTTCATCACATGATAATCCTCAACTCTTTTGATTTTGTGATACGCTTTAGGTGGATTCCCTATCTCTTTTCTCTCTTAATTTTGTACCATGTTTTATTCATTTTTATCCTAGCCTCTAGGTAAGCATTTTTTTTCTCGTTCCATTGGCTGTTAATTTGGTCATTGGAGGGCCCTAATGCAATTTAATTTTTAGTTTGAGTTGCAAACATTGACTACTGAGCTCCCAAGAAAATTTCTGTACATCAGTCTTCTGATGCTGGTGTGTTCAGCTTGGGAGGGTTAGTTTATTGTTGACGTTTAGAATTATTCAGGGAACTGCATGACATGATTTTGAGCCAATATGTTTTAAGCAAGTTTCAAGTGAATTACTTCACTTGTCATCTAGAAAGTGGGCTTGTTTGGTGTTGACATGTAGAAATATGAAATGTTCTTGAGCCAATGTGTTTCAGGCAAATTACTTCACTCATCATCCGGGCAACAATTATATGAACTGAATCAAATGTTTCTTTCAAATTTGAGTGTGAAGTGTTTGAGGAGAAATATCTAAAGAATAAATGAAAAAAGTCATATTGTGATACTCTAAGTTGTTTAATTTCAGAGGCCACATAACACTATATCGAGTTGAGAAATGAGGCTTGGTACATGTACATATGAGGTGGAGGCAGGGACAAGAGAATGACTGGTATTTTTTTATGATTGTATTTTACAAGTTAAAATAAACTATAAGGAGTGATACCAGTGAAAAGGGAGGGGCGGGGTATCCCAAATGATATATTTGGGAGATGTGAAACATATGGGTGGTCAGCAATTATATTTAGAGATTGATTGGGAATTGAGGATATTAATTCGGCTTTGGGTGCAGGAAGTTCTCCTATGGTGATTTGCTATATTTAAGAAAATTAGATCTTTTTGGTGTTGTCAGCCATTGAACTCTTAGTATCCAATGCACATAATGCATTTCACATTGCATTGTCCTCTTTATGTGATCATTATTGTTTTTTTCAAAGAAATTGTAGGATTTCATTTAACGTTTATAGAATAAGATTAATTGAGTCTAGTGATGTGGAACCTATTATTCACTAAATGTGCTGTCCAGTGGCTACTTTATTTTGTATATGCCCTTTAGGATAGCGATAGAAAAGTTTGTCACTTTCCTTAATGCTGAACTTAATAATGACCTTTTCTGTTTTACCATTTATGTGGTCTCTCAAAGGTGAAATGTGTCATGTGAATTAGAATTAACAGGATTTCAATATTTTTGTTACCGGCTTTTACAGAGAACATGAAAATTAGATCTTTTTGGTGTTTTCAGCCATTGAACTCTTACTGTCCAATGCATATAATGCATTTTACTCTGCATTGTCCTCTTTACGTGATCATTATTGTTTTTTTCAAAGAAAATGTGGGATTTCATTCAACGTTTATATAATAAGATTAATTGACTCTAGTTATATGGAACCTATTATTCACCAAATGTGCTGTCCAGAGGCTACTTTATTTTGTATATGCCCTCTAGGATAGCGATATAAAAGTTTTTCACTTTCCTTAATGCTGAACTTAATAATGACTTTTTCTGTTTTATGTGGTCTCTGAAAGGTGAAATGTGTCATGTGAATCAAAATTGACAGGATTTCAATATTTTTGTTATTGACTTTTGCAGAGAACATGCTCCCTCGATTATATTTATGGATGAAATTGACAGTATAGGATCTGCTCGAATGGAGTCTGGCACTGGTAATGGTGATAGTGAAGTCCAGCGAACTATGCTTGAGCTCCTTAATCAACTTGATGGCTTTGAGGCATCTAATAAGATTAAGGTATTTATATTTAAAAATGATTATATTAACTCTTATGTTACCTGTTTCTGTCAGTTAATTGTAGTAGGTAATGCCTTTGCATGGTACTATTTATTGTTGGCTCTGTGTTTCTGTTTAACAGGAAGGGACTTATCTTGATAAATTTTATGAGAAGTGTCTGAAAATGAAGTTTATAGAATATTGATATTTTTGTCACATCCTTTATGGTCTGTTAGGGTTTCACCATCAGGGCAGAATAGAAATTATTGTTGTTGTGAACTTTTCTTTTATCTTGATGTAGTTCTTTTGCATTGGGAAATGTGTTATTGGCAAGAGCAGTACTTTACTCACACACACTAGCTATTTTTTAAGTGCTCAGGATTTTCTGTTGACTTCTGATGCATGCAGCCGAGTTTAATTAGGCTTCTATGTTCTTATAAATAGTTGAGATAATTATTATATTTCTTATTATTTCCTCGTGTTTAATAGGTTCTAATGGCTACAAACCGGATAGATATTCTTGATCAAGCTCTTCTTCGACCTGGTAGGATTGACAGGAAAATTGAATTTCCTAATCCTAATGAAGAGGTATGTTTTGCCCTTTCCCTGCAAATGCTTGTAGAAATGTGTGTAAAGAAAAACAGTAATTTAGTATCATTATTTTTCTCAAGACTTGTATTATTCTGGTTTAATTGGGAAACAAGATGGTCAGTCTTTTTGTGGTATATCAAGGCTGACACTAGTAAATTGTGTTTCAATCAACAAAATAGCTGCTAACTCTTAAAGATCCATATTTTAAATTTATAGTTATAAATTTAGTGAGCTGTATGACAATTCCTACTGAGTTCCGTATGATAGAGTCCAATGATTCTGTCCCCTTTACATGGTCAATTTGGGCAATTGGCAGTATTCTAATAAACCTGCCAATGCAGAAGAGCATGTTGGTTCTCTTTCTTATTAAACATTTAAATGCCCCCTTTGACATGCCAACCACAATGACTGTCTCCCTATCTCCCTAAGTATTATTTGAACCTCTGGTAAAGAGTATTTTCTTATAGAGTATGGTTTATGTTTCGAAGAGTCACGACTTAGAGCACTACTGCTAAAGAACATCTAGGTCTGTCTCTTTTTTGTGTGTTCTTATCCTTGTAAGGCCTAGGATTGAAAATGATTATGATTAGGATGTATATGAAGCGTAGAATGGTTGAAGTATGAAACCAGGAAGTCTTATATAATATAGAGTAATTAAGTTATGGCTCTAGGTAAAGTTGTCTTAATAAAGGGTAGGGCAATTTAAAACCTATGGTTTATGTTTCGAAGAGTCACGACTTAGAGCACTACTGCTAAAGAACATCTAGGTCTGTCTCTTTTTTGTGTGTTCTTATCCTTGTAAGGCCTAGGATTGAAAATGATTATGATTAGGATGTATATGAAGCGTAGAATGGTTGAAGTATGAAACCAGGAAGTCTTATATAATATAGAGTAATTAAGTTATGGCTCTAGGTAAAGTTGTCTTAATAAAGGGTAGGGCAATTTAAAACCTAGAAGGCATGATTTTCATCCTCATCCTTGTTTACATCACAAATTTTACAGATTTGCTCATTCCAACGTGATTTTGGGTTAGTCCAGTGACCATTTTCACTTTCGAGGACCCCTCTGCATTGGTCCTGAGTTGGCAATATTCATTTTATTCTTTAACCACAACCTGTTGGATGAACCAGGCTTCTTTGAGCTGATAGTTTTAAGTTTTAACTCCAATAAATTTTGAATGGCATTCATTTTGCAAGTAGGGTTACCCCATGAATCTAATTTTAATTTTCTATCTTGTTAGATTTATTCAAAGCTTTCTAATACACACATTACTAATCAATTGCTTTGTGTGCTAAATATTGCAGTCTCGTTTTGATATTCTGAAAATCCACTCAAGAAAAATGAATCTGATGCGGGGCATCGATCTAAAGAAAATTGCTGAAAAAATGAGTGGTGCATCAGGTGCAGAGCTTAAGGTAAGATTTGTATTTCTTTTTGTATTTACAATTTATATGTATTCCTTTTGTTGTTCTACGGACTGGGCTATAGCTGACAAATATATTCTACAAACGGCCAGGCTGTATGCACAGAAGCTGGGATGTTTGCATTGCGGGAGCGACGTGTCCATGTTACACAAGAAGATTTTGAAATGGCTGTAGCTAAGGTTATGAAAAAGGAAACAGAGAAGAACATGTCACTGAGGAAACTATGGAAGTAAGGAAAGGATCAGTGGATTCGTTGGTTCAATATATCAAGCTACTGTGTGTATTTCAGTGGGTTAAACATGTCCAGGTGGTTGTATTACTCGCGATGGCAACATGGAAATAAGTGGATATTTTGCAAGTAAAATTTGTTTCTAAATTCATTTTGGGCTTGGAGATGCCTTGGTCTATATATTCTCTGCAGGAAGCTTGGACTTTGAATTAAAAAACTTAGTTAATTTCCAAAGTACAAAAACATCCTCATCTCTTATTTTAGCAAGAATTAGAAATGTGGTTCTAATTAATTGTTGAATATCATGTCAGATATGGCAGTGCTTTTCAAATTACGGTTTGGAACTTTCTCCCAGAGATGCATATAGTGTTGCACCTTTGTAAGAATTTTAAACGTGATTTCGTTTTGAGTTAGCAAGATGCAGCACTGAAATGTAGTATTCTGATATTGGATGAGCTAGTTATTAGTTTTTAGGTCAGATTACTGCTATTTAAATCAGTATCTGTAGTAACTTCTTGGGAAAAGATGGTATATTAGGTGAGAAATACAAAATGGTGTTATAGGCCTACCCTTTTCTCATGTGGAAATTTATATTTAAGAAGAAACTCTTGATACTAGTAGTGTTTTTTCGAGCCAACTTAACACCCTTATTTCGTTGTCAAATGTAATAGGATTCTGTCTTCTCATTCAGATTGAAATGCTTTTATGTTGGTATTAGGGGTGATGATTTGTCAGTTAATTTTCAATATGTATTTAATTTTAATTTGTACCACTAATGGCCATTTGTAGTAGGATTTTCATTTGCACAACTAATCATCACTTGTAGATATTTTATATTTGACCACTAACGATCACTGGGTATTTTTTATTTGCACCACTAATAGTTAGTCCTTGAGAGCAGCAACAATTTTGGATACATGAATGCGTGGATCCAATTAGAAATATCCGGAAACAGGGTCTAGGTATTGCATGGTTCTGAAGCTTATTTATAAAAGCGAGATTTAGAAAAGGTTAGAGCATCAAGTATGATAGTTGTTGATTGCTTTAACAAAATGACTAAAAATGTCTAGTATGCAAGGAATATCGGGAAATGAGGAGGCCGTGAGGTACTAGATCTGATTTATAAAGCGGCTAAAGCTAGACAGTAGCAATTCAACCTCAATCTGGAAAAAATAACATCTTTATAGAAGTGAAATATGGAAAATTGCCCACAAGGCTGTGGTCCTAAAGACTCGGTTTCAAACCCCATTAAAATCTCAGTTTGACAGTGCTTATATGCAGCTTCATTCAGAAAAAAAAGTACAGAAAAATTGCCCGTCGCACTGTTCTGTGGTTTAGATGGGTAGATTGAACGTTAGATTAGCTATTGAGTTTGTCAGTGCTTGATATGCGGCTTCATTAATAAAATTGTTGGAGAATCTCATTCAAATAATGAAGGATACAGGATTATACAGTTAATCAAAGTGGAGAAACATTGATAATGAATACTGCGACCATTAGATATGTTTTTCATATTTACTTTGATTTAAGTTATTGAAGACATTACTCTTCTGGCTAGGGTGGCTGGATTTGTCGCAGTTTTCAATCCTAACAACAATGCCTTGTATTCCTATCTTTAGTGTGCAGTATTATCAAATTTTAAGGCATGAATGAAGCAGCTTATTACCTAGACCCCAAACAATTTTCCGCCTGATCCCACCTTCTTTCACCCCTCCCCTTAGATTATAGTAAGACCAATGCTAGGGTGGCTGGATTTTGAACAAACAGAACCAAACGGATTTTTCATTACAGTCGCAAAATTCATGAACTTAGTTTGTGATTCCCTGCACAATCAGTGTCTTAAATAATCTTTTTGTTATTCTAATCTTATGATAAAAGTGTTATTGATGAGCTGTCCATGTAAGAGCATATCAAAATTTAGTGTGAGAACGTAAAGGTCACCAATGTTGATGTTGGTCAACACTAAATCATTGCGAATGTCTAAAACAGATTGTCCCCTAAGTTCTAACTAATATTATACATCATCATCAAATCAAATGAGAACATAAAGGTAGCCAATGTTGACGTTGGTCAACACTAAACCATTGCGAATGTTAAAACAGATTCTCCCCTAACTAATATTATTCATCAAATCAAATGATAGACCAGACAAATGACAGACCTAATAGGTGGGACCCTCTTTAAGAGAAAATTTCTGGGCAAGAAAGTCAAGACGAGTAAAATTATCGCTGTCGATACCCAACAAATATTCATTGCACAAAGTCGTACGCTATTGGGATGGTAAATCATGTGGTTCTTAAGATACATGGATTATTCATTACACCTACATACACATATATAGTGTATATACACTATGGTTATTTAAGACGCTACTATGTGTGTTATATACACTGGTTATTTAAGAGACCACTATAAATGTGGTTGTTTGATTGGGTGTGGACAATTATAACGCGCATATAAAATAAATCTGACCAGGGTATCTCGTTTATATAACTTTGATTTAAAGCACATGCATACTTATATGATAGGGTTTCAAAGCATTGATGTTCGATATTGATGTAGATGTAGTCTACAAAATTATATTTTTTTTGTCGAGAAAGTTATGGAAATTCTGGTTATATTTTGAAAAGGATTTTTGTTTTTGTAAATCTAAGTAAAAGTCGTCAAAATTTATAATTTTAGGTGTTTTAGATGTTTTTTATGGTTCTGAATTTATTTCCACCATTAAAAACATTATTCAATTTTTTGCCCGGATTCCAGCCACTTTTAAACATCCAAGGAATTCTTCCGCCGCTTCCCTAAACTACAGTTGCGTCCAAAATTGCAGGAGCCCCTCCCCTACAAAATTCGTTACACACATATATACAGGGTTTTATACGTTTTCTTACCGCTGTGTATTTCGTGTACCCGTTTCGTTTCAGCGAGGCCGCTTGTCAAAGCATACCCGTTTCGTTTCAGCGAGGCCGCTTGTCAAAGCATTATAAACCATCCATCTTCATTCTCTTCCTTTGCTTTGTATTATCTGGTTGGTTTCATGATGCACCTCGAGATTAAGTACCGACTCCGTATCGAGTCTGACGAAAATTGGGTATATTCACCAAAGGGTACTCGTCCTGTCTAAAGGCCTTTTGGAATTACAATGCGCTATCTATCTTCTTGAATTATATCAGTTACATGGATAATTGTGTGGCTGTTAATGTTTATTTTGATGCTTTCTCCCTTTCCTCGTTTGATTTATATCCTTTGTTTGATGTTTTAAACTCAAAACTCCTTGTATTAGTCAATGAACAGTTCTTATTTTTTTACTGCCTGCAAGTAATTTCATGAATAAATATGTTGCATTTATATCCTTTGTTTGATGTTTTAAACTCAAAACTCCTTGTATTAGTTAATGAACAGTTCTTATTTTTTTACTGCCTGCAAGTAATTTCATGAATAAATATGTTGCAGCATGAGTTTTTTTTAATAGAAACATAAGAAGGGGCAGGGGCAGGGGCAGGGGCAGGGGCAGAGGAACAGGGAACAAGGACCAACATCTTGGTGTAAGGAGAGATAGGAGACCCTCATTTCGATGCCGATCTTCAATAGTTAAGGCAACTACATATTGGCGTGATCAATTTATGGGGTCAATTAGAGCCTCAACGTGTGGCACGGCCTAAATCACAACCTCCGTTTCCTCAAGCCACCCTCCACAGGCATTCCCGTTCCCGTTCCCCACACATGTCTGCACCTTTGGTTCATCCAAATAATTGTCTTAGGGGCCAATTATTTCTTCACAACCTCTGCGTTCGAGTCAAAGTTGGCTTGCTGTTTCTCCACCCAACTGCCCTCCTAGTCCACACATGTCACGTCTGCAGTTTGCTGCTTCCAGTGTAGTACATACTGCCCTTGCAACACACCACCATCCACACCTGCTACTCAACATTGTTCCCTCTGCACATCAAACTCCCAGGCAGCCTACATTATTGGCTGGTCCCATTGGCCAATCATCAAAACATCCAGTTATTTCCTCACCTCTGCCAGTGAGCAAAGGCAAAATGCTCAAGCCACCTCTTCTAGTTCTTCTCATGGTTCATCACATTCAATGACATCACGTCCACAACAATAGGAACAACAAGCGGACCCAACTCCTCCGATGGGAATTAGTCTTGGCTTTGACAACACTACATTTCGGGACAGATTACTTGGCTTGATTTCTTAGCGTTGTTGACATGTTTATAAGTTGATGTTACTTCTTTAGTCTGACTGCTTGATGCTGCTATTTTTGATGGCTCATCTTTTGAGGAGAAACATTATGGTTATATATATGCTGCATTTTATATTATTGTGGTACCACGTTGAACGCAAATGATTAATGGAGTAACAAGGAGGATGGGAGGTACAAGGATTATGGACTTTGCCTGATGATGTTTTGATGTGGAAAATATGGATAAACATTATATATTTGTTGGATGCATATAAACTTTATGGTTATGTTTTGGTTATGGTATGTCTTATAATTATCAGAATAATCGAAGATTTATGGGATGAACCAATTGAATGGGTCACATTTCTTTCTTATTCACTTGCGTATTATTCTTATTCACTGGTGTATTAGAGAGAAATATCAGAATAATCGAAGATTTATGGGATGAACCAATTGAATGGGTCACATTTCTTTCTTATTCACTGGTGTATTAGAGAGAAATAGAGCCTAATAGAATGAGTAAAGAAAGGGTCCCACCTTTTAGAATCGAAAGTCTTGATTAAACTAGTTTGGTTAATAGCGTTTAGAACTATTTCTTCTTATTATCTAACCAACCTGATTAGAAATATAACTAATCTGATATTTTAAACTTGAGAACTTCCTCTTAATCTAACCAACCTGATTAGAAATATAACTAATCTGATCTTTTAAACTTGAAAACTTCCAAAACTGTTTGCAGCTTCTTTAAAAAGAAAGGATACTATTAAGGCAAGGGAGAGAACTATCGGGTAAGAGATATGATATAACTTTCTGGTTGTTAACATGCCACTGATTTTAATTTCTCATAAAACTTAGGTAATCTTGATGGTGACAGTAACCTCATATCACACCAAGGGGCCACAACTAAGTGATTCCATTGAAATTCATGAAAGTTTAACAAGTATTTTGTATCTTTCTGAATCATTTATTGCTATTTGAAGATCCAACTATCTTTGCTAGTGCTAAATAACTCATTTATTGCTATTTGAAGATCCAACTATCTTTGCTAGTGCTAACAGTTATTTATTTGTAGAAAGCAAGCTGCCCACATCTTCACTCGCACGAAGGATTTCATTTCATTGTCATTTTTGCTTGTTTTCGGATTATTGTATATGATGATCTTGTTGGAAGTAATGGAGAAAGTTAAACTTAGATTATTATTATGATGATGATAGGTTTGAGACTCTAATCTTAGATCTCATATCCTAATATGAAGAGATCATGGAGGCGTGCATCCGCTGATTTGCGTGAGACTTGGCGTAGACAACCCAAGGGAGGCCATGGTTGCAGGAGGCCGGACTTCCCTAGAGGCCGCGAGGAGGGAGGTCGAGGAGGTCGGACCTTTGTTTTTTGATTGCAGGCCGCGAGATCGGCAGCGACGTGGATCATTGGATTGAACGCTGGATCGTTGGATTGCGTGGAGGCGTGCAGGAGGCCGTGAAATCGTCTGACGTTGCAGAATGTTGCTACGTTGAATCAAAGAAAAAACCTTAAACCTCTACCGTAAGTGGTGTGGAGGATTGGGTTGAAGTGGTGAACGCCATTCAAGGTGATTTGCTCCCGGTTCTGAGCGTTAATTCTTGAGGGGCAGAATTATATAATCAGCTCGAGAAGATGGATTCTCTGCCTGGTTTCGAATCGAATCATCATCCAGGGCATAGATTCGGTATTGGTGTCAGCGTCATCTAGCAGATTTGTCCCAGAAATTTTATTGTTTGAGAAACCTAGAAGTTGCAAGTTGTGGAGATCCCAATACCAATTGGGTAAAATTTTCTTCTAAGTTTATTATATGCCACAATGAAAATGCGAAAGTTCTCGCTGATTTGAACCCATCTTCAGAAATATGTGTTATCAGAGATTGCTAATTACATACATTAGAATTAGATATTGATAGCGTTTCCAGCTTGTGAGAGGTCGTTTTGTTGCTCGTCGCTAGAGCCGAGGGCATTGAGACCTGCGTGGCACATAAGCGACAGTTTACAAGGTGTCTACAGTTGAAGAGCTGCCAAAGGGAGAAGTTTCCCGCCTCTGTGATAACGGGGTTGTTGGAGCTCATTAGAGGACTGTGTGGAGTCGAAAAGAAATCTCGAAGCAAGATAAAGTGAAATAAGTTGGACTTTAACAACATGTCTATATTTTTAGATATTTTTGATTCTGATGATGATGATTTTCTCATGTGGCATTTGGAGGCATTAGCATGGGTAATGTATTCGAGTTAGAAGAAATTTTAGAAAAACAATGTGGTTCTGTTCATGACCACGAGAATCAAGAGGCGCAGTTTGTTGTGCAAGATCCTGAGATTGAAGACACACGAGCTGATCTTCAAGGTGTAAAGAGGAACAAAGTGTTGAAGATCAATTGGACGAGCCACATGAAGCTGATTGCAAAGATGTCGCAGAAAAAGACAACACTGGAGAGAATTTAAATTGTGATGATCTCATTAATATTTCTGTGTGCAGACGTTGCATCAATGAATGATGAAGACATCATAGCTGATGTTCAGATGGTTGACACCGGAAATAATGAGAGGGAAAATTCTCCTATCCAGCCTGTCATAATTTTGAGAAGGGCGAGAATAAGAATTCAAGCTTTCTATCACTGGGGAAGAAATGAGGAGAAGTTACATCACTACCTCATGGCGAGGAAAGTGAAGAAGCCTCGACTCAAGATGAACAAGTATGGACTCACAAGCGAAAAGACCAAAATGAAAACCTCTGTTACCAAGTTTTTCATGTTTTAATTGTAAGCCTCGCTGAGATTAAACCAGCAGGCGTATGTTATTGTTCTTACCCTTTCTCCATTAAGGGGGAGTGTTGGAAGTAATGGAGAAAGCTAAACTTAGATTATTGTTACGATGATGATAGGTTTGAGACTCTAATCTTAGACTTCATATCCTAATATTTAGGGAGCGGTTGAAACCATCCCGTTAGTGTGAAACTCTATATATTTGAGGCTCATCTGACTCAATGGAAGGTGAGTTTGTATGAGTGTTTGTACATTCTCTAGTATCTCACCTGGAGAGCCATTTAGTTAATATATTCAGTTTTTATCAGATCTTATATTGCATTTCTCTGTGATTACGCTGGTCAAAAGCTTTCGTAGAAACTTGCCTTTTTAGGATTTTCACTGTGATTTGTTTCATTTAATAAAATCAGCCTTTATTTCTTCAGCGATATTGTTTAAATATCTCTCTCTATTTAAATTGAATTTAATTTCAACATTTCTTTTTTATTGTTTCAGAAACTTATGCTCTACAGGTCTTGAGACATCTAAGACATCCACCTAAGCTTTGATTAGCTCGCTGCCTTTCTGTTCATAGCAACCTATGCTCTACAAAGCCTTGGGCCCTTTTAGCCTGAACTATGATTACCTCGTTGTCTGTTTTTTCAAATCTGATTTAAAGTTTTTGGTTTCCCTTTCTGTTTACTTTTGGTTTTTAGTTATAAATATCGTTATTCTAATAGCTGATGTGAATGCTTTCTCGTTTATCTTTATATTCATATAAGAATAAAACCACACACTTCATCTAATTTCTGAGGACACGGTCTCATTGTATCGTTGTGATAACCAGATTCGAGGAGTTGATTTGTTTAAAGTTAGTTAATTTTAAAACAATCATCAGTAAGTACATACTAAATATATATAAATAATTGGGAAGTATATATTGTTGAGTAATGATTGAATTATAATCAATTTTTAAAAGAAGAATCTTAAAATAAATAATGAAGAAATTTCTTAAACTAAATGGTCAAATTTTTTTTTATCACATTTTTAAATATTACAATGATTGAGGTGTAAGTGCAAATATCAAATATGTAATGTGTAGCAAATTAGAAATAAATGTTTGAGCAGGTTCATTCTACAACCTAGTATGATGTGTCTGTCCATCATCAAATTTGAATTGAAATTTTACTTATGTTTGTCAAAATAAAAATTATGAAAAATCTAAAAATAAAAAAATTAAATAACTATATGCAACATTTAATTGAACTGAAATTTTGCTCATGTTCCAAAATAAAAATTATGAAAAATATAAAAGTAAAAAAATTAAACAACAGTACACAACATTTAAATAATATTGGCTCATAAAAAAATTTAGATGGGAAGAAATTGGATTTTTTTTTTAATGTTATAAGGATTGAAACCCAATTTTAAAAACCAAAGTGGAATGCAAATCAAAGTACAAATAAATTATAAATAAGCCTTAGGTATTATGTAGCTTTCTTTAGGTAGTATGTAGCTTCAATGAAAGGTAGATTGCATTACAAATAGGTTCAATATGAAATGTGAAGCAAGCTAGAAATAACTTGCAACATTAGGGACTATGTAGCTTCATTGAAGGGTGCATTACAAGTATACATTGTGTTGTACATTCTAGTGCAAATAGGCTCAATATGAAATGTGAAGTAAACTATAAATAACTTACAAGCATTAGGTGTCGGATGGTGTTGACATTGATGAGTTTCACTGGGTTTGACATTGTCTAAAATATTAGTGATTGATGTCAAATTGATAATGAACGTTTCTTATAATTGTTTGGATTACATCAAGTTGGAGGTTCCATTGTTGGATGGTTGAAAACTCTAGTCTTAGGGTTTGGGTTCCCTGGATTAAGGACACACTCCGACTTTGTTGAGGGTTTTTGAAGTGGCAAATTATTGAGTTTGGCTTGGAGATCCACGTCATTGGATTCTCTTTGTCGAGATGTTTTTGGTGATATGCGGTATGCCCCGAGAGGCCTCTTGGTTTGAGAGATATTCAAGTTTGAAATTGATGACTCTAGTTTTCGGCTTAAACCCCATGCATGGTGACATGACACCCTACCATAGGCCAACACTTATTTAACTCAAGGAAGAAGGGTTTCTCCATCTTAGGTGTAGTTAAAATAATTCATAAAAGACCTCAAGTAGTATCTTGAACTTATAAGGGACTTTTGGTTTTCTCTCTACAAGGGATAATGCTTTGATCCTAAGGAATTAAAATCTAAATATTTAAATAATAACAAAAATCCCGCAACTGTTACCTTCAAGGAGCCTTTCCAAAATTCATCATTCAAAACACATACACAGAGATCATAATATAAGGTTCCTCATCTAATATTAAAATAATATACTCTATGACAAATAGGGAAAACAAACTATTTGTGAAAGGTTTCAATGATTAAAATTTGAAGCAATAAGCCATGGGGATCTTTAGTAAAAATTCAGGAGTATTTAGACTTCTAAAAGCTCCGCAACAACTACTCTTAGAAGGCCCTCTCAACTCTATGAAAAGGCACCTCATATATCTTCCTAAAATATAAACCATACATGACATATCCTTAACCATAGCTCTGAAATCTTTAGACCTCTTGAGGCAAAGAATACTGAATTTATGATAGGATTGTATTCTTGGTTGTGTTTTCTTTTCTGTTAGACTTGGGTGACTCGTTGGGCAAGATTTGTGACAAGAGAAAGAGTGAAATGACATGATAGACTTGAGGATCCTCACGTTTTTCAATATGACTTCGGTCCCTCAAAAGGGATTGATCTGTGCACAAGGTAAGCCCTAATCAACTTGGTATGCTTCAGATAAGGTTACATTTTAAGGTTTTTAAATTTCTTTTTCATTGGTAAAGGGTTCATTCTACAAGCATATCTCCTACTGAAACCTAGCTGCATCTCTTCAAATATTTTGTTGAAGTGTAATTTTCAAGGTCTCCTCTTTGTAGCTTTGTGACAAATAATAACATTAATCCAACCCTTTGACAAGCAAACTTATCTCATTTGGTTCTCCTTGTATCACTGTGTTTAAGACACTTGAAGAATTATACTTGATGCAATAACACTTATTATTTTGGCCCTATTAGATACGAAGTCTACCATCTATTAGTCTTGCTGTCATCACTATTATTGTTGGGGCTTGTTTTTGCTATACAAGTGCCATTAAAAAAGAACAAGTCTACTCATCATAATTCTGTGTAGTAGTACAATGAGATAGTGATCCTATGTGACACTAAGAACTTGACAGGATTGATACTTGACATAGAGATTTGATTACACTAAGAAGAGCTCCTTTGACAACAATGACCTTTTTGACACAGATTTGAAAGTGACATGTCCCCTTGTCAATATGTGACATTTATTCTCACCATAAGACAATCGCAGTAATCTCATTGTATAAATGAACAATCAAATGCACTAAGCCAATAATTGATTTCATGATTCAACACCTTGATTCAAATGCACTAATCCAATGATTGATTTCTGATTTTATTGAGATACTTAGTGTGAGCTTGCATAAGAGCATTAACTGTAAAATATCAATGATCCTTGATATGAAAGATAGTGATGTAAACAACAAAAATATTTCTTGTAATGTTTTGACTTGACATTTGACAATAACAAAAATTTGAAAACATAATTAGCAACTCTATGCATGTAAGCCATCATGAGTACACAAGTTGAAACAATTAAGAGTCTTTATTTATATATACAATGAGAAGCACAAAACCTTGAATAGTAGTAAACAGGGCTCTCATTATTGCAACAATCAGAGTTCCCTTTGACATTATCCTACATGCAGTTGGTTAAGGATCTCCAGTGTAAGTTTATCAGTGATCTCTGTATTTATAAGACAAGTGATCTACCTCACATGATAACAACCTTGATGACTTTAACAGTGACATGAATTGACATAACCCTTTGTAATATGATGCCCTGACTTGACTTAATGTGATTGTTGAACAAGGTAGTAAACTAATAGTAACTTGAAATACAATGTTGCCATACAAACTTAATAAGTGATGTGGCTATATCCCTCTTGGTGTTAGTCACATGTGATGTGACAATAATATAATCACAATAATTTAATATTTAGATTTAATAGTGACTTAAGACAGAGACTTGACATGTAAACTTGATTTGATTGACTTGACACCTAGACATGAAAATTTGACTTGACACCTAGCCCTGACATATAGATAATTGACAGTGAGTTGACACCTTGACTTTAATTTGACATGACTTAGCAGTGATTTGAATTCACTGTCTATGACATATGATTGACTATATCAATATAACTATTATGATTGTGATTTGACACATTGACATACTAACATAATATATAAGACCTGACCTATAGATTACAATGATTTCGTACTTGACATAGACCAATATACATGTTAGTGACTTGACATGTTTAGTGATTTGACACATATTTAACACACATTGACAATGATAATAACTTTGTTGTACAAATTATTGATAATATATATGTTGGTAGCCCTCCTTTGGCCAAGTTTGAGAGCGTTGCAAGCAAGTCATAGGGATGACCTGAGGCACTTGGGCTTGTCCCATCATTTGAAAGTAGTGCCAAACACTTGCAACAATATAAGAAATTTGGTACAGTGAAGTTGGTTTGAATGCTTCATATCACATATTTATACGTGAGCAGGTGTAACGCAATGACAACATATGACATGATCAGTGATAGCAAGGCAGTACATTGACATTGTTGTATAATGGTCAGTTGGAACAATGTTGTGCTATGATAAGCTAGAGTGGTGTTGTGCAAGATATTCATATTGAGCAAAGCAACGTTATCTTCTATAAAATTTTCTTATATTGATTCAGAGTACAAGGGGATTCAATGTGAAAATTGTGAAACATGCTTCGCTCATCGATTTGGGTGGTAGGGTGGTGCAAGGCAAGTGATTGGAGTCACCTTTAGGTTGGAGCCTGAGAACACTTTAGGGTAGCAGGTTGGTACTAGAGCAGGTTAGAGCCTGTAGCAAGGGCGTTGGTGTGTCCTTTCAGTGGGTGCTGATAAAACATAGGGAGTTGGTACGTCCTTCAGGTTGTTGCCTATAAACCAGGGTGTTGGTGCATCCTTTAGATTGGTGCTTGTATACCAGGAGGTTGGATCCTCCTTCAGTTGTACTTGCATGGGCATAATCACAGCTTCAAGACGAGATAAGAAAAGTCCATAACAGGTTCAGGGGGAGTAGATTATAGGTCCACAATGACCGATCATTAAAAGAGTCATCAACATTGATAGTTGGTCAATAATATAGAATTGCAAGAAGCTCATCGCAAGTTGATCCATATTCAGCATCGACAATCCGTGACAGGGGGAGACAGGTCTTTGTAGTAAGAATTGAGGAAAGCACTTCGAAGAAGACACATACTTTCCATGAAGACAAAATAATGCTTCTTGTTAGGGGGATAAAAGGCAGGTTACAAGTCCATAGGAAGTAGGCAGATTGTTAGGGGGGTCACCCTTTGCTATTGATGTCAAAGGGGGAGAGAAATCATGAGAAGAATATTGTAATCACGAGAAGAAGATGGAAGCATGAAGTCAGGAAGAGTTGTATTCACAAAAGGAGTACGCGTGTTTCCATCAATTAAAAAGGGGGAGATTGCTGGATGGTGTTGTCATTGATGTCAACCCTTGAAGTTTGACTGGGTTTGACTTTGACTAAAACACCAGATATTGATGTAAAATTGATAATGAATGCTTCTTATAGTTTTTTTGGATTACATCAAGTAGGAAGCTCCATTGTTGAATGGTTGAAAACCCTAGTCCTAGGGTTTAGGTTCCCTGGAAGGAGGACATACCTCATCTTTATCGAGGGTTTTTGAATTGGAAAATCATTCAGTTTGGCTTGGAGATCCACATCATTGGATTCTCCTTGTCAAGGTGTTTCTGGTGGTATGTAGTACGCCCCGAGAGGTCTTCTGGTTTGAGAGATATTCAAGTTTGAAATTGATGACCCTAGTTTATGGGATAAAACCCCATGCGTGGTGACATGACACCCTAACATAGGCCAACACTTATTTAACTCAAGGAAGAAGGGTTTCTCCATCTTAGGTGTGGTTAAAAAAATTCATAAAAGACCTCAAGTAATATCTTGAACTTACAAGGGGATTTTGGTTTTCTCTCTACAAGGGATAATGATTGGATCCTAAGGAATTAAAATCTAAATATTTAAATAATAAAAAAAATCCTGCCACTGTTACCTTCAAGGAGCCCTTCCAAAATTCATCATTTGAAACACATACACAAAGATCATAATATAAGGTTCCTCATCTAATTAAAATAATATACTTTATGACAAATAGGGAAAACAAACTATTTGTGAAAGGTTTCAAAGATTAAAATTTGAAGCAATAAGCCATGGGGATAGTAAAAATTATAGAGTATTTAGACTTCTAAAAGCCCTGCAATGACTATTGTTAGAAGACCCTCTCAACTCTATGAAAAGACTCCTCACATATCCTCCTAAATTATAAACCATACATGACATATCCTTAAGCATAACTATGAAATCTTCGAACCTCTTGAGGCAGAGAATATTGAATTTATGAAGGGATTGTACTCTTGGTTGTGTTTTTTTTTCTTTTAGACTTTAGTGACTCATTGGGCAAGATTTGTGACAAGAGAAAGAGTGAAATGCCATGATAGACCTGAGGTTCCTCACGTTGGTTTTCAATAGGACTTCGGTCCCTCAAATGGGATTGATCTATGCACAAGGTAAGCCCTAATCAACTTGGTATGCTTCAGATAAGGCTATATTTTAAGGTTTTTTTTTCATTGGTAAAGGGTTCGTTCTACAAGCATGTATCCTATTGAAACCTAGCAACATCTCTTCAGATCTTTTGTTGAAGTGAAATTTTCAAGGTCTCGTCTTTGCGGTTCTATGACAAGTAATAACATTAATCCAACATTGTGACAAGCAGAATTATCTCATTTGGTTCTCCTTGTATCACCATGTTTAAGACACTTGAAGAATTATACTTGATGCAATAACATTTATTTTTTTGGTCCTATTAGATTTGAAGTCTACCATCTATCAGTGTTGCAGTCATCACTATTATTGCTAGGGCTTGTCTTTTCTAGACAACTCTTGGTGCCATTTAAAAAAAACAAGTATACTCATCATAATTCTGTGTAGTAGTACAATGAGATAGTGATCCTATGTGATATTAAGAATTTGACAGGATTGATACTTGACATTCAGATTTGTTTACACTAAGAAGATCTCCTTTTACAACAATGCCGTTATTGACATATAGATTTGAAAGTGTCATATGTCCCCTTGTCAATATATGACATTGATTCTCACCATAAGACAATGGCGGTAATCTCATTGTATCATTGAATAACTTCAAGGATAAAATGCACTAAGCCAATCATTGATTTCATGATTCAAATGCACTAATCCAATGATTGATTTCTGATTTATTGAGATACCTAATGTGAGCTTGCATAAGAGCATTAGCTATAGAATACCAGTGATCCTTTATGAATGATAGCGATGCAAACAACAAAAATATTTCTTGTGATGTTTTGACTTGACATTTGACAATAACAACAATATGAAAGAAAAATTAGCAACCCTATGGATGTAAGCCATAATTAGTACACGAGCAGAAACAATCAAGAGTTTTTATCTATATACAATGAGAAGCACAAAACCTTGAATTGCAGTTAATAGGGCTCTCATTATTGTAGTAGTCAGAGTTCCCTTTGGCATTATCCTACAGATAGTTGGTTAAGGGTCTCTAGTGTAATTTTATCAGTGATCTCTGTATTTTTAATACAAGTGATCTACCTCACATGACAACAACCTTGATGATCTTAACATTGATGTGACTTGACATAACCCTTTGTAATATGATGCCCTGACTTGACTTAATGTGATAGTTGAACAAGGTAGTAAACTAACAGTAAGTTGAGATACAATGTTGCTATACAAATTTAACGAGTGATGTGACTGAATCCCTATTGGTGTTAGTCACATTTGATGTGACAATAATATAATAATAGTAATTTAATATTTAGAGTTAATAGTGAATTAAGATAGAGACTTGACACGTAAACTTGATTTGATTGACTTGACACCTAGACCTGACATATAGATAATTGACAATGATTTGACACATTGACTTTAACTAGACATGACTTAGCAATGATTTGAATTGACTGCCTATGACATATGATTGACTATATCAATAGAACTATTATGATTTTTATTTGACATTGAAATACTAACATAATATACAAGACATGACCTATAGATTACAATGATCTTGTACTTGACATAGACCAACATACCTGTTAGTGACTTGACATGTTTAATGATTTGGCACATAGACTTAACACACATTAACAATGAGAAGCACAAAACCTTGAATTATAGTTAATAGTGCTCTCAATATTGTAGCAGTCAGAGTTCCCTTTGACATTATCCTACAAATATTTGGTTAAGGGTCTCTAGTGTAATTTTATCAGTGATCCATGTATTTTTAAGACAAGTTATATACCTCACATGAAAACAACCTTGATGACCTTAATATTGACGTGACTTGACTTAACCCTTTGTAATATGATGCCTTGACTTCACTTAATGTGATAGTTGAACAAGGTAGTAAATTAGCAGTAAGTTGAGATACAATGTTGCCATACAAATTTAATAAGTGATGTGACTATATCCCTATTGGTGTTAGTAACATGTGATGTGACAATAATATAATAGTAGTAATTTAATATGTAGAGTTAACAATGACTAAAGATAGAGACTAGACACATAAACTTGATTTGATTGACTTGACACCTATACTTGACATATATATAATTGACAGTGAGTTGACACCTTGAATTTAAGTAGACATGACTTAGCAATGATTTGAATTGACTGTCTGTGACACATGATTAACTATATCAATAGAACTATTATGATTGTGATTTGACACATTGATATACTAACATAATATACAAGACATGACCTATAGATTACAGTGATCTTGTACTTGACATAGAATAATATACCTGTCAGTGACTTGACATGTTTAGTGATTTGGCACATAGACTTAACACACATTAACAATGATAATAACTTTGTTGTACAACTTATTGATAAGATATACGTTGGTAGTCATCTTGGGGCCAAGTTTGAGAGTGTTGCAAGCAAGTCATAGGGATGACCTGAGGCACCTGGGTTTGTCCCATAATTTGACAACAGTTTCAGACACTTGCAACAATATAAGCAATTCAGTATGATAATGTTGGTTTGATTGCTTCATATCACATATTTATACGTGAGCAGTGCAATGCAATGACAACATGTGACATGATCAGTTTGAGTAGTGGCCAGTGATAGCAAGGCAATGCATTGACATTGTTGTACAATGGTTAGCTGGAACAATGTTGTGTTATGATCAATTAGACCAGTGTTGTGCAGGATATTCATATTGAGCAGAGAAACATTATTTTATATACAACTTTCTTATACTGAGTCAGAGTACAAGGGGATCTAGTGTGAAAATTGTGAAATGTGGTCCACTTGTTGATTTTGGTGGGAGGGTGGTGCAAGGGAGGTGATTGAAGTCACTTTCAGGTTGGAGCCTGAGAACACTCCAGAGTGGTAGGGTTGTGCTAGAGTAGGTCAGAGCTTGCAAAAATGGTGTTGGTGTTTCCTTTCGTTGGGTGCTGATAAAACACAGGGCGTTGGTGCGTCCTTTAGGTTGGTGCATATGATCCAAGACGTTGGTGCATCCTTCAGGTTGGTGCTTGTAAACCAAGGAGTTGGAGCATCCTTCAGTTGTCGCTGAAACTTGATGTAATTATTTCTTTTAAAGATAGAAATACATTTACTAAGAAGCATTCAATGCTTTTTAACTTGGAGGGGATTTTCCACCTAAAAAGCTTCGTGTCTACTGTCTCTATATTTATGCATTGTTGTATGATGTTGTATACTGGTTTTTCTATCTACTACTGAATAATAATAATATTTCTGAAGAATAAACAATGCTCTAAAAATGATTAATAAAGTGCTAATTTCTAAGAAATACTAATTCACACCACCCTCACTATTTCCAGCAATTGGTATCAGAGCAGGTTCCTTTAGTAGTAGCTTAACAATTGGAAGGCAGATCTCAAGTTACAATGATGGGAAAATCAAAGAAGCAAGCTGCCAAGTAGTCAAAGGAATCAAAGTAACTTCCATGTATTAAAATAATGACGGATCCAATTACAATTGATGAAGATGCTGGTCTAATTCCTATGTTCAATGAATTAAGTTTTGTATTCTAGAAAGATAGAATCGAAACTTATTTGACCACTCAAGGATATTATGTATGGAACTCTGTTGTCTCCGGAGATATGTCTACCGAATAATCTTGAAGATACAATATGAAAACCATAAATGTAATTCTTAGTACTCTGCGAGACATTGTAAAAGAAAAACTTGGTCAATATGCATCCACCAAACATATTTGGGAGAAAATTCAAGATCTCTATGAGGGTCAAAAACATATAGGTCAAAATAAAGATGTTGATAATTATGTAGATCCTCATCTCAAAGAATCAAAAAATGATGACGAAAAAAGATTATAACAGGACAATGAATATGAATTAATGAATATCTTTAAAGCATGGAAGAACACAAAGAAGGAAAATCACACACTTAAAGAAGAAGTTCCTCTATTGGAATTCCAAGTACAGGAAGCAGAAAGAAAGGAGAAAGACCCGATAATCCAAAAAAAGGAACTAGATACAACTATTGTAGAAATAAATAGGCTCGGAAAGGAAAATGGAAGGTAGAAGGAACAAATACAAGTTCTCAATAGAGAAGTAGAAAATGCCACTCTTCTAAAGCTACAAATAAAAGAAACAAAAAGAAGAGTCAAATCCTGAAATGCAGATTTCAGGAAGACCTTACTCAAAAGCAATAAGAACTTGACACAACCCTTAATGAAATCAACACACACAAGGATTGGAAAAAAGTACACTTAAATGTTATGGATAAGACAAATCAAGAATTAGCCCATTTGAAGATAAAGGCAGAAAAGCAGGTAAGGCTCCATGTGATGAAGGAACAAGTTCCAAGGCTAATGAGAAGACTGGTCAATATGAAGAACCAAAGAAGCTTAAGGATGATGCTAAATCCATCAAGGACAAACAACAAAAGACTACACCACTGCCTCCAAATAAGAATGAAGATAACTCACCATGTGTGCTCATTCATTTAAGGAATATTGTTTCTCATGTACTAACTATGACATACGACTAGGGATTGTGAAGTTGTTGATAGGTTCAATTATCAAAGACCATCGAAGAAGAATGAATTCATAAGATCATCCAAACAAGATAACTCATCCAAGTACACTCATTCATTTAATGGTTATTGTTTTTCATGTACTAACTATGGACATATGGCTAGGGATTGCAAAGTCTTTGACATGTACAATTATCATCCGCAAAACCTCAAAAGTAAGTTCGCAAGATCATGAGACAAGTTACACGATGATTTTGTCAAGAGGAAGTACATGCCAGATGGGAAAATCATTGAATGCTTCAATTGGCATAACTATGGCCATACAACTCACGATTGTAGATACCAGATATAATCTTCTATGGATGAAATTGAATGTTCTAAATGTCATAATTATGGTCACATAGCTTGAGAGTGCAGGTACAACCCAAAAATTGAATGTTATAAATATCATAACTATGGACACAAATCGAGATTGCAGGTACGAGAAAGTTTGCAGAAGAAAAAAATTATAGGAAGATCAAGCAAATAAAAAGGTCTCAAAAACAGTTATAGGAAGATCAAGCAAATAAAAAGGTCTCAAAAACAGTTATAGAAAGATCAAGCAAATAAAAAGGTCTCAGGTTTCATAAATGAAAAAGATCACGATGAAGCAACAAATACAATGAATAATGACACAAGTTAGGAAGGTCTAGCTGAAGAGTTGGGTGATACATTATTTTGAAGACCCCAACTTATTGAATCCCTGAATTTTGAAGAGGCAGAGTCTATGCAACATTATGTGGCATGTTTTGAAGGCAAGTCTACAATTGACATATATGTTGGGTGTGTTTTATATCCTTTCCACAACTAGTTGCACGCACGAGGGGCTCATGGGGGGGCGATAGCCCCCCTACATAAGGTCCAGGGCAGTGCCCCAATTTTTTTTTTGACCCTATATTAGGTGGGCGAATCTACCTATGGTTTTATGCATGGGTTTTGCACATGGTTTTCTGCCCATGGTATTTTGTAGATCTGGTCAAGGGAACTATGTTTATATTCTAATCCAGGGTTAATGGATTGGGGTTTATGAATGCTTCAACATGTAAATATATGTGTTGTAACATTTAAAAAAATATAATGACAAATCAATCTGGTAGTCCTGGTTTTGGGATCCAGGGGAAATATCTATGTATCTGTTTTATATTCTCGTCATTGTTTATTTTCTATTTTTTAGAATGCATATACAAGTAATTTGTGTATAGGGTTAAAACCTATAATATAGGTAGCATCCGACAAAATCGCAACTTCAAGACGAGATAATACAAGTCCATAACAGGTTCAAGGGTAGAAGATTACAGGTCCATAGTCATCGATCATTAAAAGAGTCATCAACATTGATAACTAGTCAGTAGTACAAAATTGCGAGAAGCTCATGGAAAGTGTATCTATATTCCAAAACGATAATATGTGATAGGGGGAGATAGGTCTTTGTAGTAAGTATTGAGGAATGTACTTCAAAGAAGACAAGTACTTTTGAGGAAGACAAAACAAGGATTATTTTTAGGGGGAGCACAAGCAGGTTACAGGTCCAGAGGAAGTAGGCAAATTGTCAAGGGGAGTCACCCTTTGCCATTGATGTCAAAGGGGGAGAGAAATCATGAGAAGAAGATTGAGATCACAAGAAGGAGATGGAAGATTAAGTCAGGAAGAGTTGTACTCACAGAAGGAGTATGTGTGTTGCCATCAATGATAAAGGGGGAGATTGTTGGATGTTGTTGTCATTAATGTCAACCCCTGAAGTTTTATTGGGTTTGACTTTGACTAAAACACCAGTCATTGATGTAAATTTGATAATGACTGCTTCTTATAATTGTTTGGATGACATCAAGTTGGAATATCCATTGTTGGATGGTTGAAAACCCTATTTTTAGGGTTTGGGTTCCCTAGACTAAGGACATACATTGACTTTGTTGAGGGTTTTTGAAATGGAAAATCATTGAGTTTTTCTTGAAGATCCACATTATGGGATTTTCCTGAATTAATATGTTTCTGGTGGTATTCAAGTATGAGACTATAAAAAAATTAACAAGTTATGTGACTCTACCCCTCAAATCAGAATTCCAACACCACCATTATGTTCTTCTCATTGAGATATTTCTAATGATGTAAATTTCTTCTCATTTCGGGCTTTGGGCACAAAGTTATACTCATTTGAAGACTTATCCCCTTAAGGACCACATCAATATCCTTAATTTCCAATGTGGATAATATGTGGTATCTTGTGGCCACACATCACCTCTGCATGAGTCCATGTCCTCAACCTATAAGTAATATGACACCTTTCCATATAAATGGTTTCTATGGAAAAATGCCTTATCAAATTATACGAGGGTTCCACTATGTTGATACAGTATAGCCGTCAACACTAAGATGTTGATCTGCTTAGGGTGTTGATTTAATGATACACCAGTGTGCTGATATAGTGATGTGATCAATATTACGATATTCCAATACATTGATGCAACGATGTAGCCATTCCATCGATATGATGATATAGGATATGGAAATATTGGGTTATCGACATTTGCCTATAACTATAAATCAATACAAATCATTGATAGACCATTAGGCTGGTGGGCATCTCATCATGCCACATCATATTCTAACATCCAATCACACCCTACCACGTGACTAACACTGACGTGTCCTCTACCATGTGGCACCACTGGCGTGTGCCATGTGTCACTCACCTTTGCCTAGCTACCATGCCAGAAATGCTAAATTTGAGTGACACGTGTCACACACAAGGCATTGCTATGTCATTATTTTTGACATCATAGCTTATAAGTCATGGGATTCAATTCTTTGGTGCCATTATATAATGTTCTCAGTAAATAGAGATTATGCTGTGTGTTGGTTCATTAGGCCAGGGCCACACGATATCGGAGTTCCCCTAAAAGGCATTTCTTCTATTGCTAAGGTTTAGGTCTTCAACCTCAAATTTTCCATAAAATTCTATATGAAGGGATTATTCCTAAAATTTACTTATTGCTCAAAACAAAGGGTCAAACTTGAAATTTACCTCTTTGTAGGCCTTCTTTGCAGCGGGGATCCTTATTATTTCTTGAAAGCCAAAGAGAGGTTCTTGACATCTCCTAAGGTATCCAAGCCTCTCATTCCATTGTAGGGAAAACCTTCCCATTAGTTAACACTCTACAGTAGTGTAATTACGACTATTTTAAACCTTTATTTGGCCTCAATCAACTCTATAGTTCTTTAGTGAACTCTTTAATGTTGTCCATCAAATGATCTAGGAAGAATCTTTCTTTTAAGCATCCCCATCTCAATTAGGGCTTCTATCCACACCTTTCATATCCACATCGTTCACAAGACCCTATAACTACTTTTGGCTAGCCTGGAGCTTCTCCAGTCTATCTGATGAAAAAATATGAACACTAGCCATGGCTAGTACTAGAAGTCCTTCAATCCCATGCTGAAGGAGCCATTTACTTCTTGTCCATAACATGAAAGACATGAAAATAAGTATATTAATTATTGAACATTGGACATATGATCATTATGCACCATTTAAACTATTTCACATCATAAATAAACATCATACATACCATATTGCTCATTAAGTAGACAAGCACATAAACAAAATACATTTCAACATCGATCATTTCTTTCTCATTAATATATTTTACATTATAGATATGGAGTCCACAAGGGTAGTTATCTAATTGAGACCCTATGTTTTTTTTCAATTGATCAAGGGTAAGCCAATTCCACCCCACCATAGGCTCAGTTGCACTACCATATTTCTTACAACTAGCCACCCTTGAGCCATACCAAGAAGCCACAATGGAGATTTTACTCAGAAATAGAGGGTGAAATAATGAAGGCCACTCTCTTTCATCAAATGAAGTCATCAGTTCCTTTTAGATTATAGCAAGCCCAAAAAATTTCCCAACTTCTATGGATGGTTTCTTAACTTCTCTACATTACAAGGACTCTAGGGACAACATCTCCCAGGATACGAGTGGTGTCAGGATGAAGGCCACTCTCCTTCATCCACTTAGAGGTTAGTATGGATTCATTCAACATATACAACCATGTCCTAATCCAAATGTGGTCATGATGAAGCCTGCATAACAAAAGGAGATCCCTTCACTCAACCAAGAGTTCCTTGATGCCTCTCTCGGTTGCTCAGGTGCATGGATTCCAACATTTTACTCAACAGATGGTCATTCTAGGCCCACAAAACATAAAAGAGCCCTTTTATTAGTCCAAGAGTCCCTTGTTCCTTCCTTATGGCATATTCGTGCATAACACATTCAATCCTCATAAATTCATTCAATCCTATAACTCAGGCTAAGACTTACCCCTTGACCTTGCTCACATAAATCAAGAGAACCCAATCATGCATAGGGTTCCCTTCTCATTCACATGAGATATTCCATGAGTGCTCGTCTTTCTCCACAGCACTATCCTTTTATCCATTTTACTTTCTTTTTATATTGCACTCAACTATTCTCTTTCCTTGTGCATGAGATTCTTTCTCTTTTCCCCTTTCTTCTCAATTTTTTTCGTGTCCGTCTTTCTCAAATTTATTCCTTTTGTAGGTTTTAACTCTCTACAATTAATTGTGGCAAAAATGTTCTTAGTTAAAACATAAAATATGCAATGACAAACACACACATTAGCATAGATATTTTATCTTTGAAACTGAAAATTAGCAAGATATACACACACATGCACACACACTTATGTATAGTATTATAATATTATATATATATATATATATATATATATATATATATATATATATATATATATATATATATATATATATATATATATCAACAACCATGAACCACTAATCCATTTACCCTAGATTGAAATACAATTGTAGTACCTTAATCGAAACTATAAAACCATGGGAAAAATCACCACGTGTTGCAAAACTGCTTTTTAGCAAAAGCCGTGTGTCAAAAACCGCCAAAAATGAATGCAAAAAGTCGCCCAATTTTTTTCCAGGGGAATAATACATAACAAAATCTCTTTAACCATACTACTTCCTTTCTTGCATGAATGGTTTCCAGGTATTCAGCTTATGTAGTTAAGAGTTCCAATACTAATTGTCTTTTGCTCATCCAACTGATTGCTCCTCTATATAGGATAAACACATACCCACTTGTAGATCTTTTGTGATCTATATTTCCATCCTAGTCTGAATAGGAAAATCCATATATGTATAAAATTTTATCTAATATTGCTCTTCCATGGTAGCATAATCCATATTTAGTAGTTCCACCCAAATACTTGAGAACCCTCTTTACTAATGCGTAATGCTCCTTCCCTGGTTTTGACATATACCTGTTCAGTACTCCCACTGCATGTGCAATGTTTGATCTAGTACATACCATTGCAAACATCAAGCTTCCAACCACACTGGCATATGGAACATGGAACATGTCCTCTTATTCTTCCTGTGTTTTGGGACACCGATCACAAAATAACTTTACAACTATATAATTATACACCTTTACTAGTTTATATCCCTACATATTAAACCTATAAAATATTGTCTCTACATACTTTCTTTGACTTAACCAAAGTTCCTATTTTCCCGATCTCCCTTTACTAGTTTACATCCCTAAATATTAAACCTATAAAATATTGTCTCTACATACTTTCTTTGACTTAACCAAAGTTCATATTTTCCCGATCTCTTTTAATTTCCATGCCTAAGATAAAATATGCAATGCTGAGGCCCATTTGTTATCGGGAAATCTAGTGTCCACTCGGAGCTGCTAGTCCCACTAAGACTGGTAGCTATCTTAAAAACAAACAAACCAAAGCTATTTTCGTTTTCCTTTATGAGAAGTAGATAAGAGTGGAATGAAGGACACCAACCTTAGTCTTGTGCTTGGTTCCTTGCTTGGTTCCTCTCCCTTCTGACAGATCCTTGTCGCTTCTCCTTCGTCTACCCAGCTTCAAAGAGCACCTGTGGAATCAAAGCAACATAATACTATCGAAGAACAGAGGTCTACAATCATAAACAATATAGGACCAGATATATATTGACCACACAAATGCATATATCATCAAACATACAAGAATGTGGAGGAAAACTTGAATAGATTTATTAATAATAAAGAATAGAAAAGAGGATTACAACCAATTGTTCTGACCCAGCGTCATCCTCCAGCATGAAAGCCCTTCTTTCACCTCATGAAAAGCTTAGATCACCCAACACTATGATATTCCAACAAGAAACCAACAACACTTCCTTACAAGATACAAACTTCCAACCCCTGGATCTCTTGGATGAGGGATCCATATATAGATGATTGCAGGGGGGTGAGTCAGCTTATGGGATTTTGATTAGTGTCCTCTCTCTGATAGTTCTTGATTCCACTTGGAGATTGATGATCTTTTACTCATCTCTGGGCAAATTCAGAGAGGCAAGTGTCATAGGAGAAGTTTCTGGAAGATTCCATGATCATCCACCTCGTAAACTATCTCTGCCATTTGTCCACTCTCGCCCATCACACCCTACAGAAGGGCTTTTCAGTATGCATCGCACCCTTTACACCGGGCAGGTGGGATGCATCGCACCCTTAGCACTGAGCAACCTGTATGGTCCAGTTTTGACCATTTCTTAGCAGTTTCCTGTGGAGAACTTCTGGGAGATGATGTAATCAGTTGACCTTGTTCCTTTAGGGTATGAAACAACACGTTTAGGGACTTAGGAGCCCTTGGTTTATGGACATATTTGATTGGGGTTGCAGTGCCCAAAAATGTCTATAACAGTTGCCCCCTAAAGCATGAGGTTGTTAATCTTTTGATGTCGGGTGAAATGCTTTATCATGAGGATCCGAAGTTTTTTCGAGTTAGAAGGCGACCTGTAATAAGATACAATACAATACATTATCTTCATAATACTTTTCATGATCTAGCTGAGGCGGGGATTCCCATGCTCAGCTTTATAAATTCATTTTTATGTACATAAGACAGGCAACCGTCTGCGCGGGAGACCGATGATTCTGATAGAGTCATCATCCTTTGATTCGGATGATCATCTGTGCAGCAACAATGTACATTTGATGTCTTTATTTCCTGAATATATCGCAGCCCGGATGGATGAAACTAGATCCGGGGTCTTCAAACTTGTTCAATCTTCACTCGGAGTACAAGTCGATCCATGTGAAAGATGTTCTGGAGTTGAACATGGAAAGACATCGCCTGATTACCAACGAATGATGTAAGCTGTTAACAGGCGCGAGAGGGATCACCGATAATGATGATGACCCTCAAGGTACTACAGTACAATTCGCATGGTGTGAAAAGGGACTTGGCGTCGAACACCACGCAAAATCTTTTGGTCGAAGGCAAATGATGTAAACCTGTCGCCGGAAGTGAGAAACTTGCCATTGAGGCACACAAGCTTCAAAGTCCTGAAAGGGTTGTTCCTAAGTCAACTTCTTGGATAATGAACTGATGTCGACAAGAAGCGACCCGTCGTAGGAGGGCCTTAATGAATCCCACATCTACGACACGAAATGGAGTAAATGATTTTGGAGGTGAAAACGATCTGATGATACAAGGTTCAGGGTGGCGGTCATGAAAGAATGGAGCGTGAATGTATTTTAGCGGATGAGACGCAGGTGAATTCTCTGAGCGACTTCTCTTGAACATACCGGTGACACTGACATGGATTGGTAGCATTAACCCCAAATATGGATGGTGCAGTGGACCAATGGTGATATGACTGGTGAACGGAACAACCCAACCCGACTCGGATGCGGAGTGAAAGTGTCATGTTCAAGAGCGACTTGCTACCAATAAAGTTTCTTCAAGTTTTCTTCCCAATTTTTCCCCAGTCATTGCTGACCAGTACCTCTTTATTTTTGTCAAGCTTGAGGAGGATAACATGTGCTTGTTCTATAATTTTCCCTTCGGGAAAACCCGTTGCTATGTTTTAACGACCCTAGCGACAGTGAAACTCGTTCTTGTCTGTATGGACAAGTTTGTTGCTATTCGGTTTTAACGAGTTTAACGACAAAGATAATTCGATCCTTTTCAATTCTAGAGAGTCTGAAAGGGACGTAAAGGAAACTCCAATAATCCTTTTTCATCATATAATCCCTTAAGTCCGAAAAAGTATAAAATAATACGAAAGGGATGAATTTTCGGTAATTTTAACGAGCTGAACAAAACAAGCGCTCGATCTTTTTGTGTAATAATCCCTCAGGTCCAAAAAGATTAAAATTTAGAGGAGGGATAACACTTTCCGTCGTTTTAACGAGCTGGAGAGGCCAATCGCTCGACAATCTTTTCATATTTTACGAGTTAGGTGAAAAGAGCTTAAAGGAGACTCATTTTTTGAGGAACGAGTGATAATTTCGGGTAGCAACTGATTCCAGGTAAGGTTTGGAATTTTCCAATCACGACAGTGTCACAAGGATGGCTAACAGGATCACTCTTCACAGCTGTTCCTCAAAAGGGGTAAACAATCAAATGGAGGTGAATGATAAGCTAAAACAGAGTGGAGGTGATAATGAGAACACGACCAGGGCTCAAAAGCTGATGATAATGCATTCAGATGGTTATTTACCGGAAATTGGTTCATTTTTTAATGAGCTTAAATTATGGGGGAAACATTTGCTCATTGCTTAGGTTTAATTTTTAACGAGCTTGAACTCCACATAAAAACTGCTGGTGATAATGGTCATCGATTTAATTTCACTGTTAATCACTTTGTTCCTTCAAAGATTGCATCGCCTGTTCAGTTGCTTCATCAAACCGATTAGAAATGAACAATATATGTTTCAAAAATGAGTTAAAATACTAATATTTTACTTGAATTACGTGAAAAGTAATTTAAAAGTGGTTTTTACCCCTCATTTTACCATTTCATTTGGACTTTGGTTTGTTGGAGCTCTGGAGGTGCTTTTCCCCCTTGATTTTCACCAGCTGATTTCGGGAGATTCTGTGGACGATTCTTGGTGCCGTCTGGACCAGGTAGGAGCAAAACCTGAGCTCTTCAGTTGCATTCCTTCCTTTTTGAATTCTGTGCATGTTTCCCTATTTTCTGAGCCTCTGGGGTTTGAAAAATTCGCCCTGGCTCCATCACACCCTTCCTACATCGAAAGGTGCGATGCATACTGGCTTGGCCATTGGCCAGTTAGTATGCATCCCACCCAATACACTGTTGGGGGTGCGATGGGAGCGAAAAGGGAAAATTTTGCACTATTTTCTCATGGAATTTTTGCCTGTTTTTTGCCAAATCAGGTTCCTAACTTTTCCCTTGCTTGTTTTGCAGAGATTTATTGGAGCAAAATGGTCGTTACATGGCGAGAACGCGAACATGAAGAAGAGGACATGCTTGCTTTACATGATCCGGTTATGGTAACTGCACTGCGGAACTGTGGTCTGTTCAAGTTTTTATGCATCTCTAGCATGAGGCAACAAATCAACTTGTTGCAATATCTTCTCGATGCATGGGATCCTACCAACCAGGTGTTTCAGATCAGAGGCAAATCTATCCCCTTGACTGTCGTGGACATCTATTTTTTGATCGGTTTATCGAGGCATGGTGCCCCTCTTTCATTATCAGGTTCCGCCCGTGGGGGCGAATCCGTGAGAGATTATATTCGCCGGTATTGCAGAGAGGGATCTCAGCCAAGTAGGGACGACAAGATCAACATCCGAGATGTTAATGACCAGTCCTTGAGGACCATTCTGTTCACTTTTGCTAGACTGGCTGGTAGTGCGGCTCTTCACGTGGCTAACAGGTCCTATATGCAGTACGCCTTGGAATGCCTTGAACCAAAGGTGTTCAACTGGTGTGACGCAGTACTCCCTGTGATGAAAGAACAAATGACTAAGGTAAAAAACGGAAAATTGAAGAACTTCGGCTATGGTTCTATTTTGACCACTTTCGCCTTGGAAAAGATCCCACTGCTGCAGCCACAATACATTTCACTTGGCTTACCTCCACCGACTGAGCCACGCATGCAGAGATGGGTCGACCTTATGGCCCGACATGCTGGTCAGTCCCAGGTTTCCTTTTCTGATAGCTTCTTGGAGTGGTTCAATCGTCAGGAGATGGTTTTTTCCGAGTATCCATATGCTGGTATGGATTTCCGGGGTGACCCGGATTTGGTGTTGCCAGCCGGTGAGCAGTGGGGTGTCATCAGTAAATTCCCTTACCATATCTCTGTTCATCGTTTCTTTTTATAATGTTGTTGTGCTTTCTTCTATCAGGACTAATCAAAACTCATGTGCTCATGGAGATATTGGACTAGTTCGGCCAGTAGTACGTTTGAGAGTACCAGCTGCCGCTCCAGCAGGAGAGGCTGTGGGAAGGGCTATCCTTTGCGACCTTGATGTGGCCGAGACTCTTTCAGCATTGCAGGATCAGGTTGAGGGCCTCACTCTTGGTATTTCAGATGTGAGGACCGACGAGTTGCCTCTGAGGTTACAACGACATACTATTGGCGTGCCGAGTCGATGGACTAGGCTTTTGCGCATGATTGCACAGGCGGTGACTTGTTATCACCAACATCATTAGACTAGGGTGCCCCCTAGCATTTTGAGTTTTGGGTCATTTGACCGATTTTGTCCTGGTTACAGAACATTATGTATGAACCATAAATAGTTATATATATATATTTTTGACTTTCGGAGTTTTATTTTGGTTGAGTTACGTGATCTTGATGCAAATATTGATGAAATGCTTCTTTTATAAATGTTGCAAATGTCTGTCTAACACATAATTTTCCAATGAGTTTGTTAATGTGTTTAAGTTTCTGGAAATATGCTGATATTGAATAGAATCATACTGCCTTTCCAAAATCTTGACCCTTAGGACCATGCGGTAGACAGCTGGATTCCGCACGGAGTAGATACCAGTGAGCTGTAGGATGACGAGTTGTGAGTCTAGCCTGACGACGAGTCGGCATATGCCACGCATAATGGCATCAGAAAGGAGCTCTATCAACGCGCTGTTTTCAACAATATTGTTCGTTGATGGACCAATACATACCCCTCTTAAACTCACTAACTCGCCGCTTGGATCGAAAATGGCCCAAGCTGCAGAAGATAGGTTCCGCAAACTGCGACTCGCTCCGTCGGCATATCCAACAAATGATTCCAATAGGTTCGACATATGCAACAAATGTAAAAGTGGATCACTTAACCAAAACAATTACCCTTAGCGAAAACAAAAATGTAACAAAAGCATAGGGGTTACTATCTTGAATCAAGCATAGTAACGCTTAAGGTTGCGCCAATGGAATCCCATCATAATCTACTAACTCGTAGGCTCCTTTTTCTAATACACGTTTAACAATATAGGGGCCCATCCATAAGGACTTGAACTTACCTGCTCCCAATTTGTCGGATTCCTGGTCGTAAAGTAAGACCAGGTCACCTTTTGAGAAGACACGGGGTTTGACATTCTTGTCGAACTGCGCCTTGACTCGTTTCTTATGGGCTTCGTTAGCCAAAGCGGCATCACGACGGGTTTCATCCAATTGGATTAGTTCCAAGAAATGAGCCTCCTCTTCTGAAGTTTCGGGAGAAGGTCGACCGCGAGTTTGAGGGACGAGATTTCACACTGAACCGGTAAGATTGCTTCCGAGCCATACACCAGTTGAAAGGGTGTAAACCTGATCGCATTCCTCACCGATGTCTGGTATGCCCACAAGGCTGAGTACAGGATCAGGTGCCAACTCCTTTTGTGGATTCCAATCATCCTTTGCAGCATCCGCTTCAGGACCTTGTTGATTGCCTCAACTTGTCCGTTAGCCTGTGGATAATATGGAGTAGAGCTGTCATGGGACAACCCTAACTTGGCAGCCAACTCAACCATCATGTGATTGTGAAAATGCGATCCATGATCTGTGCCTATGGCCTGTGGAACAACGAATCTGGAGACTACATGATTGAAAAAGAAGAGGGCAGTCGTTTCGCCACTGTTGTTTATTGTAGGCATCGCCTCGGCCCATTTGGTAAAATAGTCTACTGCGACTATAATATACCCATGCCCCCCGGCCGAGGTGGGGTTACATGTCATGAAATCTATGCACCATTTGGAAAATGGCCCAACATCAACTACTGTTTGTAGAGGTGCGGGTGGTATTCTGGTTTTTCGATCAAAGATTTGACATGCGTGGCAACTTCTTACTGCTGTTATGCAATCTTTGAATATTGTTGGCCACAAGTATCCTGCTCGTAAAATATTTTGCGCCATAGCGTAACCAGATTGATGCCCCCCGCATGCGCCTGAATGGCAATCATTCAAGAATTTTTCGGCCTCCTCGTGGGTGAGGCACCTTCTCAGAACTGTAACGACACCACGACGGTAAAGTATATCACCAATGATCATGTAGTCTTTTTCTTGGTATCGAATTCGTCGTTGTTCCGCGGGAGGTGTTAGACCTATATGTTTGGGTTTGGAGATAGATTATTATGTCTCTATACTATGGATTGCTTGAAGATATCAGAAACAAAGATTCGTCCACGATCGCTTCTTCTGATGTGACATCGTTGGACGACGATGGGAGATTGCATAGTAACTCCGCAAAAACCTGGGATTTCTTCGATTTGGATTTTATAAATTCCAGATCAAACTCTTGTAGAATTGTTATCCATTTTGAATATTTTCCCCCCAGCAACTGTCGCGACAATATATAAGTCATGGGGTTGCAATATGACAGAATGGTAGTTTTTTGAAAGAGGATATAGTGTCGAAATATCTGTATCGCTTGAACATCTGCGAGAGCTAGCTTTTCAACGTAGGGGTACTTGCTTTCTGTATCATTTAAGTTTCTACTTAAATAATATATAGGATGTTCAATTCCATTGTCTTCTTGAACTAAAACCATTGTGATGGTCGTATCCGTTGCAGCCAGATACAGGTTAAAGTATTTTTGATAATCATGAGCGTACATTAGTGATTCTTTTATTAGGGATTCCTTTAAAGCATCAAAGGAAGCTTGCGCGACCTGATCCCAGATGAAGGGTACTTCTTTTTTCAATAGACGAGTATAACCTTTAGCAAGTTTGGCGTAATTTTGAATGAACCTCCTCAGAAAGTTTGCTTTCCCTTGGAGTTTCTGAATCTGAAGCAAATTTGAAGGTGGAGGCAAATTGATGATTGCCTGAAACTTACATGGGTTGAGACGAATCCCGTACTTTGAGACCACAAAGCCAAGTAAACGACCAGAACTGACACAGAACACACATTTGTGTGGATTTAGCCGTATCTTGTAGTGTCGGCAACATAGAAATATCGCTCTCAAATGTTGCGGATGATCAGTCCGCTTTTGCGAATGAGCCAGAAGATCGTCGAGATATGGTCGAACGATGTTTTTGATGTCATGGAAGGCATAATTCATTGCCCTCTGAAATGTTTCCCCTGCGTTCTTTAAACCAAAGGGTAGCTTGCAATATGCAAATGTGCCCCACGGACAAATAAATGCAGTCTTTGACTGGTCCTGTGGGCGGATATTTATTTGATTATACTCAGAAAATCCATCCATGAATGAAAAGATTTCACATCCGGAGCATTCATCAATTATCTGGTGAATGAAGGGTGTAGGGTAGTTGTCTTTCGGACAAGCTTGATTTACATCCCTATAATCGACGCACACTCTAATCGTTCCTTGTTTTTTCATTACAGGAACAATATTCGATACCCAATCAGTTAGAGGAACTGGGTAAATAAAACCAGCATGGAGAAGTTTTTCAACTTTTGCCTTGATGGCAGCGGCTTTCTTGGGGTGCACCTGCCGTAGTCGTTGTCGTACCGGTTTGACATTTGGATACATCTTAATTGCGTGTTCAACTATGCTCGAGTCAATGCCTGGCATCTCATCATACGACCAAGCAAAGACATCTCTGAATTCGCGAAAAAGAGCGTTATATATTTCCAGTTCTGAAGGAGAACAAGATTTGCCGACATGAATATTCTCTACAATATCTGTTTTGGTCGAGATATTTATGGCGATAGTCTCTTCAATATTGGACAAGTTTCGCTCGGGATCCACCGTGTTTATAGTATTTGATAGAAAATAAAAAACTGAGGGATGATGAAGGTCAGTAGGAGTATCTTCTTTGTAATCCATAAGATGGGAACGATGGTGGTAATCTTCCCATGGTGCCCCGTCAATCATCATTGACTGAACAATTCCTTCGTCTGTATAATGTACTTGCGACCAAGGATCTGAAGGGGTACCATATTCCTTAGACCTATCTATCCAAACGCTTGATGAACATTGATTTGGGTTTGCCTCCCATGCCAAAAACATTGATTGCTACAAGATTTCCATTGGGCTTGGAGGCAATACCTACAGATGATCCATGTTAATATCGTTTTCAGAGATCTTTTGTATAGAAGATATCATATTGCAGGTTCCCACCGTTGCCACTTATCATATTCAAGGCGGTAGGGAAAAAGTACCCATTAATATAGGGTCTTTTAGTAGGCCTACTCCGATATTTTGAAGCGAATGAGGGCTTCCGTGGATCATCGGAATGCTTCTCGTAACTTGTGAACTGTTGGGGAGAAATGTTTGTTGGTCGATGATTGTAATTCCTCCTTGAAAGGGAAACACAATCTTCCTAAAATAGGTCGACACAACGGAAGCCATATCATATATCCAGGGCCTTCCCAGTAGGATGTTGTAATCGATATTTCCTTCAATTACTTCAACATCTATTTCTACTGTTTTTCCCCCCAGTTCGACTTGCAAGTTACTTAAAATCCCGTATGGGGTGTATGTTCATCCATCAAATGATTTTAATGTCGTCGAAGATCGCGACAAGGGTGGAGATCCTAAAGTTTTCCAGCAACTCATCGACATAATACATGTAGATGCCCCCTCATCAATAATTGTTCGATGAACAGTTTTGTTGAGGGCTTTCACTTGAATGAGGAAAGCTAGTTGAGCTGGCAACTGAGGGTCATATCCTTTGTGATTAAAGGACACAAGATTGGAATCCGTTGGGTCAATCCCACCTATCGCTGATAATAAAGCTTGCTTTTGAGAGGGGTAATTTTGCAGTACCTCAAGTGTCGACACAGTGGATGGCGATTGGGCCAGATCCTCCACTATATTATAATGCCGTGCTGCTCTGGCATGAGGATTAAATGTCGATTTGTGTACTACTCCCTTTGGTGGCTTTATCGTTAGTTCAGGAATGATGGGTGGCACAACTTCGGTCGAAGTTGTTGTCGAACTACTGGGTTGATCACTGGCCTTGTTGTCCGACAGCTGTGGATTCCCGTAATCTTTATTCCTTGTCGATATCAAAGCATCATTTTGCTACTTCGAAACCGAAAACATTAGCACTTGGGACGGGGAAGCATTGTCACTAGCAACCAGATTTGTTCCCAGATTTGGAAACGGATCAGTCAATACTGCCGCGGTTTTTCAATTCTTGAAGAATTTTCTAAGCTCAGCTTTATACGGACACTCTCTTGTCCAATGATCCTCATCACATATTAGGCATGGACGATTTAGTTTCCTATCTCCAGAAGGGTTTGCAGAAGATATTTTAGGGGACGACTCCTCTTGTTTTTTCTTCTTCCCTTTCTTTTTCTTCTTGCCTCCTGGTTGCTTGGTTTCTTTGCCTTTGTCAGTCGATACGACATTTACTTCCGAGGTGAGAAGTTCTTCATTTTCATTTTGACCTGTAACTATACGAGCCTTTTTCGACTTAGCCTTTACGGTTTTTGTGCTGGTCGTTCCTATCACGCCGTCTCTGGCATGAGAGTCTTTGTTTGATTTAGGAGAGGGAGGAACGGAAAATTCTGGTCTAGGAGCATCCGAAATTTTATCGTAGAGTGTGCGAGACTGAGTATATATCAAGTCTAAATATTGCGCACGAGCAATTACTTGCTCTTCAAGGACGACTCCTCCCTTTGCCACATCTTCCGTAATAGAAGGTAACAATGACTTAATAAACCATTCAGCCAACAGCTGATCAGGAACATATGTTTTTACCATTCTACGATGACGTCGCCACTCATGAATATGATAAGATATGTGAGTGGCCGTCGTTTGCTTGAAATTGGTAGGAAGCTCTGTTCCCGTTTCGTACCTTATGGGTAACTGAAAATGGGTTAGAAAGGTTGTGGCTAGGGCACTGAAGTTATCAAACGAAGCTCTAGGCAATTCGATATATCATTTTGCTGCTAGACCAGTTAACGTTCGTTGAAAAAGGTGAAGCCTGATTGAGTCATCGTTTAGAGTGTTAGATGAACACCATAGATGAAAGGTCATCACATGATACGACGGATCTTCACCCGGATTTCCATTAAATTTAGGAATATCTGATGGAAGTTTATGAGGAAGGGGTGTAAGCGATTGGATCGTTTGTCAGCCGGTTTAGATCTGGTAATTCTAAAGTTGCCACGAAGGGCAACTGTTGATTCAGGTTCGGCGAAGCATACCCAGGATAAGATGGGATTTCCTGAGCAGTGGGTCTTTGCATACCAGCATAGTGCATTTGATGCTGATAACTTTGGTAAGGTTGATGGGCATAACCATTATGAAATGGTTGATGTTGACCGTTTTGAATATACGACTGCCCATTGCTTGCAAAGACTTGGTGCTCAGATCCTTGGTAAACTTGTTGGAATTGTGGTTGTTGATATTGCACTAGCCATGGTTGTGAGACCATGTGCTGTTGTCCAATACTGGTTGTTTGACCGAGATGAGGGGTAATGGTACCCGTTTGAGCCTGGGTCACTCCAGTTAAGGAGCCATTAACCGATGATTGTGGTGGCGTCGCAGGGACAAGGGGCTATTGGATTGCAACCTAAGAGACTTGAGGTTGGCATACAACAGGTAACGCTTGTACTTGCGACACCGTCACAATAGCCGGTGTGGTGGGGATATTTGACATATGCATACTTTGTTGCATTGATTATACAACTCTTGGTTGTTGAGGCAGTATTGGTATCCAACCATTGGATGTAATTCCAACATAACCTGAATTCTGTTGCGAACCCTCGTATGTTTGGCCTCCCGGAGGAGACAATGAAAGTGAATATTTCCCCCCATACGTCGGTAGTATGGTGCTTAATGGAATGATTTTCATTTGAAGAATGGACTGTCCAAATTAACACTGCAAAGGATCAATTTGTTGGGACTCAACATAAGAGATTCCAGATATTATTCCGGACGAACAAACGGGAACAGACCATACTGTCGAAACAACCTCTGGACGGATTCCATCCATCGATTGAGAGCTAGTCGCGACAGATGGTACGCCGACGAACATTGTCGGAGTAGCAACAGGAAGTTTTGCCACTGCTGTGTCAGATGACACAGTCCTAGATGTTGACGGTTGTTCAGACATATCTAGTCTATCCAAAAGGTTTCCTAGCGATTCTACAGGAACTTCCAATAACGGTAGACTAATTTCTGATGAAGAAGGATATAGAGTGATCCCGACTCCAAATTGCGATGGAGTACTAGATGGTGGATCCTCCACAATCTCTTCTATAGAAATCAAACCAGGTGGAAGAGGTAGACCGTCAGGTCCGTAAAATATTTCCGGTGCCGAAGAAGGTATAGATTCTGCAGCGACTGATGTTTGGGGAACAACACCTTCCGAATCAGCTATAGATTGAGCCGGTTCAGGTATACTAGGATCAGTTCTACTATCCTCTAGTGGCTGCGGAACTTCTTTTGTAAAGGCAGGGGTACCAGAAATGTTTGGAGTAACCGGAGTCTCCGAGGGTGTCGGAACACTTGTTCCAACTCGACCAGGGGACTTTGAGTTGGTTAAATGAGTTCGCTTTGTCCGGAATAGTTTTGATTCTGGAGACAAAGATGGTTGACTCGTAAGCCTCCGCGAACGATGGGGTTTCAATTGACTTTCTTCCATGATTGTGGATTAATCGATCAACTAAAAATAAAGGGGAAAATGTTTCCGAATTAAAATAATTTTAGACGCTTTGACACAACTTGTTTTTTCAATTTTTAAGAGTCGAGAAAAAACAAAAGATGACTCTAGTCGCCTTCAATTTTTAATGAGCCTGAAGTGACAAGTGCTCAGATGGACCTTTTCCTTTAAGGAGTCTGAAAAGGAACGAAAGATACTACTTTGGAAATCTAGACAGAGGGATTACCAAACAAATCGCAAAACCGCAGAATACTTTTTATGGACAGCAGTCAATCTTGCTGAATGTTGTGTTCAGTGCGTTGCGATCGATAGGGCGGCAGACACGGCTTCCTATGGATAAATGATATAGTCTATTGTGGTCTCCCAATATATACTCGACGGTACGTGGGAACACAATTCTGTACTGGCACTTTTCATCTCAAAGAGGAGGAATCACCCAACCAACAGTGAAAGCGACAGTTACCAGGCTTTACGACGTCGGAATACGTCTCTAGCCTAGACTTCTAGATGATGTGCGTTAGGTTCCAAAGCGTTTTTAGGTTCATTAAATTTATTTTACAGTTGATATTTCTTAAGAAATTTTCCTTTCAGGTTCACCGCGTGATGTAGATATACAATTCCTAAAATGAAATCTAAGATGATAAACAATCGTTTAATATTCTTTTTGCAATGAAAATCCTAGCTACTAAAGAAAGAGAGATGATATTATTTCAACATAGAGCAAAGAGCACACACTAGATGCACTGTCCTAAATCAAACCAACAAGCAGTCTAAATGCAAATGCACATGCATGTATTTGTTTTCAGCCTTCTTAATGTGTGAATGACAAGAAGAATGCTAAGTACAAATCTAAATTATCTTTTCAAAGCGACAATATTAACAAATTTCTCTTCAAAAACGAAAGGACGATAATGACGACACTTTGCTATTTTGAATTGAAAACTACTTTCGAAACTTGAAAAAACTACTAATTCAAATCAAATACAAGAGTAACTATATAATCGACTATCAAGAACAATAGAATTATTTTCTTTGACTGAAAACGACACTTGTGACACTTCCAAATCAAGAAACGACAGTTCGACTATGCTACTACTTTGTAAAAGAGAACTGAAAATGGCGCAAAATAAATAAAAAAATTCACAGTTATTTGCACAATGGAGGCAGAATGATGGGAAGGAAGAGGGTTTCCACAGAGGTATACTGATCATAGACAACAAAACTCCTGAATAGAGCTGAAGATAGTGAACACAGAAACCAAAATATGAGAGCAGAAGAGGTCTTGTCTGATCAACGCACCTATGACATAGGGAAAGTACGATGCAACGCACCTACTGCACATGGGAAGTGCGATGCATCCAAATTCCAAGGAGTAGAAGGTGCGATGGTCCAGGGACAAGACTTCAACTGGGTTCCAGGTCACAGTTTGCAGCTTAGTTCAGGGATTTAGGCCGAGTAAGTGATGTTCAGTAAATATAAATAACAGGGGCTGATCTAATGAGGTTACTAGAGCCACCACTAGGGAAATTAGAAGGTTTGCAAATCGACTGTTCAGTTTATAAACAAAACCCGGAGATAGACTGAAGCAGCATTGATCTACTTTGCACTTGCATAGCAAATGCAGTTCGAAGGCTAGCTGACTTGACTTCAGGCTCCGTCTGTAAGTTTATAAAATAAAAAAATATAGACAAACAAACAATCTATTCGCTCCCCAGTGGAGTTGCCATTTTGTTATCGGGAAATATAGTGTCCACTCGGAGCTGCTAGTCCCACTAAGACTGGTAGCTATCTTAGAAACAAACAAAACAAAGCTATTTTCGTTTTCCTTTATGAGAAGTAGATAAGAGTGGAATGAAGGACACCAACCTTAGTCTTGTGCTTGGTTCCTTGCTTGGTTCCTCTCCCTTCTGAAAGATCCTTGCTGCTTCTCCTTCGTCTACCCAGCTTCAAAGAGCACCTGTGGAATCAAAGCAGCATAATACTATCGAAGAACAGAGATCTACAATCATAAACAATATAGGACTAGATATATATTGACCACACAAATGCATATATCATCAAACATACAAGAATGTGGAGGAAAACTTGAATAGCTTTATTAATAATCAAGAATAGCAAAGAGGATTACAACCAATTGTTCTGACCCAGCGTCATCCTCCAGCATGAAAGCCCTTCTTTCACCTCATGAGAAGCTTAGATCACCCAACACTATGATATTCCAACAAGAAACCAACAGTACTTCCTTACAAGATACAAAATTCCAGCCCCTGGATCTCTTGGACGAGGGATCCATATATAGATGATTGCAGGGGGGTGAGTCAGCTTCTGGGATTTTGATTAGTGTCCTCTCTCTAATAGTTCTTGATTCCACTTAGAGATTGATGATCTCTTACTCATCCCTGGGCGAATTCAGAGAGGCCAGTGTCATAGGAGAAGTTTCTGGAAGATTCCATGATCATCCACCTCGCAAATTGTCTCTGCCATTTGTCCACTCTCGCCCATCGCACCCTACAGAAGGGCTTTTCAGTATGCATCGCACCCTTAGCATTGAGCAACCTGTATGGTCTAGTTTTGACTAGTTCTGAGCAGTTTCCTGTGGAGAACTTCTAAGAGATGATGTAATTAGTTGACCTTTTTCCTTTAGGGTATGAAACAACACTTTTAGGGACTTAGGAGCCCTTGGTTTATGGACATGTTTGATTGGGGTTGCAGTGCCCAAAAATGTCTATAACACCATTAGGGGAATTTTGAGGTCTAAAATGGGCCTCCTAAGGAAAATGTACAACCAAAATAAAATTTATAAAAACCAATAGGATTCAAGATGATGATGTCAACCATGGGGGATGAATCACCATTTTTGGAGTAAAATAGTAAAAAGATAAAAAAATAAAAAAAATAAAAAAAATAATAAAACTACTTTTTCAACTCGTATTTTTATCTTATCTCCCTAAGTTTTTATTTAAATTTCAAGCAGGAGTACTCGTTGGATGCAAAATTTAATTCCTCACCCAAGGAGTACCCATGTTGCATACTTTCGATGTACCCTACTACACGAAAACTGAGAAATACATGAAAAAACGTGATTGCAATCACATTTTTCATGTATTTCTCATTTTCATGTAGGAGGGTCCATTGAAAGTATGGAACATGGGCACTCCTTGTATGAGGAATGAAATTCTGCATCCAACGAGTGTTTCCGCTCGAAATTTGAGTAAACCCATAGGGAGATAAGTTAAAATTACGAGTTGAAAAAATAGCTTTTTATTTTTTTTTATTTTTTCCCTCTAAAATTTGATGATGTAATCTAATCTTATTTTATTATTTCCACTATTATTTTAAAATTTTCCTTAGGAGGCCCATTTTAGACCTCAAAATTCCCCTACGATCATGATCTTCTCCACGCCAAGCCACAATGCACATTGCAGTGCTCCCCACAATGCAACCATCTCAGCCTTGCAGTTGTCACCAATACCTCCAAACCAAAAAAATGGTATTGCAAGGAGGGATCAATCTGAAGAAAAACTCCACAGCCGCATCGACCACCTGAGGTGGCCCCATAAAAAAACAGATTTGGATAGATGTCATCCAAGTCAACAACAGATATGGACCGTGAAGAAGCATTGGGGACCTAGGGGCCAATCTCCTGAAAATAAGCAACAACGCCTTCAAAAATAAGATCATTCCTGGCACGCCAAATCCCCCACAGGATATAGGACAACCCTGAAGGCTTTCACTCGATGTGCCCATGAGATTAGATAAGATGTAATAGGGGTGCAGTCTCGGGGGACACTGACCCAATACCCAATAATAAGGATACCTCCTCCCAAATAGTAGCTGCAAAGGAGCATTTTAGAAAGAGATGAATGCAGTCCTCCGATTCGACCCTGCAGAGACAACATCTACCTGGCCCCACGAACCTCTTCTTTAACGGGTTGTCCCATGTAAGAATGCGATTATGTATGGTTAGCCATGCAAAACATTGATCTTCACTGGAAAGTCCCAAACCCCACATTTGAGCAGTCCAATCGGCATGGGGTAACATTCGGTTGATCAAGGATATATAAGCATATACCTCTTTGGCATAAATCCCCCCATTCGCAGCATGTCCACCCCATACCAACCAGTTCTGTTTGTGGGAGAAATAGATTTCATAAATGGCTGCGGTAGCATTCCCATTCTCCTTCCAGATGTTATGGAATACTGATCTGCCATGCATGAGGCTAAGAAGGGGCACCAAACGACAATCGACGACCATCACTAAGACTAGCGAGAGTGTAAATCCCTTGCTGATTTAGCATATGGATAATTGGGGCAGAAAGTATATGGCTACCAGGCATCCCCTTTATGGCATCCAATCCAATGCGGATTTTTTAGCCATCCCCAACCAACCATAACTACATAACCACGGGATCACTTTCCTTAGACTCCGCCATATGATCGATGCACAAGGATTGGAAGGTGCCCTGCAGCCGCCCACTCCTCCAAGCCATGTTGCTGGATGTATTTTCCAAAAAAAAATTCTACCAAAGCCCTCTTTCATTGAATACACTCTATATATTTGTGGCCAATAATGCAAGTTTGAACCTCCCGGAGTCATGAATGGCCCATCCACCCATCTGAACAGGCCTTGAGATCGAATTTAGGCATTTAAGGTTAATCTTTTTGTTGGTACCAATTCTTGACCATAGAAATTTAGCAATTATTGTGTCCATTTTAATTTAGCAATTATTGTGTCAATTTGGTGGATGATAGTTTGAGGAATATGAAATAGATGCCTCCAGAACACCAGAATGCCTTGTAATACTACCTTCACCATAATAACCTTACCCCCAAGTGTGAGCCATTTATGGTCCCAACTCGTCAACGTTTTTTCAAATTTTGGGCCCAATCCAGGATATTATATTTGCATGGTTTTAAATAACATCCCAAATACTTAAAACCATCATACATAGGACAAATTTTTATCCTAAACAATGAGGCAATTTTTTGTATCGCCTCAGAATCCCCTTCATCTGAAATTACCTTTGCCTTGTCTTTGTTTATGTTCAGACTTGTTGTTTTACCAAATTTCTCAAATACCATATGGAAGGACTCCCACTCTGAATATTTAGCTTCCCCTACGCATATGAAATCATCCACAAACATAATGTAATGTCCCTTCCTAAATTATTTTGGAACAAGATTTATTTCTACATTTTGGGGGCCAATTTTGGTGAAGACTGCCCATTTGATTTTTGATAGAAGACTTAGGAGTTAGAGGCAAGTTAATTTTATATTATTTTGTTTTGTTAATAATATGTGGGGACCACCCATATAAGAAATACACATTCCCTAAGCCAATGATTCGAAATGCATGAGAGGGAAGAAAAGGCGGGAAGAAAGGCTCCACGAAAGTTATAAAAGTAAGTAAGAACACTTCATTTGGTATTCTTGGCTTATTGAATTTGATTCCGCTGCTCGAGTTGTTTAGCCGGGTCACTTGTTGTTTAGCAAGAGTTTTCCAAGCGGACAACTCAACCTTTCTTAGAGGGACTTCGAGTGCCACCCTAGGGAGGTTCATCCATTATCATCCAGAGGATATTTGTAGAGAGATTTCCAACATTTGTATTCAGTTCGCCTGAGTGGTGCGTATTTCTGGAGGACGCAGTAGTGGATCTAGTGTGGCCATTGCAACATTATTTCGGAGGGCTACTGCGGGGAGAAATTAGCAGAAGAAGGCTCAATAGATTTGTTGGCTATTGGGTGAGCTTGGGGCTGGAAGTGGCAACAATATTCAGGAGTGATTTTACAGACTCTGTGGCCAGCGCAGACGAGAGAAATTGGGCATACGTGCGAGATAAAGATTCAACCATTGGAGTTATTGCTTGCCAGGATAAGTAAGGGAAGTATTGGTGGAGTTGATTGCTACATTTAAGGAGTGTCTGGGGAGGATTTTGCTAGTGGTTTGACAGATAGAGTGCTTCAACAACTATTGGAAAGCACAGGGCTTTTGGGGGTCGATTTTGGAAAGTCAAAACCAAGCCAAACCATTTTTGGGTTTTCATTGGTTTTTTGTAAGGACCTCAAATCTAATTTTGTAGAATTTTGTGAGCACTGGAGGTGGGGGTTTTAGCCATATCTTTGTAGTAGACAATGCATAATTGTTAGGCATAGGGCCATTTGTGGGCCGATTTTGGAATGTCAAAACCAGGCCAAAACATTTCTGGGTTTTTGGGAAGTACCTTAAATCTAATTTTACAAAATTTTCTGAGCACCATAGGTGGAGTTTTCATCCATATCTTTGCAGCAGACAATGTAGAGTTGTCAGGGACTGCACAGTGCAGCAGTTGGTCAGTTGATTGTAGCTCAGGGTAGTCATTGCTTCACCTGGGCTTTGCTCCACTTGCCTTTGAGGAAAGCCCTAGTGCATTACTTCCATATTTTGTACTCTTGCACCAGTTTATAATAAAATGGCTCAGCTGCTGCCATATTTCTGATTGTTCTGGGTGTTTACTAAATTGTTTTAAATTTTCTTTGGCAAAAATTGTTATTTGTTTGTTTAACATTGTTATTTCCTTTTTGGAACATTACAATGGTAGTATAGCAATAATCTTGGCTCAGCCTGTGGGAAACCCTTCGTTCTATGACAAGACCAGAATAAAAAACTAAGAAATCATGGGATCCAAAGAAAGAATAGAATCAAACAACATGGCAGTAACCTTGAATGAGGTGACTAGGATGCAAAAAATGATGATTGATGTGGGGGAGAAGTTGATTCATTCCGCAATTGGGAATCAAGACCATTCTCAATTATACAACAAATCCACTATGCCCAAAATTATGGGTAATGCATCAAGATGGCAAGACATGATTGCAATTGATGTGGAGTTATTGGAAGCAAATTGGAGGGCATACCAATCGTTGGGTCATGACATTAAGGCGTCCCTCTCTTTTTGGGAGTTCTGTGAACTAAGAGGCATGCACAAACCAATGGGGATTCAGTGGAATTATGCTGGGATGATGGAGAGGATTAAGGAAGAAGACGAGAGAGTAGTTCAAGGGGCCATGGTTGGCAAGGAAACAATTGAGCATACACTCATTGATGAGATTCCATTTTTCGTTGAGGTATCCATTGATGAGGTATCCCGGGTTGCGACCGAGTTCTCAGGTGATAGTAATGCACCACAGGTTGATGAGGTGCCAAGCAACATCCCCACTGTTGATGAAGAGCCATTAGATACATAGGCATCCAGATCTATGACAGAGTTGCTGGACGACAGTCACCTACAACTGACTGGTGAGCATGTCTTCCATGTTGGGTTGTCTATGGAGGAGAAATTGGAGGCTCGTGTTGAGTCCATGATGGATGAGGATGTGCAACTATCCTTTGGGCTATCCATTTACGAGGGGCAGCATAGAGACCACACATTGAGATTTCAACACAGTTCGCTTCAGAGGCACATCGATGGTATGTACAACGTTATTAGCCCACTTATGCATTGAGTTGAGGGAGATAGGGCTGTCTAGACATACCAGAGGGGATGACCAGGTTAGCAGCACTTTTTCGTCACCTTTTCCCATTGGAGAGAGGGAGACGAAGCTACCTAGTCAGATCTCATGTGTTGACCTAGATAGGGGAATGAGACGACCGGAGTTGCACAAGGTGCAACATCCGCATGTCAATGTTGTTCTATGTGCTAGATTTTGTGCATTCGATCCCTCTCTTGGGGCTGGATGGTGAGAGATTCTGAGTTGGTACCTAGTGGAGTGGGCTAGACTCATGGAGATGGTTGTAGTCTGGAGTGAAGCTCAGTGGGAGCTCTTAGACATTGAGGGTACTGGAGGCCTAGGTTAGCATTGGGATCCAGGCAAGGCTTTCTATCCGATATCAGACATGCTGGATGGCTATGGCATTGGTGAGATAGTCAACCTAATGCTTGAGCGCATGCATTCCTTAGGGGAGTTCCAGTCGACGCTAGTGTCTAGGTGGTTTGTGAGCAGACTCCATTGGTTGTTTTGGCATGTTGGTTGCGCATGGGGGTGCAGGATGATTAGCATTCTTCGGCAGGTGTTGGTTGGAGGAGGTGGCATGGGTAGGCCAATAGATTGGATATTGTATGGAGACGATGTTCTCCCATTGAGGTTTAGGACTTAGGGGTCACAGAGGATCAACACAACAGAGATATCCCCTCTAGCAGGAGTGGAGTTAGGGTGCTTAGGTCTACCAGGATGGACGAGGGGACATGATGCGTGTCATGGTGGGGTCACTAGCAGAGTGGAAGACACTTTGGCACATGCGAGATACCATATGTTACAGGGTGGTATGAAAATAGGCAATGGTACACAAGACTGCACAGAGTCAGGTCGTAGCGTCCAATGTTATATAGAGGGATGTTTCTTGATGCATACATACCCAATTCTAGGGCATAACACTCATTGGTGTGCAAGGAAATGCAGCGAGGAGTAGTGGCCTGCAGAGGAGCATGGAGATGCATGGTGGTATACCACAACATGCCGGTTTACACTGTGGGGTAGGAGGAGCAACTCACATCGCATTGAGGACGTGTAGGGAGTGACAGGTGCAATGACACATACAGGACATAGGATGGTATAGCCATAGTCGGGGGTATATAGTGGTGTACAGAGACAGATTGCGGTGTGCAATAGCATGTCGAGGAGTGCGGTGCTACTTTGTGGTATGCAGTGACACATGATGTAGCACAAGGGGGTTCTTGGAGCGTTGCCTCTAGGGAGACGTATGGAGAGGGACATTAGATGTACCATTAGACACAAATCACATAGGATCGATGAGGACATTGTTTAGCATCTGGGGACACTATGTCTAGTGGAGGTAGGGCCTCAAGGGGGTTATCAACAGATCTGAGGTGGAGAGGGGGTCGTTTGTAGGATTACTCTTGAGCATTCCAACAGACTCTTGATTATACTCTTTGGGACATGCCCACCCATCATCCTCCAATTTTGCTTACAGTCACAGAGGGTTTGACTATTACCCTTTGACACTCTCCATTCAGGCAACACGGCATGGGAGGATCACCCTAGGCAGTTGGATGAGACACCACGTGTCATGAGCCAATAGGAGACTCTCCAGTTGAGACACTTGGTAGGTGCACGAGTTGACAGTTATAGGCTTAGGGATGGCATGGTTGATTGTCGAAGCAACATATATTCCACCCCTAGGCTCACACTTGGGGAGGTGACCGAGTGTTACATCGGACAATCCCTCTTGCAGACAAGAGCGATCTCCCTAGATCCTAAATGGAAACTAGTAACAATCATGACAAATGAACTTACTCTTTCCCTAAGTTGAACTTGTTTGAATTATACATAGTCTAGTTAATGGATAGACCTCTTACTGGTTTCACAAAATGACTGATGAAGATACCTGGTTGTGACTTGATGTAGCTCTTCAATGCTTGATAGTACTTGCAAACATAAACCATAAAAATGATCAAAATCACATGTGATAAAATATTTCAAACAACTTAGCCTAATGATCAAGGAAATTAGGGATTGAACTTGCCTTAACGAACATAATAAACAATTGCAAACTATTCATCATCCACAAAAAAAAAAATCAATGGGAGAAAGTGCTCATTTGTATTAATTAGAAGATAAGAGGAGCCTTACAACCTTTGCCTTGATGCCGTGAGGTCCCTCCCAAATGCCTTCAATCTCATCCTTAGATAATAAGCTCTCCAATCTCAAACTAACAACATAAGTTTTTATTCTTTGAATTTTGACCTCTTTCATCCCTCAACCCTCTGGTCCTTTTATAGATCAAAGAGGAGGAAAATGAAGGATTAGGTTACCATGAGAAAATGGATGGAGATGCATATTATGAGGGTTATCGTTCGAATAGTCATCACCTGGAAGCTTTCAGTTGGGAAATATTTGACCAACTATGTTTCCAGAATGTACTTTTTATTTTTACTTTTGAGAATTCACATGCATGGGTTTATAGTTATAGAGAAAGCGCAACTCTGCGCCGTTCTCAGAGTCAATTTCAGCGCATGCGCGGGAAACACTAGAGAAATCGGCGCAGGTGGAACTTAACAAGGTGTGAGAGCTATTTGACCCAAATTTCTCATGTACTTTAACATATTTTGAGTTGTTTGACTTCTAAGGGAGTTGGTTTCAACATGTTCATGGATGGTAAAAATATCCATAAACTGATCAAGTGTCATGGCGAAAAATTGACGTGTAACAGATTGCCCCCTAAAGTGTGAAGTCTGAAAAATAAGTTTAAAATATTGAAGCGCTTTATCATTCCAAGGATCAAATCAGAGGCAATGGTCGGAAACCTGCAAGGAACATTCAAGGGAACATAATGCAAAATATATATCAAAAAATCATCTTTCAAGTAGGCATTCCCATACTCAGATTAAAGCGAACTCAATGAAAAAACATGGAAAAACTAAGATCATATAGATGGTAGACACAACATGGACACAACCATCTGTCTACATAATCATGAATATAAAATCTCCTCACAACCTGGATTGATGAAACTAGATCTAGGGTCTTGATCTCCATCTCTCGATCCACAGTACGATTCTAACCATGCGAGTGAATGTCTCGAAGTCGAACATGGAAGAAACCACTTGATTACTGGTCAATGATGTGAACTGTTAACAAGCGCGAGAGAAACCACCAATAATGACAATGGTTCTCAAGGTACTCCCAGTACAATCTATGAAGTGTGAATATGTGATCTGAAGTCAAACACTCATAGAATCGGTCAATCGGAGGCCAATGATGAGAACCTGTCAGCAAAAGTGAAAAACCTACCATTAAGGCATGCATGCTTCAAGGTACTGAAGGTTTATAAATCAACTTCCTAGATAATGAGCTGAAGTTTATAGGAAGCGATTCGTCATAGGAAAGCCTACGACCCAAAACATGATATCGAGTTTTGAAAATAATTGCAAGGACTAACTCAAGGATGGCCGATGCGAATGAAGGCAAATATTTTGCAAAAGGATTTGAACCAAGGTTGAACTTCTCTTGAACACATAACGACACTATAATGATTTGGCAGCATTTGACTCAACAATAATACCCAAAACCATGAAGACTTTCAATGAGGTTTGATTAAATGTAAGGAAAATGGATTTCCCAACCCGAACATGAATGTGACAGAGCGCTGTGTTCAAGAGTGACATGCTACCTTTTAACTGATGATGTAAAATGGACACCTTCCCCAATTCCCCCCCACCATTATTGGCAAGTACCTCTTTATTTTTTACAAGCTTGAGGAGGATAACATATGCTTGGATTGTAAGCTCATCCTTCGGATGAGTCCATCGAAGTATTTTTAACGAACCCTAAGAAGGAATGGTTTGGTCTTGTCATGCTTAACGAGTCCTATACTGTTTAATTTTTTACGAGTCCAGTAAAGGTGTAACTCGATGTCGTTTTCTTTTAAGAGTTTGAAAAAGACACAAAAAGAAAAACTCATTCAACTCTTTAACCGTAAAATTTTAACGAGCCTAGAGAAAGTAAAGCTCGACGTTTTTCATTTTTAGAGAGTCAGAAGAAAAACATAAGTAGACTCCATCAGGTTCTTTTTTTTGTCAGTTTAGTCTCTCAGGTCCGAAAAAGGATAAAATAATACAAGAGAGAACTCTATTGACCATGTTTGATCAACGTATACCTTTTTCGTAAACAGTCCTGGCTCAGTCCGTAAAAGGGGTAAACTTATACTGAGTGGACGGTTGTTCATTTACTTTTACGAGTTCGAACAAGCAAGTACTCGACAATCTTTTCATTTTTGAAAACACATGAAAAGGACTTAAAATAAGACTCCATGATTTTTTGCTTTTCTTGATTTTTTAAAGATCATAAAAGCGATAAAAGTCTGCGAAAATGTAAAAAATGATTCATCTTGACTCCGTAAACGATCCTGCACATTTAAACTCAATAACCCGTCATAACTGCTCAAAAAGATGTTTTCCCTCTTAAAAAGATTCAAAATATAAAAAATAATATTTTTTAAGCTAAAAAACTTATAAAAGTGGGAAAAAGTAATTTATTTTTACCATTTTCATTTTCACCAGTTTAGAGCAGAGAGAGGGGTTTTTATCGTGAAACTTCCAGGACTGATTTTGAGCCAACCGGTGGACGAAATCACACGCCGTTTCCTCCAGGTAGAAGATCTCTCCATAACTTAGCTTTCTATTTGTTTATTTTTTCATTTTAAGCTTTCATTTGGTTTTTTGGGACAAATATTTTTCCAAAAATGCGCCCTCGGCCCTGCGCGGGTTTCGCTCAATCAGGCCCGCGCAGGCCGATAAAATTTTCCATACGGAAATTCTCGGCATGCACGAAATTCTGCTAGAAATTTCCACGCAGCTACGCCCTGTCCATAAAAGGGCGGTCGCGTAGGCGCCGTGGGCTATTTTTAAAACAAACTTTGAAGTCCAAAAAACATGAAATGAGTTTCAAAAAAGCTTAAAATCCTTTAAAATGGTCATTTCAGGTCAATTGCTTTCTCAAAAATGTAATGGAGGGAAAGAGAGCACGAAGCCAATAATGTGGCTGCTCTGGTGGATTTGGCCACTTTACAAGTTCTCAAGAATTGTGGCCTCCTAAAATAATGGCTAATCCCTGGGATGAAAGCCCAAGTAAATTTAATGACATGGTTGGTGAGGACCTGGAATGTCCAGGAACAACACTTTGTGATTGCTGATCATCGCGTCACCATTGATGCTGATGAAATATATTCATGACTGGATTATCTCATCGGGGAGCCGATCTTTCACTATTTGGATCGAAAGCAAGGGGAGACACTACTGATGTATACCTTCGGCGCTTTTGCAGGGTTGCATCGCCCAAAGATGGACATATTGACATTCAGTCCATCAAAATTTTACCCTTGAGGACCATTTCTTTCACTGTTTGCAAACTATGCAGTAGTGCTGCCCTCCATCTAGCCACCCGGGCATAGATGCAGATGGTCGTGGAATGCTGGGAGTCCACGGTATACAACTAGTGCGAGACAGTAGTGGTGAATATGAAGGGCCAGCTGACTAGGTGCAAGAAAGGTAAACTGAAAATTTTTGGTTATGGTCCCATTCTAGTTACTTTTTCCCTAGAAAGGGTTCCTATTCTTTGGCCACGATAGATTTAGGCAGATGAGGGGGTTTGAAGGATCCACTCTTGATGAGGTGGGTTGCACTGACTGCACACCATGGCAGTGACAGTCCTGTAGTGAAGTATACAAAAGATATTTTTGACTGGCTGAGCCAATAGATTGTTTAGATCGAGGACTTTCCATATGTCGGGATAGATTACAGAGGTAACCTTGATATCCCACTTCGAGCTGGAGCTTAATGGGTTGATCTAGGTAAGAGTTTCTCATTTTGGCATATTTTCAAAGTTTTTCAATTTTTAAGTGTTTTTGTCTCCAGAGACTAATTGTCTGTAATGTATGTGCAGATGTGGGCCCAACTCGACCAGCCGAGATGAGACGATACGATAGACGAGGCGAGGAACCTATGGTTGTTGCGGCAGCGAGCCCAGAGGCAGATGACATCGTGACAGAGTTAGAGAACAACCTTGAGAGGTTGACTGCCAACATCCCAGAGACTGGAGTTGATGACATTCCACGCGCCTATCAGAGGCATGTAGTTGGGGTTCCCAGGCCGCTCAGACGTTTGCTGCGTCGAGTTTCTCGTGCTATCATGTGTTATCATGAGCATCACCATGCCTAGATATTCTAGTTTCTAGGACCATTTTTGACTTTTTGGTGTCAACGATATTTGGAAAATAAAAGGCCACGTGGCCTTATGTCCTCGGATGACATATTTTGTAGACACACCCAAACTCTATTTTAATGAAAAATCTGCTACTTTTATCTATGTTTATCTTGATCAATGTATGAATGAATATTGTTTTTAATTTACAAATGTTGCAAATGTCTATTTAACACATGATTTGCCAATGCATCTGTCAATGTGTTTAAATATCTCGGAATGTGTTGATATTCAATATAATCAAACTGTCTTTCCAAGAGATGGAATCATAAGAACATCCTTAACATGGTTAGACTCCTTACTGAATAGACACTATTTAAATTTAATACTACGAGCTGCGAATCTAACCTAACGATCAAACGTCGGATACCAAATTTAATGGCATCATCCAATAGCTCAATGAATGCATTATATTTCGCTATATTATTCATTGTTTGACCAAGACATATTCCATGAATAGAGACTAGCTCGTTACTGGGTGAATAGATAACCCAGGCTGCGAAAGATAAATTCCGAGTACTACGACTAGCACCATCAGTAAAGCCAATGTAAGTCGGAGAAAACGTTGACATCTGCAAATCAAGTGAAAAGACAAGATAAGCAGGAGAACTAGTAAAAAACATAATTTATCACACATACCTAAAAATGATAAATAATGTACAGATATTCACCAAGAATTTATGCAAAATATTTCTTTAGGTAAAGACCATTGCTTTCCCAAAGGAGCACCATCGTAATCAATCAGCTCATAGGCACCTTTATCTAACACGGGTTTTATGATGTAAGGGCCATGCCACATGGGCTCGAATTTCCCTGCACCTAGCTTGTCATGAGCTTGATCATATACCAAGACTAGGTCACCTTTTGAATATGTACGAGGATTAATGTTTTGATCGTATTGGGCTTTGACACGTTTCTGGTGAGCTTCGCTAGCCAATACGACATTACGATGATTTTCATCTAGATGGGCTAAATGTACAAAGCATTCTTCGTCTGCAGAGGTAGCAAGTAATAATTCGATAGATAATTTAAGAGATGGAATTTCACATTCAATAGGTAGTACGACTTCCAAACCATAAACGAGTTGAAAAGGGGTAAAACTGGTCGATGTTTTTACAGTAGTACGGTAAGCCCACAACATTGAAAAGAGCATAGAGTGCCAGTTTCCTTTATGGATACCAACTATCCGTTTAATCATATTGGTTAAAAATTTATTGACAACTTCGACCTGACCATTAGCTTGTGGATAATACAGAGTAGAGCTATCATGGCGGAGGCCAAGTTGCGCGGATAGTTCGACCATCATAAAGTTACGAAAATGACTACCGTGGTCTGTAACAATAGCTTGTGGGACACCGAACCGAGCAATCACATGATTGAAAATGAAAATAGCTGCAGTTTCACCGTCGTCTCTATATGTAGGCATCACCTTGATCCATTTTGTAAAGCAATAGACTGCAAGGACGATGTATCCATGCCCCCTGGCCGAGTGAGCGTTAAAAGTGATGAAGTCGATGCCCCATTTGGAAAAAGGATCAACAACCACGATTGGGTGAAGAGGAAAGGGAGGTGCTCACATTTTGCGATCATAAATTTGGCAATTATGGCATTTTCGGACTGTAGTGATGCAGTCTTTAAACATTGATGACCAAAGATAGCTAGCACACAATATATTTTGGGTAGTAGCATACCTAGACATGTGACCTCCACATGCTCCAGAGTGGCAGTCATTTAAAGTTTTTCTGACTTCTTGAAGAGTTAAATAATGTCGGAATACAGAATCGGCACCACGTTGATAAAGAGTGTCACCAATAATGTTGTATTGTTGGGATTGGTATTGGATTCAACGACAATCAATTTTTGATAACTCAGGCCTAAAACTTTGTGTTTGGAGATATATAATGATGTCTCCATAACACAGATCTAACACACTAATAAGAAAGAGAGATTCGTTAGCAAAATAATCTTCTGCTACCGTGTCTATATCAGTGTGGGGGAAGTCACACAATAGTTCGGTGAAAACCAAGGATTTCTTTGATTTGGATTTTTCAAATTCCGGATCAAACTCTTGTACAATGACTATCCACTTCGAGTATTTGTCCCCTAGTAGTTGCTTCGTGAGAATATACGTGATAGGGTTGCAATCTGAAATGATAGTCGTTTTTCGGAGAAGTATATAGTGACGGAATTGTTGAACAACTTGCACAGCTGCCAAGGCTAGCTTCTCCACATGTGCATATTTAATCTCAGTTTTAGTGAGACTCCTACTCAAATAGTAAATCACATGTTCGCTGCTAGAATCATCCTCTTGGACTAACACCATGCCAATGGTGGCATCAGATGCAGCTAAGTACAGAAAGTAGTCTCGATGATAATCAGGTGGATGCAGTAAAGGTGCATTAGTCAGTGCATGCTTTAATGCATCAAAAGCTTTATCAACAAGCTCATCCCAGAAAAATGGAATACCCTTTTTCAACAGTCGAGTAAAACCTTGTGTTAGTTCAACATAATTGTGGATGAATCTACGCAAAATTTTTTCCTTCCCTTGCAAACTTTGGAGTTGAGTAAGGCTAGAAGGAGAAAGAAAATTCAAAATTGCCTCTACCTTGAGGGGATCGACACGAATGCCTTCCTTTGAAATGATGAAACCTATAAGGTGACCGGTTTCACACAAAAAACACATTTGTAATGCCTACACCTAATGAAAATCACTTTTAAGTGCATTGGGTGATCCTTCTGTTTCATGGAATGAGCCGAGAGGTCATCGAAATAAGGTTGAACAATATGTTTGATATCGTGGAACGTGTAAGACATTGCTCGTTGAGAAGTTGCGCAAACATTTTTTAGGCCAAATGGGAGTTTGTGATAAGCAAAAGTTCCCCATGGGCATATAAATGCGGTTTATATTGATCGGTAGGGAGTATGTTTATCTGATTGTAGCGAGAAAATCCATCCATAAAGGAAAAAATTTCATTTCTAGCACAGTCGTCGACAATTTGGTCGATATACGAAGTTTGATAATTGTCCCTGGGACAAGATTTATTGATATCTCGGTAATCAACACACACTCAAATAGTTCCTTGTTTTTTATTAACGAGCACAATATTTGATACCCAATCAGTTAAAGGAACAGGGTAAATGAATCCTTCTTTTAGCAATTTCTCAACCTCAATTTTGATAGCAGCTGATTTTCACGGATGTATAGGACGTAATTTTTGTCTAATTGGCTTATCATCTAGATAAGTTTTTATTTCATGTACAACAATGCTAGGGTCGATTCTTGGCATCTCTTCGTAGGACTAGGCAAAAATGTCACGGAATTCTTGAAATAGGGCTTTGTAAGTTGAAATATCTTCTAATGAACAAGAGGATCCTATATGATTATTTTCAATTATTTTGGGTTTCACTGAGATATTGATAGGTATTGTTGCCGATATGTTCCCTAAATTTTGTTCATAACTGGAAGAAAGGGTAGATATTGGATTTTGAGGATCACTAAGCGTCTTAGATGAAAATAATGATGAAAAATTGTTCTCATTTTTATCAAAATATGGTAAGAAAGTTGAACGATGATGAGTATCATTCCATGGCATTTCATCCAAGGTCATAACTTCCATAATCCCTTCATTAGTTAAAAAATATTTGTTAAAAGGATCAGGCATAGAGATTGGTTCCAAGCGTGACAAATGAGAATATTCATCAATGATCATATTCATTTGATCATCATCAGATGTTGATGGGTTGGAAAAAGACTGAATGGCCTCATAGGCTAACTTGAAAGGACTACGAGGCATTTCATCGCCATATAAGATCATTTCTGATTCTGACGGTACTTTCCATGGATCTCCCATTTCGAAAGTACTTGATGTAATCATGTTGATATATGCTTCATTATGAAGAAGAACGAGTGGAGGGAATGCAAAAGTTCCCATCAAAGATGAGTCTTTGAGCAGGCCAACACCAACTTCTTCATATGGAGTGGTGGATTTTCCAACAAATGGGATACTGCCGGTAGAATTAGGGTTAGAGGTATAGTAGGACAATTGATCTACTTTCACAATTATTCCTTTGTGAAGAAACATAATCATCCTAAAATATGACGAGACTACTGCTGCCATGGCATAAGTCCAGCTCCGATGAAGCAAAAGGTTGTAATCAAGTTGAGCATCAACAACCTTAACGTCTATTGCAACCGTTTTTCCTTCTAACTCAATTGGTAAATCATTTAAAACTCCATACAGATGAAAACCTCTTCCATCGAAGGCTTTCAAAGTCGTGGGAGATTGATTTTTGGAGAACCTAAGGATTCCAATAAGAAATGGACATAATGCATGTCAATGGTCCTTCGTCAATCACTGTTCGAAAAACTCATCGAGTTTTGACGTGAACTGGTATCTGAAAATCTAGTTGGTGTGGGAGACGTGGGACATGATTCTCGAGATCGAAAACAATAAAATGGGAGTCTTGAGGATCTACAACTCATATGGCTCATAATAATAATTTCCTTTGCGCTAGACAAGTTTGCAGCTTTCAGGCCAGGAGTAACTCCATTCGGCAGAAAACTGATTCGTATTATTCCATTAGGTAGGTCTTTGTTATATACAATAGGGAGTGACTGTTCAGTTCATCTCTCGATGACTGTTCACATTCCTAATTTAATTATTTACATAAATTCACCCAATCATGAAGATTAGGTGTGAACATTCCCCCCCTTAATCTGAAGGGATGTTGGTGAGTCCAAGCATCATTCTGAATCATTCAAGCTTTTCCCTTCCAAGCGCTTTGGTGAAGATGTCTGCAATTTGCTCATTTGTGGAACAATGACGGAGATGGATTGTTTTGGCCTCAACATGATGTCGAATCAGATGATATTTAGTATTGATGTGCTTTGTTCGATCATGGAACTTTGGGTTCTTGGCCAACTTTATTGCAGAGGTGTTGTCAATCATGAGTGGAGTTGATTGTACTTGTTTTACCTGCAAATCTTCAAGAATTTTCCTGAGCCACACAATTTCTTTTGTTGCTTCAGCTGCTGCCACGTATTCTGCTTCTGTTGTGGAATCTGCTGGAACTGATTGTTTACGTGATCTCCAGGAGACAGCTCCTGATCCAAGACTCATAGCATATCCTGAAGTAGATACCCCAGTTTCTTTGTCTCCATCGAAGTCTGAATCAGAGTATCCGATCAAGCTGAAGTCATCCACCTGTGTGTACTTGATTCCAAAGTCTTGAGTTCCCTTCAAGTACTTTAGAACTCTTTTTGCAGCAGACCAATGTCCCTCACAAGGCTTTTGCATAAACCTGGAGAAGATTCCAACAGCAAATGAAATGTCTAGTCTAGTGGTAGTTAGGTAGTTGAGACTTCCTACAAGCTGTCTATAGTTTGTTGCATCCTCAAATTCCTTTCCTTCAATAGATGTGAGCTTCAAGTTTTGTTCCATTGGAGTAGTAAGAGGATTGCACTCTATCATGCCAAACCTGTTCAACAAATCTCCAATGTATTTCTTTTGAGAAAGAAATATGGACTTTGGATGTTGGGTTACTTCAATGCCAAGATAGTAATGAACATAGCCCAAATCAGTCATTTCAAAACTTTTTCCCAATTCCTTCTTTATGGATGCAATGTAGCTTTCATTGTTCCATGTCATTAAAAGATCATTTACATATACCACAAGATATACAACTGTTTTGCCAAATTTCTTGACAAATAAAGTTGCATCATCAAGATCAAAATGATTGAAATTGAGTTTCAGAAGATGCTCAGTTAGTTTTTCATACCAGGCTCGCAGTGCTTGTTTGAGGCCATACAAGGACTTCACAAGTTTGCATACTTTATGTTCATGTCCTTTCACAACAAATCCTTCAGGCTGGGACATAAAAACATTTTCTTTTAGATCTCCATTCAAGAAAGCAGTTTTTACATCCATTTGATGGACTTTCCAACCGTTCTAAGCTACTAGTGCAAAGAGTGTCCGGAAGGTGGCCCATTTTGCTGTGGGGGCAAAAGTCTCCTCATAATCGACCCCTTCCTTTTGTGCAAAACCTTTTTCCACAAGCCTAGCTTTGTGCTTTTCAAGTGAGCCATCAGCTTTATACTTGTTCTTGTAGACCCACTTGCAGCCAATTGGTTTGTTTCCTAATGGAGGATCAACCAGCTTCCAAGTGCCGTTCTTTATGAGGGTATCATACTCCTTTTGCATCGCTTCTTTCCATTCATCATGAGAAGCAACTTCTTTAAAGGAAGTTGGTTCAAAATCTGTAGACAAGTTTAATTCACAATCATAAGAAACATCCATATCAACAGGTGAATTAGAGTCATCTACATCACCTCCATTTTGCCGGTTTGAATTTCTGGTTCCTGTTTTTCCAATTTCATCAGGATGAACACTTTCAAGTGTTTTCGTCAGCCACTTTGGGGGACCTTTCTGAGATGGTCCAAGCTGCTCTGTTGATTGAGTTGGGACTGAATCAAAATTGAGTCTCCCAATTCTATCAATTACATCACTTAAAGCATCATCCGTTGTTGGAGTTTCATTCGGGGGAGAGTGTTCTTCAGAAGAATATTCCACATGTTGATCTAGAATAGGAATCCCCCCTTCAAGATGTGGAATCTGATTATCAAATTCTTGAAATGATTTTGTTTTTGCGAATCTATCCAAGCGATCAAGTTGCCGCTCAACAACATTGTCAGATTTGGATGATTCAAGAAAAATTACATCTCTAGATACAACAAACTTTTTATTTACTTCATCATAGAGGCGGTATGCTTTGGAGGTGTTTGAGTACCCCAGGAAGATACACTTACGACTTCTAGCACCAAGTTTGTTTCTATGTACCTTTGGTATCAAAGCATAACAGGTGGAACCAAAGACCCTGAGATGTTTTACCGAAGGAACATGTCCATACCACATTTCATAAGGAGTCTTGTTTCTTATAGCATTAGATGGACATCTATTCTTTATATATGCAACACATAGAACATCATCAGCCCAAAACATTATCTTTACATTTTTGAAGAAAAGCATGGATCGTACCATATTCAAGATTGTTTTATTCATTCTTTCAGCTACACCATTCTGTTGGGGATTATAAGGCACAGTTGTTTGATGTTTGATCCCATGTTGGCGAAGATAGTTTTCAAATTCATTTGACGTGTATTCTTTTCCATTATCAGTACGAATAAACCCAATATGAGATTGTGCATCATTTTCAATCCATTTATGAAAATTCTTGAATGTTTGAAAAGCATCAGATTTGTTCTTCAATAAATAAACCCAACACATTCTTGTGTAGTCATCAATAAATGTCATGATATATTTATTTCCATTTGCAGAAGGAACAGGCATTGGACCACATAAATCTGAATGAATGAGTTCAAGCTTCCTATGTGCTCTTGAATGTGAATCATGAAAATACTATTTGCTATGCTTTCCTAGAATGCAAGCATCACATTGCTTAAGTTTCCTAGGAATTTTGGCAAACCAACAACACCATTTTTCTTCAATAAGCGGAGACTGTCATAGTTTAAATGTCCAAATCTAGCATGCCATAATAAACTTGATGGAAGTGTACCTTCTTCATGATGAGAAATATATGAGAAATGTTTTGCATGAGCAGAGGTTCGTTGCAGTTTGAGAAGCCTTTCTTCTTCTATTCCCCTCATGACAAGTGAGTGGTCAGATGCTTTTCTTACCTCAAGCTTGCCATCAAACATATGAATGGAGTGACCTTGCTGGCGGATGTGGACCAAGGACATCAAGTTTCTCTTGAGCTGTGGGAGATATAGAACATGATCCAAAAGAAAGTCTGGAAGACCAGGCAGTTTAAGCCTGATTGTGCCAAGCCTTGATGGCTTGATTTTTGATTGATCTGCAAAGTATACTGCTCCATCAACATTGTCAGTAAAATCTTCAAAAAAATCTTTTCTATGAGTCATGTGGCAGGTTGCTCCTGAATCAAGCAACCAATCATTTTTCCATGAAGCAAGTGAAGCATTAAACAAATCTTCATTTACTCCAATGTTACATTGTGCCTCAACATAGTGAGCGGATTCAGGTGCTTTACCTTTGTTTGTATCATCAGTTTTACCTTTCTGTTGGTTTCTTTTCTGCTCAATTTTGTCCCATGGTAGCTTGCATGTAGAGGCATCATGTGATCCATTTCTTTTGCAGCGAATGCAGTGCAAATCTGCCTTTTCTCCTTGAGAATGTCTGCCCCCCCTGCCTCTAAAATATCTTCCTCTTCCTCTTCGTCCACCTCTTCCTCTTGTAGAATCTTGAGCAGGATGCTTTTCTTTATGAGCAAGGCATACAATCTCTTCAGAAGATTCAGGGCTGTCTTCTTTCCAAAATATTTCTCTCTTTCAGCAAACTTTTTCACAAAAGAGTCAAAGGTTATATCTTTGAGATTTCCATTTGCTTGCAAAGACTCAAGATAATTGGAGTAAGTAGGATAAAGTGCCTTGAGAAAAGCAATAAGAGGGATATGCAGCTCAATCTTAGTGGAATTGATATGCATTATAGACTTTACTTCAGATGCAAGAGCAAGAGGATCATTATTTTGCAGTTCAAGAGTGAAGAGTTTAATCATGAGTTGAACAACTTCAAGTGCAGAATGTGAGTCATAGAGTTCTTTCAGCTTTTGTAAGGCTTCAAAGGCAGTTGAATATGACGAAATATGGCGACTCACCTCTTCATTTACAGATGCTGCGATTAATGCATAGGCTTTGCTGTTCTTGTTTTCCCAAATGGCGAGCTCTATGTCTGAGGTAGGCTATACTGGGTCATTGTCTCCTTCTCCGACACACACTCCTTTCCACAACTCATTGAAGATGAGGGTGTGTTTTATCATCCGGGACCATTCAGGATAGTTCTCCTTACCAGTGAGAACTATTCCTACCATGGATATGATTGAATGCATTCTGTAAAAAAAACTTTTGCTGATAGAAAAAAATACTTCTGCCAATATACAATACAAATGTACTCAAAAGGGCACTCTCAAAGGGTATTATCGTCCACTAAAATTTCTAACATAAGATTTTCATGTACCCATTGAATCACTGTCATCACAACTTCAATCCACAGACAGAAAATGACTTTCAAAAATGTACACAGCTACCAATAAAAATCATTCAATGCATGCGCAGTATACAGCATGGGATGCCCAATCCTTTCACACGAGTTTAAAATTCACCAAAGTCCAGGCTCACAAGCTGCTCTGTCAAGCAGGGACACTCCTCAAAGATGTCAGTGCAACACTTGCTCTACCAAAATGGGACTGTGCGTAAACCAAAACTTACGTTCTGGTACCAAAATCCTCCACCGCAAACAACAAGAGGAATGGGCCTGTGCGTAAAACTTACGTTCTGGTACCAAAATACAGCGTTCAATAGACAACGTACAAAAGAGCAGCGTTCACATTTAGACATCGTTCACATATAGACAACGTTCACATATTACAACAGGCAGCAATACAATACCCCAACGCAATAGAAATACGACCCCTTCAACACAAAAAATAAACGCTCTAGAACTCAACGCTGGCTGTCATAGCATGGAGTTAAATTTTGCAGTGTGCTAGGCCAGCAGCGTGAACTATGAAGCCATCGAATCCAAGGAGAATCCGCTACAGTAAAACAACCGAGAATAAGAAGCTGAATCATTTAGTATGAAAAACCTGAGCCGCGATTTAGATAATTTTCATTGAGCAGAACAACATAGACGTATTCAGTGAAGGCAAGGCCATGGGCTGGGGAGGAGTAGGGAAGACCATAAATCAGTGAGTATTAGCACTGTATTAGTTTTTCCCATCCTCGCAAGCCGAAGGCCTTTCTACCAGTTGAATGGTGCGTAGATCCATGGAACCCGCTGGTGGATCAACTGATCAGCGGCCAAACCACGTGCAATTCAGTCGAGAAGTGGAGTAATTCCCACAGACGGCGCCATAATGGAGATTCGAACCTCGACTATTCAGTTTCCGATGCGGTCAGAGACAAGCTGCGGCTTATGAGAGACAGATGCGTTATAGAGAGCGTTATGGACAGAGCAGAGAGCGTTATGGACAGATCGCAGTGGCGCAGCGGAAAGGAATATGGACAGATGCGTTATATGGCAGAGGCAGCATGTAAGACCTGAGGGGATATGGCAGACAGAGGAGTTATAGGAGCATAAGAGCAAAAAACAAGGAGCTGGCTCTGATACCATGTTAGGACAGGAGTAACTCCATTTGGCAGAAAACTGATTCGTATTATTCCATTAGGTATGTCTTTGTTATATACAATAGGGAGTGACTGTTCAGTTCATCTCCCGATGACTTTTCACATTCCTAATTTAATTATTTACATAAATTCACCCAATCATGAAGATTAGGTGTCAATATCAGCACTTCAAGGGCAGACATGGCCGAAGGTGACATAGACAAATCTTCGACGATGTTATAATTTTGGGCTGCCCTTGCATGAGGATTAAAAGATGACCTGCGAAGCATACCCTTAGGAGGCAGGTGAATTATCATATCAGGATTTGGTTTTTCAATATGTAATGGTTAAGAAGGAGGAGTAGACGCGGAAGTTTGACCAAATGAACTGGAGTCATATCCATTTTCAACAAGACTCTTTAACGCGTAATCTTTGGATCTCGTTGCTGTCTTAAATTTGGAAGACATCATCATGATATATGCCGATGGGGATGAGGAGGATTGGTTGTGAGAGACCATTTTACTGTCTTGAGGAAAAGGATCCTTCAAAATAGTGGGTGTGGGTGAACTTTTGATGAATTTGGAAACTTCGGCCCGATGAGGGCACTCCTTAGTGTAATGATCTTCCTCACAAATCAAGCAAGGATATCGAGGTTTCCTCTTTTCGTCAGATGGTTCATTCTTGGTTGATTTCTCCTTAGAGCGGTTGTCTTGTTTAGTTTTTCCTTTTCCCTTTTTCTTATTTCTGGATGACTTACCCTTGCCAGTAGATGAATCTACGACGTTGATTTCAGAAGTAATTCTGGGAGAAGGATCTTCGTTAGGTGAATCAGATAGAGCCGAAACCTGAACATTCTTAGAATTTTTCTTTTTGTTCTTAGATTTCTAGCTCACAGAACCAATCATGCCATCTGTGGCATGTGATCCTGGAAGAGGTGGATTATTTGAGTAGATCGGGGTAAATCTGGGATCTTTTCATACAAAGTACCAGACTGAGTATAAACAAGATCGAGATATTGAGCGTGGGAAATTACTTGCTCTTCAGTTACAACACCCCCTTTGGCCACATCTTCAGTTATTACTAGTAAAAGCGACTTTATGAACCATTCGACCAAAATCTGGTCTGGAATGTAAAATTTAACTAGGCGACGTCTTCGTCTCTATTCGTGAATGTGATCTAAGATATGGGTTGACGTTGACTACTTTAAAGAAGTCAAAAGTTCAGTTCCATTGTCATACCGAATGGGTAACTGAAAATGGGTCAAAAAGGTTGTGGAAAGGGCATTAAACGTGTTGAAGGAAAAGCACGGAAATTCTACATACCATTTTGTTGTCGAACATATTAGGGTTCATTGAAAATGTCATATTCTAATAGAATCATCGTTTAATGAGTTGGACGCGCACTAAAGATGGTAGGTCATGACATGGTTGGACAGATCTTCACCCGACTTACCTTCAAACTTAGGAATATCACTCAAAAACTTAGTAGGAATAACTGACCAATAGGGTAAATAAAGGAGTGGATCATTAGTTAACCGAGAGAGGTCAGGCAAATCCAAAGTTGCAATTAAAGACAACTTGTGATTAGGGTCCTGTGATGGATATTGATAACCCTGAGGGGCGAGTCCCGTACCGAGAGGAGGATATCCAAGATATCCTGGGATAACCTGAGTAGTTGGAATCTGCATACCTCCTGGGTATCCAGGATGAGCCATATGGTATTGCGGTTGAATAGGTTGTTGAAACGTATGACTTGGGTACATTTGATTCTGGAAGGGGATATTCTGACCAATTTGATCTTGACCAAACTTTCCATGAAAGGGTTGACTTTGCAAGGGTCGACCTTGGAGAAATTGAGTTTGAAAAGATGTAGCTTGAACAAACTAACTCTGGGGTAAACCTTGGAAAGGTAGCCCTTGAAAAGGTACTTGCATATATGGAACACTAGGCTGAACAACAAGTATTTGAGGTGCTGACGGAATTGTAGGAATGGATTGAACACCAGATGCCTGAGGTAAAGATTGAACAAGAGGTTGCATAGTAACCTGTGATGTAAGCGGGACAATTATTTGTGATACTCCTAGAATGGGAGTTTTAGGTGAACTTGAACCTGGGTTCTGAACAGTCGTTGCCATAGTAGACTGCCCTACGGTTTGATGGGTACTTTGGGCAGACTGCTGAAGTGATTGTTGGGCAGGTGTCGATGAGTTAGCCTGGACGGTTGGTTGGACTTGAGAAGGCATACCTTGAAAAGGCAGTTGTTTCATAGGTTGTCCAAGAGGTTGGCTAGGTTGATAGAAAGGCACCTGAGAAGCAACAAGAATTCACTGTTGAGAAGGGTTCCATATTGTATTCAATCTAGGGTAAGGCATTCCAAAGGCAGGCTGAGGCATAATAGGCTGACAAAAACTGATTTGAGGCATTTGAGCATAGTTAAAGTAGTTTTCGGTTGGGGGTTTCCCCCCAGATGTAGGGTAAGGTCCACCAAAAGCCTTTCCTCCAGGTGGAGGATATGATGGTTTCCCCCCAGGCGGATAATAACCACCTGTTGTGTTAGCTCATGGATTACCAACATTACCAAAAATCATGTTAATGACTTGTTTATATGCCAAACTTTCATTGGTAGGGTTATTTACACCAGTTGACATGTTTGAAGATGAGTTCGAGGAAGAAGTTCCTAAATAAGCTCCCACGAGAGAGTGATATCCAGGTGGTAAGAAACCACCATACAATGTAGACTTCGGAGAAGTGGAATACATGGATGTATCTAACACGACACTTCTAGGAATCATTGTGGACTAGTCAAAACCGGGTATGATAGAATGAGTCGTGTAATGTGGAATCCCTTTCCCTAAGAAGTTCAAGGGTGTAAAATACCAAGGGTCAGTGTGAAGAGATCGAAACAAAATTTCTGAGATATCTACAGGTTCACTGGTAGAAACTATGGGTCCTTCCTCTTCGTCTGAAATAAGCTCTTCAATGACAATAAGACCAGGAGGGAGACTATCAGTAATGATAAGTTTCACACACGGTGAAATTGGAGGATCCAAAATATGTGCTGTAGTAGATGTATGAATTTCAGGCTCAGAAATATCAAACTCAGGTTCATCAATATCTGGTTCGGAAACGAGGTTTCTATCAGAAGATTCTCTAGTATTTGATTTAGTTTGAATGAGTTCAGTAATTTGTAAATTAGTTGCTGCTGAGTGTGACTTTGATCAAATTCAGTTTCTGTTACTTCAATGCCTAAAACAGTAGATGTTATCGGTAGATTAACTTTAGTTCCTGTTACATAAGAATCTATAATAGTAGAAGTTCCAGTTTCTGCTACAGTTCCAGTTTCAGATGATTTAAATTTTTCTGCTTTAATCTTTTCTAACTGACTCGATGTATACTCAGGGGGATCCCTGAGTATCCTACGTGATTGTCTTGGTAGTTCCGCCACAATGATTTTTTTTTTTTAAATTTATTAATAATACAATATCTAAATTACACCTAAAGTCTCTAAAAAGTAAAAAAAACAACACATAAAGTAACACGCACTGGAAAATCTAGGAGTTCAAACTACACAAACTTACTCTTCAGAGAGATCAATATTTACTAGTTGGTGATGAAATCCAACATCGAAGAGATCAAGGTGAAAAGTTTTATATAAAATGTGTAATATATCTGGCCTACAAATATATGAAAATAGAAATATGCTTAGAAATAACATGAGAGAAATAGATAACTTCAAATCTTTATTAATATCAAACCCTTGAGGTAGGGTAACACAATACAATCACTCCTTAAGGAAGGAGAACACTCCACAAGCCATATGCTTGCCAATACAATAATACTTGACATCTGTCAATGGGGAGTCTCTAGCCTCTATATAGGCTTCATACATACAATACCATGGATCTCTGAATACCATATATCTAATACAATGGGCTTATCACATTATTCCTAACTACTTGTTGTCCCTTACATGATGCGGGTTAACCATTTTATTTATTAACTATGGCCCATAAAATTATTACATTATTCCCTTGGGTACCTCCCTTTGTACCCCATAATATCCCCCCTAGGTATACTACAAAATGAGTATTTGGAATCAGTTACCCTGACAACTGCTTAATGAAATGGTCTCGTGCAAGTAGCTCTGCTATAAACCATCCCAAGCAAAGATTACCCTCTAGACAGTCCAAGTGAGTCTAGCCAACGTCTGTTCCACATGCAACAAGACCTTCCCTCTGTCATCACCTTAGGTAGAGCCCTAGGATTATAGTCACTATGTTCACCAAATACAACAATTTTACTTGGGGGAATAGTCGTAGATCGGATGTACATGCAAGGGCAGAGTAACAAGCTCAATCCCCTTGAAGGATCCTCCACATGATCAATTGGAGGTTTACTTTCAAGTGACCCTAAGTACCTTTCGGTATCGTTGTAATACGTGTAAATCACTGTATCTAGGCCAATGAAGTGGGTCATATCACTTCACCAGATTCAACACGACCTTGTGCTTAACTCATGTCTAAGAATAGCTTCCCAGAGAAAAATAGAAATAATTGGATTTTCTCTCCCTAGCTCAAGATTCTATTGTTTTTTTGTAGCTTTGGAAAGTTTACTTCCTTCCTGTAGGTTTTAACCCTGTACATAAATTACCTACATACGAATTCTAAAACGCAGAAAATAAACAATGCGAGAACATAAAACACATATACACAAAGATTTTCCCCTGGATCCCAAAACCGGGACTACCAGCTTGATTTTTCATTATGTTCCTTTCAATGTTACAATGCATATTTATACATGCCGAAGCACCCAATGCCATGGACCGAAAACCATCATGTCCAAAACCATGTGTGAAAATCATGCACAAAACCATAGGTAGGTCCGCCCAACCTAACATAGGGTCCAAAACCAAAATTTTCCGAGGCGCTGCCCTGGACCCCATAAAGTGGGGTTACCTGCACCCCTCAAACTCCTTGTGACCCCCTGCTACACAAAAAACCAAATTTTTTCCAATGTAATGTGTGGAGATAATATCTTTTTAACTTTGTTAGCAAGGAGCTTGAAGATCATTTTGTAAACATAATTACATAAGGACATTGGTTTATAATCATAGAAGAGTAGGGAGTTTGTTTTTTTGGGAATTAAAGTGAGGAAAGTTGAGTTTATTTCACTTGGAATATGCTCGGAACACCTAGCTTCCTCCGCCATTTTGACAAGATCATGTCCCATCAACTCGTAGAAAAAAAGGAATAGTTCAGCAGGCCAACCATTGGGCCCTGGGCTCTTGTCCTTTTCGTTTATTTTAGTGTTTGAAGCATCTTCTCTTTTGATATTGGAACATCCATCTATGTAACCTACTCTTCATTCACCATCAATGGAAACAGGTTGACCAACTCCATTTTTCCTGCAATGTTATCTACTTCCTGTTGAGAGTATTGTTTTCTGAAAAAACATAGAGCCTTATTTTTTATTTCCTTGGCCGAGGTGAGGATGTTCCCAGATTCACCTTTGATTTCCCATGTTGAGTTTAAGCTCTTCCTCTTGGATGAAACCCTGTGAAAAAAATTGCACTTCGGTCTCCACCTTTGATCCAAGCCATCCAAATTTTCTGACGCCAATCCTCTTCCTATAGTTTAAGTATTTTGTCTTTCCTCATCACCAGATCCATAATATCCTTTTGATGTTACAATGAGAAGTACCCATGGGAAATCGGGTCCATTAATAGTTCGATTTCATTTCCAAGGGATAACAACTCCTGTATGAGCTATTTTTTTATGATTGTATTCCTATACTTGGACTTTTGATTTCAATCTCTTTAGTTTATAATTGATCAACAATGATGGATTGTCAATCATTGGAGAGACCGGGGAGGTCCATGAGTGGTGAACTAGATCTTGGAATTCTGGATCGTTTAGCCACATTGAATTAAGTTTGAAAGGTATCTTATATTGTTCCATATCGTCATTCCATTAAAGGATTATCACATCATGATCAGAGACATTCGAAAAGAAAGTCTAGGATTGAATATGTTGCATCCTCCAGAACAATATTGAATCCACTGAAAACTTGTTGATCCTTTTCATAATACCCTCCTCCCCTGTACAACCATTTCACCAAGTCGAGCACAAAGGGTAAGGTGCTATATCTCTGAGCGCCTTCTGATTAAAAAATGTCTTTGAAGATGCCCGCCAATGGGTCCATGTTTTCCATGTGACCCCAACATTCACCAACTTCAAATGTGAAGTTCAAATCCCCAACCATGATCATTAGATGGATATCAAAGATCCCAGTAGAGTCAATCATTTCCCAAAATGTTTTACAGTTGTTTTAGGTATTCAGGATGCAAAATTTGTGGATTGATCCCCTATATTAACCAATCAAGATTATCCCTGCATAGGACCTGCATGCTTGGAAAGTTAAATATGTCAGATCCCACATCGAGCGAGCCCACCTGAATGTCCATGTGAACTAGATGCACAACCAACCCATGAAGGACATATCTTAGGCAATAATTCGAAGGCCTTCTCCTTAGCCAACATAGTTTCCCGAAACAATATGATGGTAGGGATTTTTTGTTTTTATACAGTGTTTTAGGGATATTTTGATTTGGACAGATCCCAAGCCTCTTATATATAAGGAAATTACCTCCATTGAGATATGTTTGAAGTGAGATATGATGCTCTAAGATCTCGATATTGTGAGTTGTCCATTGATCCATTTGATTCATTGGAAAGCCCTGGATCGAAAGGCAAGCATAATGTCTCCTCCATTGCTTCAAAGAACTATGTGTTTAAATTTGACTCAACCTCTCCACACAGTGTAAGCTTTTTGAACTTGATTTATTTTTTCTTCCTTAGTTTGAAACTTGTTTTGTTCGATCCCCTTCCAGCCGAAGTATCCTCTTTTTGCAAGAAGTTTTTCTTTATTGACATGGTTTCTAGGATTAAGCTAAAATTTTCTGCTAGAGCCAATAATTTGACATCTACTAAAATTGGAGATATGTTCTCTTCATAGACTTTCCTGTTGCAAATTGGAGACAGTAAGGAGAGTCTGCTCGATTTATTGGTTGATTTATCAATGTCATTGCCCTTCCTCTTTGTGGGAGTCCTCATTGTGTAGACAGTGGATTTTTCCAGTACTCTTTGTGTTTTGTTACTAAGTGTTGCATCCAGAATTGTATTAGGGGCCTTCCATGTACTTAGACGAGAGGGGTTCTAATCAGAAGGGTCACTATCCATAGCCAAATCCGACGGTCCTTGTGGGGGCCTATATTGAGTGTCCCTCGTATTTTTCCTTATTGGCTGTCGACTTTCCAGAGTAAGATTTTTGGTTTTCCAGCTTCTCCCCTCATGGTGATTGGGACAATCAACCAACAAATGCCCAGTTTAATGACATTCAAGGCACCTAAATGTGATTCCCCAGTAGTCAAATTGTTGTCAGATGGAGAAGGTAGCCCAGTGAATTTCAATTGCAGCAGGAAGCCTAGTGAATTTCAATTGTAGCAGGAAGCCCACCCAATAGATCCACTTTCACAAGAAACCATGATGCCTTCTTATTAGGCAGTCCAATACATCCTTCATCCACATAGTATAGTTTTCCATCCATAGTTCATCCATAGTTCAATAGGGCGGTTGAGCAATTTTGCCCATATGAGTTTTCACTTTGGCACCTTCACCATAAGGTCAAATCCTACTTTCCATTTCTGAAGTACTAGAAATCCTCGCCTTTTAATCTAGGGAAATGCTGCTATTTTGATTGCGCCTCCTCTTTAAAGAAGTGAAACCTGAACCATCAATTTACCGTCATGTTGAAATTTGGCCTATATCCGAGAAGGGAAGACCAACTTTTTTGGATCCACTCTTTTATCTATGCTCCATTCATTCTGATTAACTCCCATCGACCCACCAATATTATTTTCCTCAGCGAGACCACATTTTACCAATATAGATCAACCCCTAGTATCAATTTTTGTACCTCCTCCACTGCCCTAATTGGTTTCTTACATTTGTCCCTATTTTTTCTTCTCTGTAAATTCCATTCCGACTAGACCTCCTCATTTTCCGGGAAAGGGTCCTCCAACCCCGATGAGAGTGTTATCTTTGATTTCCTATTCCATGGCCTCTTAGCAGCTGCCTCGTCCTGATTCATTGAGGAACCCTCCCAATCCCCTCGGTGTAATGCCTTTATTTTTTTATTCTGAAATCTGTAAGCCATTTCATTCTCCGACACCACCATAGCTTCAATAATCCTATCGATGTCAAAATCCATGTCTTGATAAGCGACTGAATCTCCATGTGGATCGAAAACATACCAATCCCCAACCACCAGTTGTGTTGGTAAGTTAGGTTAGATATTGAAGTTATGTTTGGTGCTTTTTAAAAAACTTGTCCAATTACTATGAGCTAGATCAAAGCGTCAAACTGCTAGCAGAGATTCCATTCGTCTTCGGAATTATTCCGCTAGATATGTTGGGTCAATAATTGTTGACACCTAATCATAGGGATTGGGTGAACAATTGTAAATAGTGTAAATAAATAATAAGAGAAAATGGAGAGTCATCGGGAGATGAAACTCAACAGTCACTCCCTCATGTATATAACTATGAACAGCCTAAATGAATATACAAAATCTCATTTGAGGAGTTACCTCCTGGCCTGACATGGTATCAGAGCCAACTCCATTTTTGGCATTGCAGTCTGCCATTGTAACTCCCTTCTGCCATTTTTCAGAAATTTGTCCTGCATTTCCTGTAGTCTACCATATTCTTCATATCAGTTCTCTGCCCTCTGGGTGATAATCTAGTGTAACGCTCCTAGCCAATGTCTCTTGCTTACCAAACAGGTGCTCTCGCTGTTTGCAGCGTCGCTTGCAGCTCCATACCTCCCCTTGTAGCTCCCATACCAGAACACAGCCTCCGTTGCTTCTCTTGGTTGTATTGCATCTCAGAACCCAACGTTTATCTCGCTTACATTTCTTACTGTATATCAGCCATGTTTGCAGCGTTTATCCCTGTTTTCAAACCAATAACGCCCAAATTCCACATCAAAACGTTTTATGTATTAGATCCATTTGTTATTGTTTCTTTAAATAAACAATAACAAACCAATAAAGCCCAGATTTGAAATACGTTGCTCTAGTATGTGGTATCAGTATGCTGCTCCCTCCCATACATACATAGGTTGCTCCAATACGCTACACTACCTGTAAATGTTGCACTGCTATATTCTGCTCCCCTCACTGTTCCCACCACTCACTGCTCCATACAAATGCACTGACTCTCCTCCAGATACACCCTGTGCCAGATATATCACCTCCCCCACAAAATATCTCTGTCCATATATTAAAGTGATTTTTTTTTTCCAGTTTCACACCATAACTGCATTTTTTTAACACTAGAGGTGATTTTTTTTCTACATTGGCAACAGAAGTATATTTTTTTGTACAGTACACAAATTTTTAAAATGCATTCATTGATATCTATTGTGGGAGTGGTTCTCACCGGCAAGGAGAACTATCCAGAATGGTCGCGGAAAATAAAACACACTCATTTTTAATGAGCTGCGGAAAGGAGTGTGTTGGAGACGGAGACAAAGAACTAGAATAGCCTACCTCAAGCAAGGAATTCGCCACTTGGGAAAATAATAACAGTAAGGCTTATGCCTTGATTGCAACATCAATAAATGAAGAGGTGAGTCACCACATTTTCCCATTTTCAAATGCTTTCGAAGCCTTACAAAAACTGAAGGAAATCTATGACTCACACTCTGCACTTGAAGTTGTTCAACTCATGATTAAATTGTTTAGCCTTGAATTACAAAATGATGATCCTCTTGCTCTTGCATCAGAAGTAAAATCTATTATGCATGATATCAAAGTCACTAATGTTGAACTAGAAATTCCTCTGATAGCTTTTGTCAAGGCACTTTATCCCACTTACTCAAATTATCTTGAGTCATTGCAAGCAAATGGAAACCTCAAAGAAATTACCTTTGACTCCCTTGTGAAAAAATTTGTTGAAAGAGAGAAAGCTTTTGGGAAGAAGACAACTCCTTAGTCTTATGAAGAGACTGTGTGTCTTGCACATAGAGAGAAGAATCTTGCTCAAGATTCTTCCAGAGGAAGAGGTGGTCGAAGAGGAAGAGGAAGAAGAAATTTCAGAGGAAGGGGGGGCAGACACTCTCAAGGAGAAAAGTCAGATTTGCATTGCATACGTTGCAAAAGAGATGGATCACATGATGCATCCACATGCAAGTTGCCTTGGGACAGAATTGAGCAAGAAAGAAACCAACCCAAAGGTAAAACTAATGACAAAGAGAAAGGTAAAGCACCTGAATCCACTCACTATGTTGTGGCACACTGTAATATTGGAGTAAATGAAGACTTATTTAATGCTTCACTTGCTTCTTGGAAAAATGATTGGTTGCTTGATTCAATAACAACTTGCTTGATGCAGGAGCATTCATCTCAACAATATCATTGTATTTTAGTATACATAGGGGGTCTTGTATTTTAAGGAAGTTGGTTTCCTAAGTGTTGAATTAATGTAATTACATAGGTTTTGAGTGATTTTAATGAAAATAGGAATTAATTAAGTATTGTGAAGCATATTGTAAATGTTCTTGAATGTAGGAGAACATGAGAGAATCATGATAGTTGAGAGATTGAGAGATTTGAGAATTAATTGTAAATCTTAGATCAGGAGCTAGTTCATGATTTTGTGGATTAGAGAGGATCCTTAGAGATAAGGAAGATATTTTAGGGTTTTTTTGAGAAGGTTATGGATCTAAACCGGGAATTGGTTGTAGAATCCTTTTGTATAAATGTAAGCCAAAAAGGCATAAAAAGAGTTAGTTAAGTCAAGTTAGTAGTTAGAGGTTGTGAGTTAGAGGTTTGATTGTAAGCCTACGGGCAGATTGTGAAACAGAGGCCACTGATTTTGGAAATCAGTCTTGAGATAAGAAACTGTGTAAATACCCGTTTATTAATAAAAACAACTCGATTCTAATTTTATGTGTGTGTATGGAGTAATTTAGTTATAATATGTGTGTGAATTAGAGTAAGTTCTATGTAACAGAAGTTGCATGTGCAGAATTAGAGGCGAAATATAGAGAAGAGTAGCAAAGAGGTGTTACGGCTTTGTACACATCGACAGTACAGGAGGAAGGCTTTAATGTTACAGTGAAGGTGAAGGAAGCATAAAGGCGTGAGCGGAGTTAAGCTCAGGAGGAAGTTGTGATGCAGAACAACTAAAGACCAGAACCCTAGAAGAAACTTGAAACCACAGGAACACTAAGAAATGGCCTAAACGTGAAGTAGGCAGAAAAGAACGAGAACAGTCAGATCATTTAGATCGACGAATATGAATGGTAGGATAAAAATTGCAAAGGAATAGACTGCGGGGAATAGGAGTGTATGGATGTCTTGATCATGGTCAAGACTCGCACTCAATCACAACTGTCGATCTAAATTTCAAATTCTTATGTCGAAGTCAACTATGGGGGTTGAGTTGTTTGGTAATCCGCATGTTAGTTGAAGGGCCGCAGAGTGTAGGATTTGATGGCCTCCGTTATCCAATGGACATCGGGCCATAAAGTGATCGGGCTTTAACTTCAAAGTTGGACCCGAACTTTTATAGACCAAGGATTATAATCCTTATCGGTTTTGTAAGGGTAGTTACATGTCGTGCAAGTGATCTGCGCGATATTGTTGTGAACCATTGGATCCAGCACGCTTTGATCAACGACGTAGAGTGAAGCACCTGTGCAAAAAAGGGAAAGTCAATGTAGGAAGTCAACATGGGACAATTGCTGTTCAGTTAATGTTCAGTTGTTGTTCAATTTCTGAGTGGACTCGAGAAGTGTATGGATGCGAGTTTAAGTTTGTTTGAGTTCCGGATGATGAATGGAAATCGCGCAGCAACCCTTGATCTGAGGAAGTGAAATCGATGGTGGAGATTGAACCGATAAAGGTGGGCCTCAGAAAATGTGTCAAGGCCATGGAAAAAGTGGAAAGGTAAGGTTAATGCGGTTTATGTATATTTCTATTATACGAGCTTATATAGAGATAAAGCGGATTAAGGGCAATTAACCATGGTATGATTAGTGTTGAGTAAATCCGAGACCAGAATAAGAGGGTATGGTTAATATGCGCGGGTTTAAGAATTAACCAAAGTTTATGAGGGTTGAATAAGATTCTGCTGGATAGGTTAATTAAGGTTTAGACTATTGAATAGTCTTTGAAACATTTCTGCATGAGATTTTATTAAGGGGCATTAAACCGTAATTTATGAAGGGTTGACTAGGCAGGGAGATTTGAAATTCCTGGGATGAATGAGACTATGCATTTTATATGCATACTATCGGTATTGTCAGCTTAGCCTGACATCATTGCCACATGACCTTTAGAAGAGATGTTTTTGAATAATTTACTGGTTGTTAGAAAATTATATATTACGGAGCAATGGAACACATAAAATATTGCAGAAATATAAACACAGAAAACGCACAAAACAAGAGAGACACAGATATACGTGGTTCACCCAGTTTGGGCTACGTCCACCCTGAACAGCCAGTCCTTCCTTTCTATTATCCAGCAAAATGAAGAGGTACAACCTACAGCAAAACCGCTGTAATATCCTCTGTTTTCTCTCACAGTCTCACCTCTATGTTTCTCGCTCACCGAATACACATCTATATCACAGCCTCAAATACAATGCCCTCATATAAAGAGAGGGGTTGCCTTCTAGGGCAAAAAACCCTAAACTAAACATAAGTTCTACCGTCAGATCATCCGCCTAATGAACGGCCCAGATTGACTAGAAATTACTATACTTTTACAAGGCAATTTTACAGCTGTTTTTAGCTTCGGGGGCGCTGCCCCCGAAACCCCCGATTATTTTACGGGCGGTGTTGCCGCCCCATTTTGAACTGGGGTCCAATATGCCGGTACTATAGAAGATAATCAGGCTCCACACCCAATAATCTCCCACTTGGAGACTGATTGTAGCAACTCCACCGCTGCTCCATTTGCTGGACAATGACTCCTCTTTGGACCTGGCTGTTTCTCATCTTCATCGTCATCCTTGAAGACCAACTGAAACTGAGCATATTCTCAGTTTCTCCCTGGTTACAACTTTTGTTAGCATATCTGCAGGGTTCTGGCTAGTGTGTATCTTTTCCAGCTTCAACTCTCCATCTTCCAACATTGATCGTATGAAATGGTACTTGAGCTGTATGTGTTTTGTCCTGGAATGAAATGCTGAGTTCTTTGCAAGATGAATGGCACTTTGACTATCACTGTATAACGTGCCCATATCATGCTCCTTACCCAATTCACCCATAAACCTTTGTAACCAAATCATTTCTTTACTAGCCTCTGTAGCAGCAACATACTCTGCTTCTGTTGTTGAAAGTGCAACAACACTTTGGATTTTTGAAACCCAACTGACAGCTGTTCCTCCGACAGTAAATACATATCCTGTAGTGCTCCTCCTATTATCTCTGTCACCTGCCATATCTGCATCAACATATCCTTGTAGGGATATGTTTGAACCACCAAAGCATAATGCCTGATTTGTGGTACCTCTCAAATATCTGAGAATCCATTTCACTGCCATACAATGTTCCTTTCCTGGATTGTTCATGTACCTGCTTACAACTCCCACTGCATGTGCAATATCAGGCCTTGTGCAGACCATTGCATACATTAAACTTCCAACTGCTGATGCATATGGAACTTTAGACATATAATCCATGTCTTCTTGGGTCTTTGGGCACATTTCTTTGCTAAGTTTGAAATGGCTAGCAAAAGGTGTACTAACTGGTTTTGCATTTTGCATGTTAAATCTTTTCAACACCTTTTGTATGTACTCATTCTGAGACAATGTTAATTTTCTATTTTTCCTATCTCTAGTTATTCTCATACCAAGGATTTGTTTTGCAGCACCCAAATCCTTCATTTCAAATGAATTTGCCAATTTTCTTTTGAGCACATTTATTTCCTGCATGTTAGATCCTGCAACAAGCATGTCATCTACATACAATAACAATATAATATAGCTGCCATCATTTTGCTTTTTCAGATAAACACAATGATCAGAGTGACATCTAGTATAACCTTGTTCAGACATAAACTTGTCAAATTTTAGATACCACTGCCTTGGAGCCTGTTTTAAACCATACAAGCTCTTCTTCAACCTGCACACAAGTTTCTCCTTCCCTTTCACCTCATATCCTTGTGGCTGCTGCATATATATCTCTTCCTCCAAATCCCCATGGAGAAAGGCTGTCTTTACATCTAACTGCTCAAGATGCAAATCTTCAGCTGCTACAATACTTAAAATAGTTCTGATTGAAGTCATTTTAACAACAGGAGAAAATATTTCATCAAAATCAATACCTTTCTTCTGTGCAAACCCCTTCACCACAAGTCTAGCTTTGTACCTTTGCTTTCCTCCATCTTCTTCCTTCAGCCTGTAAACCCATTTATTCTTCAATGTAGTTTTTCCTGCAGGCAACCTGACTAAATCCCAAGTCTGGTTATGCATTAAGGAGTCCATCTCTTCTTCCATGGCTACCTCCCACTTCTTCTTGCTTTCAACCTGCATTGCTTCTTCATAACATTCAGGTTCACCAGAATCAGTCAACAATAAATAATATAATGAAGGAGAGTATCGTTCAGGAGGTCTACTTGTCCTGGTAGATCTTCTAACACCACTTTCAGGTGTTTGGGGTGCCTGTTGTTGTTGTGATGGTTGCTGATGTTGTGGTTGTTGATTATTATTATTTTCAGGCACCTTTACTTTTTCAGTAATTTCATCAAGAACTGCGTATTCCTTGTTTTCTTTTTCTTGTTTCTTTTCCTGCAACTGATTCTTATACAAGACCTTTTCATTGAATATTACATCTCTGCTCCTAATGATTTTGTGATTTTCATAATCATATAAGCGATAACCAAAATCATTAACACCATATCCAATAAAGGTACATTTCTTTGACTTTGCCTCAAGCTTTGTTCTATTTTCTTTATCAATATGGACAAAGGCCTCACAACCAAAAGGTTTTAAAATAGAGTAGTTTACCTTTTTCCCTGTCCATGCTTCCTCTGGAACACCACCATCCAAGGAACTTGAAGGTCCTCTATTTATTAAATAAACAGCAGTATCTACAGCATCTGCCCAAAACTGTAAAGGCAATCCTGCATGCAATCTCATGCACCTTGCACGCTCCATGATTGTTCTGTTCATCCTTTCTGACACACCATTTTCTTGTGGTGTTCTTGGAACTGTCTTCTCTCTACGAATTCCATGCTCTGAACAGTACCTATCAAACTCTTTGCTGCAATATTCACCTCCATTGTCTGATCTAAGACACTTCAAATTCTTTCCTGTCTCAATCTCAACCAAAGCTTTCCATTTCTTGAAAGTATCAAATACATCAGATTTATTCTTAATACAATAAATCCAAGTTTTTCTAGTTGCATCATCAATAAAGGTAACATAATAATGAGAGCCACCGAGAGATGATACCTGAGCAGGTCCCCATATGTCTGTATGCACAAGCTCTAATTTTTCGTTCTTCTTTTCTTTCCCAACTCTGAGAAATCTGACTCTCTTCTGTTTTCCATAAATGCAGTTCTCACAGAAGTCCAAATCAACATTCTTCAAACCCGGCAACAAATTCCTTGAGTGAAGAATCTTCATCCCCTTTTCACTCATGTGTCCGAGCCTATGATGCCATAATGCTGCATCTGCTCCTTTGGAAGTTAAAGCATTAACAGAGTTAGAAATACCATTGCATAAATACAATGTACCAACCTTTTCGCCTTTTGCTATTACCAGGGCTCCTTTAGTGACCTTCCAAGCTTTATCTGTGAAAGTTGTCACACAACCTTCACCGCCTAACTGCCCTGTTGAAATCAGATTTTTCTTTAGATCTGGAACATGCCTTACCTCCTTTAATAGCCATTGGTTTCCATTCTGCTGTTTTACAAGAACCTTACCCATTCCAACGATTTTACAGGGTTTATCATCACCTAGACGAACTTGTCCAAAATCTCCTTGAACATAGTCATGAAAGTATTTCTTATCAGGTGTGGCATGGAATGAAGCCCCTGAATCTACTACCCAGGAATCAGTAATATTTTCGAAAGAAAGAATCAAAGCATCTTGTAACACCTCACCTGTCACATTTGCTTCATGATTGTTTTCTTGTTGTGCATCTCCTTCTTTTCCCTTCCGAGATCTACAGTCTTTCTTTAGGTGTCCTTTCTTTCCACATTTCCAACACACTATCCCCGATCTGGACTTGGATCTGCCTTTCCTTGATTTGCTGCGATATCCTTCTTCCTCTAGACTCTGCACTCAAAGCATTTCCCGATGTCTCACCGGAGCTTTTCCGTCGCATTTCCTCGCTAAGGATAGCACCGACAACATCATCAAACTTTAAAGTACTAGATCCAGAAACGGAGTTACTAATGGCCATTACCAAACCATTCCAACTTTCTGGTAATGAGCACAAGAATAACAGAGCTCTAACTTCATCATCAAAGTTTACCCCTACAGAACTTAACTGACTTGTAACTGTATTAAAATCATTTAAATGGTTTGCAACAGATCCACCTTCCGACATATTCATGTTAAATAACCGTTTCATAAGAAATACCTTGTTTGAGGCCGAGGGTTTTTCATATAGTTTCGACAGCGTCTGCATCAAACCCTCTGTCATGGTTTCCTTCGAAATGTTGAAGGCGACTGACGCAGCAAGGCACAACCGTATTGTTCCGAGTGCCTTTCTATCGAGAAGGTTCCATTCTTCGTCTTTCATACCCGTCGGCATCTTTGTTTTTCCGCCCAATGGTAGGTATAGATCTTTCTGATACAGATAATCTTCCATCTGCATCTTCCACAACGAGAAGTTTTGGCTGTTAAATTTCTCGACCCTAAACTTACCATCTTCCGCCATTGCTCCCACTCGAACCAGGAACCCTTCTTTCCTGCGAGTTTATCAGCCAAATAGACCTTCGGCTCTGATACCAGTTGTTAGAAAATTATATATTACGGAGCAATGGAACACATAAAATATTGCAGAAATATAAACACAGAAAACGCACAAAACAAGAGAGACACAGATATACGTGGTTCACCCAGTTTGGGCTACGTCCACCCCGAACAGCCAGTCCTTCCTTTCTATTATCCAGCAAAATGAAGAGGTACAACCTACAGCAAAACCGCTGTAATATCCTCTGTTTTCTCTCACAGTCTCACCTCTATGTTTCTCGCTCACCGAATACACATCTATATCACAGCCTCAAATACAATGCCCTCATATAAAGAGAGGGGTTGCCTTCTAGGGCAAAAAACCCTAAACTAAACATAAGTTCTACCGTCAGATCATCCGCCTAATGAATGGCCCAGATTGACTAGAAATTACTATACTTTTACAAGGCAATTTTACAGCTGTTTTTAGCTTCGGGGGCGCTGCCCCCGAAACCCCCCGATTATTTTACGGGCGGTGTTGCCGCCCCATTTTGAACTAGGGTCCAATATGCCGGTACTATAGAAGATAATCAGGCTCCACACCCAACACTGGTAATGTTGATGGAGCAGTATACTTTGCAGACAAATCAAAACTCAAGCCATCAGGGCTTGACACAATCAAGCTTAAATTTCCCGGTCTTCCAGACTTTCTTTTGCATCATGTTTTATATCTCCCACATCTTTGGAGAAACTTGTTGTCCTTGGTCCACATCTGCCAGCAAGGACACTCCATTCATATGTTTGAAGGCAAGGTTGAGGTGAGAAAATCATCAGATCACTCACTTGTCATGATGGGGATAGAAGAAGAAAGGATTCTCAAGCTGCAAGGTACCTCTGCTCGTGCACAAATTTTTTCATACAATTATCATTATGAAGAAGGTACATTTCCATCAAGTTTATTATGGCATGCTAGATTTGGACACTTGAACTATGACAGCCTCCACTTGTTGAAGAAAAATGGTGTGACTGGTTTGCCTACAATTCCTAGGAAACTTAAGCATTGTGATGCTTGCATTCTAGGAAAGCATAGAAAACAGTGTTTTCATGATTCACATTCCAGAGCACATAGAAAACTTGAAGTCATTCATTCAGATTTATGTGGTCCAATGCATGTTCCTTCTGCAAATGGAAATAAATATATGATGACATTTATTGATGACTACCCAAGAATGTGTTGGGTTTATTTATTGAAGAACAAGTGTGATGCTTTTCAAACATTCAAGAACTTTCATACATGGATTGAAAATTATGCACAATCTCATATTGGCTCTATTCACACTGATAATGGAAAATAATACACTTCAAATGAATTTGAAAACTATCTTCGCCAATATGGGATCAAACATCAAACAACTGTGCCTTATAATCCCCAATAGAACAGAGTAGCTGAAAGAATGAATAGGACAATATTAAATATGGTGTGCTCCATGATGTTTTTTAAGAATGTAAAATTGATGTTTTGGGCTGATGCAGTTCTATGTGTTGTATATGTAAAGAATAGATGTCCATCTAATGCTATTATAAACAAGAATCCTTATGAAATGTGGTATGGGCACATTCCTTCAGTAAAGCATCTTAGGATCTTTGGTTCCACATGTTATGCCTTGATACCAAAGGTACATAGAAACAAACTTGGTGCAAGGAGTCGTAAGTTTATCTTCTTGGGGTATTCAAACAACTCCAAAGCATACCGTCTCTATGATGAAGTCAATAAAATTTTTGTTGTATTTAGAGATGTAATCTTTCTTGAATCATCCAAAGCTAACAATGTTGTTGAGCGGAAAATTGATCGCTTGGATAGATTCGCAAATGAAAAATCATTTCAAGAATTTGATAATTAGATTCCACATCTTGAAGGGGGGATTACTATACTAGATCAACCTATGGAATCTTCTTCTGAAGCACTCTCTCCCCCGCATGAAACTCCAAAAACTGATGATACTTTGAGTGATGTGATTGACAGAATTGGGAGACTCAATCTTGATTCAGTCCAAATTCAATCAACTAAGCAGCCTGGACCATCTCAGAAAGGTCCCCCAAAGTGGCTGACAAAGACACTTGAAAGTGTTCATCCTGATGAGGTTGGAAAGACAGGAACTAGAAATTCAACCCGACAAAATGGAGGTGATGTAGATGACTCTGATTCACCTGTTGATATGGATGTTTCTTATGATTGTGAATTGAATTTGTCTACAGATTTTGAACCAACTTCCTTCAAAGAATCTGCTTCTCATGATGAATGGAAAGAAGTGATGCAAAAGGAGTATGATGCCTTGATAAAGAATGGCACTTGGAAGCTGGTTGATCCTCCATTGGGAACTTGATGCAGGAAAACTGCAACTTTACATAATTCACGCCTGGACCTCTGAGTTATGGGCCCACGTATACATCGGAAGCATTTCAATCAGCGGACTTCACAACAAACCTGACCAATCACCATCAACCGCGTGTCGCACAACTGATGTATTCATTTTAACACTTGACTTTTGGTGCTCCAAATCTCCACCGTCGATCTCATTCCTCAATCCAATGACTATCGTGTCACCCGCTCGCCAACTAGTTTGGCCAATCTCCACCATCGATCAATCTTGCTTGATCCAACGACTATCGCGTAATCTCGCGTGAGTTCTTGCACGATGCATAACAAGTCGAAATCGCGTGAGAAAAGTGGTTTTCTCATGCTACGTGTTGACCGCTAAGGTTAGTCACGTAGAACTTAAAAATACCAATTACAACTTTTAGGGTGCGCGAGATACCTCTTACCCTCTTTCCAAGACCACTCCATCCTTCTGCTAACATGTGGTGTTAATCTCCGCCATTCCTCTTCCGTTATTATTACTCGTCGGTTTGGCCGATCCGATAGTTTTTGATGTGCTATTCAATCGACTCCATTTTCGATTGAAACACTCCTCCGTTGATCTATTCTCAAATCCAACGGATCTCTCGATCGCTTATCGGTGGAATTCACATTACAACACAAATTTATCTCTGCCATACTTTTTCTAAGGCAAAGTTCATAGGAACTTCGTCCCTTACACTCACACACGCAATTATCAAATTATAGTAAAGAACATTTATGTACAGACACCGACACACAAAACCCAGATTTCACCTAGATGTATAATAACACGCATATTTCGATTATAAACAGAACTCGATTATAGGCTAAGGCCTCATGACGCGAATCACAAATTGCCATGCAGCTACATTGCATACCCCTATATCTATCTTTCACACAACACAGACTTTATATAGGAAATTACAAAGGGAGAAATAGTTTAAGATCCATGAGTTTCTCCCACAATCGCTCAATCAAACCCCTAAATCTCTCTATTCGCATGCATGGAAGATAATTACATTTAATTAAGCCTTCTAGAGACTTATCAATTCCATCAATTTAACTCTGTTTAAACAGAATTTGCCCCAGTTTACAATGATTGTCCACGTTTCCCCTTTCACAGCTTTGAATTTAAATTTTGATTAAGGGTGCTCTGATGCTCCTGCATCAGACTCCTGAGGTACAAAAATTTTATGACCTCCTAGTCATATGACTTCTTCATCCCTTAGAAATTCTACCCACATCCTCTGTGGAATTTCCTTTATGAGCTTTCCGTGAGCCGCAACAAAACGTCTGCAGTAACAAGTCCTCCCTGCTACACGATACCTCACCAAGATTCCCTCCTCTGAGCTTAGTCTTTCGACATCTCTCTGGTTCTCTCTTCTTCGGAGCCATTTGAGCACTCCTGGCTCTAGGCTGCTACAATCTTCTCACCTTCTTCTACCACTACCTGAGCCACAATATAAAGACCACAAATTCTCCAATCTTCAACATAATTGTACCTCCTTCTTTTGCACGCAAACTCTTTCTCGCAGGAAACCTTTCCCTGCTCTGATACCAATTTGATGCAGCAAAACTAGAACTTTACATAATTCATGCATGGACCTGTGGGTTATGGGCCCACGTATACATCAGAAGCATTTCAATCAGCGGAATTCACAACAAACCTTACCAATCACCGTCAACTGCGTGTCGCACAACTGATGTATTCATTTTAACACTTGAATTTTGGCATTCCAAATCTCCACCATCGATCTCATTCCTCAATCCAACGGCTATTGTGTCACCCGCTCGCCAACTAGCTTGGCCGATCTCCACCATCAATCAATCCTGCTTGATCCAACGTTTATCGCGTAATCTTGCGTGAATTCTCGCACGATGCATAACAAGTCGAGAGTGCGCGAGAAAAGTGGTTTTCTTGTGCTATGTGTCGACCGCTAAGGTTAATCACATAGAATTTAGAAATACCGGTTACAACTTTTAGGGCGCACGAGATACCGCTTACCCTCTTTCCAAGATCACTCTATCCTTCTGCTAACACGTGGTGTTAATCTTCGCCATTCCTCTTCCATTATTATTACCCGTCGATCTAGCTGATCCGACGATTTTGCTGTGCTATTCAATCGACTCCAATTTCGATTGAAACTCTCCTCCGTTGATCTATTCTCAAATCCAACGGATCTCTCGTTCGCTTATTGGTGGAATTCGCATTACAACACAAATTTATCTCTGCTATAATTTGTCTAAGGCGAAGTTCATAGGAACTTCGTCCCTTACACTCACACACACAATTATCAAATTACAGTAAAGAACATATATGTACAGACACAGACACACAAAACTCAGATTTTGCCTAGATGTATAATAACACGCATATTTCAATTATAAACAGAACTCGATTACAGGCTAAGGCCTCATGGCGCGAATCACAAATTTCCCTCCAGCTACATTGCATACCCCTATATCTATCTTTCACACAACACAAAATTTATATAGGAAATTACAAAGGGAGGAATCGTTTAAGATCCATGAGTTTCTCCCATAATCGCTCAATCAAACCCCTAAATCTCTCTATTTGCATGCATGGCAGATAATTACATTTAATTAAGCCTTCTAGAGACTTATCAATTCCATCAATTTAGATATGTTTAAACAAAATTTGCCCCGGTTTACAATGATTGTCCACGTTTCCCCTTTCACAGCTTTGAATTTAAATTTTGATTAAGGGTGCTTTGAGGTTCCTGCATCAGAACCAAACCAATTGGTTGCAAGTGGGTCTACAAGAACAAGTATAAAGCCGATGGCTCACTTGACAAGCACAAATCCAAGCTTGTGGAAAAAGGTTTTGCACAGAAGGAAGGGTTCGATTATGAGGAGACTTTTGCCCCCATAGAAAAATGGGCTACCATCCAGAAACTCTTTTCCATATCAGCTCAGAACGGTTAGAAAGCCCATCAAATGGATGTAAAAACCGCTTTCTTGAATGGAGATCTAAAAGAGAATGTTTTTATGTGGCAGCCTGAAGGATTTGTTGTGAAAGGACATGAACTTAAAGTATGCAAACTTGTGAAATCCTTGTATGGCCTCAAACAAGCACGTGAGCCTAGTATGAAAAACTAACTGAGCATCTTCTGGAACTCAATTTCAAACATTATGATCTTGATGATGCAAATTTGTTTGTCAAGAAAGTTGGAAAAACAGTTGTATATCTTGTGGTATATGTAGATGATCTTTTGATGACAGGGAACAATGAGAGCTACATTGCATCCATGAAGACGGAATTGAGGAAAGGTTTTGAAATGACTGATTTGGGCTAAGTTCATTACAATCTTGTTATTGAAGTAACTCAACATCTGAAGTCCATATTTCTTTCCCAAAAGAAGTACATTGGAGATCTGTTGAATAGGTTTGGCATGGTTGAATGCAATCCTCTGAATACCCCAATGGAACAAAACTTAAAACTCACATTAATTGAAGGAAAATAATTTGAGGATGCAACAAAGTATAGACAACTTGTAGGAAGTCTCAACTACCTGACTACTACCAAACCAGACATTTCGTTTGTTGTTGGAATCCTCTCCAGGTTTATGCAAAAGCCTTGTGAGGGACATTGGTCTGCTGCAAAAAGAGTTCTAAAGTACTTGAAGGGAACTTAAGACTTTAGACTCAAGTATACACAGGTGGGCGACTTCAGCTTGATTGGATACTCTGATTGAGACTTTGATGGAGACAAAGAAACTGGGGTATCTACTTCTAGTTATGCTATGAGTCTTGGATCAGGAGTTGTCTCCTGGAGATCACACAAACAATCAATTCCAGTAGATTCCACAACAGAGGAAGAATATGTGGCAGCTGCTGAGGCAACAAAAGAAATTGTGTGGCTCAGGAAAATTCTAGAAGATTTGCAGGTAAAACAAGTTCATTCGGCTCCAATCATGATTGACAATACCTCGGTAATAAATTTGGCCAAGAAACCAAAGTTCCATGATCGATCGAAGCACATCAATACAAAATATCATCTGATTCGACATCATGTTGAGGCCAAAAAAATCCATCTTCACCATTGTTCCACTAATGAGCAAATTGCAGACATCTTCACCAAAGCACTTGGAAGAGAAAAGCTTGAAAGATTCAGAATGATGCTTGGACTCACCAACATCCCTTCAGATTAAGGGGGGAATATTGATACCTAATCATAGGGATTGGGTGAACAATTTTAAATAATGTAAATAAATAATAAGAGAAAATGGAGAGTCATCGAGAGATGAAACTCAACAGTCACTCCCTCATGTATATAACTATGAAAAACCTAAATGAATATACAAAATCTCATTTGAGGGGTTACCTCCTGGCCCGACGATAATATTTAATTAGTGGATCCAAATAATCAACTGTACCATCAAGATTCTATTTTGTACAGTTATATACATTGTATCATTGCTCCATCCCATCGATCATATTCGATAGTCTAAGATTCATTTTCCTATGTGGGCCCACTAAAATTTTGGAACCCAAGGAAACTTGTATATTCAGTCACCCTATTTTTTAATATGTTGATCCCGGATCTCTTTGAGAAACAATTCATTCTTGATTTTGGATATTTTGACGACTTTCAATCCCAAGAACCTAATCCCACTGATTTGTTAGGCGGTCTACAAAAAATTATTCGTTCCAACAAATCATAATCTTCTTCGGATCTTCTATTAATGATAAAGGTGCCTAATGATAACTCATGCAAAGATTTTCATATTTTATGTCAGGAATGTGCATATTTCCTATCAAGCTTCCTATCAGTACTTACATGAAACTTTTGAAGGGCGAAGACCATGTGATCAAGACTATAGAAAATATTATTTATGAGAGGACGAATAGTGGACATATTATGACTCATCTAACATAGGAATTTCCACTACATGTAAGTTTATAGTTTATTTAAACAAAGACCCACTAATACTTACATATTAGATAATGAAATCTTAAATAAAGTCTTGATTAAGGTGGATCAGTTTCTCGGATAGTTCAACGAATGCAACCACCAAGATTTCATCCAATGACCAGTTAAGGAGGAGCCACCCATCACCTTCACAAGATATATAAAACACAATCGATTATATCATTGAAGGGATTCCCTCTTTTTTCATACCCAAATCCTGCGCATTTTGTGAGTGAGGGCATGACCAATAATAAGGTTTCTTTCTTTTATTCCTAGTTTTCTTCTTCGTGCAACTGACTTATGCTTGTGTGATGTCATTTCCAGTTTGCAGGCTTCCTCTTTTGAGTGTCCCTTGGAACATGACTACAATTAGCTCCATTGGTTTATAATCAGGAAAGGGTTAATATCTTTCATTTCATTTCTTTCACTATTTTTCCATTAAATTTGGTATTGACATAATGATTGTTGTGTAGGGTACGATCTTATTTCTCATTGTTGACTAGTTTAAAACGACTATGCATCTCCTTCCCATTTTCTCACATATTCCACCCTGTAGAAATGTACCTAGATGAGAAAATGTAATATTTTATTTCTTGTTGGTCAAATATCCCTTCAATGGTTTCTAGCATTTGGGTTTATCATTTAAACTTCATTTTTACTTCTCAGATTTTACTTTTGTTTTCTCTCTGTATGAATGTGTTTTATTCCTTCTTCTTTTTTTATAGTCGTACATTACTGCAGTTTATACTCCTCAGCAAAATGACATTATTGAATGTATGAACAAGACTCTTATGGAAAGATCCAAGAGCATGATAAATAATGCTAATTTGAAGAAGGAGATGTGGGCAGAAGCATTATCCACTGCTCATTATTTGGTAAATAGATCACCTTCAATTTATATTAATTGCACAATTCCTGAAGAAATTGATTATTCACACTTAATAACTTTTTGTTGTGATGCATATGCTCTTATTCCAAAGAATCAACGTTCTAAGTTGACCCAAAAGAAAAATGTTATGTATTTTTTGGGTATGACAATGTTGTGAAAGGATACAGGTTGTGGGATCCTTCTACACATAATATCATCATCATAGAGACATAACATTTGATGAATCTTCTCTTCTAAAAACCGTTGTTGAAAAAGTTGAACATGAACAGGTATCGTGGAATCAGAAAATTCAGTTGGAGACTAACCTTTTTTTGAAAGTCAGAAACAAGAAGAAGATTCTAAAGAAAAAGGTGAAGAAGACATAAAGGAAAGTGTAGAATTTCAAAAACTAGTCACTCTTAAGAGGTCTACAAGGTAAAGAAAAGCTCCCAAGAGGTATCAAGATTTTGCTTCTTCATTTGCCCTAATTACTGAGAAGGGAGAACGTTCATGTTACCAGGAAGCAATGAATGATGTGGATAGTGAAAAATGGAAGAAGGCTATGGATGAGGAAATGGATTCCTTGGCCAAGAACAAAACCTAGTATCTTGTAGAACTTCCAAAAGGGAGAAGTGTTGTTGGATCTAAATGGGTCTTCAAATTGAATAGAAATGTTGATGGAAATATTGAAATAGATAAAGTGAGGTTGGTAACAAAAGGGTACTCTCAGATAGAAGGTATTGAATTTCATGATATTTTTTTGCCAGTTGTACAACTTATTTCTATTTGTATGGTGTTAGAACTAACTGTATTACTTGACCTTGAGTTAGAATAGTTAGATGTTAAAACAACTTTTCTTCATATACATTTGGATGAGGAGATTTATATGGAACAGCCAGAAGGTTTTGTACAAAATCGCAACAAAATATTAGTTTGCAAGTTCAGGAAATCATTGTATGGCCTTAGACAATCACCTAGACAATGGTACAAGAAGTTTGATTCATTCATGGTGAGTCAGAACTTCACTAGAAGTCAATATGACCATTGTGTGTATTTTAAAAGTTTCAATGGTATATTCATTGTCTTGGTTTTGTATGTTGACAATATGAATTTTGCAAGAAAAATTATGGAAGAGATCAACAGGCTAAAGGCTCAGTTTTCTAGGGCATTCAATATGAAGGATATTGGAGTTGAAAAATAGATCTTAGGCATGGAAATACACAGAGACAGGAAAAATTGAAAGTTTTGGTTATCACAATAGAAGTCCGTGGAGAAAATACTTGTAAAGTTTGGTATGAACAATGTGAAACCTGTTAATGTTCCTTTAGCTTCCCGTTTTAATATTTCTTCAAGGTTTAAGTCCTAGTACTTATGATGAAAAGGAGTATATGTCTTGTGTACCGTATGAAAATGTAGTAGGAAACTTATGTATGCAATGGTATCTACAAGACCTAATATTTCACATGCAGTTGGAGTTTTCAGTAGGTTCATGGAAAATCGAGGAAAAAAAATTGGTGAGCAGTGAAAATGGGTGCTTCAGTATTTGAGAGGAACAATTAACCATTGGATCATATTTAATGGTTGCAATGATTATGTCTGTGGATATGTTGATTCATATTATGTTGGTGACTTGGAAAAGAGGAGATATACTACAATATATGTCTTTACTATTGCAGGCGGAGCGATTAGTTGGATGTAAAAACTTTAGGAAACAATTGCTTTGTTCACTACTGAAGCAAAATATATAGCTGCTTCACATGCCTGTAAAGAGACAATTTGGTTCAAGGGTCTACTAGGTGAGCTTGGAAGGATGTAGGAGAAAGTGAATGTATTATGTGACAGTCAGAGTGCTATTCATTTGGATACTAATCCAACATATCACAACAAGACTAAACATATTGATGTAATACCATTTTGTTAGTGTTAAGAAACCAGCTCACAAGAATATAGAAAAGAAAGATTAACGCCTTAGAATTTGACCTCTTAGAGGGGGAAACCTCCTTTACATTACACAAATGAACAATTCTTGGATGATACAAATGACAAGACCTCCTTTCTATATATAGGAGTGTAAGGGGTCATAATGTAATGAGAGCCGACATAACAATAATAATGTAAGGGCACAATAACAACAATAGTGGGCTTCTATGGGGCACAATAATAACAATATGGGGACTACATGGGCACAACAATATAATAAGGGGGTTGTACTAACAACAATAAGGGGTTACACTAGTAGTATAGGGAAGTAACATGCCCCTCTCCTTCAAAAAGTGTTGTCCTCAACGCTTGAGTAGTTCTTGATGCTTCTGTATAAATTCTCGTCCTCCCATGTAGAATCTTCAGCGGGTAAGTTCTTCCACTTGATGAGATACTCTGAAATTTATCTATTTCGTAGCTATCGATTTCTCGGTTTTGTGACTGCTTCAGGTTCCAATATGATTTTTCCTTCCTTTTCAAGTTCTCGCAATACTGTTTGAACTGGGATCTTCTACAACTTTTGAATGAGTTCCCACTCCTTTGGGCATATGGATATCTGTAAGGCCTGATGTTTGGAGGAACACTTCATGGAATCAAATGAATAGCATGATCATGATCACAAATAGGTGGGAGGCCTTTGGGAGTCTCAAATACCTTGGAATGATTGTCCAAAACGTTTTGGAGATCTGGAGAAATACATGATTTCGATGTGGGATCCTCTAGTGAACATAATTGTGCAATTACGCCCCATTGTTCTTTATTTAGAATCTTTGTCATGCTGTTAGAGTTGATTATCTTTCTAGGTTTCCCTTCGATACCCCTCAATTCAACTTCCTTTCCTTCCCAAAAAAATTTCAAGAAAAGTTCTTGAAAATTAAAAGCTATCGTACCCAAAGATTGTAGCCATTGGACTCCTAGTAAAACATCAACACCACCCATTGGAATGGAAAGCATTGGGCTATTCAATACATATTTTCCCATGGATAGCTTGATATTATGGCACTTTCCAGAGCAATTTATGGTTCCTCCACTTGCAACCATCACTTGACACTCTGGTGCTGGATATAGGAAGCAATTCAATTCCTTGGCTATCTTACAATGAATAAAATTATGGGTACTTCCCGAATCAATCAACACTATTACTTTTTTTTTCTTGATATGTCCTTCTATCTTGATAGTTTGAGGAGTGGTAATTTCTTTCAATGCATTACAAGATATGGTCGGATTCATTTCTTGATGCTCGATGTGATATTTCAATTCTTGAACATTTTTCTTCTTGATATGTCCTTCTATATTGATAGTTTGAGGAGTGGTAATTCCGGATAATGCATTACAAGATTTGGTCGGATTCATTTATTCTTTCTTGATGTGATCTTTCACTTATTGAACCTTTTTCTTATTGATATGTCCTTCTATCTTGAGAGTTTGAGGAGTGGTAATTCTTTCCAATGCTTTACAAGATATGGTCGGATTCATTTCTTCTTTCTCTGGGGTGGGTTCCTGGTGTATATCCTCTTCTTTTGATGTTTCCTGATCCTTTTCTTCCTCCTCTTCATAATCTATGTAAAATAATTTCTTCTCAGCACACTTATGACCTTTAGTGTATTTGCTATCACAAATGTAAAAAAGCCCTTTTTCTCTTTTTCTTCCAATTGTTGTCGTGTAAACCTTGTAGGTTGCGGAAGGCTAGAAGAAAAAAACACTTCCGTATTTATAGTTGTGAGTGGTAGGATTCCTTGTTTCCATAACTCCGCTTTCAATTTCTCTTGCCAACCTGAATGCCTTCTCCAATGAATCAAGTTCCCAAAGACAAACCTCATGTTGAATGTTATCCTTTAAAGTCCCTATGAAGACATCAATCCTTTTCTTCTCTAGAATATCATTTACCCTTATATTCAATTTTTTGAAATCCTCAATGTGCTCTGCCATTGAACCCTTTTTTTTGAGATTTATCAATTGGCTAAAGAAGGTGTTACTCTTTGTATCCTCATAATGTGCTATCATTTCTTCTGTGAAAATTAACCAAGTGACAAGTGCTTTACGAGAACACAACCCTTTATACCATAGAAAATGATCTGGTTCTAAATCTGAAGATGCAATACATACCTTTTGTAACATTTGCACCTCATGTAGATCAAAATATTGCTCCATCTATAGTATCCAATTTACCGGATCCTTGCCATCAAACTTCCTCATATTGCCTTTTCTTGATTTTAGGAGCTCGATCTTAAAACGACTGTGACTATGTAATTTCAGATTTTCTAGTTCTGAAATTGTGCCCTGCAGTAGCCCTTTGCGTCCTATTTCCAATTCCACCAGTCTGATCGAAATTAGATTCTTCAAGGAAGAGTTATGCACAATCTCCCAAGATGACCTGATTATATACCTTTTCAAAAGAGCGAACTTCTATGAAGTGCCACATGTCACTGTTTTGACCTTCGGATATGGAAAATATAAAACGAAAACTACAGTCTGTCCTCTTTCTGTAACTGCTTACAAAATTTCAATTTGATGCTCAGAGAGAAAGTTATGACGATTTTCCCAAGGTCACCTGTTTACGATGAAATTCGGGAGTCTGCGAAACCCCTAACTTCCTCAGATCATATATCCGAAAATATAGTGAGACAAGATCTAAAATTTGGACCCGAGCTTCAGACCACTTTCTTCTCAAATGGGTTTTTGTTTTAGCATCTAAAACTTCGTAGCGAACACGTTATAGTGAAACTTCCACGATGACCTGTTTTAGATGAAATTCTGGAGCTTGCAAAAACCCTAACTTCCTCAGATCATATCTCCGAAAATATAGTGAGACAACATCTGAGCTTCGGGCCTGAGGTTCAGCTCAATTTCTTCTCAAATGAGTTTTTTTTCACTTCTGAAACGTCACAGAAAAAAGTTATAGCGAAAATGCCATGATGACATGTTTGGAGCAGCAAAACCCTAGAATCCAAAGCTCTGATACCAAATGTTATGAAACCAGCTCACAAGAAGATAGAAAATAAAGAAACGCCTTATAATTCAGCCTCTTCGAGGGGGCAACCTCTTTTACATTACACAAATGAACAATTCTTGGATGATACAAATGACAAGACCGCCTTTCTATATATAGGAGTCTAAGGGGTCATAATGTAATGAGAGCCGACATAACAATAATAATGTAAGGGCACAATAACAACAATAGTGGGCTTCTATGGGGCACAATAATAACAATATGGGGACTACATGGGAACAACAATATAATAAGGGGGTTGATTGATGACAACAAAGTAGCTCTCAAAAAGGTCCAAACACAGGAAACTTTTGCAGACAAGTTCACGAAACCAATTTTAGTAGAGAAGTTGTGGTGGTTATTGACTTCTCTCGACTTGCAGAAAAGATGATGAATGTAAATGGAAAAGGGATTAAGAAGTTTTTTGTCAAAGTGGAGATTGCTAAGAATGACAACACTTAAAAATAATTATGTAAATGTATTTTTACCTTAATCACGGGGTTGTATAATGATAAATGGTTTTGTAACGGTGTATTCCTATTAAAACATTGTTGCCCAAGAGGCTTATTGTATTGGAGAGTCATTGTTGACCTTGAGTAATAAGGCATTCCAATCCCTTTCCCTGTGGAGGTTTCATTGACACACTATCATAGTTTTACCATGTAAATTCTTTGTCTATTTGTATGAATTCAGTTTCCTGATTATTTATGCACTTTCCTCTCTAATTTAATTATATTCTCGAGCTCAAAATGATAAATATATTGTCATTGGATCTAGCCAACCTTGTTATAAACATACATGGCTTATTGCGATATGAATCTGTCTTGCATTGCAAGAATGCGATCCACCTCATTTTATTTTTTGGGCATTGTTAGGACTATTGTTGCTCCAATTTTTAATTCTTATTTCCAAGATAATTAAAGGGAAAATTCAAGTTCTAATCAAAATTCCAAATTTCCCAATCCACCCCCATTATCATCTCAATCGTTCTTAGCATAGTGCCATTCTAATCAACGTGTATCCTAATTTGTGCAATTATTTGATTAGGTAAATTGATCCCTTGAAAGAAGACTTGGTCTTCCATGCCATAGATCCCTGCCATCACTTACCCCCTTTGCCCAAATAAATATTACTTCTATCAATCTTCACAAAGGAATTTGGTGACATTGATCATCCAGCACAACCTACCATTTTCTGGTGAAATTATCATGGTGAATCATTTGTTTTTGGCAACATTTTCTTATTTAAATGGTCGCATAAGGCACAACAGTGTTGATCTCCACCTTCAGACATGCCAAAGACCATAGCCACAACTTCAAAAGTCAAATTGGATGTAGATCCAACTTAGTTTTATGTTAATTCTTCTGAAGAACAAAAGAGAGAAATCTAAATCTCATACATAGTTGGAGATTGAGCCATTTCCATCAACATATTAATGACTACAGACTCAATGCGGATTTGCTATGCCAACTCATAGCTCAAGCCTCAATGTGAATACAAAAAAAAAAATCACTCAACTTGATAGTGGAAGAATGCCATGAGATGAATTATTCCCTTATCTGCAAATGTGTGTTCATCCATAATATTCCCCTTTACAAATGAAATCCATTGATTTGCAAGCAAATATGCTAGGTAGCAATAAGAAGGTAAAGCTCAAAGGAAAAAAATGTTTGGAAAGTTCATTTTTTTTTGTAAGCTTCATAAATATAATTCTATTACTGATAACTGATATTACGATGATAGATTATTTATACCAAAAACACTATGGGATCCCATATTCCCAACATTGAAGACAAAATTCACCATTCCTATTAGTAAAAACCTTAGATACATAAATTATTTTCCTAGAGGCTTGTTCAAAAAACTTACAAAGAATCAAGCTAGGGAGACATGGCTTGTTTAAAGATATTATAAGCATGGCTATGCCTACTACCCATATATAGTTACCTTGCATGAGTGTATTCTTAGTAAACCATAAAAAAATACCAGTGTTTGAAAATGGCATACTAAGAAACCATGATGACGATACAAGCACAAAAAAACTAGGATTAACCTATTTGCAAAAGGAGATGAAAAAAACTATGAGAAATTGTTAATACAATATGACAACTGGAGAGAGTGGATTGGAATTTCCTGTGGGGCGAGATCCTTGTTGGAGCATTGATGAATGTTGGTGCTTCATGCTGCGTATTAGATCCAGAGTCTGAGTCAGACACCACAAAATTCTCAACCCGTGTTAATATGGCCACGATTTCATCCAAATTGTATCTAATGTCCCAAAGAATTCAGTTGATTTCCTCCTAACCTGCAAATAAATGATAATTTTTTACTTGTTTATCATGGACGACTATGTGAAGCAAGGTTTCTAGCTGATGGTGCACAGGCAATGAGTGAAGGAAATGGAAATGGGTCAGGAGTCCACTTGAAGGTGCTGTCATTGATACAAGAGATAGAAAAATATAGTCGGTCCCCAAACTCCCTTTCTTCTAAGTGAATAATTTCATTTCTCACTTCAGGGGGAACTGAATCAAAGTGATAAGCCACTGAGTCCCAACCAAAGAGACATCAATGAAGAGAGGAAGATGCGCCTGAAGCGCCACCACAACAGTTGGGTAGACATTGCCTAGGGACCATGTATTGGTAGGGAGTAGGACTATGGAAAAAAAAAGGAGGGGAGAACAATAGACAACGACGGTTGAAAATCAATGTTACAGAAACGACGAGACTAAGGAAAGTGAGGGCGTCATCCACCATAGAAAGGAAGAGTAACCTATAATTCTGAAGAGAGTATGTCCCAAAATAGTGAAACTCAAAATGGCTTGCACATTCAACCTCCCAGGGGAAATAATTTTTCAGGGGAAAAAAATGAATTTGTGCTAGGAAACCCAGGTTAGATTTGACTAGAACCCGACTAGTGAGCTTATAAAAGCCAAATCGAAAATGTACTAGGGTGCTAGATGCCACAGACCAATACAAGGCAGCTGAAGGAAATACCTGCAGAGTCAGTGATTTGGGGTGATGATGTGGGTAACACAACGACCAACTCAAAAGAGAGACTTGTCGATGTGTTGTGAATAAAAAAAACAAAGAAAATTTACACCTGCAAGGACCAAAGAGACTACAAAAGGGAGATGGCACACATAAACCAGTAGATTAGAGACAAGAAACAAATTGTGATGTTAGGTAATGCATAGACATACCTTCCTTCAAAGCTTTAAGCTCCCACCTTGGCATCGAGGAGTAGGATGATAGTTGGACACCTTTCGCTTTCCCTTGAACACCGCTTAAAATTTGCCACCCTAAGACAAGGCCCATATATTTATAAAGGGGCGAAAACGTGAGGGGATCGAACGGGTGGGAGAGAAAGCCTAAATTTGCAAAAACTAGAGAAGGACAAGTGTGTGTCATGGAATGCATGTTAACAAAGTCATTAAAAATCAAAATCATGTACTATTGGGTGTGATGTGCCTTGCTTATGTCAGATTCACTGCGCTCCATAACCAATTCTCCCTAGGATAGTGAAGCCATAAAAAACAGTGATGGAAGAAAGCAGTAAACAAAGGGAATGTCGTACTGAGACCCCTATACAACCAAATTATTGCATTTAAAGTGATATGACGAGGGTAGGTGAGTGTGAAGATGAGGGTGGCGAGGATGCCATGCCTGGATGGGATCGATATAGGTTGAGAGCTTAGCTCGCATTCCTATGTTCGCCTTATCCTTCACCATTCTCATTGCGAGCATGCCAATCATATTACCTATCGTGCCCAAGAGCCTTAATATCACCCCCATTGGGGATGTTTCCCTCTGCTATTGACTTATCTTTTTGAACCCATTGTTGGATTTGTTGAATGTCTTTGGTGAGAGTCGTAGTCCTCCATAGTTCATCAAAGGCTAGGTGTCGATTGTGGCTGCTCCAATTGGCCAATATGTCTACCACCCTATTGCCTTCCCACCACGTGTGGCGTGGAATAATATAATAAAAAGAAAGAAGCAAGTTTTTAATACTCATAATCACCTCGTAAAGTTTTTAACTGTGGTTTAATTTGTCGACTGGACGACCATGTAACAATTTTTGTAAACATTGTATGACAAGGTGGGAGTCACCATGTACCTATAACATCCTATACCCTTCTCTAGTAGAAATTTGCAAGCCTTTCTCTAGGGCAAGAAATTATACCAAATTATTTATTGTGATGCCATAGGAGAATGCATATACATGCAGAGGGAAAGAATTCTCATCTCGAAAAATTCCTCAATAGCCCGTCGCACCCAGGTTCCCCTTAGATGCCCCGTCAAAGCTTAATATCTTGAAACCTGGCAGAGGAATTGTGAAAATATTGTTACCAATAGATTTTAATCCAAACTACGACGTGGATGAGGGGATGAGCATGGAAGAGTGTAGTTCCAGGTTTTTTAAAATGTAATCCTGAGGCTCGCCAACTGAGAAATCATCCTTTGTAAAAGGGGATGCTAAAATCGTCTCTTGAATGTTTCAGAGGATGGTTTCTTGTAAAATGGCAACAATCCTCTTTTTTGTGTGTCAAACATTAAAATTCCTTTCTTTCCACAAATTCCATAATGTGAATCCAATGGCTAATCACCAGGCTCGTAAAACAATAAGATTCTTGAAACTCTTATTAAAACAATGAGTTAATAAATTTGTAACAACTCTAGAGTCTGGCAAGGAACATTGGAAGATTTGTGGGATAATGTCCAAAACACAACGTGCAAAGGTGCAAGTAATAAAAATGTGACATGTTGTGCTTGAAAACATAGTGAACATGCAGATGGTCACTCATAGCCTTTTCTCCATAAGTGATCCCATGTAAGGGTACGACCCCATGCAATCAACCAAAGAAAGGTGGCTAGTTTTGGCCACCATTTTTTGTCCCAGAACTTCTTCCAAAAAATTACATTGTCACTTGTTTGTAGAAATGAAAGTATAAAGTAAGCTTATATTAATGAGAATGTGCCTGATGATTGATGTCCCCATCGTAAAATATCCCGTTGCTGAGATACTCTAATCTGCCTATTATCTAGTAATTCTTACAATTCCTCCCAGGGGTATATGTCATCCTTGAGTGGCCAATCATCTTTATCCTTGCATATCCTCCATTCTTGCTTCTCCGTTAAGGGTTTCCAAAAGTATATCAACTTATGAGTGCCAAGGATTTTTGTAAGTGTTCGTATGTGTTGAAACTATTGAAACTCTCCCACATGTGGTAGTTGTTACCATCTTTGGCATCCCAAAATGCATGGCTTTTAATAAGGTTCTTACCTTCCATAGCCCAGTTCCAAATACTGGACTATTAAACACACACATGGCAGAGACAAAATAGGAAAGATAAACATGAGATTGTGTTTATTATTGACAATGATATACATTTATAGTACATTCGTGTGACCATTGGGTTCTACATCCCAAGGTCTCTTGGACTCTCATGGCCGTTCACATTCTACACCAACCCATAGAGGATTATGTGTCCAACATCCCCCCCTTAATCCGAAGGGTTATGTATGAGTCCAAGAAGAGAGATGTAATACAAAATGTGAAAAAATGCATGGGAGCACTAGGCTGAATGTGCTCTCTGAAATGTTGGTATAAAGGGCGGTGGTTTAAGGATGACCACCTGTTGATGCCTCGAAAATCGCTGCAACAACATAGGGGAAACCACCCGGTCCGGACCTTAGTACAGCTCCTTTTCCGTTTGGAATAATGGCTCCGACTGGGGATAATGGGACCAGTTTCCCAAAAATAGATAAAATGGGGTGGATGAGTGACTTATAGATTATGCTAGTGATAAGCGAATAACTAAAACTATCGGCAGGAATATAATAACTATAATCTACCCCGGGGTTTTAGCGATCTCTAAAGTGTAGCGTTTGATAATCTGAGCTTTTAGACAGGCATATAGATGACTCTGTCTTCAAACATAGATATTAAATTGTTCAAGATTGCTGTGCATAAATAGTTACACAGAGCGATAACAGCGAAATTACTACACTTTATCATTTATATCATTGTTACATACATGATTAAAAGAAATGCAAATCACAAAACATCCAATAGTGGGCTGAGATAGAGATTTGCTGTTATAGCGCATGTATGCATTCAATAATAGCAAGAATATATAGCATAACAATTCATATAAAAAGAATGACTTCAGACGTAGATAAAAGTACCATATGAGCTGCAGCACATTCCCAAATATCAATCGCTATTAGCAGTTCTTCCTTCAACACAGAAATCGTCCTCAACAAAGGCAATAGTGCGCAATTGCAAAAAAAAAAAATTAATGTCGAATTCAGAACAACTGGTCCAATTTCATAAAAGAATAGCGACTGAAGCACAGTAGTGCAAACTTCAGCCTATTAAGTCTGTTACAAAATTTTACGACCCTTTCCAAAACAATGAAAGGGTCTATAAATACTAATCTAATTTAAATATCTACTAAACAGAAATCCTATTAAGCTGGTATCAATAACTCTTGATCCTGTTTTGGCTGGCGATCTGGCAAGCGAGAGGGTGACTCATTAAGTCGGCTGCTTTCCTTTGAATCTGAGTTGATTAATTGCAAGCATTGGCTCAACTTCCGGAGGTTTGTTGAGGCGCGAACTGAGCTGTGCAGCGTAGGTGGCATCTTGGATATCGGGAATTATACACCCGATTGCGTCTGTAAGGCACTTTAGGGCAGATCTCTGTGTATGTGGCTTGATTAAAAAGAGCCAATATGCATCTAAGGATAAGCTTTTAACTCCAGCGATTAATCTTCCTTTTTCTTCTAATTCAGGGTAGTATGTTTGCTCTAATGCATTTGGAGTTGTTATCTTTCCCGGTGTACATTGAGAAATCATATTGGCCAGGTAAAGAGTGTTATTGACTAGATCCACTAGATTGCTGGCGGTTGTTTTACATCTTGAAGCCGCCCTTTCTGCTTTCATCACTTGAGTGTGCCATTCTGTGAAAAGAATATCTTTCTGTGTTTCATTAATCCTGGGCAATTTTGCTGCTTTTCCCAAATCAGTATCTTGCCAGTCAAGATATGCAGTAATGGCTTCATCCGCTTGATCTAGTTCAGTTCTGGCCTTTTCTACCTACTGATTTACTGCTGTAGTTAGCTCACATAGGGACTCAGCTTGAGTGATCTGTTGACATAAGAGTCTAACCTGAGATATCAATGCACTGTTTATCAATAATGCCTCTGATTTAAACTCCTTTACCTGCGATGCACCCTTCATCTTTTCCAGCTGCGATGACATTTGAGCGATCTGCTCATCTTTGGTCTTTATCATTTGCTCATTCGCCACTCTTAAATTTTCCAACGCCTCCGACAATTCTTTTTGTTTCTGGATTGCACCCTGATCGATCCTTTGCCTTTCTGCTTGCAATTGCTGAGTCAACTGATTGTTCTCTTGCTGTTGCGCCAACAACTGTTCTTCGACTTGTGCTGCCTTTTGCCTTGTTTCAACCAATTCTGCCTGTAACGCAAAGATTTCTTGGTCCTTATTCTTCAATAGAAGGCTCACCTCCGATGCTTTGTCAATGGTTGCCGCCGAATAAGCGCCTGCATACTGTGATATATTTGTTAAGTCATCGGAGGGATCCAATTCCTCCTTCCATACTACATTACCCGTGACCGTTTGTTCCGGGAAGATAGAAGGTTGATCAATCCTTCGTCTCTTCCTTGACCGCTTTACAACTGCCCTGTGTCTTGGGCTGTAGAAAACATCCAATGGCGGAATATCTTCTACCTGTAGGATAATCTGGTCAGAGGGGTCTTTTGGAATAACTTCAACTTCTTTAGAACTTGGTGGGCCGCTGGTTCCACTTAGAACCTGAGGAGAGGTAACATCCTGCGTATCGTTTGTCTTAGAATTATCCCCATCTTTTGAACATTCCAATCCACTGATGATGGAGTGAAATTGCTGCCATTCTTGTAATAAATTGGGGTCTATAGTAGTGTCTACATTGGTGGTTTGCTTCTGCTGCTCTTTCTCCTGCTCTTTCCTCTGCTGCTCCTCTTTTTCTCTCCTCTGTTTTTCTTCTTGTTCCTTCTTTTGCTGTTCTTCTTGCTCCCTTTTCTGCCTATCTGCTAGTTCTTTCTTCCTTCTTTCTTCTTGTTCCATTTGTGTTCTATGCTGTTTCTCGGCTTGTTCTTTCTTTAACCTTTCCGCCTGTTCTTTTCTCTGCTGCTCCTCCTGTTGCTTCTTCTGCTGCTCCTCCTGTTGCTTCTTCTGCTGCTCTTCCTGTTCTTGAACAGGTCGGCTTGATGATGTTGCTGGGGATGTTGCCAGTAAATCCAGAGGCAGAGTTTGCAACCTCTGTTCTCTGAGTTTATTGAACTCAGTTAATCCCTCATCATTATATCGCATCCTAGCGAGTTCTTTAACATGACCTATCGTCTCGGAGGCAACGAACAGGTCATTTCCCAAAATGTTTTACAGTTGTTTTAGGTATTCAGGATGCAAAATTTGTGGATTGATCCCCTATATTAACCAATCAAGATTATCCCTGCATAGGACCTGCATGCTTGGAAAGTTAAATATGTCAGATCCCACATCGAGCGAGCCCACCTGAATGTCCATGTGAACTAGATGCACAACCAACCCATGAAGGACATATCTTAGGCAATAAATCGAAGGCCTTCTCCTTAGCCAACATAGTTTCCCGAAACAATATGATGGTAGGGATTTTTTGTTTTTATACAGTGTTTTAGGGATATTTTGATTTGGACAGATCCCAAGCCTCTTATATATAAGGAAATTACCTCCATTGAGATATGTTTGAAGTGAGATATGATGCTCTAAGATCTCGATATTGTGAGTTGTCCATTGATCCATTTGATTCATTGGAAAGCCCTGGATCGAAAGGCAAGCATAATGTCTCCTCCATTGCTTCAAAGAACTATGTGTTTAAATTTGACTCAACCTCTCCACACAGTGTAAGCTTTTTGAACTTGATTTATTTTTTCTTCCTTAGTTTGAAACTTGTTTTGTTCGATCCCCTTCCAGCCGAAGTATCCTCTTTTTGCAAGAAGTTTTTCTTTATTGACATGGTTTCTAGGATTAAGCTAAAATTTTCTGCTAGAGCCAGTAATTTGACATCTACTAAAATTGGAGATATGTTCTCTTCATAGACTTTCCTGTTGCAAATTGGAGACAGTAAGGAGAGTCTGCTCGATTTATTGGTTGATTTATCAATGTCATTGCCCTTCCTCTTTGTGGGAGTCCTCATTGTGTAGACAGTGGATTTTTCCAGTACTCTTTGTGTTTTGTTACTAAGTGTTGCATCCAGAATTGTATTAGGGGCCTTCCATGTACTTAGACGAGAGGGGTTCTAATCAGAAGGGTCACTATCCATAGCCAAATCCGACGGTCCTTGTGGGGGCCTATATTGAGTGTCCCTCGTATTTTTCCTTATTGGCTGTCGACTTTCCAGAGTAAGATTTTTGGTTTTCCAGCTTCTCCCCTCGTGGTGATTGGGACAATCAACCAACAAATGCCCAGTTTAATGACATTCAAGGCACCTAAATGTGATTCCCCAGTAGTCAAATTGTTGTCAGATGGAGAAGGTAGCCCAGTGAATTTCAATTGCAGCAGGAAGCCTAGTGAATTTCAATTGTAGCAGGAAGCCCACCCAATAGATCCACTTTCACAAGAAACCATGATGCCTTCTTATTAGGCAGTCCAATACATCCTTCATCCACATAGTATAGTTTTCCATCCATAGTTCATCCATAGTTCAATAGGGCGGTTGAGCAATTTTGCCCATATGAGTTTTCACTTTGGCACCTTCACCATAAGGTCAAATCCTACTTTCCATTTCTGAAGTACTAGAAATCCTCGCCTTTTAATCTAGGGAAATGCTGCTATTTTGATTGCGCCTCCTCTTTAAAGAAGTGAAACCTGAACCATCAATTTACCGTCATGTTGAAATTTGGCCTATATCCGAGAAGGGAAGACCAACTTTTTTGGATCCACTCTTTTATCTATGCTCCATTCATTCTGATTAACTCCCATCGACCCACCAATATTATTTTCCTCAGCCAGACCACATTTTACCAATATAGATCAACCCCTAGTATCAATTTTTGTACCTCCTCCACTGCCCTAATTGGTTTCTTACATTTGTCCCTATTTTTTCTTCTCTGTAAATTCCATTCCGACTAGACCTCCTCATTTTCCGGGAAAGGGTCCTCCAACCCCGATGAGAGTGTTATCTTTGATTTCCTATTCCATGGCCTCTTAGCAGCTGCCTCGTCCTGATTCGTTGAGGAACCCTCCCAATCCCCTCGGTGTAATGCCTTTATTTTTTTATTCTGAAATCTGTAAGCCATTTCATTCTCCGACACCACCATAGCTTCAATAATCCTATCGATGTCAAAATCCATGTCTTGATAAGCGACTAAATCTCCATGTGGATCGAAAACATACCAATCCCCAACCACCAGTTGTGTTGGTAAGTTAGGCTAGATATTGAAGTTATGTTTGGTGCTTTTTAAAAAACTTGTCCAATTACTATGAGCAAGATCAAAGCGTCAAACTGCTAGCAGAGATTCCATTCGTCTTGGGAATTATTCCGCTAGATATGTTGGGTCAATAATTGTTGACACCTAATCATAGGGATTGGGTGAACAATTGTAAATAGTGTAAATAAATAATAAGAGAAAATGGAGGGTCATCGGGAGATGAAACTCAACAGTCACTCCCTCATGTATATAACTATGAACAACCTAAATGAATATACAAAATCTCATTTGAGGAGTTACCTCCTGGCCTGACATGGTATCAGAGCCAACTCCATTTTTGGCATTGCAGTCTGCCATTGTAACTCCCTTCTGCCATTTTTCAGAAATTTGTCCTGCATTTCCTGTAGTCTGCCATATTCTTCATATCAGTTCTCTGCCCTCTGGGTGATAATCTGGTGTAACGCTCCCAGCCAATGTCTCTTGCTTACCAAACAGGTGCTCTCACTGTTTGCAGAGTCTCTTGCAGCTCCATACCTCCCCTTGTAGCTCCCATACCAGAACACAGCCTCCGTTGCCTCTCTTGGTTGTATTGCATCTCAGAACCCAACGTTTATCCCGCTTACATTTCTCACTGTATATCAGCCATGTTTGCAGCGTTTATCCCTGTTTTCAAACCAATAACGCCCAGATTCCACATCAAAACGTTTTATGTATTAGATCCATTTGTTATTGTTTCTTTCAATAAACAATAACAAACCAATAAAGCCCAGATTTGAAATACGTTGCTCAAGTATGTGGTATCAGTATGCTGCTCCCTCCCATACATACATAGGTTGCTCCAATACGCTACACTACCTATAAATGATGCACTGCTATATTCTGCTCCCCTCACTGTTCCCACCACTCACTACTCCATACAAATGCACAGACTCTCCTCCAGATACACCCTGTGCGAGATATATCACCTCCCCCACAAAATATATCTGTCCATATATTAAAGTGATTTTTTTTTTCCAATTTCACACCATAACTGCATTTTTTAAACACTAGAGGTGATTTTTTTTCTACATTGGCAACAGAATTATATTTTTTTGTACAGTACACAAATTTTTAAAATGCATTCATTGATATCTATTGTGGCAGTGGTTCTCACCGGCAAGGAGAACTATCCAGAATGGTCGCGGAAAATAAAACACACTCATTTTTAATGAGCTGCGGAAAGGAGTGTGTTGGAGACGGAGACAAAGAACTAGAATAGCCTACCTCAAGCAAGGAATTCGCCACTTGGGAAAATAATAACAGTAAGGCTTATGCCTTGATTGCAACATCAATAAATGAAGAGGTGAGTCACCACATTTTTCCATTTTCAAATGCTTTCGAAGCCTTACAAAAACTGAAGGAAATCTATGACTCACACTCTACACTTGAAGTTGTTCAACTCATGATTAAATTGTTTAGCCTTGAATTACAAAATGATGATCCTCTTGCTCTTGCATCAGAAGTAAAATATATTGTGCATGATATCAAAGTCACTAATGTTGAACTAGAAATTCCTCTGATAGCTTTTGTCAAGGCACTTTATCCCACTTACTCAAATTATCTTGAGTCATTGCAAGCAAATGGAAACCTCAAAGAAATTACCTTTGACTCCCTTGTGAAAAAATTTGTTGAAAGAGAGAAAGCTTTTGGGAAGAAGACAACTCCTTGGTCTTATGAAGAGACTGTGTGTCTTGCACATAGAGAGAAGAATCTTGCTCAAGATTCTTCCAGAGGAAGAGGTGGTCGAAGAGGAAGAGGAAGAAGAAATTTCAGAGGAAGGGGGGGCAGACACTCTCAAGGAGAAAAGTCAGATTAGCATTGCATACGGTGCAAAAGAGATGGATCACATGATGCATCCACATGCAAGTTGCCTTGGGACAGAATTGAGCAAGAAAGAAACCAACCCAAAGGTAAAATTAATGACAAAGAGAAAGGTAAAGCACCTGAGTCCACTCACTATGTTGTGGCACACTGTAATATTGGAGTAAATGAAGACTTATTTAATGCTTCACTTGCTTCTTGGAAAAATGATTGGTTGCTTGATTCAATAACAACTTGCTTGATGCAGGAGCATTCATCTCAACAATATCATTGTATTTTAGTATACATAGGGGGTCTTGTATTTTAAGGAAGTTGGTTTCCTAAGTGTTGAATTAATGTAATTACATAGGTTTTGAGTGATTTTAATGAAAATAGGAATTAATTAAGTATTGTGAAGCATATTGTAAATGTTCTTGAATGTAGGAGAACATGAGAGAATCATGATAGTTGAGAGATTGAGAGATTTGAGAATTAATTGTAAATCTTAGATCAGGAGCTAGTTCATGATTTTGTGGATTAGAGAGGATCCTTAGAGATAAGGAAGATATTTTAGGGTTTTTTTGAGAAGGTTATGGATCTAAACCGGGAATTGGTTGTAGAATCCTTTTGTATAAATGTAAGCCAAAAAGGCATAAAAAGAGTTAGTTAAGTCAAGTTAGTAGTTAGAGGTTGTGAGTTAGAGGTTTGATTGTAAGCCTACGGGCAGATTGTGAAACAGAGGCCACTGATTTTGGAAATCAGTCTTGAGATAAGAAACTGTGTAAATACCTGTTTATTAATAAAAACAACTCGATTCTAATTTTATGTGTGTGTATGGAGTAATTTAGTTATAATATGTGTGTGAATTAGAGTAAGTTCTAGGTAACAGAAGTTGCATGTGCAGAATTAGAGGCGAAATATAGAGAAGAGTAGCAAAGAGGTGTTACGGCTTTGTACACATCGACAGTACAGGAGGAAGGCTTTAATGTTACAGTGAAGGTGAAGGAAGCATAAAGGCGTGAGCGGAGTTAAGCTCAGGAGGAAGTTGTGATGCAGAACAACTAAAGACCAGAACCCTAGAAGAAACTTGAAACCACAGGAACACTAAGAAATGGCCTAAACGTGAAGTAGGCAGAAAAGAACGAGAACAGTCAGATCATTTAGATCGACGAATATGAATGGTAGGATAAAAATTGCAAAGGAATAGACTGCGGGGAATAGGAGTGTATGGATGTCTTGATCATGGTCAAGACTCGCACTCAATCACAACTGTCGATCTAAATTTCAAATTCTTATGTCGAAGTCAACTATGGGGGTTGAGTTGTTTGGTAATCCGCATGTTAGTTGAAGGGCCGCAGAGCGTAGGATTTGATGGCCTCCGTTATCCAATGGACATCGGGCCATAAAGTGATCGGGCTTTAACTTCAAAGTTGGACCCGAACTTTTATAGACCAAGGATTATAATCCTTATCGGTTTTGTAAGGGTAGTTACATGTCGTGCAAGTGATCTGCGCGATATTGTTGTGAACCATTGGATCCAGCACGCTTTGATCAACGACGTAGAGTGAAGCACCTGTGCAAAAAAGGGAAAGTCAATGTAGGAAGTCAACATGGGACAATTGCTGTTCAGTTAATGTTCAGTTGTTGTTCAATTTCTGAGTGGACTCGAGAAGTGTATGGATGCGAGTTTAAGTTTGTTTGAGTTCCGGATGATGAATGGAAATCGCGCAGCAACCCTTGATCTGAGGAAGTGAAATCGATGGTGGAGATTGAACCGATAAAGGTGGGCCTCAGAAAATGTGTCAAGGCCATGGAAAAAGTGGAAAGGTAAGGTTAATGCGGTTTATGTATATTTCTATTATACGAGCTTATATAGAGATAAAGCGGATTAAGGGCAATTAACCATGGTATGATTAGTGTTGAGTAAATCCGAGACCAGAATAAGAGGGTATGGTTAATATGCACGGGTTTAAGAATTAACCAAAGTTTATGAGGGTTGAATAAGATTCTGCTGGATAGGTTAATTAAGGTTTAGACTATTGAATAGTCTTTGAAACATTTCTGCATGAGATTTTATTAAGGGGCATTAAACCGTAATTTATGAAGGGTTGACTAGGCAGGGAGATTTGAAATTCCTGGGATGAATGAGACTATGCATTTTATATGCATACTATCGGTATTGTCAGCTTAGCCTGACATCATTGCCACATGACCTTTAGAAGAGATGTTTTTGAATAATTTACTGGTTGTTAGAAAATTATATATTACGGAGCAATGGAACACATAAAATATTGCAGAAATATAAACACAGAAAACGCACAAAACAAGAGAGACACAGATATACGTGGTTCACCCAGTTTGGGCTACGTCCACCCTGAACAGCCAGTCCTTCCTTTCTATTATCCAGCAAAATGAAGAGGTACAACCTACAGCAAAACCGCTGTAATATCCTCTTTTTTCTCTCACAGTCTCACCTCTATGTTTCTCGCTCACCGAATACACATCTATATCACAGCCTCAAATACAATGCCCTCATATAAAGAGAGGGGTTGCCTTCTAGGGCAAAAAACCCTAAACTAAACATAAGTTCTACCGTCAGATCATCCGCCTAATGAACGGCCCAGATTGACTAGAAATTACTATACTTTTACAAGGCAATTTTACAGCTGTTTTTAGCTTCGGGGGCGCTGCCCCCGATTATTTTACGGGCGGTGTTGCCGCCCCATTTTGAACTGGGGTCCAATATGCCGGTACTATAGAAGATAATCAGGCTCCACACCCAATAATCTCCCACTTGGAGACTGATTGTAGCAACTCCACCGCTGCTCCATTTGCTGGACAATGACTCCTCTTTGGACCTGGCTGTTTCTCATCTTCATCGTCATCCTTGAAGACCAACTGAAACTGAGCATATTCTCAGTTTCTCCCTGGTTACAACTTTTGTTAGCATATCTGCAGGGTTCTGGCTAGTGTGTATCTTTTCCAGCTTCAACTCTCCATCTTCCAACATTGATCGTATGAAATGGTACTTGAGCTGTATGTGTTTTGTCCTGGAATGAAATGCTGAGTTCTTTGCAAGATGAATGGCACTTTGACTATCACTGTATAACGTGCCCATATCATGCTCCTTACCCAATTCACCCATAAACCTTTGTAACCAAATCATTTCTTTACTAGCCTCTGTAGCAGCAACATACTCTGCTTCTGTTGTTGAAAGTGCAACAACACTTTGGATTTTTGAAACCCAACTGACAGCTGTTCCTCCGACAGTAAATACATATCCTGTAGTGCTCCTCCTATTATCTCTGTCACCTGCCATATCTGCATCAACATATCCTTGTAGGGATATGTTTGAACCACCAAAGCATAATGCCTGATTTGTGGTACCTCTCAAATATCTGAGAATCCATTTCACTGCCATCCAATGTTCCTTTCCTGGATTGTTCATGTACCTGCTTACAACTCCCACTGCATGTGCAATATCAGGCCTTGTGCAGACCATTGCATACATTAAACTTCCAACTGCTGATGCATATGGAACTTTAGACATATAATCCATGTCTTCTTGGGTCTTTGGGCACATTTCTTTGCTAAGTTTGAAATGGCTAGCAAAAGGTGTACTAACTGGTTTTGCATTTTGCATGTTAAATCTTTTCAACACCTTTTGTATGTACTCATTCTGAGACAATGTTAATTTTCTATTTTTCCTATCTCTAGTTATTCTCATACCAAGGATTTGTTTTGCAGCACCCAAATCCTTCATTTCAAATGAATTTGCCAATTTTCTTTTGAGCACATTTATTTCCTGCATGTTAGATCCTGCAACAAGCATGTCATCTACATACAATAACAATATAATATAGCTGCCATCATTTTGCTTTTTCAGATAAACACAATGATCAGAGTGACATCTAGTATAACCTTGTTCAGACATAAACTTGTCAAATTTTAGATACCACTGCCTTGGAGCCTGTTTTAAACCATACAAGCTCTTCTTCAACCTGCACACAAGTTTCTCCTTCCCTTTCACCTCATATCCTTGTGGCTGCTGCATATATATCTCTTCCTCCAAATCCCCATGGAGAAAGGCTGTCTTTACATCTAACTGCTCAAGATGCAAATCTTCAGCTGCTACAATACTTAAAATAGTTCTGATTGAAGTCATTTTAACAACAGGAGAAAATATTTCATCAAAATCAATACCTTTCTTCTGTGCAAACCCCTTCACCACAAGTCTAGCTTTGTACCTTTGCTTTCCTCCATCTTCTTCCTTCAGCCTGTAAACCCATTTATTCTTCAATGTAGTTTTTCCTGCAGGCAACCTGACTAAATCCCAAGTCTGGTTATGCATTAAGGAGTCCATCTCTTCTTCCATGGCTACCTCCCACTTCTTCTTGCTTTCAACCTGCATTGCTTCTTCATAACATTCAGGTTCACCAGAATCAGTCAACAATAAATAATATAATGAAGGAGAGTATCGTTCAGGAGGTCTACTTGTCCTGGTAGATCTTCTAACACCACTTTCAGGTGTTTGGGGTGCCTGTTGTTGTTGTGATGGTTGCTGATGTTGTGGTTGTTGATTATTATTATTTTCAGGCACCTTTACTTTTTCAGTAATTTCATCAAGAACTGCGTATTCCTTGTTTTCTTTTCCTGCAACTGATTCTTATACAAGACCTTTTCATTGAATATTACATCTCTGCTCCTAATGATTTTGTGATTTTCATAATCATATAAGCGATAACCAAAATCATTAACACCATATCCAATAAAGGTACATTTCTTTGACTTTGCCTCAAGCTTTGTTCTATTTTCTTTATCAATATGGACAAAGGCCTCACAACCAAAAGGTTTTAAAATAGAGTAGTTTACCTTTTTCCCTGTCCATGCTTCCTCTGGAACACCACCATCCAAGGAACTTGAAGGTCCTCTATTTATTAAATAAACAGCAGTATCTACAACATCTGCCCAAAACTGTAAAGGCAATCCTGCATGCAATCTCATGCACCTTGCACGCTCCATGATTGTTCTGTTCATCCTTTCTGACACACCATTTTCTTGTGGTGTTCTTGGAACTGTCTTCTCTCTACGAATTCCATGCTCTGAACAGTACCTATCAAACTCTTTGCTGCAATATTCACCTCCATTGTCTGATCTAAGACACTTCAAATTCTTTCCTGTCTCAATCTCAACCAAAGCTTTCCATTTCTTGAAAGTATCAAATACATCAGATTTATTCTTAATACAATAAATCCAAGTTTTTCTAGTTGCATCATCAATAAAGGTAACATAATAATGAGAGCCACCGAGAGATGATACCTGAGCAGGTCCCCATATGTCTGTATGCACAAGCTCTAATTTTTCGTTCTTCTTTTCTTTCTCAACTCTGAGAAATCTGACTCTCTTCTGTTTTCCATAAATGCAGTTCTCACAGAAGTCCAAATCAACATTCTTCAAACCCGGCAACAAATTCCTTGAGTGAAGAATCTTCATCCCCTTTTCACTCATGTGTCCGAGCCTATGATGCCATAATGCTGCATCTGCTCCTTTGGAAGTTAAAGCATTAACAGAGTTAGAAATACCATTGCATAAATACAATGTACCAACCTTTTCGCCTTTTGCTATTACCAGGGCTCCTTTAGTGACCTTCCAAGCTTTATCTGTGAAAGTTGTCACACAACCTTCACCGCCTAACTGCCCTGTTGAAATCAGATTTTTCTTTAGATCTGGAACATGCCTTACCTCCTTTAATAGCCATTGGTTTCCATTCTGCTGTTTTACAAGAACCTTACCCATTCCAACGATTTTACAGGGTTTATCATCACCTAGACGAACTTGTCCAAAATCTCCTTGAACATAGTCATGAAAGTATTTCTTATCAGGTGTGGCATGGAATGAAGCCCCTGAATCTACTACCCAGGAATCAGTAATATTTTTGAAAGAAAGAATCAAAGCATCTTGTAACACCTCACCTGTCACATTTGCTTCATGATTGTTTTCTTGTTGTGCATCTCCTTCTTTTCCCTTCCGAGATCTACAGTCTTTCTTTAGGTGTCCTTTCTTTCCACATTTCCAACACACTATCCCCGATCTGGACTTGGATCTGCCTTTCCTTGATTTGCTGCGATATCCTGAGCTCTTTCCTCTTTCCATTTTTCTTCCTCTAGACTCTGCACTCAAAGCATTTCCCGATGTCTCACCGGAGCTTTTCCGTCGCATTTCCTCGCTAAGGATAGCACCGACAACATCATCAAACTTTAAAGTACTAGATCCAGAAACGGAGTTACTAATGGCCATTACCAAACCATTCCAACTTTCTGGTAATGAGCACAAGAATAACAGAGCTCTAACTTCATCATCAAAGTTTACCCCTACAGAACTTAACTGACTTGTAACTGTATTAAAATCATTTAAATGGTTTGCAACAGATCCACCTTCCGACATATTCATGTTAAATAACCGTTTCATAAGAAATACCTTGTTTGAGGCCGAGGGTTTTTCATATAGTTTCGACAGCGTCTGCATCAAACCCTCTGTCGTGGTTTCCTTCGAAATGTTGAAGGCGACTGACGCAGCAAGGCACAACCGTATTGTTCCGAGTGCCTTTCTATCGAGAAGGTTCCATTCTTCGTCTTTCATACCCGTCGGCATCTTTGTTTTTCCGCCCAATGGTAGGTATAGATCTTTCTGATACAGATAATCTTCCATCTGCATCTTCCACAACGAGAAGTTTTGGCTGTTAAATTTCTCGACCCTAAACTTACCATCTTCCGCCATTGCTCCCACTCGAACCAGGAACCCTTCTTTCCTGCGAGTTTATCAGCCAAATAGACCTTCGGCTCTGATACCAGTTGTTAGAAAATTATATATTACGGAGCAATGGAACACATAAAATATTGCAGAAATATAAACACAGAAAACGCACAAAACAAGAGAGACACAGATATACGTGGTTCACCCAGTTTGGGCTACGTCCACCCCGAACAGCCAGTCCTTCCTTTCTATTATCCAGCAAAATGAAGAGGTACAACCTACAGCAAAACTGCTGTAATATCCTCTGTTTTCTCTCACAGTCTCACCTCTATGTTTCTCGCTCACCGAATACACATCTATATCACAGCCTCAAATACAATGCCCTCATATAAAGAGAGGGGTTGCCTTCTAGGGCAAAAAACCCTAAACTAAACATAAGTTCTACCGTCAGATCATCCGCCTAATGAATGGCCCAGATTGACTAGAAATTACTATACTTTTACAAGGCAACTTTACAGCTGTTTTTAGCTTCGGGGGCGCTGCCCCCGAAACCCCCCGATTATTTTACGGGCGGTGTTGCCGCCCCATTTTGAACTGGGGTCCAATATGCCGGTACTATAGAAGATAATCAGGCTCCACACCCAACACTGGTAATGTTGATGGAGCAGTATACTTTGCAGACAAATCAAAACTCAAGCCATCAGGGCTTGACACAATCAGGCTTAAATTTCCCGGTCTTCCAGACTTTCTTTTGCATCATGTTTTATATCTCCCACATCTTTGGAGAAACTTGTTGTCCTTGGTCCACATCTGCCAGCAAGGACACTCCATTCATATGTTTGAAGGCAAGGTTGAGGTGAGAAAATCATCAGATCACTCACTTGTCATGATGGGGATAGAAGAAGAAAGGATTCTCAAGCTGCAAGGTACCTCTGCTCGTGCACAAATTTTTTCATACAATTATCATTATGAAGAAGGTACATTTCCATCAAGTTTATTATGGCATGCTAGATTTGGACACTTGAACTATGACAGCCTCCACTTGTTGAAGAAAAATGGTGTGACTGGTTTGCCTACAATTCCTAGGAAACTTAAGCATTGTGATGCTTGCATTCTAGGAAAGCATAGAAAACAGTGTTTTCATGATTCACATTCCAGAGCACATAGAAAACTTGAAGTCATTCATTCAGATTTATGTGGTCCAATGCATGTTCCTTCTGCAAATGGAAATAAATATATGATGACATTTATTGATGACTACCCAAGAATGTGTTGGGTTTATTTATTGAAGAACAAGTGTGATGCTTTTCAAACATTCAAGAACTTTCATACATGGATTGAAAATTATGCACAATCTCATATTGGCTCTATTCGCACTGATAATGGAAAATAATACACTTCAAATGAATTTGAAAACTATCTTCGCCAATATGGGATCAAACATCAAACAACTGTGCCTTATAATCCCCAATAGAACAGAGTAGCTGAAAGAATGAATAGGACAATATTAAATATGGTGTGCTCCATGATGTTTTTTAAGAATGTAAAATTGATGTTTTGGGCTGATGCAGTTCTATGTGTTGTATATGTAAAGAATAGATGTCCATCTAATGCTATTATAAACAAGAATCCTTATGAAATGTGGTATGGGCACATTCCTTCAGTAAAGCATCTTAGGATCTTTGGTTCCACATGTTATGCCTTGATACCAAAGGTACATAGAAACAAACTTGGTGCAAGGAGTCGTAAGTTTATCTTCTTGGGGTATTCAAACAACTCCAAAGCATACCGTCTCTATGATGAAGTCAATAAAATTTTTGTTGTATTTAGAGATGTAATCTTTCTTGAATCATCCAAAGCTAACAATGTTGTTGAGCGGAAAATTGATCGCTTGGATAGATTCGCAAATGAAAAATCATTTCAAGAATTTGATAATTAGATTCCACATCTTGAAGGGGGGATTACTATACTAGATCAACCTATGGAATCTTCTGCTGAAGCACTCTCTCCCCCGCATGAAACTCCAAAAACTGATGATACTTTGAGTGATGTGATTGACAGAATTGGGAGACTCAATCTTGATTCAGTCCAAATTCAATCAACTAAGCAGCCTGGACCATCTCAGAAAGGTCCCCCAAAGTGGCTGACAATGACACTTGAAAGTGTTCATCCTGATGAGGTTGGAAAGACAGGAACTAGAAATTCAACCCGACAAAATGGAGGTGATGTAGATGACTCTGATTCACCTGTTGATATGGATGTTTCTTATGATTGTGAATTGAATTTGTCTACAGATTTTGAACCAACTTCCTTCAAAGAATCTGCTTCTCATGATGAATGGAAAGAAGTGATGCAAAAGGAGTATGATGCCTTGATAAAGAATGGCACTTGGAAGCTGGTTGATCCTCCATTGGGAACTTGATGCAGGAAAACTGCAACTTTACATAATTCACGCCTGGACCTCTGAGTTATGGGCCCACGTATACATCGGAAGCATTTCAATTAGCGGACTTCACAACAAACCTGACCAATCACCATCAACCGCGTGTCGCACAACTGATGTATTCATTTTAACACTTGACTTTTGGTGCTCCAAATCTCCACCGTCGATCTCATTCCTCAATCCAATGACTATCGTGTCACCCGCTCGCCAACTAGTTTGGCCAATCTCCACCATCGATCAATCTTGCTTGATCCAACGACTATCGCGTAATCTCGCGTGAGTTCTTGCACGATGCATAACAAGTCGAAATCGCGTGAGAAAAGTGGTTTTCTCATGCTACGTGTTGACCGCTAAGGTTAGTCACGTAGAACTTAAAAATACCAATTACAACTTTTAGGGTGCGCGAGATACCTCTTACCCTCTTTCCAAGACCACTCCATCCTTCTGCTAACACGTGGTGTTAATCTCCGCCATTCCTCTTCCGTTATTATTACTCGTCGGTTTGGCCGATCCGATAGTTTTTGATGTGCTATTCAATCGACTCCATTTTCGATTGAAACTCTCCTCCGTTGATCTATTCTCAAATCCAACGGATCTCTCGATCGCTTATCGGTGGAATTCACATTACAACACAAATTTATCTCTGCCATACTTTTTCTAAGGCAAAGTTCATAGGAACTTCGTCCCTTACACTCACACACGCAATTATCAAATTATAGTAAAGAACATTTATGTACAGACACCGACACACAAAACCCAGATTTCACCTAGATGTATAATAACACGCATATTTCGATTATAAACAGAACTCGATTATAGGCTAAGGCCTCATGACGCGAATCACAAATTGCCATGCAGCTACATTGCATACCCCTATATCTATCTTTCACACAACACAGACTTTATATAGGAAATTACAAAGGGAGAAATCGTTTAAGATCCATGAGTTTCTCCCACAATCGCTCAATCAAACCCCTAAATCTCTCTATTCGCATGCATGGAAGATAATTACATTTAATTAAGCCTTCTAGAGACTTATCAATTCCATCAATTTAACTCTGTTTAAACAGAATTTGCCCCAGTTTACAATGATTGTCCACGTTTCCCCTTTCACAGCTTTGAATTTAAATTTTGATTAAGGGTGCTCTGATGCTCCTGCATCAGACTCCCGAGGTACAAAAATTTTATGACCTCCTGGTCATATGCCTTCTTCATCCCTTAGAAATTCTACCCACATCCTCTGTGGAATTTCCTTTATGATCTTTCCGTGAGCTGCAACAAAACCTCTGCAGTAACAAGTCCTCCCTGCTACACGATACCTCACCAAGATTCCCTCCTCTGAGCTTAGTCTTTCGACATCTCTCTGGTTCTCTCTTCTTCGGAGCCATTTGAGCACTCCTGGCTCTAGGCTGCTACAATCTTCTCACCTTCTTCTACCACTACCTGAGCCACAATATAAAGACCACAAACTCTCCAATCTTCAACATAATTGTACCTCCTTCTTTTGCACGCAAACTCTTTCTCGCAGGAAACCTTTCCCTGCTCTGATACCAATTTGATGCAGCAAAACTAGAACTTTACATAATTCATGCATGGACCTGTGGGTTATGGGCCCACGTATACATCAGAAGCATTTCAATCAGCGGAATTCACAACAAACCTTACCAATCACCGTCAACTGCGTGTCGCACAACTGATGTATTCATTTTAACACTTGAATTTTGGCATTCCAAATCTCCACCATCGATCTCATTCCTCAATCCAACGGCTATTGTGTCACCCGCTCGCCAACTAGCTTGGCCGATCTCCACCATCAATCAATCCTGCTTGATCCAACGTTTATCGCGTAATCTTGCGTGAATTCTCGCACGATGCATAACAAGTCGAGAGTGCGCGAGAAAAGTGGTTTTCTTGTGCTATGTGTCGACCGCTAAGGTTAATCACATAGAATTTAGAAATACTGGTTACAACTTTTAGGGCGCACGAGATACCGCTTACCCTCTTTCCAAGATCACTCTATCCTTCTGCTAACACGTGGTGTTAATCTTCGCCATTCCTCTTCCATTATTATTACCCGTCGATCTAGCTGATCCGACGATTTTTGCTGTGCTATTCAATCGACTCCAATTTCGATTGAAACTCTCCTCCGTTGATCTATTCTCAAATCCAACGGATCTCTCGTTCGCTTATTGGTGGAATTCGCATTACAACACAAATTTATCTCTGCTATAATTTGTCTAAGGCGAAGTTCATAGGAACTTCGTCCCTTACACTCACACACACAATTATCAAATTACAGTAAAGAACATATATGTACAGACACAGACACACAAAACTCAGATTTTGCCTAGATGTATAATAACACGCATATTTCAATTATAAACAAAACTCGATTACAGGCTAAGGCCTCATGGCGCGAATCACAAATTTCCCTCCAGCTACATTGCATACCCCTATATCTATCTTTCACACAACACAAAATTTATATAGGAAATTACAAAGGGAGGAATCGTTTAAGATCCATGAGTTTCTCCCATAATCGCTCAATCAAACCCCTAAATCTCTCTATTTGCATGCATGGCAGATAATTACATTTAATTAAGCCTTCTAGAGACTTATCAATTCCATCAATTTAGATATGTTTAAACAAAATTTGCCCCGGTTTACAATGATTGTCCACGTTTCCCCTTTCACAGCTTTGAATTTAAATTTTGATTAAGGGTGCTTTGAGGTTCCTGCATCAGAACCAAACCAATTGGTTGCAAGTGGGTCTACAAGAACAAGTATAAAGCCGATGGCTCACTTGACAAGCACAAATCCAAGCTTGTGGAAAAAGGTTTTGCACAGAAGGAAGGGTTCGATTATGAGGAGACTTTTGCCCCCATAGAAAAATGGGCTACCATCCAGAAACTCTTTTCCATATCAGCTCAGAACGGTTAGAAAGCCCATCAAATGGATGTAAAAACCGCTTTCTTGAATGGAGATCTAAAAGAGAATGTTTTTATGTGGCAGCCTGAAGGATTTGTTGTGAAAGGACATGAACTTAAAGTATGCAAACTTGTGAAATCCTTGTATGGCCTCAAACAAGCACGTGAGCCTAGTATGAAAAACTAACTGAGCATCTTCTGGAACTCAATTTCAAACATTATGATCTTGATGATGCAAATTTGTTTGTCAAGAAAGTTGGAAAAACAGTTGTATATCTTGTGGTATATGTAGATGATCTTTTGATGACAGGGAACAATGAGAGCTACATTGCATCCATGAAGACGGAATTGAGGAAAGGTTTTGAAATGACTGATTTGGGCTAAGTTCATTACAATCTTGTTATTGAAGTAACTCAACATCTGAAGTCCATATTTCTTTCCCAAAAGAAGTACATTGGAGATCTGTTGAATAGGTTTGGCATGGTTGAATGCAATCCTCTGAATACCCCAATGGAACAAAACTTAAAGCTCACATTCATTGAAGGAAAATAATTTGAGGATGCAACAAAGTATAGACAACTTGTAGGAAGTCTCAACTACCTGACTACTACCAAACCAGACATTTCGTTTGTTGTTGGAATCCTCTCCAGGTTTATGCAAAAGCCTTGTGAGGGACATTGGTCTGCTGCAAAAAGAGTTCTAAAGTACTTGAAGGGAACTCAAGACTTTAGACTCAAGTATACACAGGTGGGCGACTTCAGCTTGATTGGATACTCTGATTCAGACTTTGATGGAGACAAAGAAACTGGGGTATCTACTTCTAGTTATGCTATGAGTCTTGGATCAGGAGTTGTCTCCTGGAGATCACACAAACAATCAATTCCAGTAGATTCCACAACAGAGGAAGAATATGTGGCAGCAGCTGAGGCAACAAAAGAAATTGTGTGGCTCAGGAAAATTCTAGAAGATTTGCAGGTAAAACAAGTTCATTCGGCTCCAATCATGATTGACAATACCTCGGTAATAAATTTGGCCAAGAAACCAAAGTTCCATGATCGATCGAAGCACATCAATACAAAATATCATCTGATTCGACATCATGTTGAGGCCAAAAAAATCCATCTTCACCATTGTTCCACTAATGAGCAAATTGCAGACATCTTCACCAAAGCACTTGGAAGAGAAAAGCTTGAAAGATTCAGAATGATGCTTGGACTCACCAACATCCCTTCAGATTAAGGGGGGAATATTGATACCTAATCATAGGGATTGGGTGAACAATTTTAAATAATGTAAATAAATAATAAGAGAAAATGGAGAGTCATCGAGAGATGAAACTCAACAGTCACTCCCTCATGTATATAACTATGAAAAACCTAAATGAATATACAAAATCTCATTTGAGGGGTTACCTCCTGGCCCGACGATAATATTTAATTAGTGGATCCAAATAATCAACTGTACCATCAAGATTCTATTTTGTACAGTTATATACATTGTATCATTGCTCTATCCCATCGATCATATTCGATAGTCTAAGATTCATTTTCCTATGTGGGCCCACTAAAATTTTGGAACCCAAGGAAACTTGTATATTCAGTCACCCTATTTTTTAATATGTTGATCCCGGATCTCTTTGAGAAACAATTCATTCTTGATTTTGGATATTTTGACGACTTTTAATCCCAAGAACCTAATCCCACTGATTTGTTAGGCGGTCTACAAAAAATTATTCGTTCCAACAAATCATAATCTTCTTCGGATCTTCTATTAATGATAAAGGTGCCTAATGATAACTCATGCAAAGATTTTCATATTTTATGTCAGGAATGTGCATATTTCCTATCAAGCTTCCTATCAGTACTTACATGAAACTTTTGAAGGGCGAAGACCATGTGATCAAGACTATAGAAAATATTATTTATGAGAGGACGAATAGTGGACATATTATGACTCATCTAACATAGGAATTTCCACTACATGTAAGTTTATAGTTTATTTAAACAAAGACCCACTAATACTTACATATTAGATAATGAAATCTTAAATAAAGTCTTGATTAAGGTGGATCAGTTTCTCGGATAGTTCAACGAATGCAACCACCAAGATTTCATCCAATGACCAGTTAAGGAGGAGCCACCCATCACCTTCACAAGATATATAAAACACAATCGATTATATCATTGAAGGGATTCCCTCTTTTTTCATACCCAAATCCTGCGCATTTTGTGAGTGAGGGCATGACCAATAATAAGGTTTCTTTCTTTTATTCCTAGTTTTCTTCTTCGTGCAACTGACTTATGCTTGTGTGATGTCATTTCCAGTTTGCAGGCTTCCTCTTTTGAGTGTCCCTTGGAACATGACTACAATTAGCTCCATTGGTTTATAATCAGGAAAGGGTTAATATCTTTCATTTCATTTCTTTCACTATTTTTCCATTAAATTTGGTATTGACATAATGATTGTTGTGTAGGGTACGATCTTATTTCTCATTGTTGACTAGTTTAAAACGACTATGCATCTCCTTCCCATTTTCTCACATATTCCACCCTGTAGAAATGTACCTAGATGAGAAAATGTAATATTTTATTTCTTGTTGGTCAAATATCCCTTCAATGGTTTCTAGCATTTGGGTTTATCATTTAAACTTCATTTTTACTTCTCAGATTTTACTTTTGTTTTCTCTCTGTATGAATGTGTTTTATTCCTTCTTCTTTTTTTATAGTCGTACATTACTGCAGTTTATACTCCTCAGCAAAATGACATTATTGAATGTATGAACAAGACTCTTATGGAAAGATCCAAGAGCATGATAAATAATGCTAATTTGAAGAAGGAGATGTGGGCAGAAGCATTATCCACTGCTCATTATTTGGTAAATAGATCACCTTCAATTTATATTAATTGCACAATTCCTGAAGAAATTGATTATTCACACTTAATAACTTTTTGTTGTGATGCATATGCTCTTATTCCAAAGAATCAACGTTCTAAGTTAGACCCAAAAGAAAAATATTATGTATTTTTTGGGTATGACAATGTTGTGAAAGGATACAGGTTGTGGGATCCTTCTACGCATAATATCATCATCATAGAGACATAACATTTGATGAATCTTCTCTTCTAAAAGCCGATGTTGAAAAAGTTGAACAGGAACAGGTATCGTGGAATCAAAAAATTCAGTTGGAGACTCAACCTTTTTTTGAAAGTCAGAAACAAGAAGAAGCTTCTAAAGAAAAAGGTGAAGAAGATATAAAGGAAAGTGTAGAATTTCAACAACTAGTCACTCTTAAGAGGTCTACAAGGGAAAGAAAAGCTCCCAAGAGGTATGAAGATTTTGCTTCTTCTTTTGCCCTAATTACTGAGGATGGGGAACCTTCATGTTATCAGGAAGCAATGAATGATGTGGATAGTGAAAAATGGAAGAAGGCTATGGATGAGGAAATGGATTCCTTGGCCAAGAACAAAACCTAGGATCTTGTAGAACTTCCTAAAGGGAGAAGTGTTGTTGGATGTAAATGGGTCTTCAAATTGAAGAGAAATGTTGATGGAAATATTGAAATATATAAAGTGAGGTTGGTAGCAAAAGGGTACTCTCAGATAGAAGGTATTGAATTTCATGAGATTTTTTTGCCAGTTGTAAAACTTATTTCTATTTGTATGGTGTTAGCACTAACTGCATTACTTGACCTTGAGTTAGAATAGTTAGATGTTAAAACAACTTTTCTTCATGTAGATTTGGATGAGGAGATCTATATGGAACAGCCAGAAGGTTTTGTACAAAATCGCAACAAAAGATTAGTTTGCAAGTTCAGGAAATCATTGTATGGCCTGAGACAATCACCTAGACAATGGTACAAGAAGTTTGATTCATTCATGGTGAGTCAGAACTTCAAACATTATGATCTTGATGATGCAAATTTGTTTGTCAAGAAAGTTGGAAAAAATATTGTATATCTTGTGGTATGTAGATGATCTTTTGATGACAGGGAACAATGAGAGCTACATTGCATCCATGAAGACGGAATTGAGGAAAGGTTTTGAAATGACTGATTTGGGCTAAGTTCATTACAATCTTGTTATTGAAGTAACTCAACATCTGAAGTCCATATTTCTTTCCCAAAAGAAGTACATTGGAATCTGTTGAATAGGTTTGGCATGGTTGAATGCAATCCTCTGAATACCCCAATGGAACAAAACTTAAAACTCACATCAATTGAAGGAAAATAATTTGAGGATGCAACAAAGTATATGACAACTTGTAGGAAGTCTCAACTACCTGACTACTACCAAACCAGACATTTCGTTTGTTGTTGGAATCCTCTCCAGGTTTATGCAAAAGCCTTGTGAGGGACATTGGTCTGCTGCAAAAAGAGTTCTAAAGTACTTGAAGGGAACTTAAGACTTTAGACTCAAGTATACACAGTTGGGCGACTTCAGCTTGATTGGAAACTGTTGATTGAGACTTTGATGGAGACAAAGAAACTGGGGTATCTACTTCTAGTTATGCTATGAGTCTTGGATCAGGAGTTGTCTCCTGGAGATCACACAAACAATCAATTCCAGTAGATTCCACAACAGAGGAAGAATATGTGGCAGCAGCTGAGGCAACAAAAGAAATTGTGTGGCTCAGGAAAATTCTAGAAGATTTGCAGGTAAAACAAGTTCATTCGGCTCCAATCATGATTGACAATACCTCGGTAATAAATTTGGCCAAGAAACCAAAGTTCCATGATCGAACGAAGCACATCAATACAAAATATCATCTGATTCGACATCATGTTGAGGCCAAAAAAATCCATCTTCACCATTGTTCCACTAATGAGCAGATTGCAGACATCTTCACCAAAGCACTTGGAAGAGAAAAGCTTGAAAGATTCAGAATGATGCTTGGACTCACCAACATCCCTTCAGATTAAGGGGGAATATTGATACCTAATCATAGGGATTGGGTGAACAATTGTAAATAATGTAAATAAATAATAAGAGAAAATGGAGAGTCATCGAGAGATGAAACTCAACAGTCACTCCCTCATGTATATAACTATGAAAAACCTAAATGAATATACAAAATCTCATTTGAGGGGTTACCTCCTGGCCCGACGATAATATTTAATTAGTGGATCCAAATAATCAACTGTACCATCAAGATTCTATTTTGTACAGTTATATACATTGTATCATTGCTCCATCCCATCGATCATATTCGATAGTCTAAGATTCATTTTCCTATGTGGGCCCACTAAAATTTTGGAACCCAAGGAAACTTGTATATTCAGTCACCCTATTTTTTAATATGTTGATCCCGGATCTCTTTGAGAAACAATTCATTCTTGATTTTGGATATTTTGACGACTTTCAATCCCAAGAACCTAATCCCACTGATTTGTTAGGCGGTCTACAAAAAATTATTCGTTCCAACAAATCATAATCTTCTTCGGATCTTCTATTAATGATAAAGGTGCCTAATGATAACTCATGCAAAGATTTTCATATTTTATGTCAGGAATGTGCATATTTCCTATCAAGCTTCCTATCAGTACTTACATGAAACTTTTGAAGGGCGAAGACCATGTGATCAAGACTATAGAAAATATTATTTATGAGAGGACGAATAGTGGACATATTATGACTCATCTAACATAGGAATTTCCACTACATGTAAGTTTATAGTTTATTTAAACAAAGACCCACTAATACTTAAATATTAGATAATGAAATCTTAAATAAAGTCTTGATTAAGGTGGATCAGTTTCTCGGATAGTTCAACGAATGCAACCACCAAGATTTCATCCAATGACCAGTTAAGGAGGAGCCACCCATCACCTTCACAAGATATATAAAACACAATCGATTATATCATTGAAGGGATTCCCTCTTTTTTCATACCCAAATCCTGCGCATTTTGTGAGTGAGGGCATGACCAATAATAAGGTTTCTTTCTTTTATTCCTAGTTTTCTTCTTCGTGCAACTGACTTATGCTTGTGTGATGTCATTTCCAGTTTGCAGGCTTCCTCTTTTGAGTGTCCCTTGGAACATGACTACAATTAGCTCCATTGGTTTATAATCAGGAAAGGGTTAATATCTTTCATTTCATTTCTTTCACTATTTTTCCATTAAATTTGGTATTGACATAATGATTGTTGTGTAGGGTACGATCTTATTTCTCATTGTTGACTAGTTTAAAACGACTATGCATCTCCTTCCCATTTTCTCACATATTCCACCCTGTAGAAATGTACCTAGATGAGAAAATGTAATATTTTATTTCTTGTTGGTCAAATATCCCTTCAATGGTTTCTAGCATTTGGGTTTATCATTTAAACTTCATTTTTACTTCTCAGATTTTACTTTTGTTTTCTCTCTGTATGAATGTGTTTTATTCCTTCTTCTTTTTTTATAGTCGTACATTACTGCAGTTTATACTCCTCAGCAAAATGACATTATTGAATGTATGAACAAGACTCTTATGGAAAGATCCAAGAGCATGATAAATAATGCTAATTTGAAGAAGGAGATGTGGGCAGAAGCATTATCCACTGCTCATTATTTGGTAAATAGATCACCTTCAATTTATATTAATTGCACAATTCCTGAAGAAATTTATTATTCACACTTAATAACTTTTTGTTGTGATGCATATGCTCTTATTCCAAAGAATCAACGTTCTAAGTTGACCCAAAAGAAAAATATTATGTATTTTTTGGGTATGACAATGTTGTGAAAGGATACAGGTTGTGGGATCCTTCTACACATAATATCATCATCATAGAGACATAACATTTGATGAATCTTCTCTTCTAAAAACCGTTGTTGAAAAAGTTGAACATGAACAGGTATCGTGGAATCAGAAAATTCAGTTGGAGACTAACCTTTTTTTGAAAGTCAGAAACAAGAAGAAGATTCTAAAGAAAAAGGTGAAGAAGACATAAAGGAAAGTGTAGAATTTCAAAAACTAGTCACTCTTAAGAGGTCTACAAGGTAAAGAAAAGCTCCCAAGAGGTATGAAGATTTTGCTTCTTCATTTGCCCTAATTACTGAGAAGGGAGAACGTTCATGTTACCAGGAAGCAATGAATGATGTGGATAGTGAAAAATGGAAGAAGGCTATGGATGAGGAAATGGATTCCTTGGCCAAGAACAAAACCTAGTATCTTGTAGAACTTCCAAAAGGGAGAAGTGTTGTTGGATCTAAATGGGTCTTCAAATTGAATAGAAATGTTGATGGAAATATTGAAATAGATAAAGTGAGGTTGGTAACAAAAGGGTACTCTCAAATAGAAGGTATTGAATTTCATGATATTTTTTTGCCAGTTGTACAACTTATTTCTATTTGTATGGTGTTAGAACTAACTGTATTACTTGACCTTGAGTTAGAATAGTTAGATGTTAAAACAACTTTTCTTCATAGAGATTTGGATGAGGAGATCTATATGGAACAGCCAGAAGGTTTTGTACAAGATCGCAACAAGAGATTAGTTTGCAAGCTCAGGAAATCATTGTATGGCCTGAGACAATCACCTAGGCAATGGTACAAGAAGTTTGATTCCTTCATGGTGAGTCAGAACTTCACTAGAAGTGAATATGACCATTGTGTGTATTTTAAAAGTTTCAATGGTATATTCATTATCTTGGTTTTGTATGTTGACAATATGCTTTTTGCAAGAAAAATCATGGAAGAGATCAACAGGTTAAAGGCTCAGTTTTCTAGGGCATTCAATATGAAGGATATTGGAGTTGAAAAATAGATCTTAGGCATGGAGATACACAGAGACAGGAAAAATTGAAAGTTTTGGTTATCACAATAGAAGTACGTGGAGAAAATACTTGTAAAGTTTGGTATGAACAATGTGAAACCTGTTAATGTTCCTTTAGCTTCCCTTTTAAGATTTCTTCAAGGTTTAAGTCCTAGTACTTATGATGAAAAGGAGTATATGTCTTGTGTACCGTATGAAAATGTAGTAGGAAACTTATGTATGCAATGGTATCTACAAGACCTAATATTTCACATGCAGTTGGAGTTTTCAGTAGGTTCATGGAAAATCGAGGAAAAAAAATTGGTGAGCAGTGAAAATGGGTGCTTCAGTATTTGAGAGGAACAATTAACCATTGGATCATATTTAATGGTTGCAATGATTATGTCTGTGGATATGTTGATTCATATTATGTTGGTGACTTGGAAAAGAGGAGATATACCACAATATATGTCTTTACTATTGCAGGCGGAGCGATTAGTTGGATGTAAAAACTTTAGGAAACAATTGCTTTGTTCACTACTGAAGCAAAATATATAGCTGCTTCACATGCCTGTAAAGAGAAAATTTGGTTCAAGGGTCTACTAGGTGAGCTTGGAAGGATGTAGGAGAAAGTGAATGTATTCTGTGACAGTCAGAGTGCTATTCATTTGGCTACTAATCCAACATATCACAACAAGACTAAACATATTGATGTAATACCATTTTGTTAGTGTTAAGAAACCAGCTCACAAGAATATAGAAAAGAAAGATTAACGCCTTAGAATTTGACCTCTTAGAGGGGGAAACCTCCTTTACATTACACAAATGAACAATTCTTGGATGATACAAATGAAAAGACCTCCTTTCTATATATAGGAGTGTAAGGGGTCATAATGTAATGAGAGCCGACATAACAATAATAATGTAAGGGCACAATAACAACAATAGTGGGCTTCTATGGGGCACAATAATAACAATATGGGGACTACATGGGCACAACAATATAATAAGGGGGTTGTACTAACAACAATAAGGGGTTACACTAGTAGTATAGGGAAGTAACATGCCCCTCTCCTTCAAAAAGTGTTGTCCTCAACGCTTGAGTAGTTCTTGATGCTTCTGTATAAATTCTCGTCCTCCCATGTAGAATCTTCAGCGGGTAAGTTCTTCCACTTGATGAGATACTCTGAAATTTATCTATTTCATAGCTATCGATTTCTCGGTTTTGTGACTGCTTCAGGTTCCAATATGATTTTTCCTTCCTTTTCAAGTTCTCGCAATACTGTTTGAACTGGGATCTTCTACAACTTTTGAATGAGTTCCCACTCCTTTGGGCATATGGATATCTGTAAGGCCTGATGTTTGGAGGAACACTTCATGGAATCAAATGAATAGCATGATCATGATCACAAATAGGTGGAAGGCCTTTGGGAGTCTCAAATACCTTGGAATGATTGTCCAAAACGTTTTGGAGATCTGGAGAAATACATGATTTCGATGTGGGATCCTCTAGTGAACATAATTGTGCAATTACGCCCCATTGTTCTTTATTTAGAATCTTTGTCATGCTTTTAGAGTTGTTTATCTTTCTAGGTTTCCCTTCGATACCCCTCAATTCAACTTCCTTTCCTTCCCAAAAAAATTTCAAGTAAAGTTCTTGAAAATTAAAAGCTATCGTACCCAAAGATTGTAGCCAATGGACTCCTAGTAAAACATCAACACCACCCATTGGAATGGAAAGCATTGGGCTATTCAATACATATTTTCCCATGGATAGCTTGATATTATGGCACTTTCCAGAGCAATTTATGGTTCCTCCACTTGCAACCATCACTCGACACTCTGGTGCTGGATATAGGAAGCAATTCAATTCCTTGGCTATCTTACAATGAATAAAATTATGGGTACTTCCCGAATCAATCAACACTATTACTTTTTTTTTCTTGATATGTCCTTCTATCTTGATAGTTTGAGGAGTGGTAATTTCTTTCAATGCATTACAAGATATGGTCGGATTCATTTCTTGATGCTCGATGTGATATTTCAATTCTTGAGCATTTTTCTTCTTGATATGTCCTTCTATATTGATAGTTTGAGGAGTGGTAATTCCGGATAATGCATTACAAGATTTGGTCGGATTCATTTATTCTTTCTTGATGTGATCTTTCACTTATTGAACCTTTTTCTTATTGATATGTCCTTCTATCTTGAGAGTTTGAGGAGTGGTAATTCTTTCCAATGCTTTACAAGATATGGTCGGATTCATTTCTTCTTTCTCTGGGGTGGGTTCCTGGTGTATATCCTCTTCTTTTGATGTTTCCTGATCCTTTTCTTCCTCCTCTTCATAATCTATGTAAAATAATTTCTTCTCAGCACACTTATGACCTTTAGTGTATTTGCTATCACAAATGTAAAAAAGCCCTTTTTCTCTTTTTCTTCCAATTGTTGTCGTGTAAACCTTGTAGGTTGCGGAAGGCTAGAAGAAAAAACGCTTCCGTATTTATAGTTGTGAGTGGTAGGATTCCTTGTTTCCATAACTCCGCTTTCAATTTCTCTTGCCAACCTGAATGCCTTCTCCAATGAATCAAGTTCCCAAAGACAAACCTCATGTTGAATGTTATCCTTTAAAGTCCCTATGAAGACATCAATCCTTTTCTTCTCTAGAATATCATTTACCCTTATATTCAATTTTTTGAAATCCTCAATGTGCTCTGCCATTGAACCCTTTTTTTTGAGATTTATCAATTGGCTAAAGAAGGTGTTACTCTTTGTATCCTCATAATGTGCTATCATTTCTTCTGTGAAAATTAACCAAGTGACAAGTGCTTTACGAGAACACAACCCTTTATACCATAGAAAATGATCTGGTTCTAAATCTGAAGATGCAATACATACCTTTTGTAACATTTGCACCTCATGTAGATCAAAATATTGCTCCATCTATAGTATCCAATTTACCGGATCCTTGCCATCAAACTTCCTCATATTGCCTTTTCTTGATTTTAGGAGCTCGATCTTAAAACGACTGTGACTATGTAATTTCAGATTTTCTAGTTCTGAAATTGTGCCCTGCAGTAGCCCTTTGCGTCCTATTTCCAATTCCACCAGTCTGATCGAAATTAGATTCTTCAAGAAAGAGTTATGCACAATCTCCCAAGATGACCTGATTATATACCTTTTCAAAAGAGCGAACTTCTATGAAGTGCCACATGTCACTGTTTTGACCTTCGGATATGGAAAATATAGAAACGAAAACTACAGTCTGTCCTCTTTCTGTAACTGCTTACGAAATTTCAATTTGATGCTCAGAGAGAAAGTTATGACGATTTTCCCAAGGTCACCTGTTTACGATGAAATTCGGGAGTCTGCGAAACCCCTAACTTCCTCAGATCATATATCCGAAAATATAGTGAGACAAGATCTAAAATTTGGACCCGAGCTTCAGACCACTTTCTTCTCAAATGGGTTTTTGTTTTAGCATCTAAAACTTCGTAGCGAACACGTTATAGTGAAACTTCCACGATGACCTGTTTTAGATGAAATTCTGGAGCTTGCAAAAACCCTAACTTCCTCAGATCATATCTCCGAAAATATAGTGAGACAACATCTGAGCTTCGGGCCTGAGGTTCAGCTCAATTTCTTCTCAAATGAGTTTTTTTTCACTTCTGAAACGTCACAGAAAAAAGTTATAGCGAAAATGCCATGATGACATGTTTGGAGCAGCAAAACCCTAGAATCCAAAGCTCTGATACCAAATGTTATGAAACCAGCTCACAAGAATATAGAAAATAAAGAAACGCCTTATAATTCAGCCTCTTCGAGGGGGAAACCTCTTTTACATTACACAAATGAACAATTCTTGGATGATACAAATGACAAGACCTCCTTTCTATATATAGGAGTCTAAGGGGTCATAATGTAATGAGAGCCGACATAACAATAATAATGTAAGGGCACAATAACAACAATAGTGGGCTTCTATGGGGCACAATAATAACAATATGGGGACTACATGGGCACAACAATATAATAAGGGGGTTGATTGATGACAACAAAGTAGCTCTCAAAAAGGTCCAAACACAGGAAACTTTTGCAGACAAGTTCACGAAACCAATTTTAGTAGAGAAGTTGTGGTGGTTATTGACTTCTCTCGACTTGCAGAAAAGATGATGAATGTAAATGGAAAATGGATTAAGAAGTTTTTTGTCAAAGTGGAGATTGCTAAGAATGACAACACTTAAAAATAATTATGTAAATGTATTTTTACCTTAATCAGGGGTTGTATAATGATAAATGGTTTTGTAACGGTGTATTCCTATTAAAACATTGTTGCCCAAGAGGCTTATTGTATTGGAGAGTCATTGTTGACCTTGAGTAATAAGGCATTCCAATCCCTTTCCCTGTGGAGGTTTCATTGACACACTATCATAGTTTTACCATGTAAATTCTTTGTCTATTTGTATGAATTCAGTTTCCTGATTATTTATGCACTTTCCTCTCTAATTTAATTATATTCTCGAGCTCAAAATGATAAATATATTGTCATTGGATCTAGCCAACCTTGTTATAAACATACATGGCTTATTGCGATATGAATCTGTCTTGCATTGCAAGAATGCGATCCACCTCATTTTATTTTTTGGGCATTGTTAGGACTATTGTTGCTCCAATTTTTAATTCTTATTTCCAAGATAATTAAAGGGAAAATTCAAGTTCTAATCAAAATTCCAAATTTCCCAATCCACCCCCATTATCATCTCAATCGTTCTTAGCATAGTGCCATTCTAATCAACGTGTATCCTAATTTGTGCAATTATTTGATTAGGTAAATTGATCCCTTGAAAGAAGACTTGGTCTTCCATGCCATAGATCCCTGCCATCACTTACCCCCTTTGCCCAAATAAATATTACTTCTATCAATCTTCACAAAGGAATTTGGTGACATTGATCATCCAGCACAACCTACCATTTTTTGGTGAAATTATCATGGTGAATCATTTGTTTTTGGCAACATTTTCTTATTTAAATGGTCGCATAAGGCACAACAGTGTTGATCTCCACCTTCAGACATGCCAAAGACCATAGCCACAACTTCAAAAGTCAAATTGGATGTAGATCCAACTTAGTTTTATGTTAATTCTTCTGAAGAACAAAAGAGAGAAATCTAAATCTCATACATAGTTGGAGATTGAGCCATTTCCATCAACATATTAATGACTACAGACTCAATGCGGATTTGCTATGCCAACTCATAGCTCAAGCCTCAATGTGAATACAAAAAAAAAATCACTCAACTTGATAGTGGAAGAATGCCATGAGATGAATTATTCCCTTATCTGCAAATGTGTGTTCATCCATAATATTCCCCTTTACAAATGAAATCCATTGATTTGCAAGCAAATATGCTAGGTAGCAATAAGAAGGTAAAGCTCAAAGGAAAAAAATGTTTGGAAAGTTCATTTTTTTTTGTAACTTCATAAATATAATTCTATTACTGATAACTGATATTACGATGATAGATTATTTATACCAAAAACACTATGGGATCCCATATTCCCAACATTGAAGACAAAATTCACCATTCCTATTAGTAAAAACCTTAGATACATAAATTATTTTCCTAGAGGCTTGTTCAAAAAACTTACAAAGAATCAAGCTAGGGAGACATGGCTTGTTTAAAGATATTATAAGCATGGCTATGCCTACTACCCATATATAGTTACCTTGCATGAGTGTATTCTTAGTAAACCATAAAAAAATACCAGTGTTTGAAAATGGCATACTAAGAAACCATGATGACGATACAAGCACAAAAAAACTAGGATTAACCTATTTGCAAAAGGAGATGAAAAAAACTATGAGAAATTGTTAATACAATATGACAACTGGAGAGAGTGGATTGGAATTTCCTGTGGGGAGAGATCCTTGTTGGAGCATTGATGAATGTTGGTGCTTCATGCTGCGTATTAGATCCAGAGTCTGAGTCAGACACCACAAAATGCTCAACCCGTGTTAATATGGCCACGATTTCATCCAAATTGTATCTAATGTCCCAAAGAATTCAGTTAATTTCCTCCTAACCTGCAAATAAATGATAATTTTTTACTTGTTTATCATGGACGACTATGTGAAGCAAGGTTTCTAGCTGATGGTGCACAGGCAATGAGTGAAGGAAATGGAAATGGGTCAGGAGTCCACTTGAAGGTGCTGTCACTGATACAAGAGATAGAAAAATATAGTCGGTCCCCAAACTCCCTTTCTTCTAAGTGAATAATTTCATTTCTCACTTCAGGGGGAACTGAATCAAAGTGATAAGCCACTGAGTCCCAACCAAAGAGACATCAATGAAGAGAGGAAGATGCGCCTGAAGCGCCACCACAACAGTTGGGTAGACATTGCCTAGGGACCATGTATTGGTAGGGAGTAGGACTATGGAAAAACAAAGGAGGGGAGAACAATAGACAACGACGGTTGAAAATCAATGTTACAGAAACGACGAGACTAAGGAAAGTGAGGGCGTCATCCACCATAGAAAGGAAGAGTAACCTATAATTCTGAAGAGAGTATGTCCCAAAATAGTGAAACTCAAAATGGCTTGCACATTCAACCTCCCAGGGGAAATAATTTTTCAGGGGAAAAAAATGAATTTGTGCTAGGAAACCCAGGTTAGATTTGACTAGAACCCGACTCGTGAGCTTATAAAAGCCAAATCGAAAATGTACTAGGGTGCTAGATGCCACAGACCAATACAAGACAGCTGAAGGAAATACCTGCAGAGTCAGTGATTTGGGGTGATGATGTGGGTAACACAACGACCAACTCAAAAGAGAGACTTGTCGATGTGTTGTGAATAAAAAAAACAAAGAAAATTTACACCTGCAAGGACCAAAGAGACTACAAAAGGGAGATGGCACACATAAACCAGTAGATTAGAGACAAGAAACAAATTGTGATGTTAGGCAATGCATAGACATACCTTCCTTCAAAGCTTTAAGCTCCCACCTTGGCATCGAGGAGTAGGATGATAGTTGGACACCTTTCGCTTTCCCTTGAACACCGCTTAAAATTTGCCACCCTAAGACAAGGCCCATATATTTATAAAGGGGCGAAAACGTGAGGGGATCGAACGGGTGGGAGAGAAAGCCTAAATTTGCAAAAACTAGAGAAGGACAAGTGTGTGTCATGGAATGCATGTTAACAGAGTCATTAAAAATCAAAATCATGTACTATTGGGTGTGATGTGCCTTGCTTATGTCAGATTCACTGCGCTCCATAACCAATTCTCCCTAGGATAGTGAAGCCATAAAAAACAGTGATGGAAGAAAGCAGTAAACAAAGGGAATGTCGTACTGAGACCCCTATACAACCAAATTATTGCATTTAAAGTGATATGACGAGGGTAGGTGAGTGTGAAGATGAGGGTGGCGAGGATGCCATGCCTGGATGGGATCGATATAGGTTGAGAGCTTAGCTCGCATTCCTATGTTCGCCTTATCCTTCACCATTCTCATTGCGAGCATGCCAATCATATTACCTATCGTGTCCAAGAGCGTTAATATCACCCCCATTGGGGATGTTTCCCTCTGCTATTGACTTATCTTTTTGAACCCATTGTTGGATTTGTTGAATGTCTTTGGTGAGAGTCGTAGTCCTCCATAGTTCATCAAAGGCTAGGTGTCGATTGTGGCTGCTCCAATTGGCCAATATGTCTACCACCCTATTGCCTTCCCACCACGTGTGGCGTGGAATAATATAATAAAAAGAAAGAAGCAAGTTTTTAATACTCATAATCACCTCGTAAAGTTTTTAACTGTGGTTTAATTTGTCGACTGGACGACCATGTAACAATTTTTGTAAACATTGTATGACAAGGTGGGAGTCACCATGTACCTATAACATCCTATACCCTTCTCTAGTAGAAATTTGCAAGCCTTTCTCTAGGGCAAGAAATTATACCAAATTATTTATTGTGATGCCATAGGAGAATGCATATACATGCAGAGGGAAAGAATTCTCATCTCGAAAAATTCCTCAATAGCCCGTCGCACCCAGGTTCCCCTTAGATGCCCCGTCAAAGCTTAATATCTTGAAACCTGGCAGAGGAATTGTGAAAATATTGTTACCAATAGATTTTAATCCCAACTACGACGTGGATGAGGGGATGAGCATGGAAGAGTGTAGTTCCAGGTTTTTTAAAATGTAATCCTGAGGCTCGCCAACTGAGAAATCATCCTTTGTAAAAGGGGATGCTAAAATCGTCTCTTGAATGTTTCAGAGGATGGTTTCTTGTAAAATGGCAACAATCCTCTTTTTTGTGTGTCAAACATTAAAATTCCTTTCTTTCCACAAATTCCATAATGTGAATCCAATGGCTAATCACCAGGCTCGTAAAACAATAAGATTCTTGAAACTCTTATTAAAACAATGAGTTAATAAATTTGTAACAACTCTAGAGTCTGGCAAGGAACATTGGAAGATTTGTGGGATAATGTCCAAAACACAACGTGCAAAGGTGCAAGTAATAAAAATGTGACATGTTGTGCTTGGAAACATAGTGAACATGCAGATGGTCACTCATAGCCTTTTCTCCATAAGTGATCCCATGTAAGGGTACGACCCCATGCAATCAACCAAAGAAAGGTGGCTAGTTTTGGCCACCATTTGTTGTCCCAGAACTTCTTCCAAAAAATTACATTGTCACTTGTCTGTAGAAATGAAAGTATAAAGTAAGCTTATATTAATGAGAATGTGCCTGATGATTGATGTCCCCATCGTAAAATATCCCGTTGTTGAGATACTCTAATCTGCCTATTATCTAGTAATTCTTACAATTCCTCCCAGGGGTATATGTCATCCTTGAGTGGCCAATCATCTTTATCCTTGCATATCCTCCATTCTTGCTTCTCCGTTAAGGGTTTCCAAAAGTATATCAACTTATGAGTGCCAAGGATTTTTGTAAGTGTCCGTATGTGTTGAAACTATTGAAACTCTCCCACATGTGGTAGTTGTTGCCAAGATTCTTCCCAAAAGGCCACAGTTGTACCATCTTTGGCATCCCAAAATGCATGGCTTTTAATAAGGTTCTTACCATCCATAGCCCAGTTCCAAATACTGGACTATTAAACACACACATGGCAGAGACAAAATAGGAAAGATAAACATGAGATTGTGTTTATTATTGACAATGATATACATTTATAGTACATTCGTGTGACCATTGGGTTCTACATCCCAAGGTCTCTTGGACTCTCATGGCCGTTCACATTCTACACCAACCCATAGAGGATTATGTGTCCAACATCCCCCCCTTAATCCGAAGGGTTATGTATGAGTCCAAGAAGAGAGATGTAATACAAAATGTGAAAAAATGCATGGCAGCACTAGGCTGAATGTGCTCTCTGAAATGTTGGTATAAAGGGCGGTGGTTTAAGGATGACCACCTGTTGATGCCTCGAAAATCGCTGCAACAACATAGGGGAAACCACCTGGTCCGGACCTTAGTACAGCTCCTTTTCCGTTTGGAATAGTGGCTCCGACTGGGGATAATGGGACCAGTTTCCCAAAAATAGATAAAATGGGGTGGATGAGTGACTTATAGATTATGCTAGTGATAAGCGAATAACTACAACTATCGGCAGGAATATAATAACTATAATCTACCCCGGGGTTTTATCGATCTCTAAAGTGTAGCGTTTGATAATCTGAGCTTTTAGACAGGCATATAGATGACTCTGTCTTCAAACATAGATATTAAATTGTTCAAGATTGTTGTGCATAAATAGTTACACAGAGCGATAACAGCGAAATTACTACACTTTATCATTTATATCATTGTTACATACATGATTAAAAGAAATGCAAATCACAAAACATCCAATAGTGGGCTGAGATAGAGATTTGCTGTTATAGCGCATGTATGCATTCAATAATAGCAAGAATATATAGCATAACAATTCATATAAAAAGAATGACTTCAGACGTAGATAAAAGTACCATATGAGCTGCAGCACATTCCCAAATATCAATCGCTATTAGCAGTTCTTCCTTCAACACAGAAATCGTCCTCAACAAAGGCAATAGTGCGCAATTGCAAAAAAAAAAATTAATGTCGAATTCAGAACAACTGGTCCAATTTCATAAAAGAATAGCGACTGAAGCACAGTAGTGCAAACTTCAGCCTATTAAGTCTGTTACAAAATTTTACGACCCTTTCCAAAACAATGAAAGGGTCTATAAATACTAATCTAATTTAAATATCTACTAAACAAAAATCCTATTAAGCTGGTATCAATAACTCTTGATCCTGTTTTGGCTGGCGATCTGGCAAGCGAGAGGGTGACTCATTAAGTCGGTTGCTTTCCTTTGAATCTGAGTTGATTAATTGCAAGCATTGGCTCAACTTCCGCAGGTTTGTTGAGGCGCGAACTGAGCTGTGCAGCGTAGGTGGCATCTTGGATATCGGGAATTATACACCCGATTGCGTCTGTAAGGCACTTTAGGGCAGATCTCTGTGTATGTGGCTTGATTAAAAAGAGCCAATATGCATCTAAGGATAAGCTTTTAACTCCAGCGATTAATCTTCCTTTTTCTTCTAATTCAGGGTAGCATGTTTGCTCTAATGCATTTGGAGTTGTTATCTTTCCCGGTGTACATTGAGAAATCATATTGGCCAGGTAAAGAGTGTTATTGACTAGATCCACTAGATTGCTGGCGGTTGTTTTACATCTTGAAGCCGCCCTTTCTGCTTTCATCACTTGAGTGTGCCATTCTGTGAAAAGAATATCTTTCTGTGTTTCATTAATCCTGGGCAATTTTGCTGCTTTTCCCAAATCAGTATCTTGCCAGTCAAGATATGCAGTAATGGCTTCATCCGCTTGATCTAGTTCAGTTCTGGCCTTTTCTACCTGCTGATTTACTGCTGTAGTTAGCTCACATAGGGACTCAGCTTGAGTGATCTGTTGACATAAGAGTCTGACCTGAGATATCAATGCACTGTTTATCAATAATGCCTCTGATTTAAACTCCTTTACCTGTGATGCACCCTTCATCTTTTCCAGCTGCGATGACATTTGAGCGATCTGCTCATCTTTGGTCTTTATCATTTGCTCATTCGCCACTCTTAAATTTTCCAACGCCTCCGACAATTCTTTTTGTTTCTGGATTGCACCCTGATCGATCCTTTGCCTTTCTGCTTGTAATTGCTGAGTCAACTGTTGTTCTCTTGCTGTTGCGCCAACAACTGTTCTTCGACTTGTGCTGCCTTTTGCCTTGTTTCAACCAATTCTGCCTGTAACGCAAAGATTTCTTGGTCCTTATTCTTCAATAGAAGGCTCACCTCTGATGCTTTGTCAATGGTTGCCGCCGAAATAAGCGCCTGCATACTGTGATATCTTTGTTAAGTCATCGGAGGGATCCAATTCCTCCTTCCATACTACATTACCCGTGACCGTTTGTTCGGGGAAGATAGAAGGTTGATCAATCCTTCGTCTCTTCCTTGACCGCTTTACAACTGCCCTGTGTCTTGGGCTGTAGAAAACATCCAATGGCGGAATATCTTCTACCTGTAGGATAATCTGGTCAGAGGGGTCTTTTGGAATAACTTCAACTTCTTTAGAACTTGGTGGGCCGCTGGTTCCACTTAGAACCTGTGGAGAGGTAACATCCTGCGTATCGTTTGTCTTAGAATTATCCCCATCTTTTGAACATTCCAATCCACTGATGATGGAGTGAAATTGCTGCCATTCTTGTAATAAATTGGGGTCTATAGTAGTGTCTACATTGGTGGTTTGCTTCTGCTGCTCTTTCTCCTGCTCTTTCCTCTGCTGCTCCTCTTTTTCTCTCCTCTGTTTTTCTTCCTGTTCCTTCTTTTTCTGTTCTTCTTGCTCCCTTTTCTGCCTATCTGCTAGTTCTTTCTTCCTTCTTTCTTCTTGTTCCATTTGTGTTCTATGCTGTTTCTCGGCTTGTTCTTTCTTTAGCCTTTCCGCCTGTTCTTTTCTCTGCTGCTCCTCCTGTTGCTTCTTCTGCTGCTCCTCCTGTTGCTTCTTCTGCTGCTCCTCCTGTTCTTGAACAGGTCGGCTTGATGATGTTGCTGGGGATGTTGCCAGTAAATGCAGAGGCAGAGTTTGCAACCTCTGTTCTCTGAGTTTATTGAACTCAGTTAATACCTCATCATTATATCGCATCCTAGCGAGTTCTTTAACATGACCTATCGTCTCAGAGGCAACGAACAGGTCATCAAACATATCCTTCTGATGCTCAAACCTCGTTAATTTGGCCTGTTCTAATGCATTGTAAGCAGTCTTTTTTGGGTCGTATGGTCTGTTTGGGATCGTGGCCAACGTTAAAGACTGGAGCTTCGTGGCTTCCTTTTCTGCATGTTTAAGATCATGCAGAGTATAAACGCCACATCTGAAGGGAAAATATGGCCATCCTTTCTTCTTTTCTATTTTGAGAGTCTGTGTAGTACTCTCAGCCATGATCTGATATGCAATCTCCCTTGCTAGCAGCTTATCTGGAACATAAAGAGGAAGAACATGTGGGTCGGCTTTGCTGCCGAAAACTCTGATATAGGTGAAATTTTCTTCTCCAAACCAACTTGCTACTGCTGGTAAATCAAAGGAAGCTTGATAGGAAATTTTTGAAATGGGTTTATCAAAAATGGAATAGTAAATGGGCACCATGAAACCATTACAGATTTGATACAGGTGGTCTTTATAAGAAGACTTCCACAATTTTTGATGATATATATGAATGGGTGAAGGGTCCTGTGCAGTCCACCTCCACCCGAGAACAGGAAATTCGGAATTGAAACAAAGGGTGTCTAAGATATATGCACTATAGTAGAACGGGGGCATTTTCCTTTCTGAAACAACAGTCTGAGACCTAAAATCACGAACAGCTACTGCTAATTTATCGGAAAGAATAGTAGCCCAATCCATAATCCAACTATTTACTGCTGCCTCCATTAAAGGAACCATTTCAATGGTAAAATTGGCAGAATCATGCAATCCCCACAGCCTACACATCATAATCCCCACATAACAATAAGGAGAAGCTAAAGAATCGACCGAGTACCTACCGGAGGATTCGTGCTTGTGTTTGTTGGGATTTTGCCTCCAATCCTTGATAGGTTCAGATTCGATCTCATTCTCGCTTGCAAACTTCTCCAGGAAGGCCTTGTTATATATTTTCTCTGGCTCGGGCAAATGATACATTTGCCTTAGGTCATCTGGCTTGAATGATCCGAAAATCCTCCCATCTCTGGTATTAAAAGTTCTGTCCAAAATGGGGATTTCTTCAATCGCCCATCGCACAACGTCTGTATAAGGAAGAATTTGATCTCTGGCCGCTATCCTGTGAAGGAAAGAGTCGGCCAAATCTTTGAGAGTTGCATCAGACTTCTTGAGTAAGTCCACACTAGCTTCTGTCACTATCCTTTCTGGTTGCTCAGCTTCAATTAGGTTATAAGTGCCCTGCCAAGTCACTCTGGTGAGCCCCGTGCATGTGGTATCGGATATTAGTCCCTTCTTCTTATTTGCGGTCGCTTGTCCTGCAGTTGGTGTTGCGGAAGCACCTGCAGTCTTCTTGGACTTCTTTCCCATCTTCTCAAACCTAGCTTCTGTGAATGAATTCTGCACAAGGAGGCAATTGGGCGTAATACACAGAGATAGCGATAAAAAAAAAACTCTTAAGTGATACAACATATATGAATAGATGCGTAACTGAAGGATTTAGCTTTTGAAATGGGTGCGTATACAATCCGTGAAAAGATTTTAGGACATGATTTTATTAATTAGCCGTTTTCAATCCGTCATTCCTTAAATGCCCATTATATCGTTACTCGGGTGAACGATTCACTTAAGTATGCAATGGATGTTTTGGCGGTTGAGCATAGATGAAGGATTGCGTGAGAGATCAAGCTTTTATTACAAATGAATTGCGCCATCCCATCACTTAACGGCTCTTCGTTGAAACTCGCGCTTTATCGGATCGCAATCGGGGATGTAATTAGTGCGCTTTAATGGTGTGTATTGGATATCACCGATCACCGAATGCGATATCGCATCGGCGAAAAGCTTTGAGCGTAATAAGACTTAGGTGAGATTGCCGCGATACCCGATTCCCGATTGCGCATCGCATCGGGACAAGTCTTTGGGAACATCACAACTGTTGTAGCGTGTCGCCGATTGCCGAATTCGCCGAATGTGTATCACGTCGGGACTATTGGCATGGGGCATTATAACATGTACATGGAATATCGCCGATCGCCGAATGCGCCGAATGCGCATCGGCGGAAAACTTTGGGGTGCTTAATTATAATTCATGTGTCATTGCGATATGCGATCTTGCGATCGCTTTATCGCAATGACAAATCATTTCATGATTTCTTTTAAGGGTTTGCCCAGAAAGTTTTATAAAGTGCATTTATTCATTTTTTTGGACTTTTTCGGATTATAATAGCATTGATACCAAATCAAATTTTAAAGGGACCCATTTCATACGTTAATGTTTATAAGTAAAAATGATATGAAATGGGGGGTTGTTGTAGAGCACAACAATTGGCGATTCGCTGGAAGAACCAGTTATCTCTTTCAAAAATAGAAACACTTAAGCTTTTTCAAAAAATAGAGTTTCAATCAATGGGGAAATTTCTAATATAACTAGATTTCAATATATTCTGAGAAAAATGAAACTATTTTGTTGACTTCCTCTTTTCTATGAAAATAAAAACATTCTAAGCTTTGAAATAGGTCTTTATTGGTTTGTAATGATAAAATAGAATACCTTTCCAAATCAGCCTTTTATAGTAAACTCATCTGTCATAGGTAGAGCCTCTGCTGCCAGCAAACATCTATAGTTTCGACAGGGATACCTTTTAACCATGTGATTGTCCATTGTCCCATCCAATTAAGAGTGTGATTAACAGAATGAATTCAAAATATTTTTTTTTTATATATTTTGTATTTCATTTCCTTTTTCTTTTTTGTCATTGATAAGATAAAAAGCCATTGTCCTGGTTTGGTGGCCAGCTGTTTGACAATGCCACTCACTGATAGTAGTTTAACTGAACAAGCTGGCTCATGATGAGACCCCTTGTCTTGAAATTTCAAGCCATTACCCTGTTTTGGTTTGCAGTATTGGTAATGTCAGATAAACTGTTTCTCTATGAACGTGGTAAGCAGGCTTGCAATAAGACCTCTTATCTTAAATATCTTATATTTTAGAATTACACTCTGAAAAATCATAAACTTTAGTGAAAGGGGTGAACAATCTTCTTCTTAAGAGTAATGGATGACAGAGTAAGAGTTGAAGATGCTGAGATTGGATTGATTCCTATCTTAGTATGGATAACCTTTAGAGACCAATTTGAAAAACAGAAAATGGTTTACAATATTTCTATGATTTGAGAGGAGTTGACAAAAATTTGAATTGTGATTTCAGAATACAAAGACATCTACTTTCCTAGAAATTATCCTTTTTTGGTTAAAAAATTCTATCATTTTAAAAGCAAATGTTCATATTCATTCTGTGGGACAACTTTTTAAATACAGCAAAAGGTCAATGGAAGACATCTCACAACCTTATTTCCTAAAATCCTACAAACTATTAAAATCCTACTGAAATGAAAGGAGAAGGGGTTACCTCCTCAGTGAAAGAATTTCTTCAAGACAAGGCCATTAACAGGGAGAGAATCTCTCAAACCTGCTAAATCTTGCAATATAAAGGTTGAATGGCCTATCTTCTCACAGATCTGAAATGGTCCAAGCCACAAATTCTGGAACTTAGAGTGTTTACCCTTGTCCTCATGGGCTTTGTTCCATTTCAGAACTAAATCACCGACTTGGAACTGTTTTGAACCGGATGAGGCTGAATCAAAAGCTGCTTTGATGACTTGCTGGTGTTTGGCATGGATAACCTTGGCTTTTTCTCTTTCCTCTTCTAATTTTAGGATCTGGTCATGTCTAAATTGAATAGAAGAGGAAGGAGTTTCTTCAATAAACTGCACTAGGGCTAAAGAAGGAAGAATAAGATTTGTGGGTAGGATTGCTTCTTTTCCATAGACAAGATTAAATGGAGAAGTTCCAATGGAAGCTTTATGTGTTATCCTATCAGCCCATAATGCGAACACTAAGGATTTGTGCCAATTCCTCTAATTTTGTTCGATAGTTCGCTTAATGATTTTAATCAGATTCTTATTAGTAGATTCTGCTAAACCATTTCCTTGGGGATAATAATTAGCAGAATATTTTAACTTAAATCCTCTTTTAATAGCGAAATCAAACATAGTGTTGCCTGAAAAGTAAGATGCATTATCAAAAACAAGAGCATTTGGGACACCAAACATGGTAATGATGAATTGGTCTATGAATTCAATGATTGCTTCAGAATTTGTTGTCTTTAAAGGGATTGCCTCAACCCACTTTGTAAAGTAATCGGTAGCAGTAAGGATATACTTATGCTGTTTGGAAGATGCTGGAGTAATCTCCCCAATGATATCCAATCCCCATTGCTCAAATGGCTGTTCAATGTTGATTGGTTGCAGGGGGAAAGCTGATTTACGTTGTCTTCCACTAGCAGTTTGACAATTTAGACATTTCCTTACGTACTCGTGAGCATCTTTAAACAAAGTAGGCCAATAGTAACCAGCATGAATAATTTTGTGAGCTGTTGTGTCAGCTCCGAAATGTCCTCCTGCTGGTCCGTCATGTAGCTCCTGCAAAACCTTTTGGGCTTCAGGTTTTTCAAGACATCTTAACAAGATAGAATCGTAATTCTGTCTAAAAAGCACGTCATCAATGATGGTAAAATTCTTCGCTTTTAATCTAATGGCCCTTTTGTTTTTGTAAGACAAATTCGGGGGTGCATAACCATTCTTTAGATAAAAGATTAAATCTGCATATTGAGATCCAGAATCAGTAACACTTATCTGATTAATTTCTTGAGTTTGATCTGTATCGCTTGACTCTGGAATGTTGGATGCTCCTGCCAATATCCTGCAAAAACCTTGGCCCCTAACAATATTTGTTGGTTTAATTTCTAGGTCATACTCTTGAAGCGCTGTGACCCAATTTGCCCTTTTTTCACCCAGCTCCTTTTGGATTAGTAGTTGCCTAACTGCCGGGAAAGGAACTATTATTTTTGTATGGGTTTTTAAAAGAAAGGGTCTATAATGTTTGACCGCTTTAAATACAGCAAAGGCTTGTTTTTCTACATCGGAATAATTTAATTCGGCACCCTGAAGATTTGAACTGAAGAATGATATGGGTGCTTCTAAATTGTGAGCATTTGGCTGCGTAAGAACTGCAGCATAAGATACATCGGACGCAATGGTATACAATGTAAAATGATTAGAAAAATTTGGAGTATTCAAGGCTGGGGCATTGATTATTGATTGTTTGATAACATCAAAAGCTCGCTTTTCTTCTGATCCCCACTTGAAGACTGAATTCTTCTTGATCATTGTCTGAAGTGGTAATACAATTTGAGAAAAATCTGGAACAAATCGTTTAACAAAATTAATCTGGCCCAAAAATGACTGCATCGACTTTTTATTGTGTGGGAAAGGGATTTCAGAAATTTCCTTGATCCGATCAGGATCAATATAAATGCCATCTTTGGATACTATAAAGCCTAAGAGTTTTCCTTGATCAAGAGCAAAGAAAGACTTCTTTGGGTTCAGAGAAATACCATATCTTTTGCATCGCTGAAAGATTTGGTTTAAGTCATGCAAATGATTATATCTCTTCTTAGAATATACAGTAATATCGTCTAGATAGACGACTACTGATCGATTAATCAACCCTTTAAAGGCTATATCCATGGCTCTCTGGAATGTCGCTCCTGCATTTATGAGTCCAAAAGGCATTTTCTGATATGCATATGTTCCCCATTTTGTTCTGAATGTGGTTTTAAGTTGGTCATCAGGATGAACCAGAACTTGGTTATATCCTGAGAATCCATCAAGAAAGGACATCAATTCAGAGCCTGCTACTGATTGGAGGATTTGCTCCATAGTAGGTAATGGGAAATTATCTTTCAAGCTTGCTTTATTCAGGTTCCTGAAATCAATACAGATTCGAATGTCGCCATTTTTCTTTCTGACTGGCACCATATTAGAGATCCAGTTTGAATGTCGGACTGGAAAAATAATCTTGGCTTTCAAGAGCTTGTTAAGCTCCGACTTTATCTGGCTCTCCAAATTTGGATGTATTTTTCTTAACTTTTGCTGAATCGGTTTCTGATCAGGAAGCATGGGAATGGTATGCTGGATAATAGATGTATCATATGTCTTCAAGTCATCATACTTCCAAGCAAAGACCTGTTTGTTTTTTCTTAACAGTTTAATAAATGCTTCCTTTTCTTCCTGGGAAAGTCCTAATCCTAAGTTGATGTTTTGAGGAGCATTGTCAGTGCCTAGATTTATCAATTCAAACCTAAGGGTAGAACTTTGAAGCTTTGCATTAATTACAGGTTTAAACCTGTCTTTTATATCATAAAGATCTTCGAGCTTTACCACTGGTTTGGGAATTGAATTTTCTTGAGGTGTTTCTTTCATCTGTAGATCATGGTCATTTTCCTCAATAACTTGATTGTCATAGGACTTTTCAGAAGTTAGAAACTGCAAGATATCTTCGTCATGGTTAAATACTCTCCAATTAGTGACATTGTCGGGAATTGAAGGCCTAAAAAGTAATTCTACAGAAAATCTATCAAGGCTGTAGTCTTCAGAAGGTAGAAGCTTAGAAGCTACATTGGCTAGTAGGTCGGCTGCCGAATTTTGTGACCTAGGTCATCTGGCTTGAATGATCCGAAAATCCTCCCATCTCTGGTATTAAAAGTTCTGTCCAAAATGGGGATTTCTTCAATCGCCCATCGCACAACGTCTGTATAAGGAAGAATTTGATCTCTGGCCGCTATCCTGTGAAGGAAAGAGTCGGCCAAATCTTTGAGAGTTGCATCAGACTTCTTGAGTAAGTCCACACTAGCTTCTGTCACTATCCTTTCTGGTTGCTCAGCTTCAATTAGGTTATAAGTGCCCTGCCAAGTCACTCTAGTGAGCCCCGTGCATGTGGTATCGGATATTAGTCCCTTCTTCTTATTTGCGGTCGCTTGTCCTGCAGTTGGTGTTGCGGAAGCACCTGCAGTCTTCTTGGACTTCTTTCCCATCTTCTCAAACCTAGCTTCTGTGAATGAATTCTGCACAAGGAGGCAATTGGGCGTAATACACAGAGATAGCGATAAAAAAAAAACTCTTAAGTGATACAACATATATGAATAGATGCGTAACTGAAGGATTTAGCTTTTGAAATGGGTGCGTATACAATCCGTGAAAAGATTTTAGGACATGATTTTATTAATTAGCCGTTTTCAATCCGTCATTCCTTAAATGCCCATTATATCGTTACTCGGGTGAACGATTCACTTAAGTATGCAATGGATGTTTTGGCGGTTGAGCATAGATGAAGGATTGCGTGAGAGATCAAGCTTTTATTACAAATGAATTGCGCCATCCCATCACTTAACGGCTCTTCGTTGAAACTCGCGCTTTATCGGATCGCAATCGGGGATGTAATTAGTGCGCTTTAATGGTGTGTATTGGATATCACCGATCACCGAATGCGATATCGCATCGGCGAAAAGCTTTGAGCGTAATAAGACTTAGGTGAGATTGCCGCGATACCCGATTCCCGATTGCGCATCGCATCGGGACAAGTCTTTGGGAACATCACAACTGTTGTAGCGTGTCGCCGATTGCCGAATTCGCCGAATGTGTATCACGTCGGGACTATTGGCATGGGGCATTATAACATGTACATGGAATATCGCCGATCGCCGAATGCGCCGAATGCGCATCGGCGGAAAACTTTGGGGTGCTTAATTATAATTCATGTGTCATTGCGATATGCGATCTTGCGATCGCTTTATCGCAATGACAAATCATTTCATGATTTCTTTTAAGGGTTTGCCCAGAAAGTTTTATAAAGTGCATTTATTCATTTTTTTGGACTTTTTCGGATTATAATAGCATTGATACCAAATCAAATTTTAAAGGGACCCATTTCATACGTTAATGTTTATAAGTAAAAATGATATGAAATGGGGGGTTGTTGTAGAGCACAACAATTGGCGATTCGCTGGAAGAACCAGTTATCTCTTTCAAAAATAGAAACACTTAAGCTTTTTCAAAAAATAGAGTTTCAATCAATGGGGAAATTTCTAATATAACTAGATTTCAATATATTCTGAGAAAAATGAAACTATTTTGTTGACTTCCTCTTTTCTATGAAAATAAAAACATTCTAAGCTTTGAAATAGGTCTTTATTGGTTTGTAATGATAAAATAGAATACCTTTCCAAATCAGCCTTTTATAGTAAACTCATCTGTCATAGGTAGAGCCTCTGCTGCCAGCAAACATCTATAGTTTCGACAGGGATACCTTTTAACCATGTGATTGTCCATTGTCCCATCCAATTAAGAGTGTGATTAACAGAATGAATTCAAAATATTTTTTTTTATATATATTTTGTATTTCATTTCCTTTTTCTTTTTTGTCATTGATAAGATAAAAAGCCATTGTCCTGGTTTGGTGGCTAGCTGTTTGACAATGCCACTCACTGATAGTAGTTTAACTGAACAAGCTGGCTCATGATGAGACCCCTTGTCTTGAAATTTCAAGCCATTACCCTGTTTTGGTTTGCAGTATTGGTAATGTCAGATAAACTGTTTCTCTATGAACGTGGTAAGCAGGCTTGCAATAAGACCTCTTATCTTAAATATCTTATATTTTAGAATTACACTCTGAAAAATCATAAACTTTAGTGAAAGGGGTGAACAATCTTCTTCTTAAGAGTAATGGATGACAGAGTAAGAGTTGAAGATGCTGAGATTGGATTGATTCCTATCTTAGTATGGATAACCTTTAGAGACCAATTTGAAAAACAGAAAATGGTTTACAATATTTCTATGATTTGAGAGGAGTTGACAAAAATTTGAATTGTGATTTCAGAATACAAAGACATCTACTTTCCTAGAAATTATCCTTTTTTGGTTAAAAAATTCTATCATTTTAAAAGCAAATGTTCATATTCATTCTGTGGGACAACTTTTTAAATACAGCAAAAGGTCAATGGAAGACATCTCACAACCTTATTTCCTAAAATCCTACAAACTATTAAAATCCTACTGAAATGAAAGGAGAAGGGGTTACCTCCTCAGTGAAAGAATTTCTTCAAGACAAGGCCATTAACAGGGAGAGAATCTCTCAAACCTGCTAAATCTTGCAATATAAAGGTTGAATGGCCTATCTTCTCACAGATCTGAAATGGTCCAAGCCACAACTTCTGGAACTTAGAGTGTTTACCCTTGTCCTCATGGGCTTTGTTCCATTTCAGAACTAAATCACCGACTTGGAACTGTTTTGAACCGGATGAGGCTGAATCAAAAGCTGCTTTGATGACTTGCTGGTGTTTGGCATGGATAACCTTGGCTTTTTCTCTTTCCTCTTCTAATTTTAGGATCTGGTCATGTCTAAATTGAATAGAAGAGGAAGGAGTTTCTTCAATAAACTGCACTAGGGCTAAAGAAGGAAGAATAAGATTTGTGGGTAGGATTGCTTCTTTTCCATAGACAAGATTAAATGGAGAAGTTCCAATGGAAGCTTTATGTGTTATCCTATCAGCCCATAATGCGAACACTAAGGATTTGTGCCAATTCCTCTAATTTTGTTCGATAGTTCGCTTAATGATTTTAATCAGATTCTTATTAGTAGATTCTGCTAAACCATTTCCTTGGGGATAATAATTAGCAGAATATTTTAACTTAAATCCTCTTTTAATAGCGAAATCAAACATAGTGTTGCCTGAAAAGTAAGATGCATTATCAAAAACAAGAGCATTTGGGACACCAAACATGGTAATGATGAATTGGTCTATGAATTCAATGATTGATTCAGAATTTGTTGTCTTTAAAGGGATTGCCTCAACCCACTTTGTAAAGTAATCGGTAGCAGTAAGGATATACTTATGCTGTTTGGAAGATGCTAGAGTAATCTCCCCAATGATATCCAATCCCCATTGCTCAAATGGCTGTTCAATGTTGATTGGTTGCAGGGGGAAAGCTGATTTACGTTGTCTTCCACTAGCAGTTTGACAATTTAGACATTTCCTTACGTACTCGTGAGCATCTTTAAACAAAGTAGGCCAATAGTAACCAGCATGAATAATTTTGTGAGCTGTTGTGTCAGCTCCGAAATGTCCTCCTGCTGGTCCGTCATGTAGCTCCTGCAAAACCTTTTGGGCTTCAGGTTTTTCAAGACATCTTAACAAGATAGAATCGTAATTCTGTCTAAAAAGCACGTCATCAATGATGGTAAAATTCTTCGCTTTTAATCTAATGGCCCTTTTGTTTTTGTAAGACAAATTCGGGGGTGCATAACCATTCTTTAGATAAAAGATTAAATCTGCATATTGAGATCCAGAATCAGTAACACTTATCTGATTAATTTCTTGAGTTTGATCTGTATCGCTTGACTCTGGAATGTTGGAGTATTAACAAAAATATTTACATTTTCCTCAGCATCATTAAAACATCTGGACTTATCAGTTTGTGAAAAATTTTCAATCTGAGATGTAAAATGATTGACTGAAAAAGGAGATGGTTGGGCAACAAAGTTGCCAAAGAATGACTCTGACGAATAGTTTCCCAAAATGTTGTTGTTGAACGCCACAGGTTGGTTTTCTTGCTCAAATTCAGTAACTGTGTGGGTCATATGCTTCTCTCAATCGATCCTTATTTGATTCGGCTTTCCCTTGTAGGGAAGCCACATATGTGACCAATCTGTGGAAATGTACCCATGCAGTTTTTCGGACCAATCTCTGCTCAAAATTAAACCGTAGAATTCAGGTATGTCAGCAATTAAGATATCAATCCGTTGTACAATCCTTGGATCGGCAGACAACCTGATGGTTACGGAATTAATTTCTCCCAAAACCTGCACTTTGGTCCTGTCCAACTGTACAATATGAATGGCAGACTTCAGGGGTTCAATGTTCAGTTTAGAGCAAACTGAAGCTGGCATTATATTAGATGATGCCCCTGAATCAATTAAACAGTTGTGCAGGTTTCTATTATAAATCTCATAAGTGAGCAGGAAGGGTGGAGTATGAGAATTCGATCTATCTCCAATTAGAACTAAATCGATAGCTTCAACCATACCTGAAGGAGGTTGGCCTGAATCGTTGGCAGCTCTTGCACTGGGAAGGGGAGTAGAGGGAACAACATTCAATTCTTTAAGAAGTAATTTTTGCTGATGCTTTAATTTACTGAGCTCAAACATAGTTATGTTTGCCTTAGTTTTCTTCATGTCATCAACAATGTTATATTCCATTGAATCGGATACCACTAATGTCTTGGATGTTGAAGGAGAATTAGAAGTTGAAGGATGGTTTTGCGGAATAACTACAAGCGACTTCTTTGGGGGAACTTTTTCCTTTGTCGTGGTTGCACCTGCGCTCCTTTTCTTTGAAGTTGCCTGGGCAGGTTCAGAAGTACTTTTACTTCTTGTAGTAACCAGAAAGGCTTCTTCTTCATTCTCGGTATCAGAGTTTGGGAGTATAAAATCCCACATTCCGTGGCATTCAGCTACTTCTTCCTCATCATCGGTTTGTGAGGTTGTTTCCTCTTCCTCTTCTTCTTGCTCTGAATCTGTGTTAGATATAACATTGGGTGGCTTTGTTTCAGTTTTCTTATAAGTTCTAAATGGTCTTTTGTTTGAGGTTTCGGCCACCTGCTTCTTTATTTCGACCATTTCGTTAGACAACATTTTAAGGACCTTTTGTAAACCTTCCATGTCGTATGGGTCCTTTGGGGTTTTCTTCTTGGAATCTTCTTTAAATGAGACTTTTTTAGCTTTTCTATCTTCCAAAGCAGCTTTCTTCTCTAGAGCGTTGATGCGCTTTTCAACAGCAAGTGCTTCTCTCATGTTTTTAGCTAAGGTAGGTTTCCCAGCCCTGTCTACAAAAATAGCTATGTTGGCAGGTAGGGCGGTAATATACCATTCGCTTCGAATTTGTTCACTTGGTTTAGAAGCGGTAGGGATTTTATTCAGGAGTTTATTAAATCTGGCATTAAACTCCTTTATTGGTTCCCTGTGCTCTATTCTCAGATTGGAGAGGTCGTTTATTAAAGTAGCTAAGGACCTATCATCTCCATATTTGGTAAGAAACTGCTCTTGGCATGTGTTCCAACTGGTAATTGAACCAGAAGGTAAGGAAAAATACCAGGATCCTGCAGATCCTTGTAAGGTGTAGGGGAAGAGTCTTACAACAACATCTTGCTCTGTCACTCCTTTTAAGTTAACTGCTAACATAAAATTGTTAATGTGTTCTTCAGCCTGGGTCCCGTCATCTGGGTTAAATTTAGGCAGCCATTTTTCAGGAGCATCTGGTAGATCATGCAATGGTGCAGGCATGTTGACTGCACCTGGCCTAGTCCATGGGTCTGCCATTGTGATAGCGACAGTGGTTGACACTACTGTTGGGATTCCAGATGTATGGGAAGGGATCAAAGATGAGGAGTGAATAGGTTGGGATATTGAGGCTTCTAATCCCTGGTGAACGACAATTTGTAATGGGGGAGTGGATGGTTGACCTCGCAGAGGGTAAAATGCAATGGAGGACGTGGATGAGAGCTCTTCACTATCAGATCCTTCAGTAATTTTCTTCACCTTTTTCCTTTTGGGTAAAGGGAACTCAGTGGGTTCAATACCGAGTTTTTCGCTCTGAAGTCTGGTGAGAGGGTGAGTGAGATTGAACTGCGAAGTCGCACTGCTTTCTGATACCTCAGATTTCTGTGGTGAAATCGAGAAGCTCTGAAGTTTATGGATTAGAGACTGGACTTCAGGTGATTCAAGACCTAATTGTTCTGTGGTATGATGGGTTTGAGCAGTGGTAGTTGATTCCCCTTCTCCTTGTTTGGATACCGGCGAACCAGTATGCAAATGGGAAGGTCGAGGGGATTCGGAGGGAGAATTACTCTTGGAATGGATTATAGGTTTGGACTTATGTGCCATTCACATTTGAGGCCCTCCTTCTAGCGCCAATTATGTTGATGCCTCGAAAATCGCTACAACAACATAGGGGAAACCACCCGGTCCGGACCTTAGTACAGCTCCTTTTCCGTTTGGAATAGTGGCTCCGACTGGGGATAATGGGACTAGTTTCCCAAAAATAGATAAAATGGGGTGGATGAGTGACTTATAGATTATGCTAGTGATAAGCGAATAACTACAACTATCGGCAGGAATATAATAACTATAATCTACCCCAGGGTTTTATCGATCTCTAAAGTGTAGCGTTTGATAATCTGAGCTTTTAGACAGGCATATAGATGACTCTGTCTTCAAACATAGATATTAAATTGTTCAAGATTGCTGTGCATAAATAGTTACACAGAGCGATAACAGCGAAATTACTACACTTTATCATTTATATCATTGTTACATACATGATTAAAAGAAATGCAAATCACAAAACATCCAATAGTGGGCTGAGATAGAGATTTTCTGTTATAGCGCATGTATGCATTCAATAATAGCAAGAATATATAGCATAACAATTCATATAAAAAGAATGACTTCAGACGTAGATAAAAGTACCATATGAGCTGCAGCACATTCCCAAATATCAATCGCTATTAGCAGTTCTTCCTTCAACACAGAAATCGTCCTCAACAAAGGCAATAGTGCGCAATTGCAAAAAAAAAAAAATAATGTCGAATTCAGAACAACTGGTCCAATTTCATAAAAGAATAGCGACTAAAGCACAGTAGTGCAAACTTCAGCCTATTAAGTCTGTTACAAAATTTTACGACCCTTTCCAAAACAATGAAAGGGTCTATAAATACTAATCTAATTTAAATATCTACTAAACAGAAATCCTATTAAGCTGGTATCAATAACTCTTGATCCTGTTTTGGCTGGCGATCTGGCAAGCGAGAGGGTGACTCATTAAGTCGGTTGCTTTCCTTTGAATCTGAGTTGATTAATTGCAAGCATTGGCTCAACTTCCAGAGGTTTTTTGAGGCGCGAACTGAGCTGTGCAGCGTAGGTGGCATCTTGGATATCGGGAATTATACACCCGATTGCGTCTGTAAGGCACTTTAGGGCAGATCTCTGTGTATGTGGCTTGATTAAAAAGAGCCAATATGCATCTAAGGATAAGCTTTTAACTCCAGCGATTAATCTTCCTTTTTCTTCTAATTCAGGGTAGCATGTTTGCTCTAATGCATTTGGAGTTGTTATCTTTCTCGGTGTACATTGAGAAATCATATTGGCCAGGTAAAGAGTGTTATTGACTAGATCCACTAGATTGTTGGCGGTTGTTTTACATCTTGAAGCCGCCCTTTCTGCTTTCATCACTTGAGTGTGCCATTCTGTGAAAAGAATATCTTTCTGTGTTTCATTAATCCTGGGCAATTTTGCTGCTTTTCCCAAATCAGTATCTTGCCAGTCAAGATATGCAGTAATGGCTTCGTCCGCTTGATCTAGTTCAGTTCTGGCCTTTTCTACCTGCTGATTTACTGCTGTAGTTAGCTCACATAGGGACTCAGCTTGAGTGATCTGTTGACATAAGAGTCTGACCTGAGATATCAATGCACTGTTTATCAATAATGCCTCTGATTTAAACTCCTTTACCTGCGATGCACCCTTCATCTTTTCCAGCTGCGATGACATTTGAGCGATCTGCTCATCTTTGGTCTTTATCATTTGCTCATTCGCCACTCTTAAATTTTCCAACGCCTCCGACAATTCTTTTTGTTTCTGGATTGCACCTTGATCGATCCTTTGCCTTTCTGCTTGCAATTGCTGAGTCAACTGATTGTTCTCTTGCTGTTGCGCCAACAACTGTTCTTCGACTTGTGCTGCCTTTTGCCTTGTTTCAACCAATTCTGCCTGTAACGCAAAGATTTCTTGGTCCTTATTCTTCAATAGAAGGCTCACCTCCGATGCTTTGTCAATGGTTGCCGCCGAATAAGCGCCTGCATACTGTGATAGCTTTGTTAAGTCATCGGAGGGATCCAATTCCTCCTTCCATACTACATTACCCGTGACCGTTTGTTCGGGGAAGATAGAAGGTTGATCAATCCTTCGTCTCTTCCTTGACCGCTTTACAACTGCCCTGTGTCTTGGGCTGTAGAAAACATCCAATGGCGGAATATCTTCTACCTGTAGGATAATCTGGTCAGAGGGGTCTTTTGGAATAACTTCAACTTCTTTAGAACTTGGGGGGCCGCTGGTTCCACTTAGAACCTGAGGAGAGGTAACATCCTGCGTATCGTTTGTCTTAGAATTATCCCCATCTTTTGAACATTCCAATCCACTGATGATGGAGTGAAATTGCTGCCATTCTTGTAATAAATTGGGGTCTATAGTAGTGTCTACATTGGTGGTTTGCTTCTGCTGCTCTTTCTCCTGCTCTTTCCTCTGCTGCTCCTCTTTTTCTCTCCTCTGTTTTTCTTCCTGTTCCTTCTTTTGTTGTTCTTCTTGCTCCCTTTTCTGCCTATCTGCTAGTTCTTTCTTCCTTCTTTCTTCTTGTTCCATTTGTGTTCTATGCTGTTTCTCGGCTTGTTCTTTCTTTAACCTTTCCGCCTGTTCTTTTCTCTGCTGCTCCTCCTGTTGCTTCTTTTGCTGCTCCTCCTGTTGCTTCTTCTGCTGCTCCTCCTGTTGCTTCTTCTGCTGCTCTTCCTCTTCTTGAACAGGTCGGCTTGATGATGTTGCTGGGGATGTTGCCAGTAAATCCAGAGGCAGAGTTTGCAACCTCTGTTCTCTGAGTTTATTGAACTCAGTTAATCCCTCATCATTATATCGCATCCTAGCGAGTTCTTTAACATGACCTATCGTCTCGGAGGCAACGAACAAGTCATCAAACATATCCTTCTGATGCTCAAACCTCGTTAATTTGGCCTGTTCTAATGCATTGTAAGCAGTCTTTTTTGGGTCGTATGGTCTGTTTGGGATCGTGGCCAGCGTTAAAGACTGGAGCTTCGTGGCTTCCTTTTCTGCATGTTTAAGATCATGCAGAGTATAAACGCCACATCTGAAGGGAAAAGATGGCCATCCTTTCTTCTTTTCTATTTTGAGAGTCTGTGTAGTACTCTCAGCCATGATCTGATATGCAATCTCCCTTGCTAGCAGCTTATCTGGAACATAGAGAGGAAGAACATGTGGGTCGGCTTTGCTGCCGAAAACTCTGATATAGGTGAAATTTTCTTCTCCAAACCAACTTGCTACTGCTGGTAAATCAAAGGAAGCTTGATAGGAAATTTTTGAAATGGGTTTATCAAAAATGGAATAGTAAATGGGCACCATGAAACCATTACAGATTTGATACAGGTGGTCTTTATAAGAAGACTTCCACAATTTTTGATGATATATATGAATGGGTGAAGGGTCCTGTGCAGTCCACCTCCACCCGAGAACAGGAAATTCGGAATTGAAACAAAGGGTGTCTAAGATATATGCACTATAGTAGAACGGGGGCATTTTCCTTTCTGAAACAACAGTCTGAGACCTAAAATCATGAACAGCTACTACTAATTTATCGGAAAGAATAGTATCCCAATCCATAATCCAACTATTTACTGCTGCCTCCATTAAAGGAACCATTTCAATGGTAAAATTGGCAGAATCATGCAATCCCCACAGCCTACACATCATAATCCCCGCATAACAATAAGGAGAAGCTAAAGAATCGACCGAGTACCTACCGGAGGATTCGTGCTTGTGTTTGTTGGGATTTTGCCTCCAATCCTTGATAGGTTCAGATTCGATCTCATTCTCGCTTGCAAACTTCTCCAGGAAGGCCTTGTTATATATTTTCTCTGGCTCGGGCAAATGATACATTTGCCTTAGGTCATCTGGCTTGAATGATCCGAAAATCCTCCCATCTCTGGTATTAAAAGTTCTGTCCAAAATGGGGATTTCTTCAATCGCCCATCGCACAACGTCTGTATAAGGAAGAATTTGATCTCTGGCCGCTATCCTGTGAAGGAAAGAGTCAGCCAAATCTTTGAGAGTTGCATCAGACTTCTTGAGTAAGTCCACACTAGCTTCTGTCACTATCCTTTCTGGTTGCTCAGCTTCAATTAGGTTATAAGTGCCCTGCCAAGTCACTCTGGTGAGCCCCGTGCATGTGGTATCGGATATTAGTCCCTTCTTCTTATTTGCGGCCGCTTGTCCTGCAGTTGGTGTTGCGGAAGCACCTGCAGTCTTCTTGGACTTCTTTCCCATCTTCTTAGACCTAGCTTCTGTGAATGAATTCTGCACAAGGAGGCAATTGGGCGTAATACACAGAGATAGCGATAAAAAAACTCTTAAGTGATACAGCATATATGAATAGATGCGTAACTGAAGGATTTAGCTTTTGAAATGGGCGCGTATACAATCCGTGAAAAGATTTTAGGACATGATCTTATTAATTAGCCGTTTTCAATCCGTCATTCCTTAAATGCCCATTATATCGTTACTCGGGTGAACGATTCACTTAAGCATGCAATGGACGTTTTGGCGGTTGAGCATAGATGAAGGATTGCGTGAGAGATCAAGCTTTTATTACAAATGAATTGCGCCATCCCATCACTTAACGGCTCTTCGTTGAAACTCGCGCTTTATCGGATCGCAATCGGGGATGTAATTAGTGCGCTTTAATGGTGTGTATTGGATATCACCGATCACCGAATGCGATATCGCATCGGCGAAAAGCTTTGAGCGTAATAAGACTTGGGTGAGATTGCCGCGATACCCGATTCCCGATTGCGCATCGCATCGGGACAAGTCTTTGGGAACATCACAACTGTTGTAGCGTGTCGCCGATTGCCGAATTCGCCGAATGTGTATCGCGTTGGGACTATTGGCATGGGGCATTATAACATGTACATGGAATATCGCCGATCGCCGAATGCACCGAATGCGCATCGGCGGAAAACTTTGGGGTGCTTAATTATAATTCATGTGTCATTGCGATATGCGATCTTGCGATCGCTTTATCGCAATGACAAATCATTTCATGATTTCTTTTAAGGGTTTGCCCAGAAAGTTTTATAAAGTGCATTTATTCATTTTTTTGGACTTTTTCAGATTATAATAGCATTGATACCAAATCAAATTTTAAAGGGACCCATTTCATACATTAATGTTTATAAGTAAAAATGATATGAAATGGGGGGTTGTTGTAGAGCACAACACCACCAACACTAGAATGCTTAGTGCAGTTCCCAGAACTCTTCCAAGTCTGGCATGAAGCTCAGGTCTTCTGCTAGAGGAAGTGCTCCTGATGTTTTGAAGAGGGAAACCTTCAACCAATAAATGGAGGTATCACCCCGCATAAAAGGGAGAACCTCAACCTGAAAAGGGAGGTCTCAACCTGTGATGGTTTAAGGATGACCAACAACTCTGGAATTCTTAATGCAATTCGTGGAACTCTTCCGAAACTGGCAAGAATCTGAAGTCTTCTACTAGAGGAAGTGTCCACAATTCTTTGAAGAGGTATCACTGACTGAAGGCATGCTCAGGGGCATCTTTGTCTCTGGCTACAAATCTGAATCTGGTATGGCAGGTTGTGGCTCAGGCTCGCTTGATGTGGCTTTGAAGCTTGTAGATGACCATCATTTCCCTCCCTATCAGATACAAGGTGAGAAGATGAAGAGATCTCAACTACAATACTTTTAAATATCCGAGAACAAATCCTGTTGTATGAGCAAAATATCTTCTTGGTTGTTGAAGCCCATTGCCAAGAAGCGATCCATCCAAGATGAATCATTGTTCTTGTGGGATGTTTGTTTTTGAAGCATCTATTTGAAGAATGATTGGTTTTATGACAGTGATTACATTGATGAAAATCAAAACAATGATCTTTCATATGGCCAACTCGGTCACAGTGTTGGCATTTCAGAATCTGTTGTTGTTGCTGTGGAAGAGGTGCAAAACCTGGAACCACTGAAGGTGAACTGTCATGAAGTAATCCAGCACTTTGAAACGGATGGGATTTGAGTAATCTGAAATATGAAAGGACACGTCCTTCTCATATCCAAGACCTGTTATGTGGTTGTTATGGACAAGCTCTTCCCAAGGTCTGATGATTGGCTTGGGAAGTGGTGGCTGAATTTCTGTGTCTACATGCAATTCTACTACTTCATTGGGCACTAGATCTGAATCAACTTGCTGCTTATGGGATTATGTTTCAATGTTCTGAACAGAAACATGTTCAGAATGATGACTCCTCTGTTTTAATTCCTTCTGTTGAAGCTGAGATTCAAGCTCCAAAAATTCTATCTTCTCTTGTGCATTTTGCAGACAATTTCTAATGTCAGCTAGAGAGGATTTCCCCATTCTCTCCAGTTCAAGAGTGCCAAGAAAAATGCAGAATAATGACAAAAATTTTAAGCACTTGAATTCTCTAGAAAGAAATACGTAGACAGTTGCAGCAGGGTCAATTGCAACTATTTATCAAAATAATAAAGTTAATTGCAGTTTTGGACTATGTCTTTCATGAGAGAAAATTTTCCTTGGTTATCTTTCATATAAAACAATCTTGTCCCCTTTGAAATAATTCCCTTCCTCCTTAATTTAATGGCTTCATATTTCGAGTATTTGAAGGAAATTGAAAGCACTTCAAGTTAGCACATGCTGGAATTTATACCTGTGCTTGTCCTTTACTGTATTGCGATGCCAAAAACAACAAGCAAAACACTCATAAATCTGAATTGTTGCTGCAAATAAATAGCAGACAATCTTGGTGCATATAACACTGATATCACCCCAAAAATTAAAGCAACCTTCTCATCAAAACCTGTTGAGAAAAACAAGCTTGTTTGTTGCACATAAATTTATGCCCAAACTCCACAACATGAACAAGTAAATTGAACAAGCAGCAACTTTAAATTGAATTGGAGCAACTTCGTTAATATGCCAACAGCGCACTGTCCCAACTTCCCTCAAACAAATGAAGTCCTCGTTCTTTCAGCTTATCTATCGAGTAAACAACTAATGTGGATGCCTCTGTAAGGCACAAATAAATCCTCAAGCACCAACTTCAATGTGCCTTCCACCATTGACCAAAGCTAAGAACAGGTTTTCAATTGAGTCAAAGGTGTATATCAAGCTTTACCTTCTATGTTAGATCACCGAAGCATATCGCATGTCTCAACTTATTTGCACAATGGTGTTAGACGTTTTAGCACAGTGCTAGGAGCAGCTACCTTGTAAAGGGAATGAGACGGGTGTCCTTTTCCCTTAACATTTTCTTTGCCATTGCTAGATTCATATTGGCTTTGTGGGCAAATTATTTACAGTCCAGTGCTCCGGATTCCTTGGAGTTACTGTCCAAGATTGTCTAGAGTATTACAGTATTGGCAACCATGACTGTATTGTTTCTGTACAATATAGCAACCAACACTGTCTTCTACATGTATTGCAAGGCTCATCATAATGAGCTTCTCGGGGCAATTATGGAGGAGTTTGCCCATGATTATATCATTTTACCATTTCATGATCAGAAATTTCTCTGTGTCGTCTCTGCGGCTGAACCATGATTACATCTTGATTCGGGATTTGGTTCCCATAATGAATAGTTGTGGTTTTCTTGTCCCTTCTAGAATACTCAATGAAAAATCCCTATGCGTTATTGGGAATGGAGCCGTTGTGCATCTTCCAGGACTATTTGAAGAGATAGACGGGCTTGAGTCTAATCGATTTTCTTGCCAAATAACCAACGCTCCATCAACTTCCAGCAAGAGAACATTCCACTATGATGTTACCATACCTTTTAATGGGATTCTGTCCAACGCATATACTACCAGGACGCACATGAGCCATGCATTGCAATCAATGGATTTTAACACTTCGATCCCATGACTTAATTAATGCACATAGAAGTCACACCACTGAGGTCGAAATAGGCAGAAAGGAGCAGTGACGTTGATTGTAATTGCACCAAACCAAATAAGTTATTACATGTTGATCGAATGAGGCTTTGACGTTGTTACAGACCTTGAGTCAACAATTCTAAGAGTGCACGTTCACGAAATCCACACTGGAATTCAATCACTTCACCTTCTGAAACCACAACGACAGAGTGATTGACTGCTCATCTTCTGAGTCAGTTTATAGATGGTGATATTTGGCAGTTCATGCGTGTGGGGAATACTGTGACACTCCTAAATAGTTATAGGAAGAAGAAGAATGTCGTCATTCAGGACAGTGAAATGGAATATCAATCCTTAGCGTCCCCAACTAATGAACAAACCGAAATAATATTTAAGGAATTGTTTAAAAGGCTTCATCGATCCATCCACCAGTTGGTACAAGAAGCCCATACAACATTGGTGTCATGTTCAATCACGATCACGATCTTGGGCTTCAAAACCAGGGTGAGACTCCACACATAGATCGGTATCTGCGTTGTACGCTGGTCCTTATCTTATTCAATGAAACAGAAACATGCTCCACGGATTGATACGCCTCTACACACTGATACTAATATACATACGCCCACCTGCGCACCAACTCGCAGTGACAACTACACTCTGGCCGCTCCTTCCAATCACGGCGAGGGGAATAGAAACTTAAATTCACCACGGAGCTTCAACTACATGGCTTTGATAATATTATTGTGGCCTCAACCTCTATGATTCCTACGCCTATGGAGCAGTTGCCTCACATGACCAGCGACATAGCCATTGTGCAGCGGTTGCGAGACAGAGTACTGCAAAACATAGCCGCAATTATGGAGTCATTGCAAGACATAGTCGCGCCTCTGCAGTAACAGTTGTGAGACAGAGGCACACATGTCGAGTGGTTTGAGCAACAAAGAAATCAGTGAGGCTTCCGCGTGTGTGTGATTATGGTCAAGCAACCATTTCAATTTCAATGGAAGAACGTTACAGTCAGCGTTACAGTCGGTGAGGCTTCAACGCATTTCTTTGGATGGACTTGGAATTAACGCACAACTAAAATATAGAGGTAACGTTTGAATGAGTAATAGAGAAAGAGCGCACAACTTCTATTGGTTTGCAGGAGCAGAGAAAATGGCAGTTACATGGCAGAGATCATAGCTAGAATTTAGCTGAGAAAACATTCATGAAATGCAGAACTGACATGCACAGAGAGGTCACAAAACAAGTGGCTCAAAATGAAGCAGGGTAGGAATACGCCTGCAGCTCTGATACCATGTTAAACACACACATGGCAGAGACAAAATAGGAAATATAAACATGAGATTGCGTTTATTATTGACAATGATATACATTTATAGTACATTCATGTGACCGTTGGGTTCCACATCCCAAGGTCTCTTGGACTCTCATGGACGTTCACATTCTACACCAACCCATAGAGGATTAGGTGTCCAACATGGACCCTTTGATGATGTCATTGAAACATAAACTCTCTTCTTGGTTGAGCAAAGGCAGGTATTTCCTTTTCCAATTCTGCTTCCAAAGTTGAGGGCCTTTATGAACCCAAAGCCACCATAATTTCATACCATAAGCCTCGATGATTATTTGTGGATCCCGAATACCCAAGCCCCCATGACCTTAGCTTTTGTCAATTGGTCCCATCCTACCAGAATCCACTTGTGCATTTTGGAAGCGGCCTCCACAAGAAGTCACCCCATAGTGAGTAAAAATGTTGACTAACTCCTATGGGTATAAGCATGACCGCTAGATGATAATTCATGATTGCTTGTAAGAGTACTTTCAGTAATATGAGGTGGCTTGGAAAATTTAGAGCCCTGAAAGTCCAATTACTGATATTTTGTCGGATCCTTTCTATGAGCTCTTCCAAAGATGCCACTCAATTAGAGTGTATGACCAAAGGTAGCCCCAAGTATTTGGAAGGAAGATAACCCTTGTTTTTTTTTTTTTTCTGTGTAAAGACTAAGCTATTGTATTAAAAAGAAGAAAAAGTATTTACAAAGAGGACATAGCCTCTGAGGATGCATAAGGCCACCCTCTGTCAGAAGAACAAAGCAGGTGCGTGTGGCCACCTGAATTACAAAGATAGAGACCATAGAAGTGAGCATAGGCAAAACAGTTGCAGGTGGCCCCCTGACTTGCAAAAGAGATCCCTTCAAAAGAACGGCAGTAAGCAGATTTGACGAACCATTGATTCATTGCTTGCATCTTGTGGCTTGCTGTTGGTAGCATTGTAACGTAGGAGAGTGAAGAGACCATTGTTTCCAGAGTTCTGGAGACACCACGAACTCTGAAAGGTCCCCTACCCAATAACAAAAAACTGGGCGCCGCGGATAGAGATGAAACCCCACCAAGACTCCAAAACATGACCATTAAACAGCAGAAGAAATAGGAATTAAGCCTTCGGAGGCTCACCTTGTGCATTGTTGTCGACTTCTGGCGGGAGAGGAAGCCAGTCAGACATGGCAGCGTCTTCTATTACTTCCAGGCGAATTTCCGGTGGATGAACCGGCTGCGGATGCGTGTCCAGACCAACAACAGGCTCCAAAGGATTGATGTCGTTTGGAGGAGGATCTTCAACATTACCAACCTCCGCAATCGCGCGGGCATTACGAGTTTGAACATGCTCCCCATCGTCCTCCTCCTGGCTGGCAGAGTCCTCCTCTTCCTCCTTAGCAATTACAGTTATCAGGAATGAGACAAGTGATTGATTTCGCCTGCACCTGAAGGTGAAGCGGGAGGTGTGAACTTGGCTTTCAGAAGGATCTGAATCCTCTGAGGGAGAAGAAGGAGGCGCGACTATGGCGAGCGGTGGAATTGCTCTGGCTTGAGCCTCCTGCCTTCTTCTTATCCCCCACACACCCCCTCTTCTCGGGACTCCTCTTTGTCGCAGTGCCATGAGCAGGTGAGATCTCGAGCTCTTTACACTGAAAGGCAAAGTGCCAGTACGCAAAGCCGTGACTCTTCCACACAGAACAACCTTAAGAGAAGCCGAGACAGAATTATGGAACCTCACGATCCCCTTCACAGCCGAGAGCAAAGAGAGCGCACTCTGGACGGAGGTGAAACCTCTGCAACTCCTCACAAAGCCAGAGATCGGCCCCTCTCCACCCTTATCATCAAACATCATAACAAAATTCCACGCATACCAAACCTGGAGCCAATGCTCCATTAAATAGACCTCTGCTTGGAACAATCTGGATCCAGACAGAACAATTCCCATCGAATCAGGGTACAGGGCGCTTAAAGTCGCCTTGCTTGAGCCCATCTCCCACCTGCAATGCCGTCTCCTCAGCATTTAAAGGTTTTAATGCTTCGCAGAGCCACCGACTGATGTCGTCCTGGCGAGCCACCGTATGACGCCAGCTGCCCAACGCAACAAGCTCAAGCGATCCTCAAGCTGCCACCCGCATCCGGGTGGAAGATAACCCTTGTTGAAACCAAGTACTCGAGTCAATTAAACCTGAACAACCTCTGGGAAATTGAAGAAGAAGATATTTGTATTATCTCTGTTTACCAATGTTCCATATGCATCCATGAAAGTCCGAAGTAGTTTTCTTATACCACACACCTCTTTCATTGTGGGTAGCCCAGAAAGGGCTACATCATCCACAAATTTTTGATGCGAGATAGGAAGTTCTTTACCATATAAATGTAAACCGTGCAGGTGCCCAAAGAATAATACTTTTGTATAATCCTCCCAAGCCCTTCCTTCGCTAGAATAAATAATAAGGGGGATAATGGATCACCTTGCCTCAAACCTCTAGAGGAGGTGAAGTTGTTCGAAGGTCAACCATTGATGAGAATAGAGAAGAACATTGTATATATGAGGGATGATAACCAAGATATCCATTGTCCAGAGAAGCCATAGGATTTGAGAACCTGAAACAAGTCCAACTTATGTGGTCATAAGATTTATAAAAATCAAGTTTAATAAGAACACCTGGGTGCTTCGTCAACCTAATGGAGTGAATGATTTATTTTGCTGCAATGATCCCATCAACAATCTTCCATCCCTCCACAAAATCAGTCTGAGTGGGCGATATTGGGGACGGTAGAATTGGTTTCAATTGATTAACAATCACTGATGAGATAATTTTGTATATGACATTGCAAAGCGCAATTGATCTAAGGCCATTAGGACTCTCTAAGTGTACAACCTTGGGAATGAGAGTGAGAAAAGTAGCTTTGAGAGTAGGCTACAAAGAGTTGGTTTGTCGCAATTCGTCTACTAGTTCATGAATCTCCTTACCCAAAAAATTCCAACAAACCTGAAAGAAATATGAAGTGAAACCATCAGGTCCTGGTGCCTTACTTTTTGGCATGTGCATGACCACCATCTCTACCTCTTGGAAATAAATTGGCCTTATTAGAGAAATGTCCTAATCCTTGCTAAGTAACCTTGGGATGTGTTGAAGTACAACATTAATAGCTTGTTGCTTGCACGAGGAGCTCTCAGTTAGAAGTACCTAATAATAAGAAAATAATTCCTGCTCAATCTCCTGATGTTGTATCTTCCTTTCACCATCCTTTGATATAATAGAGAATATTTTGTTAATATGATGACACTATATCATGGAGTTGTGGAAGAAAATTGAATTCCATTCCCCTTCTTTAAGCCATTGTACCCATGATTTCTGCTTCTAGAGTTCTTCCTCCTTTTTACGTCTTTGTTCCAATTTGAGGAGGGTCATTCCCTCTTCTGCGGCCAACTCTGGAGATCTTCCTTCAAGAATCATATGCTGTTGTATACCTGCCATTTTATTTTCCAAGACTGTCTTTTCGTAAAAAATGTTACTGAAAACTTGTTTGTTCCATTGTTTTATTTTAAGCTTTAGAGCTTTCAATTTGAGCTACAAAGTTTTCATTTTAGCCTTATCTCTAATAACCATCTCCCCCCAACATTGGTTTAAAAGTTTGACAAACCCATAATCTTGAAACCAGAAGTGTTCAAAATACAAGGGGCAGTTGGTAGGGGCTTCCTTCAAGACAAGTTCCAATATGATCGACTAATGATTCAAGCCCATGCAAGGCAGAATGGTAGCCTAAAAAAAAATATCCTTATGTAGGATCCCTTCAGAAAGGAGGAATCTATCCAACCAACTAGTTATTTGATGAGTACCTCCCCAATGGTTATTCCATGTGAATAAATGATTAATTGTCAGTATGCCCACCAGTTTCAACCATTGCATATATCCATCCTATATTTCTTACCCCTCCTCCTTTCTCCTGCAACAATCTGATGAGATTAAAGTCTCCACAAACAATCCATAAATAATCTCCCACTATTTTTTTAGTGTCGACAAGTTGCTACAAAAAAATATTGTATCCCCCACAGAGGAGGGACCATACACTGTTGTTAGAAAAATGAACTCCTTGGTTCCTATATAGTGAAACCTTCCTTTTAGAACTATAAAATTGGCCATCTAGTCTTGAAAGTCTACCTCAATAGGGTTCCGCCATATAGCTAAACCCATAGCACTGCCTTTGGCTTCCAGGGCCATAGATTGGCACCCTTTCCAACACTAGGATGTGATTTGTGTCATTCTATCACCCATTATTTTTGTTTCCTATAGAATAAAACTTGTTGGCTTTTCCTTCATAATTTGGTCTCAAAGATATCATTTTTTCCCTTTATTGTTAAGCCCTCAGATGTTCCATGAGAACAACTTCCTGAGGAAAAGGTAGATTATTTGAGGGTTGCATCTGGAAGGGTTATTAATTGACCAAAATTTGCTAAATTTTGTTTAGCAGACTGTGTTGTCTCCTTCCAGTGCTTTCTTCCTTTCTTTTTCAGCTCCTTGGTTAGGTCTTTTAGGAGGATTTCCTTTCCTTTCTCCTTAAGAGCTTGAATAAATCTAGCTCCTTGAGCACTTCCTAAACATTGTCGACATTTTGTTTTCCTATTAAGGTAAGCATTAACATATTTATCTTGGTTCTCTTTCGTTAACTCCATCATATCTTATTTTTCCTAGTGATTAACCATACCAACCAAGATTTGCTCTTCCTTAGAGAGTTCCTTAGAGTCTTGAGTGAGTAGTGGAGAAAAATCTTCAAAACCAGGTAATTCAAAGAAATCAAAGTCCTTTTGTTGGATGGCTTCATCCTCCAATTTGTGCTTTTGTGCTTGTTTGTGAGAGATGGCTTCTATGAGGTTATCTACCATCAAGTGTCCTCTATTTTATTGAAGTCTTCTTCCATGGATTCAAGAGCAGAATACAATTCTTGTATTCCACTAATGTAACATTTGGAGGGTTTGATTTTTCTGATTACGTCGCCTTATGGAGACCTTGGTGAAACCCTCATTCCCCATAAGGCTCCCAATTTATTACTCCTTCCTTTGCATCGTACAATCCCGAATGATATGACCATGCTCATGGCAAAGATGACATTTGAATGGAACATGTTCATAGTCAATTGTTTGATTCCAAATTTCACCCTGATACTCTAGCTCTATGGATTCCGATAAAGGTTGGGATGTGTTCATGTATACACATAAACAAGTGTATGACATATTTCTTCCTCATTTAGTCACCTTAGAAAATTTAACAAATCTCCCAAGCGTTTGTCCAATGCCCTCAGGAATCTCTAGTATCCATAAATCAATAGGGAGGGAATATAACCTTACCCAGACTGGGGCTGCAGCAAATTCCTCCTTATCTGGGTTGAAACAAGATTCTTAGTGTCGGATGTGTAACCCTGCGTTGTTATAGAAATAGGGTCCTCCTTCAAAGATGTGTTCTTTATCCTCAATAATTGAGAAAATAACAATGAAAAAACTTTTTGGTCCCAACCTCAAATCAACCTCCCCTTTGGGTTTCCAGTTCTGTTGAATCTAGTGTTCTAGTTCCCTTTTAGTGGGGCTAATTTCCAATGAATTTGTGGATGAAAGCATGGTCTCACATATGCTTTCTATGGTCTTCCAAGCACTTTTTGGGTATGATAAATCTAAGGTTTGTAGTGGCCTTTGGTATACATTATCTTCGCAAACTTGTTTTTCATTTGTCACCTAGAACTAGTGCTTGTGAGGAGCTAGAAAGATCTCCCTGAGGGTTGTAGTTGTCCTCTGTCTGAATGAGTTTACTAGCAAGGGAATTTCGGAAGGAGGGACTCCCCCCTTCTCACCACCCTCCTTTCCCTTAAGGTCATTATAATGGTGATTTCTTCTGCAAGTATAAGATAACTAAAATCAAAATTTCTATTATGAGAGGAAAAATAGCAAACCATAATGCCTGTAAGTAGCCAAAATCATAGACCCAGGATCAAACTTTGCAGCAATTCATCCCATAGCTATACACAAGTCACGCGATAATTTCCTTGAAAAGTTCGGTTAAAAGTAAATAAATGTTTGGGAGTAATAGATAAGGCCCTTTGTATTTACTTTTTATATTTGATCATCAAGGAAGTTGGTGATGTATTTTCCGCAACATTTTGTTTTTTCAATGGAAATTGGAAATATTTCAAAGAAGAATTTGTTGAAAATGGCAACAAGAAATGCTAAAAATAGAATTGCTATAAATAGCATTTCAGGATATACTCCAACTCTGTTGGAAATAGCAAAAAATAGAAATTCTAAAAATAACATTGCTATAAATAGCATTTCAGGATAGATTCCAATTTTAATTTGTCCTTGAATTAAAATTTGAATTTGGTCTCAGTAGCTGTTTGAAAAATAATTAATTAATTCATCTTGAGTTAATTAGTTGGAGAAAATCAAACATGAAGTCTATGTGAAGACATGCAACAGTTATCCCTTAATTAAGGAGATAAGGATGAGTTGTATTTGAGTTGTAATTAGTTACCTCAGTTAACTGAGTTAAGTCCAGTTAAATTAGTTCCAAACAGTTGGAGGAACTAATTGTGAGTTTAGTCAGTTAATGCAATCAAGCATGTAACTAGTGTTCTCTAGATAACTGAATATTCTCTCATAAATATCTCATGCATGTCAGTTTTTTTTTTATCGATAAAGACTAAATCTATTAAGAAAAATATAGTACAATCAGGAGAAGCAAGAGACCGGCAGACCGGAAATGATGGATCCATCAACCTCGGTCCCGGTAGAAAGATACAATCTCAGAGCTACATCAGATAATTTGAGAGCAAAAACTGACTAACTGACTTTTACCCCACAGGGTCAGAAACTACAACACAGTGTTTTTTCCCTTTCTTTTTGTTGACTTTTGTCCAGCCATCATGGGGAGAATGAGCTAGAACAACTTGAAGACTGGAATTCTCTATCTTCGGGAACTCCTTTTCTGATTCAGAGGAGGAAGTCTCATGGGCCCGTTTCTGGGAGATTGCTGTGACATGGGTGTGCCCCTTAGTATCCGTGGGCGGAACCATCGGCTGAGGCACCTGGTCCGGTTCTGAATCGCTTTCCTCATCCTCCATACTTGGGGAGCTAGAGCTCCCAGCTGGCGGCGGTGGACAGGGAGCCCAACGCTTGGGTTTGGATTTTGCGAAGAAGCCCTTTTTCGTTCTTGTTGTCAGCGATGGGCAGGAGTTCTGCAAGTGCCCTATTAGGTGACAATGGCGGCATCGGAAGGCCGTGTTTTCGTAATCTACAAACTGGGTCCAAACAGAGTCATTGATCTTGAGATTAATTTGCTCTGGCAATCCCTTGCTTAAATCTAGCTCCACACATACTCTAGCATATGTATAGAGACCTTGTCGTTCCCTCTTGTAATCTCCCATTAAAAAGCAACCCAGGGTGTTGCCTATTTGCCTGTATACTTCTGTGCGCCACAGGTGTATTGGGAGATTTGGAAGTCTGATCCATACAGGGGCTTTAGTGAAGACTGCAGAAGCTGGGTCAAAGTCTGGGAACCATGGAGTTAAGAAGAGGCCTGCTGAACCCATGAACCAAGGGCCTTCTTCTAAGGCCTTTTCGTAGTGCTCGGGGTTATCGAACAACACTATAAAATATCCCTTTGCACAGAAATGAACCTTGCAACGGTCAGTCCAGTTGTCATTGATCCAGTCATAAAGATCCTTTGAGCGTGGCCAGAGCCCATTGAATCTGCAGATGATGGCCCTTTCAGCAAATTTTTGGGTGTCGTCTGCAAGGTCAGAGTAGGAGATCTCAACAGAGGGAACCTCCTCCAATTTGTCAACCAAGAAAGGCTTGGGTTTGGGAGGCTCCGGGGTTGCGGGTATCTCAGAGCGGACTGCAGCTTTGTAGGAGTATGGAGGAGCAGAAGAGGATTTCCCTACAGCTCCACCTCTCAAGCGAAAGGAAAACACTAAAGAACTGTTGTTTTTTATGCTATAAAAAGAGAGAGGAAGAGGATCTTCGAGCTGTTTACCTTGGAAAATAAGTCTTTGTAGGGCTGAGGGGATCCCAAGTCTGTGCTCCAGATTTGCTTTGAGGTTCTGCACCAGATCTGTAGGGTTTACCCATTGCAGAATGGTCTTGCCCAAGACCTGTGCTATTTGAACCTGAAAGGGGGCATAGGAATTATCTAAAGATTTCTGGAGCAGCACGGGGCCAGAATCTTTTGAGTCTCCCAGCTCTTGACGCAAAGGCAACAGCAGGAGAGAAGAAATCTTCTGCCCGAGGTTTCTTTGGCTCCAACTCAGATCTGCAGCTAAGGGAAGAGCGACCGATCTGTGGAGAGGCCCCTGATCAATGGAGGGGCCAGAGCTGCCATGGCTATGCGCTCCTGAGCTCAACGCCTGGAAGTTCGCCTCTTCCTTCGGCTCAACCTCCGCTTGGATCTTCACCTCGGGTTCACGCCTCCAATAGATCCTGAATCGAGCCCTCCTTTCAGCAGCAAGTCCAAGCATAGGCCAGGCAGCGACCGAGGACAGGGAGGCGACAGCGGCTGCCTCTTCGCAGATGGGTTTCGGCTCTGTAACTCTGCTCAATGCCTGTTTCGGCTCCGGCCTTCTTATCTGGAGTAGATCTGCCCCTTCAGCAGCAGAGATCCGAGGCCAAACGGAGGCCGAGGGTGCTGCGGCGTCGGCGGTTGTAGGGTTCATCTCTCGCAGCCCTTGCGTGTCTCCTCTTCCCTAGATAATAGTTCAGCTCATGCATGTCAGTTCAGAGAAAGACCCAGTTGAGATTAAAGGAAGGGACAATGTACTATCAATTGGAGGAATTTTCTTATAAAGGAAACTCATCCATGCAGAAGGAATTATCTTCTTCAGGATTGTGCAGTTATTTCAGAGGTCAGTGTTATGTGTGAGGTGAGAATCACACAGGTTGCAGCTGGAGGACCCAGGAGAAACTACGCAAGGAAATAGGAGGCTTGGAGGACTGAAGGAAGGCATATGTGTTGTATATTCTATCTATGAGCAGCAGTGAGGAATTGTAATGAGAGCTGGATAGCTTGAGAGCTAAAGCTTTGTGTAATCCTGAGATATTTCCACATGTATGATAATACAGATAGCGGGTTTTTAGCTGAGGCTTTCCCTAGAGTATTCTTCTGTGTTTCATGTGTGATTGAATCTTCTTCTCTGTTATATGTGTTCTGTTTGATCTTGCTCAAAATCGATTAAGCTTCCGCAAGTTTGATGGTAGAAGTAGATTAAGTATTTTGCTTTAGTATATTGTATAATCAGGTTAATCTACAGTGGAAATTTCTACATGGTATCAGAAGGAGGTTTTGTAGAAAAGTTCTACAGCTTATCGGAGCAATGGTGAGTCTTGCTCTCCTCATTCTTCCTAAGAGTTGGCATAGCTACCAAATGAACAATATACAAGGAAGAAAGAAACTCCCAGATTGGGAATGACTGTGGTCGGATCTCATGCAGGGGGAGATCAAGAGGAGCACCAGAGATGGTTCTTCATCCAAGAATGATGAAAAAAATATAGCCTTAGCCAGTAAGGCAAGGAAAGGGAAGGAGAAGGATTCTCATCCCAAATCAATTTCTTGTCATGGTGGGAAGAAAATTGACAAATCTAAATTGCGATGCTTTAATTGTCATGAGGTGGGCCATTATGCAACTAATTGTCCATTGAAGAAATCCAAGAAGGGATCCTCGGAAGGATTTGAAGGTGAGGCATTGGCCTCTCAGTTCGAATTGGATTTTACCCTCATCACATGCATGGTTTCATCGATGATGGGTTGTGGTTGGTTTCTTGACAGTGGAGCCTCATTCCACATGACCGACAATAAGAGTTTGTTCAATACCTTGGAGGAGAAAGACCTCAAGATACCCATAGAAATGGGTGGCGATGAAAGGTACCGTGTTTCAGGTGAAGGTACGTTTTCTTTTTAGAGGGAGCATGGAGCTCGCATCACCTTGACAAATGTGAAGTATATGCTAGGACTGAAGAAGAACTTGGTATCGATTGCAATGTTGGAGGACAAAGGTTATGATGTAGTCTTCAGTAAGGGAAAGGTTTTCCTTAGACACATCACCACGGGTCAGGTGAAACAGATCGGTTCACGAGTACAGAACTTGTATGCTCTTGAGGTTCAAGATGCATGCAAGGCCTTGAGGAGCAAGGCAACTGTTAGAGACTTGGTGGTTGAGAAGGAGAGTACATTACCTCTCAACATGCAGCACCAGAAGAAGTCTCAAACAATTGTGGAGGAGCCACAATTGGTGAAGCAACTTAAGGAGGTTGTGGCGCAGCCACAACTAGAGAAGCCGAGAGGAGACCGAGTGGAGGCATCCACTCATGCGGAGACCTCCAGTAGGGGGGGAATTTCGAGCCAAGTGGGCAGAGGGATCACATGCAGCCATACCTCCAGGTGTGAGGTGGGGCGATGTGAAGTGATAGTCCCAAGAAGGTTGAAATAGGGGCAGGATCTTTGAGGTACCCAACCTCTTTGATTAGACCTTGCTACGGGAGCCCCGACGAGGAGTAGCAGGACTGGTTAAGTGGGTAGAGACAAATGCGGATAGAGCGGCAGAGAGAGCTTCAGCATCAGAGGGTGTTTCTAGCCCAACAGGGAGATCAGTTACTTACTTCTCAATAACTAAGTTGCAGTGCAACATTGGGCAGCACGATGCAACATGATGAGAGGAGGTGCAATGCGGACGCAGTGCTGGGAGATAGGACCAGCAGCAACACGGATGCAGCGGGAGGAATCAGTGGGATCGATGCAGTCAGAGATCAAAGTGACAGAGACTAGAGCAGTCAGATACTGAAGAGCACAGAGATGTAGAGTTTTCAGTTGACAGAGGCAATAGCAGTCAGAGACTTTGATGACAAAGGCATCATTCCGATTCAGATTGGATATTTTTTGTGTTCCTAGAGTTGCTGGAGCAACAACAATTGAGAGAAGTGTTGCATGCAAAACATTCCAAAGGTTCAGGATCGGGTTCGAGTTGAATGCCTTTCTTGTTGAGAGGGAGTGTTCAAAATGGCAACAGGAAATGCTAAAAATAGAAATTCTAAAAATAGCATTGCTATAAATAACATTTTAGTATATACTCCAACTCTGTTGGAAATAACAAAAAATAGAAATGCTAAAAATATCATTACTATAAATAGCATTTCAGGATAGGTTCCAATTTTAATTTGTCCTTGAATTAAAATTGAGAATTAAAATTCAAATTTGGTCTCAGCGGCTGTTTGAAAAACAATTAATTAATTCATCTTGAGTTAATTAGTTGGAGAAAATCAAATATGAAGTCTATGTGAAAACATGCAACAATTATCCCTTTGATTGAGGAAGTTCGCTTAATTAAGGAGATAAGGATGAGTTGTATTTGAGTTGTAATTAGTTAGCTCAGTTAACTGAGTTAAGAACAGTTAAATTAGTTCCAAAGAGTTGGAGGAACTAATTGTGAGTTCAATCAGTTAATGCATGCATGCATGCAACTAGTGTTCTCCAGATAACTGAATATTCTCTCATAAATAACTCATGCATTTCAGTTCAGAGAAAGACTTAGTTGAGATTAAAGGAAGGGATAGTGTACTATCAATTGGAGGAATTTTCCTATAAAGGAAACTCATCCATGCAAAAGGAATTATCTCCTTGAGGATTGCGCAGTTATTTCAGAGGTTAGTGTTGTGTGTGAGGTGAGAATCGCACAAGTTGCAGCTGGAGGACCCAGGAGAAACTGCGCAAGGAAATTGGAGGCTTGGAGGACTGAAGGAAGGCATATGTGTTGTCTATTTTGTCTATGAGTAGCAGTGAGGGATTGTACTGAGAGCTGGATAGCTTGAGAGCTAAAGCTTTGTGTAATCCTGAGATATTTCCACTTGTATGATAATACAGATAGCAGGGTTTTTAGCTGAGGCTTTCCCCAGAGTATTCTTCTGTGTTTCATGTGTGATTGAATCTTCTTCTCTGTTATATGTGTTCTATTTAATCTTGCTCAAAATCGATTAAGCTTCTGCAAGTTTGATGGTAGAAGTAGATTAAGTATTTTTCTTTAGTATATTGCATAATCAGGTTAATCTACAGTGGAAATTTCTACAGAATTGTTGAAGGCTTATTAGTTTGTAAGGGTTTGTAAATGTTAAAAGAGTGAATGATTTATTTTGGGAGGTTTTCAGGTACTCATTTTAAGTACTTGAGAGGAAAATTGAAATAGATTTATTGAAATCTTAAAGGTAGAATTGTCATATTGAAAAGAATAAGAACATTGAAATGTTTCTATTTGTATTTGCTTAAATATTATTACAGAGTTGATATCACAATAAAATTACATTTTTTTGTTGTTATCTTCGGCAAGTTGAAATTGAATAAAGGGATCTAAAGACATTTGTGGTTGTGTACGTTTTTTTTAGTGTGCAACACTTTCTTCGGTGTCTATTTTTGGTATTTAATTGCAATTTGTCACAATGCAAATGGAGTAACAAGGCATTCAAATGAAATTGGTTGTTGCACTCTCAAAATTGAAGGATAAATCATTCAAATGTACAAAGGGTGAAAACCTAAACCCTTTCAAAGTTAAGTGTGAAACTTATGATCAAGACATGCTTTCAATTGAATAAGAAAGTCAAAAGTCAAGTAATTCTTATCATTAAATCATTGTATAAATCACACTTTAGGGTACATGATTAATAACACTAAACACTCTAAGGTGACATAATTCAAGTGAGTGTGACACATAAGTGTATAATCAAGCAAGTGTGACAAATGAGTGTGATTAAAATGGATAAATGAGGAAAGATTTACAAAATGTATCTCATCAAAGTAAGGATTTGCAAGAATACAATCATGAATTGCAAAATCAAATTAAAACACTTGAGTAGAACTTACATAACAAACAAATCATAATTGATCAAATGGTTGATACACTACAATGAGAGAGTGACCTTCAAAGTGACATAGATATGAAGGATCAATTGATTGAGACAAGTCAAATGAAATTAAGAGAAAAACAAAGATCAAATTGATGACATGCTTATGCAACAAAGGCTGATGTCATTTGTGATACAAAGGTTCCCATTCAAAAGATTGATACAATTTGTGATATAGATGAAATCATCCAAAATGTTCATATAATTTGTAACATAGAAGAGCTAATAAAAAAATCGATGCAACAAATAATACAAAAGATCTTATCTAAAAGTTTGATGTATCATGTGATACATATGAAATCATGTAAATAGTTGATGCAACTTGTGACACGCAAGCTATAATACAATTGGTTGATGTTCATTTTGATATAGAGGAATTGTTGGATATGAAATCATATAGTGAAGATGAATCACGAGAAGAAGAACATAAAGACAATAATACCAATACAAAAAACAAATATGAAGAAGCAAACAAACAACCAAATTGTCTGTCCAAGATGTTTGTTAGACCTTGGAAAGAACTATCATTCAACAAAAATTGACATGGCTTGGGATATGACAAAGGAAACAAATTGCATATTATTCTTGATTATTTCAAACCAATTTAGTTTGTCAATGCATGATTTCTAGAAGATGTCTAGAATATTAGTAACAAATGCCAACATTTTCAAAGAATTGGTCACATGGAGAGTCAATGTTTTGATCTTCATCCTTGTCTCCATTGTGGGAAGACAAATCACTTATTAGAAAAATGTCAAAAGCATAAACATGCTAAAAAAATAATTAATTATAGATGGATAAATTCTTGGAGATGGAGTCTACAAGTAGAGAAGTTGCATTAATGTCACTGCTTCGTCAAGATAGAGTTAAAAACACTAAAAAAATCAAAAAAAGAAAAAGTGAAAAGCTATCAAGGAAATATTCCATATAATTTTGGGCATGGCCCAGATCTAATTATATATATTCTTTGAAGTCAAATATGATACTCTCCACACCTTAAGGAGGGGGTCACAATGATAAAATAAACTCTCCTACACCTTTAAGCGGGGGCGGCGACGGGAAGGGGGGGGCGTAGTAAATTGATTAAATGAAGATGGTTACCGGTAAACTAGAAACCACCACATCATTCAATACATATCGGATAGTGCTCTTGAAAAAAGCACCACATTCAACGTAGATTGGTTATTGGTAAACCAGGAACCACCAATTTCCATGGAAGATGGTTAATGATCAACCAACAAAATTACCACTTAAAGAATCTAAAGTTCCAACTTGGATCCTTTCAAGACTAAATTATTGAAAAAAAAATCATCTTGCACCTAATAAGGGGAAATATTAGATATCATGCTTCAAGATCTGAAGTAAATCAACCAACATTTGGGAATTGCAACATCACAATTGGTCTCCTCAACAACAATAATTTTAGTTATTCATTGGGAATGTTCAAACACGACAATCGTTCACTTTTAGATATTGGCGGATTTTTAGGCATATCTTCGTTAGAGCTCAATTCAACAATTTCATATTGAAGATGATAAAAGCCATCTATAAAATCATTTAGATTTGTGATTGGGGGAGGGGGTGTGTTAGACTGTGAGTCCCTAGACAATCACAAAGTTCTAGAGCACATAGACATGAGTTGTGAACCATATATTTTGATGAAGTTTTGTCATGACTCATTGATGAGTTGTCAGTAAGATCTAGATCTAGAATGGTCCAGTTGTGTATTATAAATTTATATCTTCAGATCAATACAATGTGTAATAGAATATGGCTTAGAGTCTTTTCTGCCACTTTGCTTGTCTTGTTTTGCTCATATCCATTCTTACCATGGTAGATTCCAATACACATTCATTTTACTTTTGATGTAACATTGTTTTGAGTCATTACCAAACATAAGGGTAGGGTTCATGGCCCCTTAAGGTGATGCTTGAATGGTTGGTTTGGCTATCTGATTTCAGTTAACCTCTTGTTTCATCCTAAGTTAGAATAATGCATAATGAATAAACTCAACATATGTCAACATTAGTTTAATTTCATGTATCTATTTAGCATTGTTGAAGTCAAATTTTGAACTTCAATTTATGTATTAAAAGAAAAATATGTGGTGTTTATGGATGTTAATTTCCATCCTGCCAATGGTCATGCCTTTTCTTTCTTATTGATAGGTTTGACTAGATATTCTTGAGGTTCTCATGCACTCTCAAGAAAAGTGCATGTCCTCAAGTTGAAGCATATTGTTACACCTCACATTGTTATTTTCATCACATGGATGGAAATTTATAGTTGTTTTCTTGGAGCATTGGACTAAATTGAGAGTGGGGGGGAGTGCAACTTCATGGCATTAAACCATTTGATGGAGCTCTTTGGTTGGGGGAGTGTCACTTCTCCTTGGTTGGATGATTATGCTCGCTAGTTTACAGGTCTTATCACATGTGCTTGCCTTGTTGATCACCACTTGGTTAATATTTGATGGTTATGGAGCATGTTATCTCATAATGGCGTGGCTTTGGTGTACTTGTTTATCTTAGATGTGCTACATCTTGTTCTAGATGATGGCACTAACCCCACAAGGAGTTAGATGATGTTGTTAGTAGGCATATGTTTTATGATGTTGTTGGAGTTTCCTAGTGACTTTGACATGGTGATGTTGTACAATTTATATTACTAGGAGGGAGTTGTTATACATGGTCCTCTTGTATTGCACGTGTGCTAGGGGCATACTTAATGGTTTGATGGGTCATTGTTTCCACTATCCCCTTCTCTTATGATGTTGATGCGGTTAGATGATGTGTTGTAATAGTGCACTTTTATTTGATAGGATTTCCCTAAGTGATATGACTTGATATTGTTATAATCACTAGCATTAGCTAGGTGGAAATATGTTAATGATGTTAGTACCCTTGCGGGTGTATTTTTCCTTGAGTTTGAATTAAAGTACAAGGTTAATACATACATATTTAATGACTAAGCATTTTTCCCCCACTATTGACACACATTTTAATCAGTGTGAGAATATTGAGAGGTTGGACTATGGTTTTATTAGGGAATAAACATTTGTACACAAATGTTGAAGTTGATTTAATGATTCAATGGTTAATTTAATCCATTTGATCTAGATTAAGGTTAATAATTTGAGCACACTACTTCACTAGGAAATTGTTCACATGTGGAGGGATTTATTTGAAGGAGATTTTGGGTTTTGATGTAGCACTCCTCTCTTAGGCACAATGTCTAAGGCTTGCATGGTTATTTTTTCATTATGGAAGAGGTTGGCACACTTCTCTAGTGTCCACTCTCTTGTGCACATGGTGTGGGGAAATTAATTGATGGTGTTGGAAAATAGCACATGTTTTTGGCATGAGCATTGATGAGGTCTACTCACTTTGGCACTTGTTGATGATGTTAAAACTCAACCACTTCCGATCTAAAATTCGTGAGAACAAAGTATTTCTCGTACAGAGATTGACTGTATGGGCATTCACCAGATATCTCACCTTCAAAAAGAAGGATGAATCCAGAGGCTACCTGGCCCGATTACAGACTCTGCCTGAAGAAATAAAATGTAAACACTTTCTGAATCATAGATCTGATGATCAATACAACACTGATATCATGTAGAACTTCTTCTACAAATCAGCTAGCTCCGATACCATGTAGAAATTTTGAATAATATGACACATATTCACAGAGATTATCCTGATTATACACTTATAAGCGGAACATGCATAATACATAACCTCCTCTACGTTGATCATCAATTTACAGAAGCAGAAACATTCACAGGCGTACATAGAAGCATCAATCACACATATCAACACAGTATTTTCCCGGGGAAAGCATCTCGCTAAAAACCCAACTCTCTGTATATTATAGTGATTGAATCATGTAACAATACATAGTACAATACTCCTCACAAGTACTCAGTGCTATCTCCACATGCTACACACAATACAGCTCAGATCTGATCTCCAAATCTCCCCCGCTGCTTGCCTGCCTCCACAGCTCAATCCCTGCTCGAGAATGAATGAGAATGGTTTACCAAACTCGTATTTAACCTCCAAAGAATCACTCACACTGGGAAAGACGTGAGCAGAGGATATAATACTTGGTATTGGCCAATTCATTGGCATACTCAATCCCTTTGATTGTGAAAATCATCATGCACAACTATAGTCACAACTGATAGCAATCTGATCCTCTAACACATGTCCCTCCTGAACTGAACATGCACTGACATGCAACTGAGTTAACTGATGTATTCTATAGTTGCATTATGAGTTAATAATTAGTTTAACAACTCATCATTAGTCTATTTGCAGTTAGAATAATTACAACTAGTTTAACCAAGTCAAACTGAACACAACTCCATCAACTCTACAATCAACTCCACCAAACTCAACTGATTGAGTTCTAACTGAAGTCATGCATGCAACAACTCAACTGACCCACAAAGAAAGCGTACTTCCTTCTGACAGCTGCATGTGTCACATCTGTAGCTCAAACTGAAGTGCTCCAAGAGAATAAGATCAAGTTTATAGTCCAAATATTATTATGAGACAATAATATTTGACTTTTCTATTTTTGACAGCCAGTCTAAAAATAGACTTTGATCACTCCTGCTGTGATCATCCCTGCTGTGGTCATTCCTGCTGTGATCATCCTTGCTGGGATCCAAAAATAGAACTTGCCCCATAATTTGCCTGCGGGCCCACTTAGTGAAGGCGACTCCTTTCCACTAAGCTCCATCATCTTGTTGCATTCTCAACAAGCATTTCTTGTTGCACACTTTTCAACAGTTACTAGGGCACACTTCACATGGATACGTTTTATTATTAGTTGGGTGAATGAGATAGTTATTTAGCACATTTTTCTAGAGCACATCTCTCCTAGGTGCTCTCTCATCATTATTACACAGATATTTCAGCAACACTAGTCATATTTTGACCTCCATTGGAAAAATACATTCATGTCTTTGATGTGGCACAAATATTATTTTATTGGAAGTGGCCATGGGTGAGTTTCATTTAGAGGCATGTGGCATGTTTGGAGGGCTACAACACATTGGATGCCCTTGCTTGGTCTTCTTTCTATTATTGGAGCATTGTCTTGAAGGATGCATTTACTATTTTTGGTACTGTCCACTTACTTTTTTATGGAGCACTCCATCTAGTTGGCACTTTACACATTCATCCATTGAGTTGGTTGCCTTGGATTCACACATGTATACTTACTTTTAATGGAGCACTCCATCTAGTTGGCACTTTACACATTCATCCATTGAGTTGGTTGCCTTGCTTTCACACATGTATCTTTGACCACTTAGTATTTTTGGATGGTTTTTATAGAGCATTCTTTTAAGAAGATTATTTTATTGTTTTATTTCTCGTGCATCATGGACAACACTTTGTGATTTTTTTTAGGTGGATCCTTGAGTACATTTTTCTAGGTTGAAGCTATTTTATTATATTTTAGCATGTATTCATCTTGGAGTGTGCATTTTATGTGGAGCTTGCACATGTTGGCTAGGTTATCATGCCTATTTTTGGTTAAGTCTTTCTAGGTGGACCTTTGAACACATTTTCCTAGGTTGAAGCTATTTTATTGTATTTTAGCATGTATTCATCTTGGAGAGTACATTTTATGTGGACTTTGCACATATTGACTTGGTTCTCATGGCTATTTTTGGTTGTACAACTTGTCTTGGAGATTTTTTGATGTAATTTCTTTATTATTTTAGATAGCTTAACATGATCAAAGATCTAACTACAATTTTATATTATTTCTTTTACTTGTTATGTAATTAATTAACATAATATCTTTTCATTGAAAAAAAGAAGAGACTCTATAACGAGGGGCTCTCGTCATTGTCATGGTTGTTGAGACTTTGAGGTTTAAGAGCTTTCCCCTTGAACTATAGTTGAACTACATTTGTACATCTTATGCTTGGAGCTTCAATTCATGGAACATTGAGGTATAATATATTTTTTATGCTTGGAGCTTCATGGAATATTGAAGGTATAATATATTTTTTTATGCTTGGAGCTTCATAGAACATTGGAGGTATAACATAGTTTTTTTGCAAGGCTCTCAAAAAAATGCTCTAGGGTATCACAAATGAAATTCAAAATTTCACATGTGAATGAAGACACCTATGAAATATAAAGTCACTTTAAATTCACTCACTTTGCACTCTCTATGTTCTATCCACTTCTTGGGACTCAAAGGTTTAGGTTCACCTCACTGAGTCTTGGCACCACATGTGCTAGTTTTTGCCTACAAAGAGAAAAAGGTATTTGTTTTTATATAGATAAATTGTTTTTCAAAAGAAAAGGGTGTGCACTTTACTTTTCATGTGCTGATTTTTATTGTAAAAAACCCTTGTATTTTCGTTGTGAAGGCCTTCTAACAAACCGTGTTTCATTTGGATAATGTAATGTGAGGGTAGAATCCCTCTTCTTGTTAGGTTAGTCTTACAACAGTGAAGGCCTTGTAATGAACTGTGTTTCATTTGGATAATGTAGTGTGAAGGGATAATCTCTCTTCTTCTTGTCCTGTTAATCTTACCGCTAAGAAAGCTAGTTGTTTCTATCCTGATGTGTTATCATCTTCATAGCAATATTTTGAATGACACTCTTAACTTTCTAATTATAATTTTCTGCAATAGATTTCAACAAGTTTGATTAAGCACTTTGATCTTCGGGGTTTCAACCTTCATATTTTATTATCACACCATTCATTCTTCCATATATATACTAGCTTAGGCATACCCTTTAATAAAACACCTTGTGACTCCACTTTATGGCCTTCAATAAATCACCTTTTGACTCCACTCTATAGCCTTAACAGCCATATTCTTAGGGAAGACCCCCTTGCGTTGGAGAAGAGCCAACCAAAAGTGAAAGGAAGATCCACTATGGTGACAATGGACAGTCTTCCTAAGTTGGACAAAATCAGCACCTTGATGCTTAGGACTACTTGGACTATTTATTATACGTGGGTGCTAGATTTTGTTGTAACAAACTCCTTGCAAATGATAAATAAATAGAAGAAAAGAATAAAACAAAGAACAATAAAAAAATTAGTCAACAAAGAGATAAAACAAGGAAGAAACAATTAACGGAAAATAAAGAATTAAAAACAACAAAATAAGAAGGAACAAATTGAAAAAAAATAAAAACAAATTGAAAAAAAATAAAAAATCATGGCTGTGTTCTACAAGTTTGAAAATATCGTTACGTTCTTCCATAAGAGAAGTAGGGCTTACTAATATCTAGTTAATCGATCTAAAAAATTTGAGCTGGTATATCTCAGATTCTATCCATAACCCCATAAAATTTCAATCATCATGGTTCACTTTTGAACTGAACATTGAATGCATATATATGATAACATAGACACAATACTTCATAGCAAAGAAACATCCTTCGCTACAATAAAGCTGTGGGCTATCTACCTTCAATCTTAGAAGCAACCAGTAAAATCAAGGCACCAAAATCTTGATCCAAACAGAGACAATTTGACAAAAGCCCAACATGTATGCAAGAAGGATCACCACTAAAATGCATCAGTGATTTTCATCTTATAATCCAATTACTTAATTTGACAAAAGCCCATGTATGCAAGGATCACCACTAAAATGCATCAGCGATTTTCATCTTATAATCCAATTACTTAAAATGTTTTTCGTTTCTTATATATTCATATTCTTGTTTTCAACCAGTGTGTGCTGAATTAGATTGCCACAACTATCCTTGATCAATTGCAAATACATCAAATACACAAACAGGTTTCAGTTTTCCGAGTTGTAGTTCAACAATGTTTGGAATTGTTTATTGCAAATATTTATTTTGGTAAAAACTGCATCATAAATATTGTTTATTGCTCTGAAATGTCAGGATCCCTGTCAAAATAGTTTGATACGATTCCAATCCACTAAGGACCTTTGACAAACAGAATTTCTGGTATGACAGAAGCACATGGCTTCAGTTTTTTAAATATGTCACACATTTAGTGAAGTACTTGAACAAAGACCCTATATTTACAATCATGCTGTTGTCACCATGTAATAAGCAGCTTCTGTTCTACAAATTTGTTCAAAAGCAACATGCAGACCAGTTGCATAGAGATCTCGTAATATTGCACAATTCACAAATATGATTTCCACCTCCCTTGAATTATTGCAAAATAGTTAAGAAAATTCCATCATAGAAACTGTTCTATAAATTTTTCTCATAAGAAAGATGGCAAACTCTGAATATCCGGACCATTGTGACTCAACTACCAGTTAGCAACCATGACTTGAATGGGGGCAATCCAAACAAATTCCTTCACAGAAATGCTGCCAAGAGATAAATACGTACATAAACTTTGCAAATGTTCCTTCACAGAAATGCTGCCAAGAGATAAATATGTACATAAATTTTGCAAATGTGTGTTTAACCCACATTCATCAAAACAGACAAAAATTATAATTCAACTACTAAGATTTTAGATATAGGACATTAAGTTAAAAACCAAATATCACAACTAAACAAGCACCGATATGGCTCAAATTGTTAAGTAGCATTGCACATCAGATATAGAAATTTGTGCAAAGTTGGATACACAATGCAGAGATCCTTATAAATGTATAATCATCTTTGACATCTCAAAAGATTCTTTTGCAGTGACCTCCTCCTATGAAATCCTCATGGTTGCATTTTCATAGACTTTTGAGCATTAGATGATCCTCGCCATCAGCACCACAGGGTGATGAACTTTTGAACTAAAAAGAAAATGACTGCTTCTAACCAGAATGTACCCTTCAGAGATACTTCAATAGCAGGAAAAACAATTTTGGATACCAAATCACTACTTCTAACCAGAATGTACCCTTCAGAGATACTTCAATAGCAGGAAAAACAATTTTGGATACCAAATCAAGAAGCATGTAGCGGCTAACCAGCTCATGAACTTTATAATAAACTGAGTTAACATTGATTTATTTATTCTACTAGAGATCAAGGAATTTGTCCTCATTCCTTTCCATCCGCAGCACGGAGAGATCCAAGTTGAACAGGGGCTTGCGTGCCAACCACCTTAGAAGATCCATAGATGGAGAGATCAATTCCCTGCACCTTTTCTTTCTCAATTTGTTCCTTGATCCAGAAATAAGTAATCCTCAAGCCATCCTGTTAAAACCAAAGGCAAAAAAAATGTGACTCTGCATCTTTCCTGCAACGAACAAAGGCCATTTCGTTGCTTGAGTTTAACAATCTAAATTATAATTCCTGAAGAAGGTATGGAACCTTACCTTCAGCTTCATGGTTGGTGCCCAGCCTAGCTTTTCCTTGATCAATGTATTATCAGAATTCCGACCACGTACACCCTCTGGCCCAGGGATGTGATGTATTGGCAACTTCTTGTTCTCAAAGCTCAGCACCATTTCAGCCATCTCATTCATGCTAACCATTTCATCACTGCCAATATTCACTGGCTCTCTAAAGTCTGATTTAGTCAATCTGTAACAGTAACATTAAAGATTTTTTAGAATATATAAGATTAATCTGATGAAACATGTTACAAGATCGGTCTGAAAGATAAAAGTGCAAAGCCATGTCAAGCAGGTACCTCAGGACACCCTCCACACATTCATCAATGAATGTAAAGGATCGCGTTTGCTTGCCATCGCCCCACATTTCAAACCTATCGGTGGATGTGAGTGTCTTCCTGCAAAAGGCAGCAGGTGCCTTCTCACGTCCACCTGCAGCAACAAATGAGTTTGGCACCAAAGGCGACATAAAAATGAGAATCCAACATTACAATTTACAGTTTATCATTTTTCATAACTTACCCTTCCATGTGCCAAAAGGACCATAAATGTTGTGGAAACGCCCTATCCGGCATTCTATACCAAAGTCCTTATTGTAGTGCTTGCACAATTCTTCTGTGGCGAGTTTTTCCAAGCCATAGGCATCTTGAGGCTGGAGATCAATCAATTTACTAGTCAGTAACCAGTTTGAGTGGGATTGAGCTATAACATCTAAATCCCACATAGTTAAACTCCTGTTGGGAAAGCAGGATGGATCTGACTATTTTAGGAACGTAAATCACATGCTAGTAACTAACAATCAGCTCCTATGAATTGATTCTCTTCTCCAAACTACAGAGGCCCTGATAAATCTCAAATTTACTGCCGACAACTCAGATAGTGTCCTGCCTTGGAGGCCTCTTCTTACATCAACTCTCTGAATTTTGATTAGCTCAACATTCAAAACGAATCTTTAATTCAGTCAGGACAACTATTTTTCTCAAACAAATTCTAGTACCCAGATCTTGCATTGCATTCCGGCCCAAAAATTTATGTGGTACAGCACCAAATATCATTACCAAAGTTTTAATGCAACATATGGCTGCATACCTCAGCTGGCCAGGCATCAGACTCCTTCAAGCTCACGTTGGTCTCCAATTGTTTGAATTCGGGATAAATACATGCGCTAGAAGCATAGAAAAACCTGCAGAGCGGGAAACAACTTATGAAACAGATGCCTTGTGGAGCAAATCGATCAGCTTGTGAAAATGTCAGTAAAATGAGTTACATGTTTTTGCAAACGAATCAATGATCAGGCAGACCGTAACATTACCTGCACTATTGAGTGCATAGGGAATTTCAGTAATAACAAGTCAGAGAAGAACCTCTACATCTATATATGGTAAGCAAGATAAAGAGCAAATATCAACACAAAAATAGCAATAGCAGACGAGAATCCAAAGTACAGAAACAGACCAAGGCCTTACCTCTTAACACCATTGATTCTGGCAGCTTCAATCATGTTGAAGCTGATCATTGTGTTGTTGTACATGATAACAGAATGATTAGACTGAATGAATCCCATACCGCCCATGTCTGCAGCCAAGTTAAAAACATGGTCAACCCCTTTGGTAACAGCCAAACAATTGTCCATAACTCTGAGATCCACAAGATGGAATTCATGGCAGAACATATCCTCAGTCATGTGCTCGTTCTTCTTCCAATCAGAGGCAATGATGTAATGGCCTTCAGACTTCAATCTCCTGGCAATATGGGAGGCAATGAAACCCCCAGCTCCAGTAATGGAAATTCTCACTTTTTCACTAGGCCAGTATGGCTCTCTCTCCAGGTCTTCATAGGTGTATGCCCCATAGGCCAGTCCATCAGCTCCAGTGCTTCCCATGATGTTCAAAGAAAGGAAAATATAAAACAAGCCTGCAATAACAAAACCAGAGTAAAATACCATTAAACGTTGTAAAGCCTTAACAATATTCTTTAATGGCAGCCAAGCAGAAACCCATTATACAAATAACCAAAATAGCACTTGGATTCAAAACCTGCAATGCAAAAGTAGCTCACACCCCCTGAAATTCAATGGAATGCGTGTCTGCACTCCAAAATGGAGAAGAAAAAATGCATGGGTTCATGACCTAAGAGGCAATTACGGCTCAAATCTGATAAAACTCAGAGAAGCCCATCTTTAAAATCAAGAAAAAAAATACTCAGTACTTGTTCTGATGGCCAAAAATAGCTTAAATCTGATAGAATTCAGAGAATCCTGTTTCTAAAATGAAGAAACTAGTACTTAAGTTAATGAACCAGAGGCCAAAAAAGCTCAAACGAAAAACACAAACCCTCAAGTCCATTTAAGTAGCCCGCCTCTAAACTCCTCAAAAACACACAGGCCAATGAAGCACAGCACGGAAAGGAACTTAAGACCCAGCTTAAACCGACCCCCATCTAGACCAAAGTCAAAGAAACTGAGCTAAAACTCCAGTAAAAACACTCCGCAACAAACGCACGAATTCATTTCAACACCACAAACACCGTTAAAAATCTCCATGATAGACTGCTAAAAATATCAATACCAAAACACAAAATACGCTGCTAAAAGCTTCATGATTGACTGATAAAATCTTCAATTCCCAAGCCTGAAATACACTGCTAACAACTTCCTGATTGACTGTTCGAAATTTCAGTATCAAACCATGAAATGAACTGCTTAAAACTTCCATGATTAATTAATGTTACAAGCATAAGACCAAGTTTGAAAAACAGAAAGAGGTAGTACATGTGGAAGCAGAGACCAGACCTTGATTTGAAGAGCTCCCTCAAGCTTATCAGAGTGCAAATCTCGGAAGAACGCACACCCCTTATCACGAGCTTACAACCATTAATATAGGACTTACAATCGTGAAAGAGGAGTAAAAAATTTGAAAACCACCAATCATCTGGGTTTAATTTATGTCTACGAAAGGCCTAAAGACTAAAATTGTAAAATTGAAACAGAACTTGACCTCAGTCTAAGCAATTTGAGCACCACCATTCATTTAGGTATTTGCGTGCACGAAGCGGCCACGCTCCTATTTTGCGTTTTAACTTTTGATCACCAAGAAGCTCCGGATAATGACAAGTAAAACAAAAATGTACGAGGGTGGATGTATTTGGGGTTAAATTGTAATTGGTAAATATTTAGTTTTGTTTACGGATAATGACAAGTAAAACAAAAATGTACGAGGGTGCATGTATTTGGGGTTAAATTGTAATTGGTAAATATTTAGTTTTGTTTATGGAAATAAGGTTAAGCGTTATTAAAAATATATATCTTCATTGAAGATAGTTCAATAATAATGGTAAGGGAAGTTGGTTTTCCCAATTGACTTTAGCCTATGGGAAATCATACTTATGTAAATTATGAAATTTACAGTTCAAATCCCCTTATTAAATAAGTATAAATTTATTTATAAACGAAACCTCTTCCTGATTTAAATGATTAATAGAAAACAATAATATATATTTTCTATTTACAAATATAAATATATTTTTTTAAATATATTAAATAATTACTATTTTAACTATTTATTAGTAAACAAATTATAATAAATTAAAAAATAAATAAATAAATAACATTTTTTCTTTATGTATTTAACTTGATGCCAAGATCTTGTTCTTCATCTTTTCCTGACAATGAACCACACTAGATGGTTCGAAATGCATTGACAAAACTCCAATGATGTGATTTTTATCGAAAGTTTTCTTACTTTTCATAATATGGATCACAAAAGCCTAAATTCAATTATTACAACTCTGCATGGTAAGGCCATTGCGATAAATTTTCATCAATTTGAAAGGGCATGCTTGCAAGTTTCCAAGATGAAGTCAGATATGACATTCCTTAAACGATGTAGAGATTCGTCTATCGTTCCTTCGTTTGCTCATATTAAACATCGGCTTAATAATTCCATAAACTATCATGTATTTTTGAATGCGAGTTTAGTCGTAGTTCAATCTGAGATTTACAGGGTTAGAAAAGGTCTCGATTTGCTTTCCTGAAAGTTGTTCTCTTTACACTTAGAGCTTTCTCATGTGATGTCTACAGCTCTTTGGGTGAGGGTCGAAGCTTGTTCAGCTTTAAAGTCTCTTCGCCTTTAAGAAATTTGGAAGAATAAGAAATCCAAAAAGTTTCTCAAGCTTGCAGAAAGATCCTCTTCTCTTGGGAATCTTTTCAATTTGTCAGGTTATTCTTCCTCTAGCAGAGTCGATGGCAGTCAAATATTTGTGCTTCGTTCATGGATCAACAACGTCACTCTTCCAGAAGCTAGATCTAGGTCTTCCCCAATGAACAAAAATGTGGTTTCAGATTTTTTATGTCAACCGAGATGTAGTAATATTTCAAGATTTGATGATGGTTGCAGAGATGCTACATATTCCATGGCTCTGCTTCTTGTACCTCCTCTCTCCTCTGTTCGTCTTGGGCAAACATATTTCTCCAGTGTGGTTGTCTCTTAAGAAGTTTCTTGCTTGAGCTCTTCATATTTTGGGGATCTTTATCATCCTCGCCTGTATTCCATCGTTGTTACCATTCCTTAGAGCCCTCTTCCCTCCAACATATCTACTAACATTGTTAAGAGCTCTTCATATTTTGGGGATCTTTACTTAGCCTTTCCCTCTCATCCTCGTCTGTATTCCATCGTTGTTACCATTCCTTAGAGCCCTCTTCCCTCCAACATATCTACTAACATTGTTAAGCAATCCTCTACTTTCCCTCCTTGCCGTGATAATACCAATAATAATAAAATTGTTGACAATAATAACAATAATAATATGGTTGTTGTTGTTGTTAATAATAATAATGATAATAAGTTGTTTCCTTCTTCTTCTAATAATAGGGTGGTTAATCTTTCTTGCTTCTCTTTTGACCCTCTTGTCTTCATTCTTCTGGAGAAACGATTAAATTTTGTCCTTGCTCCTAGAAAAAATCATGTTGATGAGATTATTTGTGACAAGAAATTTGGGATTAAGGGTTTACCAAGCAACACTAAGGATATCATCAGACAAGACTGTGTAGTTGTCCTTAGAAAGACAAAGCCCCCTAAGAGCAACATTAGCAAGCTTGAATTCGATGCCCTCAAATCTTTGAACAATAACAAGGACATTGTTATTCTCAAAGCAAACAAGGGTGGAGTTGTGGTTATCTTAGATAAGGAAGATTACCGAAGAAAAATGTTGGACCACCTTTGTAACAGTGGAAGCTATAGAAAACTCAATAAGAATCCCTTAAAGAAGATCTCTAAAAAAGTAGCTTTATCTATAAAATCTAGTAGCATTGTCAGCTCCTTGAGCCATAGACTTGTCAAGAGTAACCCTATCACTCCCGGGATCTATGGTCTTCCCAAGATCCATAAGGAGGGGTCTTCCCAAGATCCATAAGGAGGGGGCTCCCCTAAGACCCATTGTCAACACTATAGAAGGGCCAACCTATCTTCTAGCAAAGTATTTAGCCCAAAAGATAAAACCCCTTGTTGACCTCACAGAGTCCTTTGTCAAAGACTCTTCATCATTTGTCAATGAGTTAAAGGGTATAAGGTTTGAGCCTGGGGATTTTCTTGTGAGTTTCAACGTGGTCTCCCTTTACACTAATATCCCCATCAATGAGGCCATTGAGGTCATCAACCGTATCACAGATCCTGATACTGCTAAATTGGTTGAGATTTGTCTTACCTCTTATTTCTTCAGCTTTGAAGGGGAATTCTATGAACAAACGTGTGGTGTTGCCATGGGCTCGCCCCTTTCCCCTGTTGTAGCTAATCTGTTCATGGAGGACTTTGAATCCAAAGCTTTGGAAGAGATTTGTGGATGACACCTGCATCTTCTGGCCTCATGGTTAGGGTAAGTTGGATCTCTTTCTCCATCATCTTAATAATCATTCTAGCTCCATAAAGTTTACTATTGAATGTGAAATCAATGGGAGCCTTCCTTTTCTTGACATCCTTATTTCAAAAAAGGACGATGGATCCTTCTCACACCAGGTCTTTTGGAAGAAAACTCACACAAAGTAATATCTTCACATTAGGTCCCATCATTTCTCTACTCAAAAGTTGGGTGTTCTCAACACTTTAGCCACTCGTGCATTTAGAGTCTTTGATGAAAGTCGTATTGAAGATGAGAAAACCCATCTCCTCAAGATTTTAAAAAATAATGGTTTTAATAAGCTCCAATGTCTTAGGGCTTTCCTTAAGGCTGACAAGGGTTCCAAGATTAAAAAATAACCCAATGATTGGTTCTCTGGGGTACACCTTCCTTTTATACAAGGGACCACTAACAATATTGCAAGGATCCTAAGAAAGCACAAGGTTCCCTCAACCTTTAGGCCCCTTAACACTTTTCAAAGTTAGATCTGAGACTTTTGTGATCCATATAGTAGATAAATGTCTTTCGGATTAATTCTCTTAACAAACTCTGTACTTCTAACTTCTACTTTATAACTAAAATTAGAATTTTTAATAATTTATAACTAATTTTAGAATATTAAACTTAAAAATTAAATCTAATTTTAAATAATAATAAAAAAAAAATTCTTGTTTGACTATTCTCCAACAGATAGTTTTCAACCACTAACTTTGGGCCATGATGCATCCTTATTATTTATTCATGAAGATTGTATGATTTTTTCACCTTGTCTTGAGGATGAACCACATTGGTTGGTTTGAAATGTCGACCTAATCCTAATGATGTGATTAATCCGAAAGACATTTATCTACTATTCAAAGTTCTCTAAGATATGTAAAAGACCCGGTGGACCCTAAGAATATGAAAGGTGTTTAAGTAATCTCTTGTTCATGGGAACACCCTATGTTGGTGAAACTGGCTCCTCAATAAATCAAAGGATTCAAGAACATGCGACAAACATCAAACATGGGAGGACCCGCTCCTCAGCATTAGCAGAACATGGAAAAGACAAAACACCACATCTGCATTGAAAATCATTGAGTCATTGCTAAGATAGATCATTTCCATCACCGTAAGTTTAGGAAAGCTATAGAGATTGAAATGAGGTCAAGCAATTTGAATAGAGATTGAAATGAGGTCAAGCAATCTGAATAGAGACGATCGCTGGAAAATTAATAGTTGTTGGATCCCTGCAATTTCTTCTTAAGTTTATATATATATATATCTAATTTGACTCATTATTATTTTTATTTATTTTTAAGTTTTTAGAATTAATTGTTTCCATTATTTAAATTTGATATAAATATTATTTTTATTTTAGTGTTTTGATTATTTAAGTTTGACCTAAATATTTTTATTTAAGTTTGACCATTTATTATTTTTATTTATTTTTAAGTTTTTAGAATTACTTGTTTTGATCATTTAAGTTTGATCTAAATATTTTTTTTTTTATTATATTATTATATTGATTTTATTAATTGTTTTATTGTTTTGATTATTTAGGTTTGATCTGTATATCATTTTTATTTTTAAATATTCATTTCATTAAAAAATAAAATTGATTAATTATTTTTCTTAATTCAATATTAAGGATTATATTCTAACAATTATTTCTTTAAAAGAAGTTCCTCTTTGAAACTGTAGTCACCCCTGTTATCTTATATGTCTGTGAGGTTTGGGGTTGCAGCATCTCCAGAGAATCATGGAGAAAGATTGAGCAAATCTAGAAGCGTTTTATAACTTATAACCTGAAAATTAAAAGTAATACACCCTATCCTATTCTCCTTATATAAGCAGGTCTTTCCCCTATTAAGAGCCTAGCTATGATTAGGTTTCTGTTGTACAAGCACAAACTCAATAACATAGACGATCATAGACTTCCTAAGTTAGCTTTAAATTCCAGCCAAAACCACCTAAGGCTCAATTGGGGGTGGCATAAAAACACAAGGGCTTGGTTAAACTATTGGGAGATCAACGAGAATGATGCATTGCAAAACATTAATAACATTAAATATATTGTTACTTCTAAGTTCAAAGAAAAAATGTGGTGTGAGAAAAATTTAGCGGCTAAAAGAAAATTAAGTTATTATAAGAAGGTCATCAACCCCACCCTAGAAGATTAAAAGTATCTCTCTATTTTAACTAGCTCAAAGAAGAAAATTAATATAGCAAAGATTAGAACGAATTCTCATGAACTCCATAGTGAAACAAGTCGTTGGGCAGTTCCTAAAACACCATGGATGGAAAGGATCTGCCATATATGTGAGAAAAGGAACATCGAGGATGAAAACCACTTCCTCTTAGAGTGCCCCGCATACAACCACATTAGATCTCAGTTTCATAATCTTTGTTACAATACTGAGTTTCCTAGCCTTTTACAATGTCAAAATTATAGTGAGCTCGGGAGGCTTCTCTCCAAGCTTTTTGAGCATATGAATAAAACATTAAATCAAAATAAATAATTTGTTTCTTTAGGTCCGACAGACCAATGTTTGGTCTCAGCGGACGTTAACCATCATCATCATCGTCATTAAAATATTATTTATTTAGTCAAATCTAACCGTTTTCTTTATATGAAAATATTATTTATTAATAATATTATTTTTTTAGTCAAATCTAATCGTTATATTATAATGGCTAAAAAAAGTCACTTCATCTATTTAACTTGATGCCAAGATCTTGTTCTTTATCTTGTCCCGAGGATAAACCATACTAGATAGTCTGAAATAAGTCGACAACAAAACTCCGATAATATGATTTTTACCATTTTTTTTTTCATAATATAAATCACAAAAACCTATATTCAATTAACACTTTAAGATTTAAAAATACATATAAAATTCAAACTCAATGTTATTATAAAAACATCAATAATTACTTTTCAAATATAAAATTCAAACTAAATGTTATTATAAAAACATCAATAATTACTTTTCAATATATTTTTCCCAAAAAAATTGACCATTACATATTGTATATGATCTCATCTTTATATGTTTGGGCTTAATTCATCTATTCGTGGGTCCTTGTTAACGGAGCATGCTCTGCGAGGAGGGTGCCTTTGTCAATGCATAAAGCATGTTTTGTGAGGCCGATTGGATGATTAATATGTATATGTTGATTATTTTATAAGTATTTTTATTAAATTATAATTACTCTATATATTTGGGCTTAATTCATTTATTCGTATGATCTCATCTTTATATATTTGGGCTTAATTCATCTATTCGTGGGTCCTTGTTAATGGAGCATGCTCGCCTTTGTCAATGGATAAAGCATGTTTTGTGAGGATGATTTGATGATTAATATGTATATGTTGTTGATTATTTTATAAGAATATTTTTATTAAATTATAATTACTCTTATATTTGGGCTTAATTCATTTATTCGTGGGTCCTTGTTAATGGAGCATGTTCTGCGAGGAGGGTGCCTTTGTGAATGGATAAAGCATGTTTTGTGAGGTTGATTTTATGATTAATATGAATATGTTGATTATTTTATAAGAATATTTTTATTAAATTATAATTAAAAAAGTAATGTTTGAAATGTTTTATATTTTATATGATGGTAGATAATTTATATAAAATAAATTTAGATAATTTCAGTTGTGTGTGGAATATGTTAATTAAGTTTATTTTAAGAGGTTGGGAGAAATGGTTGTTATCTTTTTTATTTAAATTTATTTTGTACAAATAATATATTGAGTTTTAAATGAATATATTGTGTGTTAATTATTTGGTAAAATATTGCACTCTCACTCTCATTTTTAGACTAAAAGTTAGGATGAATTGTATTCCTTTAGCGAATCTATATGTCCAATTTTCATCTCTATAAGGAGTAATTTAGAAAATAAATAAATTTAATATTTGAATTCTTTTTACAAATTGAATTTTACTAAAAGTTATATTTCCAGGCAACTGATGAAAATTTTGATAATAAAAATTTACCCTTAAGGATATCCAACCAATTTAAAAGCTCTAGATTGTAAATCAAAATAATGAGTGGATCATGTAACATTGTCTGGCTGGACCAAAACAATTCACCAAAATGGATGAAATTGTCCACTTTTTAACTCACTGTTACATATATTAATGTTTTGTTTTGCTCTCCTAAAAATTCATTTGGAAAAACAATTAACATAGATAGGTATAGCATTGTAAGTTTCAATACTTTTCATTGATTAATGGGATACTTCTCTTGGAACAAGCTCAATAAGTATAGGGTTGTAAATTTTAATACTTTTCATTGATTAATGGAACCATCACAATAGATCTAATTAATGATTTTTTTTTGAGGTAGTTTAACCTATCATAATTCATTTGTCCCTTGATAAGGAGAATGACTATCATTGATTGTGATGGTTGAAGGAAAACCATGAAACTTGAAATAACTCGATGATATTTCATGAGGGAGTAGACTTCCACTCTTGCTAGATGTCTTTGGGTCTTAGATTATTAACTTGTTTCCTTACATTTGAGGAAGATAAGCTCTTGGCCAATTAGAATTAGTTTTAGGTCCTACTTAAGCATCAAAAGACAATTTCAACCTAGATAATATCCACAAAAAATCCAATGTCCTTTGTGGTCATCATTTAGGCTACCTCCAATGGGGTAATGTGCTTTCTAATAAATAATTCAATGATAGTTCATAAGGGGGTAGACTTCCAATCTTGTTTGATGTCTTTGGGTCTTGGATTATTAACTTGTTTCCTTACATTTGAGGAAGATAAGCTCGTAGCCAATCATAATCAATTTTATGTTCTACTTATGCATCAAAAGGTGATTTCAACCTGGATAATATCCTCAAGAAATCCAATGTCCTTTGTAGTCATAATTAGGCTATCTCCAATGGGGTAATGCACTTTCTAATAATAATTAGCCTCAGTCCCATACATGAGACCAAATACTTCCCCTTATTGCACTTTATTCTCCTTTATTTAATAAGATCTATGGTGTCCCACTATGAAGGATGCCTTGCTCCTTTCTAAGTCATAAGTTACATACTAGGCATTGGCTTGTGGGCTACTACAAACTGTAATGGTTATAGTGGTCTTTATCTCTTTTCCTAACATGGAAAAAAGTCAACCTCCTAGGGCATGTTTCCAAGTTGTCTCTATGTTTTTGTAGATGTGGCACTCCTCTATTGATCACACTCTAATATGCATATAACTTGAAAATTAAAAATTAAACATTCAACACATTCACCTATGAGTGGACCAAGTGTTTTTCAAAATAAAAATGAAATGATAGCAAAATAAACCATGTGTTCACAAACCCACACACATGAGGAAACATATTTGAAGCAAATTCAAATAGGAAAAAACAAAAAGTATTGGTCCAAATACATGGAGAACTATAAAATGATTTCACACATCTAAAATCATAAGAGCATAGGAAAACACTCATGAGATTCTTACTCCTTATTTGAAAAGTGAAGCTTTAGAATCATAGATGACATGCCTTCCCGAAACAAGCTCTCTATTAGAGTAAAAAAAAAAAATTACAAACTTAAAGTTTCATAATAAAGTCATGTGCTTAAAGCATGATCACAAAATCCTATTAATACTTAAGTGTAAAATAAAATGTGTTCGTCCCTAAGGGACTGGGATGGGACTCCCATGGACCAAATAGTAATGATAAAGATACCTGGAAGAAAGAGATAAAATGTAGTCAGAGATCAATTTCAGAGAACATACAACAATTCAATAAAGCAAGGTCATCAAAGACTGGGAAGAGAATAGGGAATTACTTCAAATAAAAATAAGCACTCAAAAAATTGCAAAGTGATCAAAAGTGGAAAGAATCCTCTCTCTCTCTTTGCAATTGTTGTAGAAGAAATTTATATAGTTGGCTCCTTGATTCTTCATTATCCTAATTACTTAAGCAATTATTGTGGATTAACAACTACATCCAAGAATTTCCTGATCCATTCTTTGATGTAGTACTTCATGGTTGGGACAATTATGTCTTGCTTCACTTTTAGATTAAATATCTCGTCCTCTTTGTCTTTAGCATCTGACTGCAATTGCATAATATTAGCCAATTGATCATTGTTGTCATTAATGAACGTGATTAGCCATTCCTTGATCTAGGCTTTTGGAAATTTGACCAGATAAATTTGTTTATTTATTTATTATTGTTATTTATTTATTTATGTTTGAAGAAGAAAAAAACATCGATTTTATATAGAAGAAAAATCAATACATATACCATAATTTGTCTACCTTCCCCTTAAAGACCAGAAAGGAGAAAATGTTAAAGTCTCCATATAAAAAAACAAAACCAACATAATCCTCCCCCATGACAGATAAATCACATAAAACACTATGATATATATGTATCAAGTAAGCCCATATAGAAAACGGGTAGGGAGAAAAAACAAAACATATATCTAAAACTAGTTAATGATCATATTTCCTTCCTCCCGCACCACACCATCTTCAGTGAAACAAAAATGCATAAAACCAACAAGAGCATGTAGACCAAGTTTGGATAGGCCATCCCCTAAAGATATTATGCTTTAAGAACATGAATTTATTATGAAACTTTAAGTCTTTAAATTATATTTTTGACTCTCACAGAGAGCTTGTTTCAGGATATCGAAGTCAACCCCAATGATATTATGATAACATCCAATTCTTTTTTTTAAACATCTTTAGGGACCATCATTGAGTCCCTAATCATTTGGGGGGATTTTAGATCATCAACAATCTTAAGGACTTTGAAGAAACGATTGCTTCTATGGTCATCGATGCTTGAACATGTAGAAATTACGATGTAGATTTGCAACTGCTTATGAAGTTTTAATCAAAATCACAAGGCACAAACCTACTCTATTGCTCTGCAAACATGAATTCACAATTTAGAAAAGAAATCTCAGACATGCAATAAGAAATCACACACATGCAAATAGTATTTTTCCCGGGGAAAGCAAACTGCTAAAAACCCCAATGCCTGCGTGCATTAATATGATGAATAAACATGTATTACAATTGATTTTCTCAACTTAGCACAACCTGCAAGTGAATAACCTATCTCTCTGCTCACTAAGAAGATCTAACCAAGACTTAGTCAAATTCTGCCTCTGCTTTATCCCCTATTTCCTTGTGCAATTCCTTGAGAAATTGGGCCCCTATTATTTAATAATTTCTCCAAAATGGATTGCGCAATTCCTCAGGTTGATCATCAGGTTGAATGCAACACCTGTACACTTCGGAATAGTCTACAATTGATGTTACATTGCCTTTGAATCTCCACCTCAATTGGGTAACTCAAATTATCTGCATGCACTAGCTATTTTGGGTTGATTGATCAATTAATTGGATGATCACTAAGTTTGACTGAAGTCACACTGCACAAATGACCTTGCACTAGTTCCTCCAACAGTGGGAACTAGTTTAACTGAAAACCACTTGAGATAATTGACTTTGATAGCTACAAATTAGCAATCAAACATGCTTAATTGAACTCTAATTCCTCCAACTCGAATTATTGAGTAAACTAGGGGACACAATCCATGTCACATAAGTTAACTACATCCAAATTGTCTATTGATGTGGAAATTCAAATTTTCTCAATTTAATCAAGGCAAAATCAAATTGAGAATTTCTTGCTACATTTTTCAACACTCCCTCTCAACAAGAAATGGATTATCAACCACCCCTGTCATGCACCTGTGGAACTCAAACTTCCCTCTTGACAAGACATTTGTCAAAATGTCAACATCTTGTTCCTCTGTTGGAATGTACTGAAGCAACATTATCCACCTCTACACACAGTCCCGTAAATGGTGATACCGAATATATATATGCTTGGATCAATCGTGATATACAAGATTCTCAGAGACCTTGATGCAACTCTGGTTATCACAATAGATCATAGTTGGATCCATCATCTGACCAAACAATCCAATAAGTATCCTTCTCATCCAGATCGCCTCACATGCTACTTGACTTGCAACCATGTATTCTGATTCTGCTGAGTTGAGTGCCACATATATTTGTTTCCTGTTGTACCAGGAAACTGTTGTGGGCCCAACATTGAAAATTCCACTTGATGTACTCTTTCGGTTTGATGGACTTCCCCCCAAATCTACATCTGTGAAGCCACACAACTTCACTCCCTATGTCCATCTGTAACATAGTCCAAACTGGGTAGTGCCTCTGAGGTACCATAAAACATGCTTAGTTGCCTTCCAAAATAATTTGGTTGGCCTAACCATAACTTGGCTTAGCTAGTTGATTGCATAACACATAATTGGTCGTGTGTTCCTAAGATACATCAATGAACCCACTAATTGTTGATAAATGGTAGCATCCACTTCTTCACCTGAAGTGACATCCTCCTTCCTCCAATTGGTCGCTAGAGGTGTCTCCATGGGTTTGCAACTATCCATGCGTAACCTATGTAGTATCTCATTTGCATACTTGCCTTGAGAGACAAACAATTCCCCATCGCCTTGCCATACATCGAACCCGAGGAAGTAGTGCACAAGACCCATGTCTCTTTCATTTCAAACTCCCTTGCAAGGTTCTACTTGCAAGATCTGATTAGCTACTCATCACCAATTAAAATCAAATCATCAACATATAAGACAATAATAAGAAATTTACCTTCTACAGATATATGATAGAGGTTTGCATCCACATCACTTTGGTGAAGCCCAAATCGGTGAGATAGCTATTGATCCTGGTGCACCAAGCACGAGGTGCTTATTTGAGATCGTACAATGCTCACTTGAGTCTGCACACATGAGACTCTGGATAAAATGTCTCAAAACCTTTTGGTTGCTCAATGTACACCTCCTCCTCAATAACTCCATTGAGAAATTCTATTTTTACATCCATCTAGTGGATCTTCCACCTGATCTGTGCAACAAAAGCAAGAATTGATCTAATGGATGAGTACCTTGCTATAGAAGCAAAGGTATCCTCATAGACAATCCCTTCAACTTTATAGTACCCCTTTGCCACAAATATGGCCTTGTACTTCTCTATGCTTCGTTAAAGATCCATTGCGAACACACAACTGATTTATCTGTTGGTCTTGGGACCACTTCCCAAACACCGTTCTTTATAATGGATTTGTATTCCTCCACAATTGCATCAACCCATACATGTTGCTCTATTTCTTCCTTGAAAGAGGATGGCTCAATATTTACAAGCTCAGTCATTAGAGCCATGTAGCCAGTGTACTGATTAGGTGACCTTCTCTACCTGTGCTGATTTGATGGAGCACCCACATTCTCCCTCACATCCTGCACAAGTTTCTCAGCTTCCCTGGTTCTTTTTCTACCTTCTCTGGATGGTTCTACTTGAGTGGATGTCTCCACTCTCTACTCCTCAATTTATGGATACTCCACAACTTCTTGGGGTTCCTCCTTTGGAGCTAAAAGCTCCTCTTCTGGTGGGCTCTGAAGCTCCCTCCCAAGAGAGCACCACATCACTTTTTCCTCATCAAATTTTACATCCCTTCACACAACTCTCATCCCAAGGGATGAAAATTACACATGGTAGTTGTGTGGAGTTTTTGTGTAACCAAAAAATACCCCCAATTCTGTTGTCAGCTCTAGCTTCTACCTTGATTCTTTGGAGACATGGCAATAAACAGAGGCTCCAAAAATTCTGAAGTGCAACACATCCGACTTCCTCCCCGAAAATCCTCCTGTAGTGTAATCATGCCAAGAATCTAATGAGGACTCTGGTTCTGCAAATAGACTATTGTGTTGCGTGCCTTAGCCCACAAGTGCAAAGGCAATCCTTACTCGTGCAACATCACCCTCATTGCTCCCGCAATGCTATGATTCTTTTTCTCAGCCACCCCATTCTGCTGTGGGTTGTGGAGTGTTGTCAACTCTCGTCGAATGCCTTCTTTTAAACATAAATTTTTAAATTCATTTGACATGTACTCACCTCCATTATCGATCTTGAGAGCCTTCACCTTCTTGCTGGTTTCTTTCTCAACTAGTGCCTTAAATTATATAAACTTGGAGAATGTCTCATCTTTCTTTCGCATGAAGAAGATTCAACACTTCTGTGAGAAGTCATCAATAAAAATGACAAAATATTTGTGTCTAGTAGTGAAGGCTGTCGAGAAAGGTCCACAAACATTAGAGTGGATCCTTTCCATGATTGCATGTACTTTGCTGTCCCGATCATGGAATGTGGATTTTGTGTACTTCCCCAAGGTACATTCTTTGCATACATCATGCGGCTCAAGTGCTCCTTTGGGGAGGCCTGTGGTTATCTACTGCATAATCTTTAGGGCACCATGATGCAAATGGCCAAGTCTTATGTGCCAAAGTTCACCAACATTGCAACTCTGCACCTTCTTCGCCTTTGTGCTTAATGAAACACAATCTTCCACACCTAGCTTATGCAGGTTCTTCACACGAACCCGATCTGCTTCATCTGTCTCATGGATATGTGTCTCAGGAATGCATTTCCTTTGTTGAAGATCACATCATAACCACGGTCTTCCAAAATTTCAATAGAGACAAGATTTTTCTTTAGGCCCAGAACGAACATGACATCCTTGAGCTTGAGGAGAGAGCTCAACTCCCTTTGAAAGGTGACTATAGTAATTCTGGTCGCGTTATATCTTCCATTCTCCCCCATCTCGATGTGCATTTGCAAATATTTTTCTTCTAGGTCAATGAAAAAGTCTCTACACCCTATCATGTGGAACGATGCACCTGAGTTCAAGTACCACATGCTCCCCATCAATGTGCTGGCCATGCATGCAATAAGGGTAAAGTCAAGCTTGAACTGTGAAGCCAAGGCTTTGCCTGCTTCTCCTCCTAAGGTATTCTTGCTTTCCTTTTTATGTGGACACTTCGTGGCAGTGTCTAAATTCATGACAATGGAAGCATTTGATTTTTGACAAATATTTCTTCTTGCCCTCTTGACTGGATTCTAGTTTGGATTGCGATTTCTTTCCTTTTCCCTTCTTTTCCTTTCCATCCAATAAAAATTTTTCTTCATCCTCACCTTCGGATGAAGTCCCATCTATGGTATTTCGCCTTATTTCCTCCTGTACCAAATCAGACCATAAGCGCTCTCAATTCAGTAGTTTCTCCCTCCCGTTCACGAATTTTGATAGTTATGCCAGCTCTTAGGAAGGCCCAAAAGGGATAGTTTTACCAAGTCTTCTTCATGGAAATTAACACTGACCCCACCAAGTTCATCATGACATTGTGTTAACTTGCTCAAATACTGTAGAATAGTGTCATTTATTTGTATCTTGATACTTCAAAGTTTATCCTTGAGGACCAACTTCCTGTGGTCACTATTATTCTCGAACATTTCTATTAGTGCTTTCCACATTGCGAACACAGTTTCGTGTCCATGGATATTTGAGAGAATGTGATCCCATACTCCCTCCAATATTATTCTCCTCGCCTTGGCTACATCTTTCTTCCACTGAGCAAGTTTTTGGGCATCATATTCTGGTGGTTTTGCAACATCTGTCTTGATGTATTCTAGAAATCCATTGTCATCGAATACTGCCTCCATGTGATCCTTCCATGCAACAAAATTAGAGGTGCCTTCAAAGGCATACTCTAGCCTTAGTTCATTAAAGGCCATATTCTTAACTCTGAAGAGATCTTGTTGCACTGAACCCCAAATTCGAACCTCCTGGGAAACAACTTTGAAATTCCTACTCTAATGTGAATCTTACTCTGATACCATGTAGAAATTACGATGTAGATTTGTAACTGATTATGAATCTTTAATAAAAATCACAAGACACAAACCTACTCTACTGCTCCACAAACATTAATTCACAATTTAGAACAAAAATCTCAGACATGCAATAAGAAATAACACACATCCAAATAAAAATTTTCCCGGGGAAAACAAACTGCTAAAATCCCCAATGCATGCTTGCATTAATTTGATGAAAATAGATGTATTACAATTGCTTTGATCAACTGAGCACAACCTACAAGTGCATAACCTATCTCTCTGCTCACTAAGAAGCTCTGACCCAAACTTAATCAATTTCTACCTTTGCTTGAGCCCCTATTTCCTTGCACAATTCTTCAGGTTGATCACTAGGTTGCATGTAACACCTGTACACTCCGGAATAGTCTACAACTGATGTTACAATGCCTTGGAATATCCACCTCAATTGGGTAACTCGAATTCTCTAGATGCACTAGCTATTTTGGGTAGATTGATTAGTTAACTGGATGATCACTGAGTTTGATTGAAGTCCCATTGCACAACTGACCTTGCACTAGTTCCTCCAACAATTGGAACTAGTTTAACTGAAAACAACTTGATATAACTGACTTTGATTGCTACAAATTAGCAATCAAACATGTTTAACTGAAATCTAACTCCTCCAACTCGAATTTATTGAGTAAACTAGGTGACACAAGCCATGTCACACAAGTTAACTGCATCCAAGTTTTCTGCTGATGTGGAAATTCGAATTTTCTCAATTTAATCAATGCAAAATCAAATTGAGGATTTCTTGCTACATTTTTCAACAAAACATTCAATAAGAGTATCTTAAATTTGGCAAACCAACTTGCTTTGATTTTCCTAATCCTCTTTGGAGTAGGAAAGCCTTATTAGTTTCTTTGGATTTCATTTAGAGAGTTGAGTTTATTTACAAATGTATTCAAATCATTTTTAGCAAATTGTTGATCATTCTCAATGTCTCTTCATAAATATCAGAAAATTATTTAATTCTCTAAGGCAAATTTCTTAAACTGAGAGAAATTTCCCATGCTTCTATAATTTCAAGTCGCTTGCTAATGTTCATAGAAACGTAAGTTTTGATTCATGTTAACACTTGTCTTGTCTTTCTAATCATCTAGGGTGGACGACTACTTCAAGTTCCTGATTAGATAATGGAGTCATGAACATGGGTATTGGATTAAGAGCTCCTTAAAGCTCATGAATCATTTTATTCAATCTCAAATTCTCAGCTTCTTGCTCTGTTACTGAATAATCAAGAGCGTCCCTTGCAGTTTGATGTTGTTTTGGGAGTCTAAAAGGTCCAACTCCTGAAACATCTATTTCACTCTTCATTTGAATCACTACTTTCTTATTTGCACTTTTCATACTACAACTTCTTTCTAGATTTCATAATAGGTAGCTTGCATGGAAAAATTTTGGTCTTCAAATATGATAGGCTCTTCAGTAGTAAGTTCTTCAACAAGTTTATGAGCTTCAACCATTTGTGTCATTAGATATTTCAGAACTACATTACTATCTACTTCCATGTCCATGGGTCCTTCTACGCCCTTTTATTACTTGATATTTTAATTTTAGACGATGAAACCACATGTGATTTTTCAAGAGAAGCACGAGGAGGTGGCTCTTCTCCATCACCGTCACCAAAGTGTTGGTTCTATTCCCTCTTATAGTAATTGTTTCTTTTCTCCTCTATGCAAAAAAGGAACTTTGACCAATTTGTGGAGCTTGAGTGGGATGAGAGCTTGAGGGCCTTTTGCATCTTTGCTTCGTTCTTCCTTTGGTATTGGTACTTTCTTCTATCGCAACATTGTTGACCAAGGTAGGTGTTTAAGAAATGCCAACTTGATTCTCTTTAATTCCTTCTGAGATCCTTGTGAATAAATTGACATATCTCATGGATGCCAAGTGACTAGAAAAGGTGCCTTCTGGGTCGAATCCTTGGACAAATTTAGCTTCAATTTATATTAAATGATTTCAGTAATTTAATAATTTTGAAAAATAGGAAACATTTCTTAATATAGTCTCTTCTATAGTAAAAGAGAGTGTAATAATTTTTCTTTCTTTCTATCAAATAGAATCATCCAAGAGTGGTACTATCTGCATACTTCAGCAACAAAGTATTTGCCAAGAACAAACTTAGGGAATAGTAAGTGTTTTCCTTGATATCCATATATCGTTATGAAAGTATCATCCTTTCTCTCCTTGTATATCCCTTTTCCTATTAGAAACTTCATTGCTTCATCATAAATTCTTTTGGGTTCTTTCCCTATTAGCATATAATTGAACCTGTGAATAAAATAATCCTGGACTTGATAAAATTAAATGGAACTTTGTGCTTCCACAAGATAAGATATCATAACTGAGTTGGTTCTGTATTTGGGTTCATGTTCTTCTTGCAGCTTAGTCGATGGAATATGTTGCATGAGACCATTGCCATCACTAGATAGGCCATCATGTAGAGTTTTTGGATTTTTTGGAAGTTGACCTGTTGATATGGAATCTCATTGGAAATAACTTTCCTCCAATCAAAGAAGGAGTCGCTTTTGAAAGATAAGTAAAAAACATACAATACTAACTTGGGAACCATTGAAGTCAACTCCTGCTCCATAAATCAAGCAAATAACCAAGAAAAATCTCTATACAACTCAACAAAAATAGAGATGTTTATGGAAGAAAGACTAGACGAGATGGGTGCAAAGGGCAGTATAAATTCTTGAAGAATATTCATTTGTCACCTTGTGAGTGTAGAAAAGAATAATCTTTGGTGATTTTGAGATGTGTATTAGGCTCATGCAACTTTAGAATTCTTCTAAAAATATTTGGAGTAAGAGGCACTAGATTCTTCTCTGAATTGAGCTTGATAGTTCTAGTCTTCGAGTCAAATTGTTTTGCACACTAGTGCAATATCTCTTTAAAGTCGAAGACTTCTAGGATGCATGCAACATTCACCAACCCTATGTTCTAGATTCTATTTATTTTTCTTTCTTCCGAAGAAAATTTTAAGTACCATTAGTGTGCAGTAAACTAGTGAGAACTTTTACCTTGTCTAGCTAATGAGTTGGTTGTGTCTCCACAATTGACTCCTTCCTTCTTTTAGTTGTTATACTACTTATTTGTTTAATGTATTTGGAGATGCATGATGGATCAATGATGTCTTAACGGGAGCCTTAGCTATTAAAGCCTTGAGTTACAATAGTCTTTAATAGGACAACGTTTTTTCTTGTACCACCTTCATTGGGCCATGCGAGAATGATAAAGGAAGTTAATCACGTCCAATCTTAGAGAGATGCTACGAGAAATAATTCACATAACACAATATCAAGGTGATCAATTAAGAAATCCTTGTAGTGCAATGGTAGGACGTGACACATGGATAATTCACATAACACGATATCAAGGTGAAGGTGGATATGTTTTACATTACACATATCAAGCACCTTTTTCCACCTCGAGGATTAGACTTTCTTAAATGAGCTTTCAATTACCCTTGAAAAGATCAAAATGACTTAATTTCACTAAAGTATGGAGTGAAAGCTCAAAGGTAAGTTTATGGCATGTTGTGTTGAAACACGAATGTGTGGAAAACTACTTGTGCGAAGGATTGAAAGTGTAACCATAATGAATACACAAAAGGACTATATGTGCAGGAGAATGATGTGTGGGAGACTATATGTGCAGAAGAATGGTTGATGAATTGTTTTACACACAAGGAAAAATGACTAAGTATCAGAAATGTGGAAACCATAGTGTGGGTGTGGAAAAGTGTGGAGATGTGTAGAGTGCATAGTGGTGAAGTATTTCATCACATTTCACTTGAAAAATGACTAAGTCAAGAAATTTTTTGGGAAAGAGAAAAAACAATAAAAATACAAAAATAAAACAACATTTGATAGTCGTTAACTTTGAACTTAGACCTTTTCCAAATAATCTTGACAAGTTAACAATTCCTCTAAATCTTTAAATAATTAAAAAAAATTATAGTTATTCAACTATATGGAAAAATTCTAATATAAATGAGAGCGAACCCTTCCCTTTATTGTAATTTAACATCCTCTAATTAATAAAATTTATAGAATAATTAACATAATTGGATGGAATTGTAAACTTTTCCATATGTGAATAAAGAAATAGTAAAGCTAGTAAAATATAAGAGTATATCTATTCTATTCAATGCACCACACAATATGTCCATTAATAAAGGATTCATACAATCTACAAAAGAGAAGTTGTTATGCAATTTGTCTTGAGCATGTTGATAAAAGTGGTTCGTTGACATATACAAAAGAGAAGTTGTTATGCAATTTGTCTTGAGCATGTTGATAAAAGTGGTTCGTTGACATATTTTGATGAGGCATGTTATGGGAAGCTTCTTCTTTATGGAGTTGATGGAGTTATATATATTTTTAAATGATAATTTTATAAATTATAAAGTTGAATCAGGTAAGAGTATAAAAAATTTTGCAAAACTAAATTTTAATATTTTATATTAATATTTATGGTTAAAATATATATATATTTTTTATTTTTTAATAAATTATTTATAATAATTAATTAAATAAATAAGATATATTTTAAAAGTGATATAATTTTTGTAAATAATTTTATTTTATTTTCAATATTTATATAAAAAGAGCCCAATAATTACAAATAAATTCCCAAAAACTCAATTGTACTTTTCATATCAAAGATTGATTCATTAGGAAGCAAGTGGATGGACATTCATTAAGTAATTTTATGATCCGTTTATCTAGTTTCTAAGATGCATTTAACAATCCACTTGATTATAATAAAATGAAAGTACTTTATAAATTTGGACTTTCAATCCACTTGATTATAATAAAATGAAAGCACTGTATAAATTTGAACTTTCCTAACACTTTCCTATATTGTGTTAGACAAGATTCATGAGGACGTGGAACGTAATTTTGTTTTTTGACAGATATTTTATATGTTTTCACTATAAAAGGATTATTAGAAATGTGTTTATAAAATAGGTAAAAAATGTAATTTATTTATATATATATATTTTTGATAAAAATACAATCATATTTTTTAAAATAAAAATACAAAGAAATATTGAAAAATAATAAAAATACAAAGAAATATTGAAAGAAATATTGAAAAATATAATATTGTTATGAGTTTTAATTAAATTATTGTTAATGAGAATTTAATTAAATTATTAAAAATTTATTTTGATGTGGCGTAGGAATATGTGTTTAAGGAGAGAGGGAGAAGGCTTGCAACCTTATGCATCAAAGAGGGGATGGCATGACCAACTATTGCTATGTAATCATACATGTTTACGAGTTATGATGATGTAGAGCATTAAATTAGAAATTTACGCAACTTCTGTATCTTCTTGGTATTATTGGAGTCGCTTTGTTGTTTTTTTGGAGACTTCATTACGACATTAGGTTGCTTATGAGACATTTCCTCCCCTACATATGAAATTGTGGCATGCCTGTTAAGGAAGGCCCATGCTCTCTTGCTCTGTCCTTCTAGATTCCATTCTTTATAGTTGGTTGGATACTCTGCAAACTTCAAACATCCAAAGGGGTGAATGTAGTCAGCATGAGTGTTAGTGTAGTATACCTAGGGGGGATAGTATGGGGTACAGAGGGAGGTACCCAAGGGAATAATGTAATAATGGGATGGGCCATAGTAATAAATAAAGTGGTTAACCTGTATCATGTAAGGGACCACAAGTAGTTAGCAATAATGTAATAAGCCCATTGTATTAGATAGATGGTATTGAGGGAACCATGGTAAAGACCCATGATATTGTATGTATGAGGCTTATATAGAAGCTAGAGACTCCTCATGGAGAGATGACCCATAAATATATGAGAATACAAATATACCCAGAAATAACAAGATAGAAATAGATAGAAATGCTTCTTTATTGATCAAAACCCTTAAGGTAGGGCAACACCATACAATCACTTCTTAAGGAAGGAGAACACTCCACAAGCCATATGCTTTTTCATACAATAATCCTTGACATCTCTCCATGGGGAGTCTCTAGCCTCTATATAGGCCTCATACATACAATACCATGGGTCATTACCATGGTTCCCTCAATACCATCTATATAATACAGTGGGCTTATTACATTATTGCTAACTACTTATGGTCCCTTACATGATACAGGTTAACCACTTTATTTATTACTATGGCCCATCTCATTATTACATTATTCCCTTGGGTAACTCCCTCTGTACCCCATATTATCCCTCCTAGGTATACTACATTCCACCCCCCTTAAAAATGTTTCATCCCCGAAACATAAGAAGAACACAAATAATAAGATCTACTCAAAAAAGTAGTCCATTGGTACCATGCACATGCATCTAGCCATCCAAGAGAAAGGTGAACCCTCGATCTAGCTGGTGCCTCGCTCGCTTGAGATGGAAGTTGACCCTGGCGGCTCTTCTGTGTTGATGTGTAGCGGGTGGATCGTCGCTCCTCTCTATCTGTCATGCGGGGGTTGTTGTCCTTGTGGCTAATTTGTTGCCATCGTGTTGGTTGTTTTCTTGCGGGGTGATGTGGGTGGTGATATGCTGAAGTTTTAACCAATGGTGTATCTTTATTTAATTCACCACTTAATGGAGCCTCATTGGTATCTGATACATGTTGTGGCGTCTGTTGTTGTTTCTTATCTTCCAATATTACTTCAACTGTGGATTCCTCATCTAATGTATCCGTGCCTGTAACATTTTCTGCTTCAGCCTCCTTGGACTCTCCTTGTTTTTTTGGTACCTGGTTTGATGTTTGTGTTTGGTTGTCGACCATCAAGGGCTTATCATCTGATGTGTTAGTCCCTGGAACATCTTCTGCTTCAGCCTACTTGGACTCTGCCTATTTATTGATGGAAATATCCTGTAATGTAATTTTCTTCTTTTTATACCAGAGCTTCAGGAATTTCTTCTGCACATTAATATTGATAGTACCAACAGATTCCATCCAAGGGTATCCCAAAACAACATCCACATTAGCCATATATGAAGCATAAAAATCAGAATGCAATACATACTTGTCCATAGAAATCTTCAAATCTTTATAAACTTGAACATTCGCATTATCAACCTATGTGTTTTCCATGTGTTTCGCTGGAACTTGTAATTTTTTTGCCAAATTAACATTTATAAGATTTTGCTTGCAACTAGGATTTATAGACACAATGATCTTCTCCTTCTGAATACATCCATGAACCTATAATAAGTAGCTACCTTCATAAAATAACCCCTTACATGTCTCATTCTCCTGTTTTCTAACATAAGATCATTTGTCTAAAACGAGTTTTTCAAATTCTTCATCCGAAAGTTTGGACAACTTCTTTCTGTTAAGTGAGTTCCACCATATGACAACTTCATCTTTCAGCCTAGTCCATACAAAATATGTCCAACATTTCGGAGCGGTTTTCTTAAGCTCTGTTATGAATTCTTCAGTAGTAGGACCATTATCTTTCCCTATAAAATATTTCTTGCTAAAAGTCATGAAGAGGGTTTTGAAAAAATCACTTACTTGGCGAAAATTAAAATGGCCACAGTTCGGTCAATATTGCTCAGAATTCTTATTATGACCTATTTTTGGAAATGGAACGACCATTCTGCATCTTCTCATGTGATAGAAATCTCGATCTAAGCACTGGAATTCCAGATTCGCGCTGCAACTGTCCCGCCGTCACAAAAAATTCTAAAAAAAGAGTTGATTTTAAATCAGCGATATCTCCCTCATCCAGGCTCCAATTCGACTGATTTTTTTTTTTTTTTGAAATTGGGTAATTTTTTAAGAGGATCTCAGATATGCAATTTGTTTCTCAAAATTCCCCACAAAAATGACAAAAATTAGCTAGAGATCCGCTATTCACGAATTTTCGTCAAACAATTTTTGCACACAGCTGATTTTTCAATCAGCAATATCTCCCTCATCCAAACTCCAATTCGGCCGATTTTTTTTTTGAAATTGGATATTTTTTCACAAAGAATCCAGATCTACAATTAGATTCTACAAATTTCACCCCAAAACTTACATATCTGATCTGCAAACTCGCCGCCTCAAAAAATTCCTGCAAAAAAATAAAAAATTCTTTGCTTTGCCCAAGAAAGTGCTCTGATACCACTTGTGATAGATCTGACCCAAAAAATATGAGAATACAACTATTCCCATAAATAACAAGATAGAAATAGATAAAAATGCTTCTTTATTGATCAAAACTCTTAAGGTAGGGCAACACCATACAATCACTCCTTAAGGAAGGAGAACACTCTACAAGCCATATGCTTGTTCATACAATAATCCTTGAGATCTCTCTATGGGGAGTCTCTAGCCTCTATATAGACGTCATACATACAATACCATGGGTCATTACCATGGTTCTCTCAATACCATCTATCTAATACAATGGGCTTATTACATTATTGCTAACTACTTGTGGTCCCTTACATGATACGAGTTAACCACTTTATTTATTACTATGGCCCATCCCATTATTACATTATTCCCTTGGGTACCTCCCTCTGTACCCCATACTATCCCCCCTAGGTATACTACAGTTAGCTAGAGGGACGACTATTATCAGGATTTCGTTGAGGTCTTCTGGAACACGTCTACACCAAGATTGTTAGTAAAATGTGCAACTTCCGACTCTTATTACTGATATTGTAATTATAGTGTTATGGTTATGGGTTTTTGGTCCAAGAAATTGGTCTTGTTCCCTTGGGTAGAGACATCAACCTGTTGTTTCTTGTGGTGAGATTACCTAGTGACTCTTCTCCAGCTCAAGGAGGACCCTCTATTGCCTAATAAAGTTCCCTACCAGTCTATGCAATTTCTCTAACTCTTGTTGCACTTGACTTCCTTACCTTTAAAACTTTTAATTCACCCTCCCTTCTCTTATATATTAGGTCACCTCTAGCTGGGAACTGGCCTTCCCCTAGTGCCATGTCGAAACAATGTATGTGCCCAAGATGTGACTCTGGTGGTCGAGGTCCTACTGGTAGACCTCGAGCATAGTCTCAGGTCTAGTTTGTATCAGAAATTTATCATTTAGCCAGCCCCCCCATAAATTCATGATGAAATTAGTTTACTCGAAGTTTGGGTTGTTTGTGACTGGAATGGCCATTACAACTCATAGATTTAGGCTGAATTTATTGATTGGGTCCCAGGTCCTGGACATACTAGGGGCCACAAGAACTAATACTTGAACTTTGTTGGAAATGCAACAAGAAAATCCTAATTTAATTTGTCCTTGAATTAAATTGGGAATTAAATTGTAATTCCACATCTCATGACAACTTGTAATAGTTAACTAAGTTAATTTGACTTAATTAGCTCAGTTAATTCAAGTTAAGGGTCTAACTAGAGTCATGAAGAATGTCTCCTACAATAAGGAGCACTAGTTTTTAATTCAGTCCAACTGAGTTAAAGTCAGTTAAACTAGTTCCAACTGATGGAGGAATTAGTGGGAGATCCATTAGTGAGGTGTAACCTACAACAATGGGGTGTAATCTACTGTAGTGGGGTATAAATTAGTGTAGTGGGGTGTAACCTGCAGTAGTGGGGTGTAACCTGCCGTAGTGAGGTGTAACCTGCAGTGATCAGTAAATTGAAGATTCACTCATAAATAACTCATGCATGTCAGATAAGAGAAAGACCCAGTTGAGATTGGAGTTTAGGGACAGTGTACTATCAGTTTTATAATCATTTGAATTATACAGGTGGTGCATTAAATCAGAGGAAGTCCTGTGAGGATTGCACAATTCATAATTGTGGAATTTCCCAATTAAATATGGGTTAATTACCAAGGGAACAACGCAAGGAAATAGGAGCTTGGCAGACAACAAAATTGGCTAAGTATTGGCTTGAGCTTGTCTGGGAAGCAGTGAGATAGATAGAGATAGTGCATAGGTTACTTAGTCTTGAGTTGTAATCTTCTCATATTTTCTGATTAATGCAATATACATATAACAAGGGTTTTTAGCTATGGCTTTCCCCATAAAATCATTGTGTTATGTGTGATTGAATTCTTTCTCTTCTATGCTTTGTGATTTCTTCAATTGTTTATTGTTTCTGCTGATGAGTAGAGTAGATTCAAGTCAATTTTTTTAGCATATTACAATCTGTAGTTTGAATCTACAAGGAATTTCTACACATTCCACTCTATATTGGTAGATGAAAACAATGTTGGGTTACGTCATCAAGGAAAGTAGGATGACCTAAATGAAATCGTTGTCCATATCAACAATATCTAACGGGTCCAAAAACATATGTCCTCTTGTCTCATCATCCTAGACACTCGGTTGGCACATAATGAGATGCATCTTTGGTGTGGGAGAGTATCCCCAACAAGTTCAAGCACATAGGATCCCATCCTTACTACTTCTTCTAAGGAATGACGAACATCCAGGTTCATTACAATTTTATGTTTATGTTTTATGAATTTCATTTTACCATTTTTAAATTTATAACTTTGGTATGTCTGTTATGCCCAACTGATATTTTGTAACCTCCATGAGAACTTTGGCAGACATTTGTCATGGCCTTATGATAGTCATGCCATAGTTTTGATTTAGTTTATTTTGATAGATAGAATAAGTTTACAATATCTTCATTGTCACTACTTTGGCTTCCCTTGTGGCAAGCCACGACAGTGAGACTGCTATTTTTGTATGACTAAATTATGATTTAAAGTAACAAATTTTTTTACTAAAAATTTAAATAAAATCTATTTTTTTTAAAGAACGGGTAAGGGTTTTTATATTAATAAATGCTGGATTAGGGACCAAAACCCTTACATAGATTTTTTGAAACACAATTTCAGCTTACATTAGTCATCTAAAAAAGCTTGCCATCTCTAAGGCCACCATTCCATTGTAAACTAAAGATATGTCCACTGTAAATTGTACAAAATGTCCCAAGAATACAAAACTTTACACAGTAACATAGAGTAACATATTTGCAAAAAGAACCATCTAAAGACTCGAACCCCAAGACTCAACAATGATTTTGACCAGCGACATCAAACCCCCTTAAATGACAGGTTCTTTTCCTTTCAACAGAAACACTGGACCTATCACCTCTCGAAACCAACTGCACATTTCCATACCTAGAGACTTCCAGAGAAAACACACGAACACAGAACAAATGCACTTCCTCACACAAAATTTCCATTGACTGTTCCATTTTTGTATGACATCGGAGCAATTTTGCTTCCAGGAAGAGTTGGGAAGCGTTCCACTGCCTTTTAACCATGTCCTCAAGTTTCTGGATAAAAACTAAGAGAGCCTAAGAAGCATCTAGAAGCCTATCAGGCACAAGGTTGGTGTCAACTTTTTTTGAGGGAGCTGGAGAGTTCTCCACATACTAGAGACCCAACACCCAACAAGATAACCTGTTGATAAGAAAACTACCAGCTTTTGAACCGAGATGGATTGGAAACACTTGAATAATCTGGAGAGCCGAGGAATTCAATATAGAAGCAGAATTAGAACCATTCCATGAGCCAAATTGCAATAATAAATCCAGAGCCATCTCCAAAGTCTCAATTGAACAGAGAATTGACATCTTAGGAATGGTGTCAGACGAATGATTTAATTCCATTCTACTGAATAGGATTTTGGACTCCACAGCTGGGACGATCCACTACAAATCCCATTGGGAGGAAAACATATAGGAAATACACCTTGCATTTGAAGCTAATGAAATGACATGCCACTTGTTAATCCATTTAAATATTGGGGAGGGATCAGAAGGATCCGCGGAAGGAAAGGGAAAGGATGCCAAATCCTGAGGCCCATCCCCTTCTGGAAACAAACCACATGCATAACACACAATTATGAAGGGAGATGGCCACGTTTCAGATCCAATTTTTTTCCCTTGGATGATCGAATCAATTAACAAATTATTGCTTCTTGGCGTACTCATTAGAATATTGCAATGGGGAAGAAAAACACCCCTTCTATTCTGACTATGATTTAGGCCTTCAATCATCATTAGGGAATTGGGGAAGTGCTAAGTCAATTATCCATATTCAGATTGCCTTGCTCCAAACTAGATCCTTTTTTTTTGTAACCCAGAAGACCTAGCAGCTCATCTGACACGTAACTACTAGTAAGCCTCTGGGGGGCCTATGATCTGTCTAGCTCCCCGTAGGTCCATGCTTTCTCTTGGGGGATTGCACAAGATTTGAACCCAAGAATTTCAGTTCGATGAGACTTCATTTTCACGGCCATTGCCAATTGCGCTACCCCCAACAGACAAAGTGGAGCCTTTTTTAGCTAAAGCATCAATTGTCGAGTTCAAATGCCTCTACATGTGAAAGAATTCCAAATTTTCAAACTAAGAGGTGGAGACAAGAGTCCTTTGATTCATGGGAGGAGAATCTAAACATATCACTTTCATGGCCTTGGTCATTTGAAAAATGACTAGCATTGAGTCTCCAAATACTAATAGGCTTGAGATTTTATTTTTGATAGTCATTTCTAGGCCTTTCCATAACACAAAATATTCAACATGATTGTTAGTTGCTGTGCCAAGACTCCAAGTAAATTGAAATGCAATTTTTCCATTGAAACTAAATAAAAATCCTCACTCTTACCTCCTCAAAATTTGAAATATTTTAATATATATATATTTTAAATTTAATAGAAAATATACAAAATTACTTATATAATGTAAAATTCAAAAATATATTAAACTCAAATTTTAATCTTTTATCATAAAATCTAACTCAATTTACCTAACTCCTTAACATATAAAAATAAAAATAACATTAATAATTTCGTTTTAAAATTATTTAATTATAAAACCTAAATGTAAAGATCCTATAAATGAAAGTTAATTTAATTGGGTTTTTATCCATCTTTAATATTTTCAGAGTTAATAAGAAACTCTAATGTTTGTTAAGTAAGTCTAGTCATTAAAACGAAAGAATGTTATTGTGCTCATTTATGGAAGTGAAATATTGAATTTTTAATGAATATATTATTATAAAGATTTTAAGTTTTATATATATATATATATAACTTAATTTTAATTTACTATATCAAAAATTCCAAGTAAATTTATCAATTATTTATTAAAAAACTTTTGATATATACATTGATATTATGGGGAAATACGTATTCCGTACTTTGCTTTTTAGGAAACATCACGGAAGCCTACATTGTACATTCCTTTTGTATATCTTGAAAGCTAAAAGCATTCATTAGGAAGCATCAAGGAAGCACACATTGTAGATTCCCTTTCTATATCTTCTTGACAGCTGAAAGCTAAAAACATTCATTAGTTGGTTGTAAGTTGATAAGAGGAGACCCACTTAGAAAATTTGTGGAAATCTTTATCTGGGACTGTACTCAAGTTGATAAGAGGAGCCCCACCTAGAAAGTTTGTGGAAATCTTATATTGGAGAGTACCCTTTCATATGTCCTAGGTGAAGAAAGTGCTAGTGTTTATATGGTGAATAAAAACACCATGAAAAATACAAGGGAAACATTGATGTTACATGGTATCTATCTCTATCCAAAACTTTGAAAATGTGCACGGTAACACCTTTTCCTCTTGTCACATCAAAATTTGTGATACAAAGTCTTAGCCCAAAGGTATTAGATATTCATGTTGTCCCCCTTATGTAAGGTTAGGGGCTTTTAATGCTTCAACCCTTTATTCAACTCATAAGAACCTGCTATGCTATCATGAGGGTTTGGATTATTTCAAAATACTGTATTGAAAAGTAAACTTTTTATAAAAGATTTGATTTAATTTAATAGATAAAAGAATTAAAGATTAAAAATATGAAATTTTAATTAATTTTAAAGGTGGTTTTACTTTTTGCAAAAGGTTTTTTAATTTTTTAAATAGATATGATGTTTTAAAGTAGATATGATGGTGTAGTAGTAAAAAAGATAACGTAGATGAAAAAACCATCTACTTGGTAGGTGTGTTTAAAACTCAATAGTTTTTGTGAAAACATTGTTATGAGCTCTCTTCTTTCGCTAGTTTTTCCTAATTTTTACATGCAATATTTTAGGAAAGGTCAGTATGGTATCAATGTGCCATGAAGGCAAAATCTTAAATGAGTTTTTTAAATAATGAAAATGGAAATTAATAAGATAATTTTTTTTCATATTTTATTTTCACATAAATGAATTATATAAATTAGTGTATTAAGTATGAAAAACAAAATCTATAGTTATAAGTATCTTTAAGCAAAATTTCATGGCTTTCTAATAAAAAAACTTAGCATAATCAATATATTAGTAACTTATGATATTAGGTTCTCATATGGTGAACATGGGGAGGAAGAGTTGGATCAGTTGTCAAAGATATTTAATAAAAATGGTTATCATGACAAAGAACTTAATAAAGTTGTTATAAAAAAATAAACAACCTTATACATGATGATAAGAAGAAGAGATCAAGAAAGGAAGAAAGATCTCCCTACCTTATTGTTATCACCTCAATGTCACTCACCCATAACATTCAATTGATTGTATTAGAAGGTGTCACACGTTCATTTTAACTAATATAATGCATCATATCACATTAGTCCATGCTTATTTGGCACCCTATTAAGCAAGGTCAAATCTTGCTCAGTATCATTCATATTTCATCTTGATGATGAACCACATTGGTTGGCTCAACTTAAAAATAAATGTGACAACTCTAGAAGAAAACTCATATGATAACTTAACATTTCAACAACATGATTTTCATACTTTGGTGAGGACAACCTTTGTTCCAAGAAATATTTCAAACTACAGTGGTATTTTTTATTCCTCAAGCATCACCCTGTCAAGTAAGGATGCCATATATCAATTACATGAAGAATAACCAACATTACCTTCTCATAGTGGACTTTCCTATGTTTCTATCACATAATTATTTATTAGTGAAGGCCAATGAGAATCTCTCTTACATTAACACCATCCTAATATCTTTGTTGGAGGTGTCACATTATAAGAAAAAGTCTCATTGAAGTCAAGCATGGTGAGTATTAGGTAACACACATAGCATCTTTTAAAGCCAAAATAGCATGTTCAATCCCCTCATCCAATTGAAGGCATTTTATTTTAGCAAGGTGGTGATGGGAGTTGCAATTTTACCATATTTTTATACAAACTTCTTATACCTATGAGGCCAACTATGATTCAATTTCATTCATCATTTTGATGGGAACAAATGGCTTATGGTCTCACAATGACCTAAGGAACCATAATTATGTATTATCCTTTTAAAATTGAATAAGGAAAAGCAATATGGTTGGCTTGCTTTTTTCAATTCGAAATATTTGAAGGGTGTGTAATGGAGGAGTATTCTTTAAAGATTCTGTTTAGAAAGTGAATCAGCAATTTCTACTGTGTAATCTGGTGCCTTCATCCCTATTCAAATTATTTGGATGCAATTCAATTTCTTGGGTTTCTCTCACTTTTCTTTCTAATAATTCTCAACTTGGTGATTACCTTAGCATTGTCCACACATATGAGATGGCTCTTGTTATTAGAATGTTCAACTAATTCTTTCCCTTGAACTATGTTATGAATCAAATCAACTTCATTGCTCCTTTTAACCCTTTATGAAATATTCTATTGATTTCCTTCATATGTATCTTTCCACAAGAGCATGGAATGTTATAAACTCCTTTATATAGCCTAGGATTGTTGGATTTTTTTGTCGAATCTATCATCTTCCTTATGATATTAAGAGGGGAGAAAAATTACACTTCATAAGAATCTTTGCTAATGTATATGTTGTTCCTTTGATGTAAGGTAGGAAGATCTTTATTCCCTCTCTTATCTCTTTTTCTAATCATCTTGTATGGGGTCTTTGGTTTTTACAACAATTTCATTAAATTGTTTGTCACTATGACCATTTCTTAGAATATCTTCAAAGATGGATAATCCAACTTTTTATCCAATCCTTCCTCATCAGATATCCTAATAACAGAAGTCACTAATGTGTTGGCTATGCCAAAATATCTTATGGCACAAAAAAAATCTTTTGTAAAAGACTCAACTTAGTGGATAAATGAATTAAGGATTAAAAGTTGAAGAGATAGACATTTACTTGAGCTTTGATGTGATTTCATTTTCACAAAAATTCATATGAACGATACCATCGAAGTGATAAACCATATCATGAATGATGGAGCCATCTATCTGATTAAGGTATGCTTAAAGTACACTTACTTTGGTTTTTAAGGGGTTATTGGTGAATAGAGTGAAGGCATTGTGATGGGGTCTCCTCTTTTTTAAGTTGTCACCAATTTGTACAGGTAGTACTTCAAGGAATGCATAATAAATTACTTTCCAACAAAACCCAAAAGGTGGAAGTGATACTTAGATGGTACCAACATGCTCTAGCTTTAAGGGAAAAACCTAGATAAGCTTTTTAATCATATAATAACAAAAAATGAGAACATTGGATTTATTATAGAAATAGGAAATAATGAGAGAATAAATTTTAAATTTCTCTTGTATTAAAAATAGAGGATTAATATTAGTGCTTAAGGTATACAAAAGCATAACTTATACTTACAAGTATCTTCATGTAAAAACTCACCACTTTTTGATGCAAAAACTTAGGATAATCAACACCTAGTAAGTTGTGCTATTATGTTCTTGGTTGGGGAACATTTGGAAAACGAGTTGGATCATTTGTCAAAGATATTCAAGAGAAATTGTTATCATGATGAACAATTTAATAAAGTTGTCATAAAACCAAAAACCTTATACAAGATAATAAGAAGAAGAGGTCAAAGAAGATTTTTTTTTGCTACCTTACTGATATCACTTCAATTTTACTCACTTGAAACATTTAGGTGATTGTACTGAAATACTTCATTGGTTCACAAAAATTGACATATTGCATCACATCATATTACCTTATGGATATTTGGTGCCCTACTGAGCAAGGTCAAACCTTCAATTGTCTGCTTCTTTGACCATAAAATTGTTCCAATTCATTTATCTCACAAGTTGCATGGAAAATCCTTTGTGATTCGTGTGACCCTTGTAAATGAAAAACTCAACAACTTCTGTGACACATTAATGATAAAGGACCTTCTTGCACAGCGCTAAGGGACTGTACAAAATTGGTTTGAGTTCTCATCTCATCAATGCTTGGTTCTTTGGCATCCCAAGAGGTCATATCAAGCACATATGATCCCATTCATGAATGAAAAGCATCCATATAAGAGCTAGTTCACCTTTAAGACTCCATTTTTTCTCATGGAATAGATCCATGAATTACATTTTAGAATGAAAACATTGTAAATTACGCTAGTTCACCTTTAAGACTTCATTTTTTCCCATGGAATAGATCCATGAATTACATTTTAAAATGAAAACATTGTAAATTACGCTAAAAGTATTTGTTTTGGAAACCATATCTTTATTTCTTTAAATTTCTCCATCCATTAGAGTTAGAAAAAGACTTCAAAGAGGACAAGAACCCATCCCACATATAGCTTTGAATATCACCTACTACCATTCACTCTCATCAAGGTAATACTTTATGTCTTTTCTATCCTATAATAATATGAATATTTTTTCTTTCCATTATATAATGATATGAATATTGTTACTTCCCCCAGTTATTATTACTTTAGAAATCGAGTCGTATGGAGGGATGATACAACAATTGCGTTCAACATCACTATTAAAACCACATCACACTTATATCAAAGGACAACAAATATTCTATCAAAAATATAAGAAAAAGTAATATTATAATCATTTTATATTAAATTTTCATGTTTTTGAGAGCGACACATATTTATGGATAGGTACAATGTTTCAGTATTTAAAGTAAAATTAAGATTCCAATTATTAAAATAATAATTTTAGAAGGGAAAATTTTCCCATAAATGAAGACTTCGCCAATAAATAACAATAAATTTGATTTTTATTTATTATATTAGAGATATAATATAATTTTTTTATAAAATTATTTTTTAATTATCCATACATAAATAAAATAATTTATATTTAAGTAGAATTTTATCTTATTTCAATATTTATTAGTTTAAATTCATTTTAATTCTAGATTTATTAAGAGATAAAATATCTCAAATTTTGCACTAAAAAAAGAGGTTTGCATCTTGAGAGATTTGACCTTTCTCAACGCTCGATAAATTCGGAGTTAAGATGGATCTTCCATCTCAAGTCTAGGTCTATCGAGCTTCGAGAGGGATCAAATCTCTTAGGCGCTGAACTAAAAAAAGAAAATTACACCTTGAAAGATTTGATCTTTTGGGACTTCATAGATTTGAAGTTAAGATATATCTAGGTTGGTTATATCCATAGGCGTTTATTTTGAAATATGATTTATAATATAATATTGTAAACCATATTTTTGTAAATGGGAATTATATTTGAAAAAATAATAATATTAAAATACAAATATATAAAATATTATAATAATTATATATAATTATATTATATTTAGTAGACACTATTTTTAATTACACATATGGGTAGTCTCATACATATATATATATATATGTATATATATAGAAAGAAATATTTATATATAGAAAGAAAGTTGTATTTGAAAAAAATATAATATTATAATATTATAATCAAATATATAAATATAATAATAATAATAAATTCTAATTTAATTATGTTTAGGTAGGCAATATTTTTTTATTGATGTTGATGATGATGATTAATATCCACTAAGGCCAATATGGTCTATTGAACCTTAACAAATTAATATATTAATTAAGATTCTTTAGTATTTTATTTCTACGATTGAAAAGAAGGGAGAGAAATGTTCCTAGGTCACAATAGTTTTGTTGACTTAACAAGTCAAGAAGGGGTGAAGTGTGACAAAGATTTTGAAAATTATAATGTATGTGAGAGTTAGAGCTAGACAATCCAAGAGAAAGTATTTTTCATCTTCAACCCTCTTAGTATTGCAAAGGTGACAAACTCTTTCATCCCAAGGTGTTTTGGGAATTGACCAACACCCGATTTCACTTTGAAACTCATGAGAATTAGTTCTTATCTTGGCAATGTTCATTTTCTTCTTAGCACTAGTCAAGTCAAAAAGATAATTTTGGTTATCAAGATTGGGGTTGATCACCTCCTTATAATAATACCTTAGCTTCCTTTTTCCCTCTAACTCCTTATCATCCCACAACTTATCCTTAAATTTGGAAGTAATAATATTTTTAATATTGTCCTTATTCTCCATATGATCTTTTCCTTTGTCTCCCAATGGTCTAGCCAAGACTGTACATCCTTACGCCAACGTCACTTGAGCCAATGGAGGGGGTTTTGGCTAGAGTTAGAAGCAATTTTGGGGAGTCGCCTCCATGTTGTATAAATTCTTCTTATACATGAGATACCTAATCATATCCATGCTTTCAATGGGGTGGGTGGAGACTAGCTTCAATCAAGAGGATATGATAGGGAGTATTTCATTTAATCTTGAGGTTGCTGGTTATATAGATAGATGTTTATCTTGGAATATGATTTATAACATAATATAATATTATTATAGTATAGTATAAATCAAGAGTTATATTATCATTTACAAAAATATAAATGATAGTTATATTGTAATATTTTTATTTCCATAAAAATATAAATGAGAGTTATATATATATATATTCCAAGGAAAACAAACATTTTTTTTGTAATTTCATTAATAATTAATAAAATTACATGTGCAGATTCTGAACCATTCTAGGAAGCCATACAAGCATGCTACTTTTATTGAAAAGAAAACAGAACCCCTAGCATTGGCTGTAAGCCATCAATTGAAACCATGAAGAGCACATATAAGAAAGCTTAGCAAACGAAGAATGATAATAGTTAGTAAATTTCTTCCTTTTTCTTTTCGCCTTTGGACCATCTACGTATCTCCTATAGATGAAATGATAGGAATCATTTCCAGCTTAGGCCCCCCTCCCCCCTACCTTCCAAGGGGATTGGGGGGGGGGGTTGTTTATTCAAATAAGAAGTTTATAGTGAATGGACTCTCTTTGAGCCCACCAATATATCTTGCTTGCAAGCCACCAATTCAGTAAGAACCAATTTAGGGATCAAGATTTGTTCTTTAATCTTTTGCATGGGGTCTTTTGCATCCTCGAGATTTGGAAAACTCATATCCTCTTGCTAGGGAGGTTGATCCTAGGTTTCCACATTTTTTCTATTAGAGAGGTAGAATTGAAGGAATGGAAACCCTTTGCCTTATGATCCCGTGCCTTTTTATTTTTTTGGAGTCTGCTTGATCTGTGGATAAAAATCCTATAAATGACTTGTTTGGAAACAAATACGACATCTAAAGATGTGTTTTCATAATCCAAGGTTTGAATCCATTTGTGGGATCCATGCTTCAATAAAATATGATCAAGGATACCTTTGCTTAGATCTATCTCTACACAGATACAAACAAAAGTAAATAAACCATTCACCATTCTATTCGTATCCATTTTTTTGAAGGTGCCCAAGGTATTTCCAATGTTAATTGGAACCTTTTGGTGCCAAAAAGGTAGAGGAATATTTAGCGGCATGACCCATACAAGCATTTTGGTTACTACCATTGTTGAAGCATCAAAATGTGGAAACCAAGGGGAGATGAAGAGTCTAGCACTACCTCGAAACCACAAACCCTCCCTAAGTACTTTCTCAACATCCTCATGACACACAAATTGTACCATAAACAACCCTTTGGAGCAAAGATATATGACATAGTTTTAAGGTATAGGTTGAAAAGACCCATTGGTTTATGTCTTCAGATTTGGGCCAAAAACCATTAAGTCTACAGATAGTAGTCAAGGATTGGAGATCAGAGAAGATAAAATTTACCTCTTCATTATTGATATCCAATGTGAGCGTTTGATCTTTCTTCTCAATAATATAGGGTCTTGAAAAGGATGAAGACTGTTCTATTGCATTATATTTTCCTCAAGCCACATCCTTGTAGGAGACAGGCAAAGATGGCTTTCCAGCTCCCATATCACCCCCATGCAATATTGAAAGCATAACTATATTTGAGTTTCTAAAGATCCCATAATATGACAAAGGTCATAGATCTTACAATTGTTTACCTCCATAGATCAAAATTTGAACAACTGAAGGTGGTTCTCCACGTTTTGATTTAAAGATGCCACTGTATTAGAAACCCCCAACTAGATTGGGATCGAATTTCCTTGTAGTGATTTGGAGAAAACCTGAAAACTTGCCACAGGGGAAAGACCTTCCAACATTTTTTTTTGATCTCAAAGGAGGAGTGTTATGGTGTCTTTCATCCTGATCTGTAGCAACAACACATTCCCCATAAACCCTAATCGCCAGCAATATTTTCGACATCTTGCCAAAAGATGTCAATGAAACCCTCCACTGTGCGGGTACCAAAAATACCAAGCATGGCCTAGAGGCCATGGGTGAGATCACATTCACTAAACCTCTTTTGAAATTCGGGTCTACACGAAGTTTCCGCAGAGGTCTCCATGAGGTTTTGATCGAGGTTTTCATCCAAAGATGCGACATCGAACTATAAATATTATGTGAGCTTGCTGTAAGCACCTACCAAAGCCCCGTCCAGCCATTTGGGTACCTTGGCACCTTGTAGCTGCAAAGGATTTCTTGTCGATGCCTTAGCCATTGTCTTGACTTTTTTCTTTAGACCGCTGAAACTTAATTTTTTCTTAGCTTTCAGTTGCTGGCCACTTGCAAAGGAGGGGGATGCAGAGGCGAGGGAGGAAGCAACATTAAAAAATTTATACGCCATTTCAGTGGTCATGAAGTAAAAAAAAAACAAAAACTTCATATCCATCATATTTAGTAATTAATTATAATTTAACTATATTTAAGTAGGTAATATTTTTAATTACGTAAATAGGTGTATATTATGGAATATAATATAATATCTTATATTAAATTATGTAATATAATATAATATCTTATATTATATTATATTTTGATTTATGAAAATATAAATAATAGTTATCTGGAATATAAAATTATGTTATTTAATATGGACACATACATATTTTATTTAGGTGTAGTCTAACTTATAGACGAAATGACCTTTTTGACCATTTTCTAGTTAATTTTAACCAAATCCGATAGATATTTTTAAAAACTTGAGTTCAAGTTGTTTAATCTATAAAATTCTAGTGCCCTAGGGTTTTTTTAGGGTGCTGAATCCATTTATGCATTCAAAAATGTATTTTAAACAACAAAAAATCACATTCTTTCTTGAAATTATATTGTTGCATTCTAGTGAAAAAGGTTATTTCGTCTATAAGTTAGACTACGCCTTTTTGCAATAAAATATTTTTATGTTATTAATATATTTTTGTCTTAAATATTACATGTCAATTAAACATAGAATGAATTAGACAATCATGTTACAGTATCAAGACTATTATTTTTACATGTCATTTGTGAACTCCATATTAAGTAGTGAAGGAACTACATATTCCTCTGAAAAATAAATTAACTTTTTTATTTTTTACTTTCAATTAATTTATCTCTCTATATAAATTTGATTTAAAATTAAGTTCAAATTGATGATTTTATTTATGGTTGATAGTGATTTTTTTTTGTTATTACTATTTTTTAATTTGTTTTTTTTTAATGAAACAATTACTTTTCTATTATAAAGACTGGATTACATGGTCAGAATCATTTACAAATGATTTTACAACACTTGCTTCCGTGTTCTCTGATGCTTCCATATTCCAATAGATCCAGAGCATTGCTTTTTTTCATCTATGAGCCCTCTGAACTAGAATTATACACTGAAACCTTCCATATATCCTATAAAACTTACCTAAAAAAATGGACTTGCAATACATATATTAAAGGAAAATCAAACAGGCTTTGAGGGCCTGACTTCACAATGTCAAGTCCAGACAACCGCTTTTCCTTTGCATGCCCTTGCATACGTTGCAACATCTCCAAAAATCTCATGGTGTTCCTTGTTATTGATTTTTGACTTGCCGAACAATAATTCTTGGACATCCGTGAACATAGCGCAACTAGAGAGCTATGCATTGCTAGACATTAAGTCTGTCTCCAAATTTATTATTTTCCTTTCCAACTTAGTCTCAAGGCTTTCGAATTTCACCTTTATTAGAGCATCCTTCACTTCTATGTCGCTCTCAAACAAGTCTATCCTACGAGACAACATGTAAATTCTACCTGTCATCAATTTGAATAAGAACTCCATCGATTTCTTCCACCGCACTAGATCGAGCTCCAAGGGCTAGTCCCCTTCCGAAACCATCGCCAAATGATCCAAAAACACACATATGCATGAAGAACACCAGGGGAAATGGAAAAGAGATGAACACAGTTCCAATGGAGCCAACATAAATAAAGCTTGTCCATCTGCTCTCCCAAAGTTGCGCTCCTCTACCACATTAAAACCAAATCTGCTCTCATACTTAAATCTATTATAGTCTTGTTCTTCTCAAGGAGCAATACTGACATTCCTTCCCAAGAATTTATGAAAGTCAGTGGGAGAAAATGTGATCATCCCCGCTCCATTAATACACCTAGGTGGGATCCCACGATGCCCATGATTTGTGCCATCCAACTATCCACCACCCTGACCTTATTGAGCTTGGGAGAGAGTGTTGTGCACATGAAGATACCACGTACCAAAATGAATTCAATTAGACCTCTAAGTGGTCTCTTAATGGAAAAAATAATTGATCGTTCATGTGTGTGAGGGTTAATTCTCTGAGATCGATATTTTAGATGACCACCATCCCTAATGGATCTTTGTTCCAAGATTAATTGCATTATATTATGGCACATGGACATAGTCCTTGTCATATTTGTCAAATTCAATGTTTCCATTTTCCAGCTCCGCTCCATGATTAACTAATCCATTCGCCTCTCTATTTAGCTGCCTCAAGACATGAAAGAGGGAAATTTATTCATTTTTTTTCAACTAGAGTGTAATTATTCTCACCATAGGAGGTAGTGTAGAATCATTTGTCAAAAGGGACTTGGTGATCGTTCTAATGAAAAACATAGAATCCCCTAGAATTTTGACCTTTCTAATGCCCTTATTCCTGGAGATATTTGTAGATTTCCACAATGCTAGGAATTCAAACTTGTTGTTAGTAGTTGTGCCTAAACCCCACACGTATCTAATTTCTTCGTATTCATCAGGGCAATATATCACCCCTTCTGCTCTTGTTGTTGCTATATTCCCTTTTGAAGGGCCATCAAAATATAACATGGTAGAGGATTGACTGTTTTTCCAAGCCTAAAATTATTCCTTTTCCAATCTTAAACATTGAACCTTATGTGCATTCCACTGACCTTTGAAGCTACCATCATTATTTGGAGTTGTTTTTATGTTTATCCAACTCCTCTCTAACACTAATAATCCTTCAATCTTATCAGTCTTGAGACCTCTCTCCGAAAGCGACCCCAAGAGCAATAAAAAACTATTTTTTAATTTGTTAATGTAATTATTATTTTGTTATTTTTAAATGTAACATTACATGAAAACATCATCTTCATCATATTGGGTTGTAGAGTTCCTCTCGATGTAATAATTTGCTAATGTAAGCATTATTTTATTATTTTTAAATGTAATGTTACATGACAACATATCTTAGCGCAATAACATTACATGACAACATCTTCCTCATACTCTAAAACATCTCGACCCAATAATAAAATATATTATTTTTAAAAAAATAATATTATAATATTTTTATATTAAATTTTCATGTTTTAAGAGTTACACATTAAAAAAATCCTTTCACTAACGAGTTTTGGAAATTTTTGCGATTGGTTGGAGCTCTGAGACCCTAGCCTCTGCAACGCGAAGCTTGATAGGGCGTGCATGGTTGCTACTCCGGGGGGTGGGAGGGGGGAGGGGGGCTTTGCCGCTGTCCTAAGGTGATACTGCGGCCTTCAAATCCATGGTGGGATCGCTTAGAGGGAAACCCCGATCCAAAGATTAGAACTCTCGATTTGTCAAAAAAGCCAAAGAAATTCCATCAGTGGTGCTCCCATATGGATTTCGAAGAACAATGTTGACTTACACAGAGCCAGCCCTCATAGACGAGTATATGGGAATGTGGTCGTCTCCGAAGCCAATAGATTTGTGGCTGGAGAAGACATGGAGACCAAAAATGAAAGGGAAAACAACCTTCTTTTCCTAGGAGAATGGCTACTTTGTTTTTCTCTTCGAGCTCAGGGAGGATACATATGTCATCTTTCAAAACAAGCCATATTTTCTGATGTCCAGAGGAATGTATCCTAACCCCTGGTCATCGGATTTAGATCCAGATGAAGATGTACCTAAATCATTTCTCGTACAGGTTAAATTACCCAAATTACCTTTGGCTTGTTGGATAGATGATTGCCCGAGAGTGATCAGAAATGGAATTGGCAGGTACATAGATCGAGCTGAACCCGAAGGCCAACAATTAACTTGTGCTAGGATTTGTGTTGAGGTATATATAGAGAAAGGTCTTCCTCCAGAGATCACCCCGACACAAGAAGGATGGAAATACTGTCAAATACTTGATTATGAGCAGATCCCTTACAAGTGTTGGATATGACATGAATACTGGCACTTTGCTAGGTACTGCAAAAAGGTAACAAATGGAAAAGAAGAAAATAAGGCCTCTTAGCAAGGAGAAACCTGGAAAACACAAAAGCATAAAGGAGGATCCATTAGGGGCAAGGGAAATGCCAATTTTACCTCTCCTAGCCCAAACCCCAACACTGCATTGACATCGAAAAACCAGTTCGAGGCCCTTCAAAAAAACGATGATGCAACTGCAAATCAAGAGCAAAAGGATGAGGAGGATCCAAAGATTTTGCAATAGGCCAAGATGAACACTTTCAAGTTTCTTTGCCAGTCATTTTGGAGGACCTTTACGAGATGGTCTGGGCAACTTGGTTGAATGAGATGGGGTTCAATCAAGATTTAGTCTCCCAATTATGTAAATCACATCGGTCAAAGTGTCATAACTGGCTGAAGCTTCATGTGGGGGAGAGAGTGCTTTAGAAGAAGATTCCATAGATTGATCTAGCATAGGAATCCCCCCTTCAAGATGTGGAATCTCATTATCAAACTCTTGAAAATAATTTGCATATCCGAATCTATCAAAGCGATCAAGCTGTTGCACAACAACATTGTCAGTCTTGGATCATTCAAGAAAGATCACATCTCTAGATATTATAAACTTCTTATTCACTTCATCATAGAGACAATATGCTTCTATTTGAGTACATTTGTGACCCCTTACACCGAGTTTGTCTCTTTGTTCCTTAGGTATCAAGGCATAACAGGTGGAACCAAAAAACCTGAGATGCCTCACCGAAGAAATGTGGCCATACCACATTTCATAGGGAGACTTTTTTTTTTTATAGCATGAGATGGAGACCTATTCTTTATATACACAACACATAGACCTGAATCAGCCTAAAACATCAGCTTAACATTCTTAAAAACATCATTGAACATACCATATTTAATATTGTCATATTCATTCTTTCATCTACTTTGTTTCGTTGGGGATTATAAGGCTCGGTTGTTTGATGTTTGATCCCATACTGGCGAATATAGTTTTCAAATTCATTTAAAGTATATTCTTTTACATTATCAATACGAATAGATCAAATATGAGATTGTGCATCATTTTCAATCCATGCATGAAAATTCTTAAATGATTTAAATGCTTCATATTTGTTCTTCAATAAATAAACCCAACACATTCTGGTGTAGTCATCAATATGTGTCATCATGTATTTATTACCATTTGCAGAAGGAACAAGCATTGGGCCAAATAAATCAAAATGAATGATTTAAATTTTTATATGTGCTTTGGGATGAGAGTCATGAAAAGACTATTTGTTATGCTTTCCTAAGACACAAGAATCACATTCCTTAAGTTTCCTAGGAATTGTAGTCAAACTAGTAACACCATTTTTCTTCAACAAACGAAGGCTGTCATAGTGCAAGTGTCCAAATATAGCATGCCATAGAAGAATTGATGGAAATGTACCTCCATCATAGTGAGAAATTTATAAAAACTTCTATGCGCGAGCAAAGGTTCCTTGCAACTTCAAAAGTCTTTCTTCTTTTAGCCCAGTCATGACAAGTGAGTGATATGATGCTTTTCTGACCTCAACCTTGTTGTCAAATATATGAATGTAATGTCCTCGCTGGCGGATGTGGACCAAAGACAACAAGTTTCTCCTTAGCTCCGAGAGGTATAGAACATCATGTAGACGAGAGTCTAGAAGTGCATTCAATTTGAGCCTGATGGTGCCAAGCCATGAGGGCTTGAGTTTTGACTTCTCTGCAAAGTATACTACTCCATCAAAGTTATCAGTGAATTCTTCAAAGAAATATTTCTTGAAATTCATGTGGCAAGTTGCTCATGAATCAAGCAACCAAGCATATTTCCATGAAGCATTGAATAAGTCTTCAATTACTCCAATGTTGCAATGTGCCACAACATACTAAGCAGACTCAGGTGCTTTACCTTTCCTTCATTTCTTTCCTGCTCGATCCTATCCTAAGGAAGCTTACATGTGGAAGAATCATGTCCATCTCTATTGCATCATATGCAATGAAGATCAAACCTTTCTCCTTAGAAATGTTTGCCCCCCCTTCCTCTAAAATTCTTCCTTCCTTTTCCTCTTCGAAAACCTCTTCCTCTAGAAGAATCTTATGCATGATTATTCTATTTTTGTGCAAGACACACAAATGATTCATAACACTGAGGAGTTGTCTTCTTCCCAAAATACTTCTCTCTTTCAACAAACTTCTTCTCAAGGGAGTCAAAGGTAATCTCCTTAAGGTTGCCACTTGCTTGCAATGACTCAAGATAATGTGAATAAGTGGGATATAGTGCCTTGACATAAACTATGAGAGGAATATCTATTTCAATACCAGTGGCTTTTATGTCATGCATAATGGATCTTACTTTTGATGCTAAGGCAAGAGGGTCATCATTTTTCAACTCAATATTGAACAACTCTATCATCATTTGAACAAATTCAAGTTCAATGTGTGAGCCATACAATTCCTTCAACTTATTTAAGGCTTCAAAGGCATTTGAAAAATGAGAAATATGTCGACTCACTTTTTTTTTTTTTCGTGGAAAAAGTCGTAATTTTATTCATAAGACAAAATTACATTTTGTAGATGCTAAAGAGCATATGCATATGAGCTGTTCCTGTTTACACAGAAATCCGGAAAAAAAGAAAAAAGAAAAAAGAAAAAAAGCTATTCTTTTCTCCCCTTCTTTTTCTCCACCTTTCGCCATCCTCCAGTGTTGGGGGTAGCAGTTACGATGGATAGTTGATTTTTGGTTACAAGTATGGGAGAGTCCTTGTCTGACTCAGATCCTTCTGATCCATGAGTTCTCTTGTTGCCAGATATTTCCTTTTCTGTTGGCTGGGAAGCTTGTTGCTGCATGGGGGCTTCCTCTTTCTTTAGTGTGTTGTTCTGGACTTTTTGTTCATCCATTTCTGCTTTATATTCTGTAGTCTTTGTTGTGTCTTCTTCTTCATCCAATGGATTTGTGTGTTGCCATCCTTTAGGCTTCCTCTATTGCTTCTTGTTCCATTTGGGGATGTTTCTTGCCTGTGGACAAGCACTGAGGAGGTGGCCTGTTTGTAGACATCCACAGCATTGAAACGCTGTATTTTCGTAATCCAAGGGTTGTATCCACTGTGTATTATTGAAATTCAATGTTATACTTTCTGGTAGTCCCTGACTGAGATCTACTTCAACACAAATTCTGGCGAAAGTAAATATTCCCCTTGTGAGTCTGTCTCCATCAGTCTTTAAAAATTTTCCCAGAGTGTTCCCTATGGAAATTAAAACCTTGTGGTGCAAGAAGTGTAATGGAAGGGGGTCATGAAGAGCCCTTCGCTGCCCCAGAACCATGGCCCCTTGTTAAGAATATAGTCCTTTTCCTGTTCTATATTAAATCTGACTATAAAAAACCCCTTGGGGCATAAGCATATTTCGCAGTTTGATGTCCATGTGGTATGAATCCAGTGGTGTAGAACATCAGATTTGGGCCAGAATCCATTGAATCTACAGATAACTGAGTGGGAATAAAGATCCAAGTACAAAGCATTTACCTTAGGGAATTCAATGGTGAGAGCAAAATTCTCAGTTTTTTGTTCTACAATGTACGGCCCGGGAAGTTCAGGGGTTGTTGCTGGTTTGGTCTACTCTTTCCCTTTACCTTTGACTGCATCCTTGAAAGAGCCTGTGTTTTGTTCTTGAAGATTCACCCCGTAGACAGAGATTGATGATGATGGTCGAGTTTGTAGTTATGTTGTAATCTTGTAGGGTGTAATTATCCTGTAAACTGTGTCCCATGTGGATCAGATTTTGCCCATGTACTGGTATACCAAGGAGGTTCTGTATTTTATATCTTAGATCCTGGATCCTGCAGCCCTTCCAAAGCCTCAAGCAATAATGCCTTCCTTTCAGTGTTTTGATGAAGAACTGTGTGAGATCCGTCTCTGGAGGGTATGAATCCATCTGAGAATGACCTCGATCTGTTGCCCAGGCCATCCTGCTCCAAACCTCTAGATCACCGCCGATCTGCTTGCCTGTCTGGATTTCTTCTGCGTTTTGGGGCTGTGATTCAGGGCAGAGAGATGTCCTGACGGTTGTATGCCCCCAGATCTGGATCTTGTGTGGACTTCTCGGTCTTCTAAGTGCCTGATCTATTAGATCATTAACAGATCTGAGAATATTGCTGCCTTCCATGGTGGGAATGTTCAACCCAGATCCATTCAATGACCATACAAATGTTGCATTGCCAAACTCGGGAGTATGAATAAGGTGTATGGAAAGCAAGCTATCCCTTACCTCAGAGTCTGTGACGTATAGGCTGCTAGATCCGACATTATAAGCATCGAAGTTCCCTTGACCGTGGGGCTGAACAGACGCAGAACAGATATCTGCATAAACCCTCGCCGTCTCCTTCGTGTACGCTCCATCTCTGCTTCCCACACGCCCTTTGTTTGTCAAGCCGCTCAGGTTGCCGTCTCTGCATTCCATCACCGCCCCCCGGTACGCTGATTGGGGCTGTGTACCAAGGCAAAAGGGAGACTCTGTGTGAGTAGGCCTCCAAATCTGGGCTTGGTGTGGGCCCTTGTTCCTGTTAAAAGCCAGATCTATTGGATCAATGGCAGTTCTGAGGTTAATACGCCCTGCCTTGGTGAAAGGGATCAGCCCGGATCCATGCAAAAGCCTTGCCGGAGCAGCAATATCATACCTTGATTTGTAGGTGCGAGAAGAAAAGGGTGTCCCAGACCTTAGATTCAGTGGCATATTGGCCAGCTAAACTAGTGCTGTCTTCATCGACGGCCCCTTTCCTCCTCTCGCATCTCTTATTACTCAGAGAACCCGGTGCAGCTGCGGAACGTTGGAGATATCGTGCATTGACTCTCCCTGCAGTGGGCATGGGCGCTTCATCGCCATTTGTTTTGCTTCTGAATATTTCCTCATGTCCGCTGTAGGCGAACTACAATGCGAATGAGGGCACACAGGGTTCCATGGCTCTGTCCAAAAAGAATTCCAAGAAGATATGAGGTTCACTCTATGTTCATTTTTATGCCTTCTTAATTAGGAAATAAATTGATTTAACATACAAAAGGCCCAGCCTTAAATATAAGCACACATTCTATTCATATAAAATATCACCACTACTATGATGTCACCACTCACCATTCATAAGACATATGATATATACTCCAACTCCATATATACTCATATCACTCCATAAAATATATACCATGAACTTCATAAAGTTTTAAACTCACACAATAATACCAAACCTTTAAGTACCACTCAACGCACTTTGCATATCACTTATACTATATATATTTTATGTCATGTCAATTTATCGATACCTTAGTTTTCATACATGTCACTTTATTAATACCATATTACTTTATATGAGCCAAGCATATGTGATATTTAAAACTTCAATGCACCAAATAAAAATGAATTCTTAAGGCATACGCACTTATTAACTCCAACGAACCATGCTAATCACATACCATTCAATGTAGCAATTAACACAAAGTTCCGACCATAAGGGCTATCGGTGGTTGCATATATCGCGAATTACACAGTCATTCAGGCAACTATTACACGGTGTCATGGTCTTCATACTATATACTATTCGAACCAATTTCATTCAGTAACGCAAAAGTGGACTGTAAGCGACGATTCCATCAAATGATACGTGATGGAAGTTTATGGGAGAGGGCGTTGAAGGATTGGAACTTTAACACAAATATCTCACAAACAAAAATCATACTGCTCAAGAGACTCGAACCTTCGGCCTACCATTCTCCACCTTTGAAGGATTGGAACTTTAACACAAATAACATACCGTCTAAAACTTCACATGCTCAATTGAATGAAACACGACCATCAGCATTTGAACAAAACCATCCCACACGGATTTCAAGCCATAAGCACTGACATTTACAAAGCATTGTATTCAAACTCAGCCCTTTTAAAAAATGTTTAATGTACAGACCACAACGCTCCTTTAGAGGCTAGTCTTACCATACGCTTGCAACGCACAACAAATCCAATGAACCAACGCTCACTAAGGATGTTCAACGTGGCTGCAAGGCTCCAAATTCTGGCATAGGGACATAATATGGCAGAAAAATGATAGAAATTACAACAAAAAATTAATTTGGCAGCGGGTTTTGATACCATGTGATCAGGTGATCAATTTTTAGCTCAAAAATGAAAGTGCCCATAAAGTTTTGAAACTGGGGTCAACTTGAATTTCTTATCATTTTGAATCCAACAACATTTGTTTCACCTCAATCCAACACTGTATGCTTCAGATATCGCGTTCTGATTATTTCCCAAACACGTAAAATTTGAGCAGCGCACTTGAGTGGGTTGACCATACCACTGAGTCAGTAGGGTCACTGTGCAGGGTACGAGACAATGATAAGCGGCCAAGTGGCCTCACGTGATTGGTTGAATTTTGGGTGCATTTGATTGGTTGTGGTTAATTTTGTTTGGACCAATGATGAGTTGCCATGTGGCCCAGTGATGTGCTGCCACGTGGCACCTCGGGGTCAACTAACATTTTGGTATGGGTCAACTAGAGGCCCGAATGGATTTGAACCCATGACCTCAAACTTCACAACACAACACTATACCAATAAACTATATGGCAAGTCTTATTATACAAAGGTCCGAACCTGGATATAAGGTTTTATTCGGCGCCATTTGGGAGAAGGGGTCAGGACTAAGCCCCTGGCCCTTGGTCACCCTACACCCACGAGACCACAGGTGGAGGAGCCAAGGGATTGGGGCTTAGCCCCAGCCCAAGGTTATGGCTCCAACCATGTAACCCACAACACAGAGGAAAGACGTTAAGGCCAGGTGCAGCGGATAAGGTGCTAGCCTCGGGTTGTATGTATCAGCAGAACCGTGGCCTGATGTTTTGGTGGTTATGCCGATAGGGGCGGGCAGTGAGCCCTAGACCTCGGGTGCATGAACCCATGTGGCCCTATTTTCCGCCATAATAGGTCATTGGGAAAATTAATGTTCCTACAAAATGCACTAGCGGAGGGCGAAAATGTCGCTCCATAAGGAAAAAATAGGGTGGATTTGTAAGACAGTGAACAGTGAAATTCATGTAGAGCTTGGAGAGCCCTATCTTTTGGAGTTTTTGGCCAAATTAAGCTCAAAAAGAGTGCAATTAAGGGTTCTTGGATGTTCTGAATCCATTGGTGATCTTTAATTTCTGATTTGAGCACATCTCAATAGCCTTTTTGTAGGTTTGAGACAAAAGGTGTATGGATCAATCAGGATTTGGAAGTAGTTCTGGAAGGTGTTTGGGCATGGAGAAGGCCTTGTAGGGGTATTCTCACCTTCAAAAGTCTACTACAATAGTTGTAACTTGTAGGGTTCAACTCAGGTTCACTTTTCTCATTATGTTATGTTGAGAGAATTTTTGTTATGTGCTTCAATGTGGAATTGAAGTGCTCACATGCTCATTTTAACTCATTTCAGTTGGAGTATGACATCTTTGTAGGAGATGCTTTGAGTTTCTGCTGTTTGTGAGAGTTATTTGTAGGAGAACATTACTTTGTAGGGGTAATAGCCACATGTTTACCATCAACTAACTGTTTATGTACTCCATTTTTCTATTGAATATATGAGTGGTCTAGCTATGTTGGTAATCCTGAAAATGTAACCCAGGAGGGGTGAACTCCATCAACAAATATTTTTGTTATCTCTTCATTATGCCTACATGAGTTATGTGTTGTTATGTTGTTTATGTTAAGTTACATGTGAAGACTAATTCATGACTTAAAGAGATATTAGAAAAACTTGTTTGTTCAAGACCCATTTTATCTTGCAAAGCATCAACGCGGCCCTATTTTTGCTTATATTTGATTTTGGAAAAGAGGAAGAAATCACCTACTCCAATTTCAGATCATTTTGGTATCAGAGCACCAGTTGACCAAGTTGCAATAATGGGCAGCAAAAAGAGTCTCCAAGAGATAGAGGAGCAAAATTTGGCTCTTCGTATGGAGAACATAGAGTTGAGAAGGAAGCTAGAGATGAAGAGGAGAGATGAAGAGGAGAAGAGGCACATGCTACTTCAGTTGCAACATGTGTTTGAAGAGCAAGTTGTTGAAAACTCTACTCCTTTACTAGCAAGAGAAACCTCCAGAATGAAGCCAATATGTGGTTATGGTTCAAGTAGTGGTTTTGGACCATATGTGGAAGATGATGCATGCACATTTTGCAAACATATTCAAGAAGCACACCATATGCCAGTGGATAAGAGTGGGTGGCTAGAGTCATCTACAATCTAGTCATCATCATCACCATCAACAACTAAAAAGATGAATGACAAGTTTAAGGAGGTAATTAGCATCTCATGTACCATTCCTTCCATTTATGTGCATAATGCTTTTTTTGTAGCGTTTGAGAAACATACCAAAGGGATAGGTATGAAGTTGCTTTCCAAGATGGGTTATGAAGGTGGAGGCCTCGACATAAATGACCAAGGTATTACCAATCCAATTATCATTGAGGAGAGACTGAAGTATCAGGGATTGGAATATGGTCAAAGGGAGTTTTGGGAATGCTCCAAACGACTTGAGGCACATCAACCATCTGAGGATGAGATGTCACCACCTTGTGACAATGTTCATTCATCTCCCAAGTGAGATGAATGCTTGAAGGGACCTTGCATGGCATCGTCCACTCCACTCCGTCAAAGCTGCAGCCCTAGAGACATGTATAACTCTCATGGGTGTTTTCCAATGCATGGAAATTTTGAATACTTGTGGAATAAGTACCCTTGTACTTTTTGTGATGCATTTGACCATTGTGTGGTTGTATGTGAGAAACATATGATAATGGTTAAAAGAATGAATCAAATTCTAGGCATCAAGCATAATGACTCTCCTTCGCATGAGAGAACTTCTATGTCGACAAACAAAAGAAAGTTCTTCTATACTCATTGCAAGATGCATGGGCATGACACTGAACGATGTTGGAAGTTACATCAAGAGCTTTGTTCAAAGAAAGGTAAAGAGATTGTGCAACATAATGCAAAGGAAGCAAGAGGTGGCAAAGAAGACTCACAACAATCCTAAGCAACCTTCAAGGCAAAGATGATGCAAGAAGAGAACCCATAAGCCTAGGAGAGGCAAAGTTTGGGTAGACTTATTGTAAAGTTGCTTTGTAAATTTTGTAATTACTTGTTGTTGTTTACTTGTTTAGGTATTTTGTAAAGTGAACAATCATTATCACTATGTTCAACAAGTATATGTTTTTTGATTGATGTATGTATTGGCTTATTTATAGTCCACATGTTCAAGGACTTTTGTGAATGTACAAGATTGTCATTCAAAGTTGTCTACAAGTTTGTCATGTATTCACTAATACAAGTATTCGATATGAAACTTGTGTGAATAGAATCTTTGTTTTCAAGATTGTACAAGATGACTATGTTTTGTAGGCAAGGCCAATTATATCATGGAAAATTTTGCAGCAGTGTACTTTTGATGTACAAGCTCAACTTGAAGACGTTAAAGCAAGTTTATGTTGTTTCTGAATTCCAAGATGGAATCAAGTTTGTCTTCAACATTTTAACTTCAAGATGAAGTGTTTTTGAGCTGTGTAAAGATGAGATTAAAGAGAATGTTCAGATTCCACTCATCAGTGTTTTATTCCTGCATCAACAATAAGAATGTTGGCTCAATTTTTAATAGGATAGTAGGTCTTCACGAAGAAGATAGGTGAAGTGCGTTGATTGGGGCTTGAAGGGCACCAATTGAAAAGTATGCATTTTGGATTGAGTTTTTGGGTGTTTTTGAGTTCCAACCTCTTTATATTGACTAGGGAAGTAAACTTTTGGAGTCCAAAAGTTCCTAGTGGGGAGGTGTGATCAGGTGATCAATTTTTAGCTCAAAAATTAAAGTGCCCAGAAAGTCTTGAAACTGATGTCGAGTCGAAGTTCTCATCATTCTGAATCTAACAATGTTCATTTCACCTCAATCTGACATCGTATGCTCCAGATATCACGTTCTGATCATTTTCCCGAACAGGTAAAATTTGAGCAGGGTAGTTGACTAGGTAGATCGTACTGCTGAGTCAGCAAGGTGTCTATGTAGGGTACAGGCCAATGATAGGTAGCTAAGTGGCCTCATGTGATTGGTTGAATTTTTGGCACATTTAATTGGTTGTGGTTGATTTTTTTTGGACAAATGATGGGTCACCATGTGGCCCAGTCATAGGCTGCCACGTGGCACCCCAAGGTCAACTAAAATTTTGGTATGGGTCGGCTGAAGGTCCGAATGGATTCGAACCCATGACCTCAAACTTCACAATGTAATGGTCTATCAAAATACTATATGGCAGGTCTTATTATACCAAGGCCCGAACCTGTATATAAGGTTTTATTCGGCGCCATTTGGGGGAAGGGGCTAGGGCTAAGCCCCTGGCCCCCAGTCACCATACACCCACGACACCGCAGGCAAATGAGTTGAGGGATCGCAGCTTAGCCCCAGCCCAAGGTTACATCCCCAACCACATAACCCACAGTGCAGAGGAAAGATGTTAAGGTTGGGTGCGGAGGATAAGGTGCCAGCCCCAGGTTGTACGGACCAACAAAACCGCGGCCCAAAGTTTTGGAGACTATGCCGACAGGGGCGGGCATTTAGCCCTAGCCCCTGGGCGCATGGCCCCATGTGGCCCTATTTTTTTGCCATAAGGGGTCATTGGGAAAATTAATGTTCCTACAAAATGCACCGACAGAGGGCGAAAATGTCGCTCTTTTAGATTTGTAGGATAGTTACACTGTTGTTCTAATTTGTAGGACAATTAATAATCAAATTCATGTAGAGCTTGGAGAGCCATATCTTTTGGAGTTTTTGGACAAATTGAGCTCATAGAGAGTGCACTTAGGGGTTTTTGGATGTTATGAATCCATTGGTGACCTCTAATTTTTTTATTTGATCACATCTAAGTGGCCTTTTTGTAGGTTTGAGACAAAAGGTGTATGGATCAATCAGGATTTGGAAGCGATTCTAGAAGTGTCTAGGCATGGAGAAGGCCTTGTAGGGGTATTCTCACTTTCAGAAATCTATTGTAACAGTTGTAACTTGCAGGGTTCATCTCAGGTTCACTTTTGTCATTATGTTATGTTGAGAGAAGTTTTGTTATGTACTTCAATATGGAAATGAAGTGCTCACATGCTCATTTTAGCTCATTTCAGTTGGAGTATGACATATTTGTAGGAGATGCTTTGAGTTGTTGCTGTTTGTGAGAGTGCCTTGTATGAGAACATTACCCTGTAGGGGTAATAGCCACATGTTTACCATCAACTAATTGTTCATGTACTCCATTTTTCTACTGAATATATGAGTGGTCTAGCTATGTTGGTAGACCCGAAGATGTAACCCAGGAGAGGTGAACTCCATCAACAAATATTTTTGTTATCTCTTAACTATGCCTGCATGAGTTATGTGCTACTATGTTGCTTATGTTAAGTTACATGTGAAGACTAATTCATGACTTGAAGAGACATTGGAAAAACATGTTTGTTCAAGGCCCATTTTATCTTGCAAAGCATCAACACAACCTTATTTTTGTTTTTATTTGATTTTGGAAAAGAGGAAGAAATCACCAACTCCAATTTCATATCACCTTGTGAGGCCAAGAGGGTAACTCCGAATGAATTTGTTGCATTTGGATTAAGATAGAATATGACTATATACAAGGAGAGGGAGACTATTGGGTTTCATCTCCCAATGTCTTTTCATCTCCCAACTTCTCTTGTTTAGCTATTTACAATATTTACATAGGATTCCTAATCCCAAATATTAGGTGTTCAACAAATGGTAACTTTAGTTTGAATGATCATGAGATGTTGATGGTACATGAGCACCCTTTAGGCCAAATCTAGTCAGCTCGCCCTCATGCACGCTAAGGAGAGGGTGACCAGGAGAGCGGTAAGGTTGTAACAAGGAGTGTTTCGAAAAAAAGGGTCTCAGAAGGTGAGTCTAGAAGCCATGAGGACGAGATCCCAAACAGGAAAGGGTGCAAGACCAATAAAGAGCATCAAGAATCTGAAGTGGAGTAAAACATCAAACTTGGCACTCAACCTCAGATCTCAAAAATACCTTGAAACAATCTACATGGCGAAAATGGTAGTGGAAAACTAGGTAACACCCTTCAAACCCCCAAAATTTGATGAAATTGATTTCATGGAATATAAGGGGTATGGGACACCATGAAAAATCCCATGCTGTGAAAGATATAATTAAGCAGGAAAAGCCACACCTTTTCTTTCTACAAGAAACAAAATTAGGAGAAGATGAGATACTGGGGTTATCAAATCAATTTTGGAGAAATCGATTTGGTGTAGTTCAGGGACTAGTTAGAGCCTTTGGAGGACTAGGAAATTTATGGGCCTTGACACAATTTTCTCTAATACCATGCAACAAATCTCGATTTGGATAGTAGTACCGCTAGAGAAACTGGATAGAGAGGAAAAATTCTCTACAATCAATGTTTATGCTCCAACAACATATGGGGCAAAAAAAGAGTTCTAGGACACTCTAACCATTTTGAAAGAATATTTGTGGAATGTTGAATGCATAATCAACAGGGACTTTAACATCATACTCTTCAACAGATAAAAAAAAGGAGGTGTTGTGGTGAGAGACCTATTCCACGAAATAAACGAAGATCTAGTTTTAGATTGGGACCTAATTGACATCATTCCAAAGAAAGAGAAATTCACTTGGACAAATAAAAGAAGTGGGAAGGACCATATTGTAGCTTGACTAATCTGCTTTCTCTTGGAAAACTCCTGGATGCTTAAGGGAGTTGACTATATCTCCTACATTCTGCCGCATGGGGCCTTTGATCATCATCTAATCAACATGGAAATAGACCCTCCAGAGGATTTAGGCCCTTTGCCTTTTTGTTTCAACCCCCTCCGACTACAAGAGGAAGGATTGGTGTATTTGGTAACACAAGCAGGTCCTCTGAGGTGCGTGGGTCACCATCCTACGTTTGGGAGTTAAAACTTCGACTGGTCAAAATAGCTCTACGATCATGGACTATATCTCACTTAAAACCCTCGGGGATTGCATGCCAATCTCTCATTAAAGAATTAGACTTTGTCCAACACATGATGGAGATCAAGCCTGTGGAAAGCCAACATATAGCTCAAGAAAAGGAGCTAGCCCAAAAAATATATAAACTGGGTCGACAAGAGGAGGAATATTGGTGGTTGAAGTCTTAGAACTTATGGTTACGATCGGGTGAAAAGAACACTGCTTTCTTCCATAAACAATTTAGAGCATGAGAACTTCTAAAGTAGGTGAAAGAGATATCTCTTGAAGGTAAACCAAAAATTACAAATATTCTTGAAATTAAAAGGGAGGTCTGTCATCATTTTCAATCCCTTTACACCGAATCAAGCACTTTTGATTTTGCACAAGTTGATCAGTCCATTTCGGATATCACTCAGAGTGTTTCTGAATTAGACAACTCCATCTTATGCAGAGAAATTGAGGAGGATGAAGTAGCAGAGGCAATTTGGTCTTTGGATCCGGATAAGGCTCCAAGACCCGATGGTTTCTCGATTAGCTTCTTCAGGTCTTTCTGGCTGCTCATTAAAAAGGATCTTTTAAGAATGCTCAACTCTTCTAGGATTAAGGCTAAGTTGGGAGGCATCACCAATTCCTTTTTCTTGGCTCCGATCTAGAAAGTGGCAAATTTGGCCTCATTTTCTTGATTCAGGCCTATTTCTTTGTGCAATTCTGCATACAAAATCCTCACAAAGATCATTGACAATTGTTTAAAGAAGATTCTTCCAAATTTAATCTCTAAGAATCAAGGCAGATTCATGTAAAATAGACAGTTCATAAACAACATTATTTTGGTACAAGAGGAAATTGGACATGGAAAACACCAGAAGGTGACCATTCCTTTTTATATGTTATGACGAAAAAAAATGGTTTATGTTCTCAATTTATTTAATGGGTAAGGGCATGCATTGGATTACCATGGATAACTCCTTTAATCAATGGTCGGCCAACTTCTTTTTTTTCAGAGCATCTCAAGGTCTTCACTAGGAGTGTCCCTTGTCACCTCTCCCCTATATCTTGGTTGCTGAGAGTATTAGTCACAATCTAGAATCCACCCGATGAGACGGAATCCTACCTGGGATTAACATAGCTCGAGGTGTTACGTAAACCAATCATGTACAATTTGTTGATAATACCCTACTTATGGGTGGAGTGTTCAAGATAACTGCCCAAAGGTTTAATTTTTGTTTAGATTAGTACTTTGGGTTCTAGGGCAGTCTAGTCAATTAAAGGAAAACCCAATTAATCGGATGAAATTGTTGACACCTAATCATAGGGATTGGGTGAACAACTGTAATTAGTGTAAATAATAATAGAGAAAATGAAGAGTCATCGGGAGATGAATTGAACAATAACTCCCTCTTGTATATAATGATGAACAACCTGAATGAATAATACGATTATATTTGAGGAGTTACCTCCTGGTTTGACATGGTATCAGAGCCAACACCATTTTTGGCTTCCCTCTCTGCTTTGTAACTCCTCTATGGCAACTGCTGCCCCTCTCTAGAAACTGTTGCAGACATTCGACTGGTTATGTGAGGCAACTACTCCACAAGAGCAGTTGAGGTATCACTCTCTTGGTTTCATAGTGTTAAACACGGGTGTGATGAATGAAATTCTCCTATGACTGTGTATCGGCGTTCTATCAGGTATTTTTCTTTGTTCATACATTTTATTTATAAATCACAGTTAATTAGTGTTAAGCGTTAATACTAAGTTTAAGCGCTAAACCTTTTCTCAAACGTCTTTATTAAAATATGAATTAAGCACGTGGCTAGTCTTCGGCAAGTGGTAAGCAGTATCTCGTGCGCCCTAAAGGCTGGAAGTGGTATTCCTAAATTTCACGCGATTAACCTTAGCGGTTGACACGTAGCACGAGAAAACCACTTTTCTCACGCGCTCTCGACTTGTTATGCATTGTGAAAGATTTCATGCAAGATTACGCGATAACTGTTGGATCAAGCGGGATTGATCGACAGTGGAGATCGGCCAAGCTAGTTGGTGAGCGGGTGACGCGATAGCCATTTGATTAGACGAATCAGATCTGATGATGATCACGTTGGAAGATGCATGTGGGTTAATTTAAATTTCGGATGCGATGTGGTTATTAAAAGGAGTTTAAGGTTCAGAGTGATCGGACCGTCCGTTTAATGGTTGATTAGACGCATATCGCGCAGGTTAATGTTAGAAATGGACGCAATAAGGTTATGAACTGGGGTTTTAATTCCTTTTGGTTCCGTTATGAGATTGCGTGACAGCCATTCGATTGCACGGGTCCTATCAACGGTGGAGATCGTCTGGGCCAGTTGGTGAGTGAACAACACGATATCTGTTGGATTTGGAAATAACCAAAACAACCTACCTTAGACAAGGAATTCGCCATTTGGGAAAATAAGAACAACAAGGCTTATGCATTGATTGCAGCATCAGTAAATGAAGAGGTAAGTCTCCATATTTCACCATTTTCAAATGATTTCGAAGCCTTACAAAAACTGAAGGAAGTCTATGACTCACACTCTGCACTTGAAGTTGTTCAACTCATGATTAAATTGTTCACCCTTGAATTACAAAATGATGATTCTCTTGCTCTTGCATCAGAAGTAAAATCTATTATGCATGATATCAAAGTCACTAATTTTGATTTGGACATTCCTCTGATAGCTTTTCTTAAGGCACTTTATCCCACTTACTCAAATTATCTTGAGTCATTGCAAGAACATGGAAACCTCAAAGATATTACCTTTGACTCCCTTGTGAAAAAAATTGTTGAAAGAGAGAAAGCTTTTGGGAAGAAGACAACTCCTCAGTCTTCTGAAGAGGCTGTGTGCCTTGCACATAGAGAGAAGAATCTTTCTCAAGATTCTTCGAGAGGAAGAGGTGGTCGAAGAGGAAGAGGAAGATATTTCAGAGGCAGGGGGGGCATACAATCTCAAGGAGAAAAGTTAGATTTGCATTGCATACGCTGCAAAAGAGATGGATCACATGATGCATGCACATGCAAGTTGCCTTGGGACATAATTGAGCATGAAAAAAACCAACCCAAAGGTAAAAATAATGACAAATAGAAAGGTAAAGCACCTGAATCCGCTCACTATGTTGTGGCACACTGTAATATTGGAGTAAATGAAGACTTATTTAATGCTTCACTTGCTTCTTGGAAAAATGATTGGTTGCTTGATTCAGGAGAAACTTGCCACATGAATTTCAGAAGAGATTTTTTTGAAGAATTTTCTAACAATGTTGATGGAGCAGTATACTTTGTAGACAAATCAAAACTCAAGCCCTCAGGGCTTGGTACAATCAGGCTTAAATTGCCTGGTCATCCAGACTTTCTTCTGCATCATGTTTTATATCTCCCACAGTTGAGGAAAAAATTGCTGCCCTTGGTTCACATTCGCCAGAAAGGACACTTCATTCATATGTTTGATGGAAAGCTTGAGGTGAGAAAAGCATTAGATCACTCACTCAGTATACTTTGTTTTTCTTCATGGCTAGTTCGAGCCCTTGACAAAGAGCCCAATATTCGGCCTTATTATTTGTTACAATCCCTAGGCCCCATACGAATATTTCTTCAATTTTCTCATCAGTACTTAGGATCAATCCCTATGCTCCTATTTCTCCCAAATTACTTTTACCTGCCCCATCGAAGAATAAAGAATGGTGATCTTGAGCCTGACGCCATTGCAAAAAAAAAGATTCATGTGAAAGCTTCAAGCAGTAAGATTGTTCTTAGCTGGGAGTTTTATGATGCGTCTGTCACTGCACTAAAGGTTGTAGAAGTGTAAACCATACTCTATATTAAGAAGGGGGTGTTTCTAAGTCTATTAACTTATATCCATTTTTTGCAATTAATTCAAATAACAGTGCGAAGGTTATTGTTTTTGCCCTACTTATTGAAGTTGTCTTCTCTTTGAAGATTTCCTTGTTGCGACTTACCCAAATCACCCAGCATATATTTTTAGGCAACGAGGTCCAACAATGCCTTGCTAAGGGAGAGTTTAATAAATAAGTGGGAATAAAATTCAGCCAGTGTTCAAACATGTGTACAAAGGTCGCTAGATATTTTTTAATGGTCGTTATGGGCGAATAGGCCAGCCTCCATACCTCCAAGGTGAATGAGAATTGACATAAAAGGTGTGTTAAGGTTTACTATACTGCTTTATATAAGACACATTGTGAAGGTCCATGGATGTTCCTTTTGTAAATATTCTCCAAAGTAAGCACCTTTTGATGAACGAAGAGCCAACAAAAATTATTAACTTTTGGGATACAATCCGGGTTCCATACCTTACTCCAGATATTTATTTTAATTGGGCGATGCAAAGCGTCGAGAAGATGTCCATAGCCCTCTTTGACAGAGTACTGGAGATGACGGCTAGCATTCCAGACTCAATGGTCTTGTAAATAAGATGTGATCGGTGCCTTTATTTTGAGGAGAAAAAGTATTTTGTCCACGTTTTACCATTGTCAAGAGGAAGATTTGGTCAAGCCCATCCTCACCAATTCCCTTGTGCATCCCATATGGATAAGTCTTTGAGCTTCTTGTGCCATGTTGTTTTCATCCAGGAAGCCAAGTTAGCATATTCATTGTTTCTTTCCAGTGGCCCGCCCTCTAAAAGGTTGTCTTTCCATAGATTGATTCAAGCATCATTTCCTAGATGCCATCCTGGATTATCAGTGATGAGAAAATCTGAATTTTTACAGAGCTTCCATAATTTGGAGCCATTGCCAGCCCACTTTACTTTCTCAAGTCTAAGTGCTCTATTTTTGTTGAAGTATTTCTTGAGAAAGGAAATTTTCGACCACTCATTAGAATCAGAGGCCAATTGCCATATTATTTTGGCACCAAGGGCCAAATTCATAAAGAATGGATCCCTGATAGTCAGTCCACCACATGCCTTTGGGAGACAAAAAATATTCGAATTAATTAAATGAAATTTCCTTTCATTCTATTTACCTCCTTTCCAGAGAAACTTTCGGATCAGAGAGCTAAGAGCATTGAGAATTATTTTGGGATCTAAAAGCCCTGAGCAAAGGTATAATGAAATGATAAGAGTACATATTTGATAAATATTGTTCATCCTACCATGTTGAGCCATTGTGCCCCAAAATGTTAATTTTCCTTTTGAATTTTCAGAGAATTTTAGTCCACTTATCTATATATGTTAAGCCAATTGAGATGGGTATCCCTAAATACCTGAAAGAGTTCTTGTCAAATTTAGCTGGAAATTCAAGAAGGGTGGAAATTTCCTAAAGACTTGAGGGTGAACAGTTTCTATCAGACCAGGAGGTAACTCCTCAAATGTAATCGTATTATTCATTTAAGTTGTTCATTATTATATACAAGAGGGAGTGATTGTTCAGTTCATCTCCTGATGACTCTTCATTTTCTCTATTATTTATTTACACTAATTACATTTGCTCACCCAATCCCTATGATTAGGTGTCAACATTCCCCCCTTTAATCTGAAGGGATGTTGGTGAGTCCAAGCATCGTTCTGAATCTTTCAAGCTTTTCTCGTCCAAGCGCTTTGGTGAAGATGTCTGCAATCTTCTCATTAGCGGAACAATGGCGAAGATGGATTGTTTTGGCCTCAACTTGATGTCGAATGAGATGATATTTTGTATTGATGTTCTTCGTTCGACCATGGAACTTTGGGTTCTTGGCCAAATTTATTGCCGAGGTATTGTCAATCATGAGTGGAGTCGATTGTACTTGTTTTACCTACAAATCTTCCAGAATTTTCCTGAGCCACACAATTCCTTTTGTTGCCTCAGCTGCTGCCACATATTCTGCCTCTGTTATGGAATCTATTGGAACTGATTTTTTGTGTGATCTCCAGGAGACAGCTCCTGATCCAAGACTCATAGCATAACCCAAAGTAGATACCCTAGTTTCTTTGTCTCCATCGAAGTCTGAATCAAAGTATCCAATCAAGCTGAAGTAGCCCACCTGTGTATACTTGATTCTAAAGTCTTGAGTTCCCTTCAAGTACTTTAGAATTCTTTTTGCAGCAGACCAATGTCCCTCACAAGGCTTTTGCATAAACCTCGACAGGATTCCACCAAGTCTAGTCTGGTAGTAGTTAGGTAGTTGAGGCTTCCTACAAGTTGTCTATACTTTGTTGCATCCTCAAATTATTTTCCTTCAATGGATGTGAGCTTTAAGTTCTGTTCCATTGGAGTAGTCAGAGGATTGCATTCATTCATGCCAAACCTGTTCAACATATCTCCAATGTACTTCTTTTGAGAAAGGAATACGGACTTCGGATGTTGAGTTACTTCAATACCAAGATAGTAATGAACATAGCCCAAATCAGTCATTTCAAAACCTTTCCTCAATTCCTTCTTTATGGATGCAATGTAGCTCTCATTGTTCCCTATCATCAAAAGATCATCTACATGCAAATCCTTTAGGTTGGGACATAAAAACATTCACTTTTAGATCTCCATTCAAGAAAGAAGTTTTTACATCCATTTGATGGACTTTCCAACCGTTCCGAGCTATTAGGGCAAAGAGTGTCTGGATGGTAGCCCATTTTGCCGTGGGGGAAAAAGTCTCCTCATAATCGACCCCTTCCTTCTATGCAAAACCTTTTGCCACAATCCTAGCTTTGTGCTTGTCAAGTGAGCCATTAGCTTTATACTTGTTCTTGTAGACCCACTTGCAGCCAATTGGTTTGGTTCCCAATGGAGGATCAACTAGCTTCCAAGTGCCATTCTTTATCAAGGCATCATACTCCTTTTGCATTGCTTCTTTCCATTCATCATGAGAAGCAGCTTCTTTGAAGGAAGTTGGTTCAAAATCCGTAGACAGATTAAATTCACAATCATAAGAAACATCCATATCAATAGGTGAATCAGAGTCATCTATATCACCTCTATTTTGTCAGGTTGAATTTCTAGTTCCTGTCTTTCCAACCTCACCAGGATGAACACTTTCAAGTGTCTTTGTCAGCCACTTTGGGGGACCTTTCTGAGATGGTCTAGCTGCTCCGTTGATTGAGTTTGGGACTGAATCAAGATTGAGTCTCCAAATTCTGTCAATCACATCACTCAAAGTATCATCCATTGTTGGAGTTTCATGCGGGGGAGAGAGTGCTTCAAAAGAAGATTCCACAGGTTGATCTAGTATAGGAATCCCCCCTTCAAGATGTGGAATCTGATTATCAAATTCTTGAAATGATTTCGCATTTGTGAGTCTATCCAAGTGATCAAGTTGCCACTCAACAACATTGTTAGTTTTGGATGATTCAAGAAAGATTACATCTCTAGATACAACAAAATTTTTATTGACTTCATCATAGAGATGATATGCTTTGGAGGTGTTTGAATACCCCAGGAAGATACACTTACGACTTCTTGCACCAAGTTTGTTTCTATGTACCTTTGGTATCAAGGCATAACATGTGGAACCAAAGACCCTGAGATGCTTTACCGAAGGAATGTGCCCATACCACATTTCATAAGGAGTCTTGTTTCTAATAGCATTAGATGGACATCTATTATTTATATATACAACACATAGAACTGCATCAGCCCAAAACATCATTTTTACATTTTTGAAAAACATCATGGAGTGCACCATATTTAAGATTGTCCTATTCATTCTTTTAGCTACTTTGTTCTGTTGGGGATTATAAGGCACAATTGTTTGATGTTTGATCCCATGTTGCTGAAGATAGTCTTCAAATTCATTTGAAGTGTATTCTTTTCCATTATCGGTGTGAATAAAGCCAATATGAGATTGTGCATCATTTTCAATCCATGTATGAAAGTTTTTGAATGTTTGAAAAGCATCAAATTTGTTCTTCAATAAATAAACCCAACACATTTTGGTGTAGTAATCAATAAATGTCATCATATATTTATTTCCATTTGCAGAAGGAACAGGCATTGGACCACATAAATCTAAATGAATGAGTTCAAGTTTTCTATGTGCTTTGGAATGTGAATCATGAAAAGACTATTTGCTATGCTTTCCTAGAATGCAAGCATCACATTGCTTAAGTTTCCTAGGAATTGTAGGCAAACCAATAACACCATTTTTCTTCAACAAGCGAAGGTTGTCATAGTTCAAGTGTCCAAATATAGCATGCCATAATAAACTTGATGGAATTGTACCTTCTTCATAATGAGAATTGTATGAGAAATTTTGTGCACGACAAGAGGTACCCTGCAGCTTGAGAAGCCTTTCTTCTTCTATCCCCGTCATGACAAGTGAGTGATCTGATGCTTTTCTGACCTAAAGCTTTCCATCAAACATATGAATGGAGTGTCCTTTTTGGCGGATGTGGACCAAGGACAACAAGTTATTCCATAGCTGTGGGAGATATAAAACATGATGCAGAAGAAAGTCTGGATGACCAGGCAATTTAAGCCTGATTGTACCAAGCCCTAGTGGCTTGAGTTTTGATTTGTCTACAAAGTATACTGCTCCATCAACATTGTCAGAAAATTCTTCAAAAAACTCTCTTCTAAAAGTCATGTGGCAAGTTTCTCCTGAATCAAGCAACCAATCATTTTTCCAAGAAGCAAGTGAAGCATTAAATAAGTCTTCATTTACTCCAATATTACAGTGTGCCACAATATAGTGAGCGGATTCAGGTGCTTTACCTTTCTCTTTGTCATTATTTTTACCTGTAAGTTGGTTTCTTTCATGCTCAATTCTGTCCCAAGGCAACTTGCATGTGGCTGCATCATGTGATCCATCTCTTTTGCAGCGTATGTAGTGCAAATCTGACTTTTCTCCTTGAGAGTGTTTGCCCCCCCGCCTCTGAAATATCTTCCTCTTCCTTTTCGACCACCTCTTCCTCTCAAAGAATCTTGAGAAACATTCTTCTCTCTATGTGCAAGGCACATAACCTCTTCAGAAGACTGAGGAGTTGTCTTCTTCCCAAAAGCTTTCTCTTTTTCAACAATTTTTTTCACAAGGGAGTCAAAGGTAATATCTTTGAGGTTTCCATGTTCTTGCAATGACTCAAAATAATTTGAGTAAGTGGGATAAAGTGCCTTGAGAAAAGCTATCAGAGGAATGTCGAGATCAACATTAGTGACTTTGATATCATGCATAATAGATTTTACCTATGATGCAAGAGCAAGAGGATCATCATTTTGTAATTCAAGGGTGAACAATTTAATCATGAGTTGAACAACTTCAAGTGCAGAGTGTGAGTCATAGAGTTCCTTCAATTTTTGTAAGGCTTCGAAAGCATTTGAAAATGGCGAAATATGGCGACTCACCTCTTCATTTACTAATGCTGTAATCAATGCATAAACCTTGTTGTTCTTATTTTCCCAAATGGCGAATTCCTTTTCTGAGGTAGGTTGTTCTGGTGAACAACGCGATATCTTGAAGGGGGGATTTCTATACTAGATCAACCTGTGGAATCTTCTTCTGAAGCACTCTCTCCCCCGCATGAAACTCCAACAACAGATGATACTTTGAGTGATGTGATTGACAGAATTGGGAGGCTCAATCTTGATTCAGTCCCAACTCAATCAATGGAGCAGCCTGGACCATCTCAGAAAGGTCCCCCAAAGTGGCTGACAAAGACACTTGAAAGTGTTCATCCTGATGAGGTTGGAAAGACAGGAACTAGAAATTCAACCCGACAAAATAGAGGTGATGTAGATGACTCTGATTCACCTGTTGATATGGACGTTTCTTATGATTGTGAATTTAATCTGTCTATAGATTTTGAACCAACTTTCTTCAAAGAAGCTGCTTCTCATGATGAATGGAAAGAAGCAATGCAAAAGGAGTATGATGCCTTGATAAAGAATGGCACTTGCTGGTTGATCCTCCATTGGGAACCAACCAATTGGTTGCAAGTGGGTCTACAAGAAAAAGTATAAAGCTAATGGCTCACTTGACAAGCACAAAGCCAGGATTGTGGCAAAAGGTTTTGCATAGAAGGAAGGGGTTGATTATGAGGACACTTTTCCCCCACAGCAAAATGGGCTACCATCCAGACACTCTTTGCCCTAACAACTCAGAACGGTGGGAAAGTCCATAAAATGGATGTTAAAACTTCTTTCTTGAATGGAGATCTAAAAGAGAATGTTTTTATGTCCCAACCTGAAGGATTTGCATGTAGATGATATTTTGATGACAGGGAACAATGAGAGCTACATTTCATCCATAAAGAAGGAATTGAGGAAAGGTTTTGAAATGACTGATTTGGGCTATGTTCATTACTATCTTGGTATTGAAGTAACTCAACATCCGAAGTCCATATTCCTTTCTCAAAAGAAGTACATTGGAGATCTGTTGAACAGGTTTGGCATGAATGAATGCAATCCTCTGACTACTCCAATGGAACAAAACTTAAAGCTCACATCCATCGAAGGAAAATAATTTGAGGATGCAACAAAGTATAGACAACTTGTAGGAAGTATCAACTACCTAACTACTACCAGACTAGACTTGTTGGAATCCTGTCGAGGTTTATGCAAAAGCCTTGTAAGGGACATTGGTCTGCTACAAAAAGAATTCTAAAGTACTTGAAGGGAACTCAAGACTTTGGAATCAAGTATACACAGGTGGGCGACTTCAGCTTGATTGGATACTCTGATTCAGACTTCGATGGAGACAAAGAAATTGGGGTATCTACTTCGGGTCATGCTATGAGTCTTGGGTCAGGAGCTGTCTCCTGGAGATCACACAAACAATCAGTTCCAATAGATTCCGTAACAGAGGCAAAATATGTGGCAGCGGTTTAGGCAACAAAAGGAATTGTGTGGCTCAAGAAAATTCCGGAAGATTTGTAGGTAAAACAAGTGCAATCGACTCCACTCATGATTGACAATGCCTCGGCAATAAATTTGGCCAAGAACCCAAAGTTCCATGATCGAACGAAGAACATCAATACAAAATATCATCTCATTTGACATCATGTTGAGGCCAAAACAATCCATCTTCGCCATTGTTCCACTAATGAGAAGATTGCAGACATCTTCACCAAAGCGCTTGGAAGAGAAAAGCTTGAAAGATTCAGAACGATGCTTGGACTCACCAACATCCCTTCAGATTAAAGTGGGGAATGTTGACACCTAATCATAGGGATTGGGTGAACAAATGTAATTAGTGTAAATAAATAATAGAGAAAATGAAGAGTCATCAGGAGATGAACTGAACAATCACTCCCTCTTGTATATAATAATGAACAACTTAAATGAATAATACGATTACATTTGAGGAGTTACCTCCTGGTCTGAGAGAAACTGTTCACCCTCAAGTCTTTAGGAAATTTCCACCCTTCTTGAATTTCCAGCTAAATTTGACAAGAACTCTTTAAGGTATTTAGGGATACCCATCTCAATTGGATTAACATATATAGATAACTGGACTAAAATTCTCTGAAAATTCAAAAAGAAAATTAACATTTTGGGGCACAATGGCTCAACATGGTAGGACGAACAATATTTGTCAAATATGTACTCTTATCATTTCATTATACCTTTGCTCAGGGCTTTTAGCTCCCAAAATAATTCTCAATGCTCTTAACTCTCTGATCAGAAAGTTTCTCTGGAAAGGAGGTAAATATAATGAAAGGAAATTTCATTTAATTAATTGGGATACTATTTGTCTCCCAAAGGCATGTGGTGGACTGACTATCAGGGATCCATTCTTTATGAATTTGGCCCTTGGTGCCAAAATAATATGGCGCTTGGCCTCTGATTCTAATGAGTGGTCGAAAATTGCCTTTCTCAAGAAATACTTCAACAAAAATAGAGCACTTAGACTTGAGAAAGTAAAGTGGGCTGGTAATGGCTCCAAATTATGGAAGCTGAATTTAGATTTTCTCATCACTGATAATCCAGGATGGCATCTAGGAAACGATGCTTGAATCAATCTATGGAAAGACAACCTTTTAGAGGGTGGGCCACTGGAAAGAAACAATGAATATGCTGACTTGGCTTCTTGGATGAAAAAAACAGGCCACAAGAAGCTCAATGACTTATCCATATGGGATGCACAAGGGAATTGGTGAGGATGGGCTTGACCAGGTCTTCCTATGGACTATGGTAAAATGTGGAAAAAATACTTTTTTCTCCTCAAAATAAAGGCACCAATCACATCTGATTTACAAGACCATTGAGTCTGGAATGCTAGCCCTCATCTCCAGTACTCTATCAAAGAGGGCTATGGACATCTTCTCAATGCTTTGCATCGCCCAATTAAAATAAATATCTGGAGTAAGGTATGGAACCCAGATTGTATCCCAAAAGTTAATAATTTTTTTTGGCTCTTGGTTCATCATAAGGTGCTTACTTCGGAGAATATTTACAAAAGGAACATTCATGGACCTTCACAATGTGTCTTATGTAAAGCAGTATAGTAAACCTTAACACACCTTTTATGTCAATTCTCATTCACCTTGGAGGTATGGAGGCTGGCCTGTTCGCCCATAACGACCATTAAAAATTATCTAGCGACATTTGTAGACATGTTTGAACACTGGCTGAATTTTATTCCCACTTCTTTATTAAACTCTCCCTTAGCAAGGCATTATTGGACCTCGTCACCTAAAAATATATGTTGGGTGATTTGGGTAAGTCGTAACAGGGAAATCTTCAAAGAGAAGACAACATCAGTAAGTAGGGCGAAAACAATAACCTTTGCACTGTTATTTGAATTAATTGCAGAAAATGGATATACGTTAATAGACTTAGAAACACCCCCTTCTTAATATAGAGTATGGTTTACACTTCTACAACCTTCAGTGCAGTGACAAACGCATCATAAAACTCCCAGCTAAGAACAATCTCACTGCTTGAAGCTTTCACATGAATCTTTTTTTTTTGCAATGGTGTCAGGCTCAAGATCACCATTCTTTATTCTTTGATGGGGCAGGTAAAGGTAATTTGGGAGCAATAGGAGCACAGGGAGTGATTCGAAGTCCTGATGAGAAAATTGAAGAAATATTCATATGGGGCCTAGGGATTGTAACAAATAACAAGGACGAATACTGGGCTCTTTGTCAAGGGCTCGAACTAGCCATGAAGAAAAACATTTCTAAATTAAATGTCTATGGGGACTCCATGTTGGTCATCCAACACTACCAAAAAGATATGGTTTCTCAACACTCCTTTCACTCTTCCATCCTTCTTCGAATTCATAGACTTCTCTTATGCTTTGAGATGGTGAAATGTTATCATATAAGAAGAATGTATAATTAGCAAGTTGATTCCTTGGCTACTTGTAGAGATTTTTTAGAGCAAGGCTTATTAGAATTAATTAGAGACACACCAATTTGGTCTCCCATCCCATGATCGCCCATGTATTTTCGATTCAAGCTATTTCTGGGGTTTTCTGCGGAACTTATAGTCAATACATGTATAGTATATATGTAGGAAACCAAAAAATGGGTCCATGTAGGAATTTGGAAAAGCTGAACAACTTTGAACATTAACTAAATGAATATATAAAGGGTTTAGGCTTTGAAACCAATCCTTTGAATTAAAATAAGCTATCTGCCCCGTTAAACAAAAAAATGGTTACACATTTTTATTTATGCGTTAATCAATTTTTGTAAAATTTCGTGATGTAATGGGTGGAACAAATTTGGTAGTTTTTTGGTTTCACTTTGCAAGTTTTGAGTTGCAGTCCCCTTAGTTTTTTTGGCACAATACTAGCAAAGCTGGTAGATGGTTTTGATTATGAGTTCCTCTAGGCATGTAAAAAATGTAATTTCCATCACAACTTAATGAAAATTACAATTTTTTCTTCGGGAAAAAAAGAGTTACACATCTTTATGAATATGTACAATGTTTCGATATTTAAAGTCAAATTAAAATTTCAAGTATTAAAATAACAAAATTGATTTTTTTTTTTTTTTTAAATTTTCCTGCAAATGAAAATTTCTCCAATAAATAACAATAAATTGATTTATTATATCTCTGACATAATACCATTTTTTTTTTAAATTATTTTTTAATCATCAACACACATACAAAACAATTCATATATAAAATAAAATTCATTTATACTTACATAAAGAGTTGACTTTTACCTTATTACCATATTTATAGTAAAATATATTATTTTAAAAGATAATTTAATATATAGTAAAACCTCCACTTATTTAGGCTTAAATTTTTTTTTTTGTAAGTCAAATTTCTATTCATAGTTTCAAAAGGAAATACATCAGAGGAAAAATGCAGGTAGTCTCACCCTGAATAGGTTTTTTGACTACCGCCGAAATCATATGACAATGAAACAAAAAAAGAAGGAGAGACAAAGTCCACAATTTCAAAGGCCATAGGCCCCAATAAATAGACAGAACATATAAAACACCTGTAGCCATGCTAGTGGTCAGAGTTGATGGAGGTTGGGTTGTCTGGAGCTGTACCAGGAGGTGGTGGAGGACGAAAGGAGAATTAGACATGCTCCTCTAGATGGGTCATATAGGCCTCCAGTTTCTTGACCTTCTTTGATAACAAATTCTGGCCATGCTAGACCACCACAACACGTTCCTGGGTATGACATTCGAAATAATGCATTTTGTTCAGAGCTGCTATCAATTCAGTGTGCTCTCCCTATTGACCCACTCTGAATTCTCTAGATGATCCATACTTAACTTAAACACATCTCGATAGTGCTCCATGCAGCAGCCTTGTCACTTACTGCGACCACCCTGATGCATTGGTGGATGACACTTAGAGCCACCATGAGGAACTGAACCCTCTCGTTGTAGAATGAGAGCGAGGCGGCCCTGTCTCTCAGGTGTTATCAAAATTGTTGTTTTGCATCATCTCACTCAGTTGGGAGTGCCATGGGAAACTTTCATTGCCCATGAGTGCTTCAAGGGGCCTCAAATATTTTCAGATCCTCAAGAGGAAGGTGAACCTTCCAGGCAACAAAAGGAGCCTGAAAGTAAAACAGAGGAGGTTCATGTTCCTGTGTTTGTCACCTATGAGAGAGGCACAAGGAGGCTTTTTGCTGCTGCCAGGCGAGTACTATCTCCACCAGGGGTGGAAGGGGTCTCGTTTTCTTCACCGGATCACAGGCAAATGCTATCTCCACTAGGGGTGGAAGGGGCTTTTCCTTCTTCTCCAGCTAAACAAGTACAGGGTAGAGATAAAGGAAAGCAAAATATGCATGAGAAGAGCCCTCCTGAAGGGCAAGACAGAGAATTTGTTTTGCTTGAGGAGGATGTCGCTGATTTGGGCTCTCAAAGCTCAAGACTCAAGGACATCATTGTCAAAGAGAAGGAGGCTAAAATTCAAGCCTTATCACTTAACCTTGAGAGGGACAAACGGATCATCAACTTTCTTGAGCAGGGAAACAAGCAGTTGACAGATAAGCAAACTATTATGGAGCTGCAGATGATTAGGGAAAATAGGCAAGAGGCAAAGAAAGCAAAGATCGAGATGACCTCCCTTGAAGAAAGAGCCAAATTTACCAGGTTAAAAGACTTCATAGGTTCCTTAGTCCACTCGACCACACTATCCTTCTTCAACATATTAGTAATTTCCCTCAAGTGTTCAGCTAGATTAGGCACAAAACGACATAAGAAGTTCATCTTACCGTTAAATGCTTGGATCTCTTTCTTATTACGAGGAAAATCTATCTTCTGTATAGCTTCCACCCTAGCAGGATCGATGCGGATTCCTTCCTGTGAAGAAAGAGCCAACTTTACCAGGTTAAAAGACTTCATAGCTTCCTCAGTCCACTTGACCACACTATCCTTCTTCAACATATTAGTAATTTCCCTCAAGTGTTCAGCTAGATTAGGCACAAAACGACGTAAGAAGTTCATCTTACTGTTAAATGCTTGGATCTCTTTCTTATTACAAGGAAAATCTATCTTTTGTATAGCTTCCACCCTAGTAGGATCGATGCAGATTCCTTCCTTTGATATTATGTGATCGAGAAGCTTCCCTTCATCCATAGCAAACAAGCTCTTTTTGGGATTGAGTGATATTCCATATTTTCTACAACGCTGAAAAACAATTTTCAGATGGTAAAGATGCTCTTCATCTGAATTTGAAAAGACAGTCAAATCATCAAGATACACTACTAAAAACACATCTTTTTCATTTGCGAAGGCAATGTCCATGGCACGTTGAAATGTTGCTCCAGCATTCTTTAAACCGAACGGCATCTTGGCATAGTGGAATGTCCCCCAAGGAGTCGTGAATGCTGTCTTGTCCCTGTCATCTTCATGAACCAAAATTTGATTGTAGCTGGAATATCCATCGAGCAGTGACATACGAGATGCTCCAACTACTCTCTGGAGAATGTGGTCCATTTTTGGCAGCGGGTAGTTATCTTTTAATGACACTTTATTCAAATTTCTGAAATCTATGCACAATTTGATCTCACCTGTCTTTTTCCTCACAGGAACCAGATTGGAGATCCAATCTGAAAATCTGATCGGAATGATTATACCAGCCTTGTACAATCGATTTACCTCTTTTTCTATTGATGGCAGCAACTTCGGATTTATCCTTCTCAGCTTTTGGCGAAATGGCTTTTGATTTGGCTTAATAGGAATTATATGTTAAATTATACTTTTGTCGTACTCCTTTAAATCTGTATAATCCCAAGCAAATACATCAGAAAATGAAGACAATAAACTAATGTATTTAGCTTTTACTTGAGGAGGTAATTCCTTTGACAACTTCACCATCTTTGGGTTCTCTACTGTTCCAATATTTACATCTTCAACACCCTTTTCGGTTGGCACTAAGCTTGGCTTTCGGGCTACATCATCTTGATAAAATAATTCCCCTAAAGGTATAAGGCCTTTAGGGATGAAATTATCTTTCAACTGTAATATTTCCATATGATTTACCTCTATTTATGTTTCACCATCATCTTGCTCACCATCTATAGAAGTGTCCTTATATTTTCCTTCATTTTGCAGAAAATCATCAATTTCTTTGTCATCCTGAAACACCTGCCAATATCTTAGATTATCAGGGATAGCTGGGTGATGCTTCACATGAATTTCAAACTTATTGTTTGAATTCATTGGGATCTTTAAATTACTTGCAGTTGTAGCAAGAGAATCTGCAATGACATTTTGTGTACGAGGGACACATGTCAAGGTATAATCTGGAAACAACCTCAAAATATCTAAAACTACATTATGATAAGCCCTCATTCGCGAATGTTTGGCTTAGTATTCACCCTTGACTTGTTTGATTACTAATTTTGAGTCGCCATAAATTGAAATCCTCCTTGCGTTCAACTTCTTGAGTATCTTCAACCCTACAATCAGTGCCTCATACTCAGCTTCATTGTTAGAACAATTGAAAGCCAATTTATATGAACAAATTATTACATTGCTTGGGACTTTATTTGGTAGGAAAACAGGGCTGCGTATCCAAATCCCAATACCTGCACCATCCTTACCTACTGCTCCATTGAAATCCATACTCCATAAACCAGCTTCTTCCTCCAAGTGTTGGAATTCTGTCTGCTCTTCTACCTTTGGCTGCTGTCCATCAATTTTCTGCTGTTGGTGGAACGTAGACTGCTCAACGGTACTTGCAAGCTTTTGTCTCTCTTGATCAAGTACTGCCCTGAAATTTTCTATTATCTCTGGAACATCTTCCACTTCAACTAACTGGCTATTTACATCATTAAAACCACTATCTGAATAAAGAACAAAAGATTCTAAATCTATATGTACAGAGTTAATTGGATGATTCAAAGGTTTCTCCTTGCTTGTGATCATATACTTCATCTTCTTCTCTCTATATAATTTTCTCAGCTGACCAAACATGGGAATAGTGGCATAGGAAAAATCTAATTGCAATGTCCCTTTCAGTTTTGCAACCCACGACCTAGATAAAAGTATGCCAAATCTAGGGGGAATGTCGGCCACAACTACATCCATGAGAACATTCTTTTATTGGAATCTGATCTAAAGTCACAACCAAATCCTTAATGAGACCAATACATTTGACCCTACCGGAATCAAAAGAATGAAGATCATGATATTTACGAGTGATGTCGAGACCCAATTTTTCCATAATTGCCTTTGGCATCAGATTGTGAGATGCTCCTGAATCAAACATGATGTTGTGCAAGACATACTCATGCAATCTAACGCTGATGTAAAACGGGGCTACTTCACTATCCTCAGATTGGCCTTCTAATGCAGGACCAAAAATAAGCTCAGGTTGGTCATCTTCCACATTAACCATATTAGACAGGGGATCTACATTCAAAATCTTTGACACTTGACTCTTATAACTGTTATTCTTCATTAATTCTGTTAGAGGTATCGACACTTTTAACTTAGCAATCTCATTCTCTAAGCTAAAGGCTATAATTTTATCTACCTCTTTGACCGGAGAATCCTTCTTTTCAGACTTTTCCTTTGCTGTACTTGGCTGATTTGTCTTCTCATTTGCATATTATACTTTGCTGGAAGTAGGATCTGCTGGCTCCTTTCCTTTTTTCTGAACATTTGGAGAATCATTCTTAGGCTATGCTGCTTCCTTTTGATTTTGGACCGGATTGATTGGTACATCCCTACTCCTGAGTGAATATTGTCTTTGCTGCGCTGTCAGTGAATTCATATATCCCCTCTAATATTCATCTAATTCTTCTTCTAGAACTATTTCACTGGCTAGTATAAAATCCTCATCTTTCTGTACAACCGGAACCTCTGAATATTCCTCATCCTTCATGATATAAATAGGCAGACCATATGTTATAAAAAAGTGATTTTCCTCTCCTATTGGATCTTCATTATCATCTAACTCCGGGCCATGCGCATAATTATGTTGTAGAGGTGTTTTGACTTGCTGCTGTGCTGATTGATCTTGTGCTCTTTGCTCCCGTTGTTTGATCCTGAACTGTGGTTGTTGCTGACCTTAGAAATTTGGATTTCTAATTGGTGTCTCGGGCTTATCTGCAATTGTCAATCTATCAAACATTTTCTCAATTTTGCGAAGCAAATGATCAGCTTTTACATCCGAGGAATAAGCCTCTTCCTTTATGGTCACTTTTTTCTCAGTGTTCATCCTAACTCTCTTAGCTAGAAGATTTGCCTCCACAGTTTCTGCAATCTTTTTCATATCCTCTAATGTAGCAGGATCTCGTTCTCTCAATTGGTATGCCATGTCGGGATCAAAACCATCGGGGAATTTTATCAAAGCCAGCCCCATCGATGGCTTGATATCAGCTGGAATAGCATTATAGATAGTATTGAATCTCACATAGTAATCCTGAACACTTTCACCAACATTCCTCTTTATATTTTCATACTCAGAAAGAAGAGTGGATTTTTCTTTACCTCCCAATGATTCAGGAATTGTTTGTGAAGAACCGACAATGTATTGATAGTCCCCGCGGGTGGTGCTTTGAACCACTTTCGAACCTCGCCTCCAAAACTTTGCACAAATAATCACATGGTCACATTCTCTTCGTCTATCTCATGAAGATCAAAGAAGTCGTTCATCCTGTCGACATGCTATTGCGCTGTGATACCTTGAGTAGCATCAAACAATGGTATCTTACTTTGGTAATCAGCAGGCATAGCATCCAAGTTCTATGGCAAAATGAGAGGTGCATATCTAGCAGCCATTACTCGAGGTGGATTGGAAACTGGCCTTGGAGAAGCAGGAGGATTTATAACAACAACGACAGTCGATGTGATGGGTGTTTGTGGTGTTGAAGGAGGAGAAGAGATGACAGATCTCTAATCAGATATGCTGGGTTGCACGGGAAGGGTGGGGATAAACTGAGGTTGAGAATGAAATTTAGAACTAGACAAGACAACAGATGAACCAAGAGTAGTAGATGCTGATTCTAGAAGCTCAGAGATATTGGTAGCCACAATAGATGATTGAAGAGAATTCAAAATATAGTCATCAATTGATCTATTCACTCTTTCAGTGTCAAGGTCTTGAACAAATTACGGATTTAAAATAGTATCACCAATCGCACTTTCAGATTTGGTTTCAAACAAAGATAGATCAAAGTGTTCATCAAAAGGAAGATCTTCGAGATATTGAAATTCGACTGGGCATGAATAAGATCTAAAAACCAGTCTTGGACTCAATGAACTTTCTTGCCTAATTATTCTTGGAATGAGATTAGTATTTTCAAACACGGGAGGGGGATCAGGATCAGGATTGGCCTTGGTGTATCTTCTTGAAGCCAGTGTGTGTGATCTTTTCCCAAAATTCAAATGGACATTACAATTTTTTCAGCCTAATGAATTCTAAATCTATCATACAAAAGTCTAGAATGTGTTTTAAAAGTACTGGGGTAATATTGTTCAGTTCTTCCCTTGTATGGTCGCCACTATGTTAGTGCCTAAATCTACCTCAGGCTAAAGAAAGGCAGGTCTAGGGTAACATCAAACCGCGCTTAACCTGGTAGCTAGCCCTACCAAGTCGGGAGATGGCTCTCTCCTTGTCAATCCCAATTAGAATATGGAAACTAGGGCTTGAGATGATTGCAATGAATGCTGATTTTAGGCTAGGTATAGTAGATTAGAGGATTTTGTTTGATATTAGATTTTTGTTGCTGGATCAATTGGAGAAGGCAAATTGGGTCCGAGAAATCAACTCAGGGATACAGTCATGTCCTGTGGGGCAAGGTAGACAAGGGTTTATGTACTAGCAATGGATTTGAGATGGTAGAGAAGACAACTGAGGAGTTGAGGAGGGCATAAGAAACTATGAATCCTCTTCAAACAGTGAAAACATTGAAAACCAAATGCATTCCCAAGACAAGGCACTGTAAATTAGGGTATTTAATCTATTCACCTTGAATCATTTAGCCTAGAAGAGAGAGAGAGATGTGGATACATATAAAACATAAAAAAAAACTCATTACAAAGAAGAAACAATACATAAACTCACTGTCACAAGAATCCCACAAAAATAGCTGTGAAACCTGGTTTTATTCCTTGCCAAACTGCTAATACAAATGTTCAGTGAGTCCAACACTTCTGCCAAAGTCCAACCTTTACAAATGACTAATAAATTACATAACATAGGCAAGGAAACCACTCATGCTAGCTATCAGGGTCCAATCCATGAGAAAAGGGGTGGTTTCAACCATATCTAAACTAAGAATAGGAATATAGGCAGCGGAACAGCTTGCCTCTAAAACTTAGGAAACCAATTCGTTACAATTCAAAACCACTTGGAACTTGATGTATCTACCCTATGAGGTGATTTTCATCAAAATTTGCATCAAACACGTCATTTACCATGCATACATTTACCATGCATACATTTACCAAGAAAGGAAGAAAAGTCAATCACTGAAGAAACTGGGCGAAATTATGAGTTTTAGGCAAAATTGGCAAAAATTTGCCTGATGCGCAGTGCCGCTTCATGACTGCTTTTGGAGGCCTTGCACTTCACCAAATCAGGCCCAAGATAGCTTGTTGGAAAGATCTACCTATCTAGTTTCTGGAACACTTTGAATTTTCTGATTTGGAGTTGATTTTCCCCTTCAAAAATCATTTCTCCCAAGACTGCTTCCTGTGGGTCCAAAAAGTGGCAGAGAGGGCATTTTTTAGGTGTTTTTTGCCCTTTAAGTGACCCAGATCTTCTCCAAAATTTATGAAACTTTCTGGGTTTCATTGTTTTTTCATGCTGAATCCAAAACCACAAGCCATTTGGCAAAAAAGTGAGCCAATTCAATGCGCAGCGCCGGTGGCGCTACGCATCAGCTGAAATTTCCTGTGTTTTTATTTACAAAATTGCAAAATGACAAAAAGTTCCCAAAATTTCCTCAAATTTGGCAAGAGGCAACCTCATTAAGTGCTTTGTTGAGCCAATGAAGCTTCAGCCAAAATTTTGAGTTTATCATGTTCTTTTTTGGCCCTCAAGGCTCTCCTTAACTTAGCTTTTAGCCTCTTTACCCTTGTTTTGCAAATCTTGTTCCGGGTTAGGTAGTGATAGGCCATATGGCGCAACATTTTCTTCTCTTTGTTGGCTTTCTCAAGCATCTTCTCAAGGTGAATGTTCACCCTCTCCAACCATGATTCTCGGTCATCCTCAATTTCTTGCTCAAGGGAGGTCATCTCGATCTTTGCTTTCTTTGCCTCTTGCCTATTTTCCCTAATCATCTGCAGCTCCATAATAGTTTGCTTATCTGTCAACTGCTTGTTTTCCTGCTCAAGAAAGTTGATGATCCATTTGGCCCTCTCAAGGTTAAGTGATAAGGCTTGAATTTCAGCCTCCTTCTCTTTGATAATCATGTCCTTGAGTCTTGAGCTTTGAGAGCCCAAATCAGTGACATCCTCCTCAATCAAAACAAACTCTCTGTCTTTCCCTTCAGGAGGGCTCTTCTCATGCATCTTTTGCTTTCCTTTATCTCTGCCCTGTACCTATTTAGCTGGAGAAGAAGGAAAATCCCCTTCCACCCCTGGTGGAGATAGCATTTTCCTGTGATCTGGTGAAGAAAATGAGACCCCTTCCACCCCTGGTGGAGATAGTACTCGCCTGGCAGCAGCAAAAAGCCTCCTTGTGCCTCTCTCATAGGTGACAAACACAGGAATAGGAACCTCCTCTGTTTTACTTTTAGGCTCCTTTTGTTGCCCGGAAAGTTCACGTTCCTCTTAAGGATCTGAAATTTTTTGAGGCCCCTTGAAGCACTCATGGGCAATGAAAGTTTCCCATGGCACTCCCAACTGAGTGAGCTGATGCAAAGCAACAATTTTGATAACCGAAAATGATAAATACTATTGAGCTACTGTGGATATGGTTTTCTTTTTGCAATCACTGTCATCCTCTCTATGTTTTTGCATATGAAATAAGGGATGCTCATCATTCTGACCCTGGTGAAGTGCATAAGCAATCTGATGTGGTAGGCATAAAGTCTGGAGAACCTACCCTCACATGTAAAGTATTTGATGATAAGTTTCATGAGTGGAACATACCGGTCCTCCAAGAATTTGAAAGGAAACACCCTGCTAAGTTTACCATGGTACTTGGCCTTGATATAAGGCTCATAATGCTACTTACTAATATTTTGCCTTTTGTTCCACTTTTCCCCTACATCTGGAATTCTTGTGGCCTCTGCAATGATAGTTGGTGAAAGAGTGAAGTTGACCCCAACAAGATGCACCATATTGTTATCCATGTTTATCACAAACTGCCTTGCTAACTCATGGTGATATTTGACCCTCTCAACCATTTCACAAAACTCAAAACAAGACTGATATCTGAAACATGTGGTGGCTAGTGGGCAAGCAAGGAGTTCACTCATGCTGATAGGTTCCTCCCTAATGATTTTTCCACCTTTGTGAGGCTTCCTGGACTGCACATTTCTTTCCCTTGAGCTATCACTAAGTGTGTCCTCTTCAAAATCTGATTCACTGCTTCTTTCCATGCTTGTCTTAATGATGTAATGTGATGATGATATGGTGAACAATGATAATAGGTGGGGACAAAGAAGATGAGTATGAAGAGATTTTGCAAATGGAACAATAGTAATGAAGTGGAGTAGGGGAATGGAGGGAAAGATTTGGGAAACTAGGGTTTTGACTTATGAGGGACTTAGGGTTTAATAAAGGGGATTAGTTTCTTAGGGGAATAGGGAAAGGGAAAATGGAATCAATGGGTAGTTTTAGTGCAATGAAGTTTGGGAAAAGGGACAAAGGATGTTGGTTTTGCAATGAGGTGAAAAAGTATGAAGGCAAGCTAGGGTTTTGATTTTAGGAAGCAAAACTCATGAACAAAACATGAAGAAGAATTATTTCAGCTCAAGATAGATGAACACTTACTTGTAGGAGGAAAATGCAGCATTTGAGAGAATTTGGGATGAATTTGAGTGAGTTTGGAGCCTCCCTGGTCAATGTGCAGCGCACTGGGCCCAATGCGCAGCGCCTGCCTGATGCACAGCGCCTGTGTAATTTTACACGGAGAAAAGTTGTCTGATGCGCAACGCCAGGCAAATTTGCTGCAAAATCTAGGTTTTCTTCCTCTTTTGTTCAATTTCCCTTCAAAACGCGATTTTGTCTCTCCACTTGACTTTTTGCACAATGAAATGAGTAGCTAGTGTTATCACCTAAGAAACAATTTCTAAATTGTTCACATCATTTTGATTGTAAAGGTTTGGTGTTAGTCCGAGTTTAGTTTTCTTTCAAGATTGGGCTTTTGGGCTTATATTTCTCAAGATATGGACAAAATTGGTATTGTTGGGTCAAATGGCACCCCTTACAGATGACAGCTGGCAAATAAAATTCGAGCAAGTCAAAGCAGATGGGTTTTCTTGCTTACGTGGATTATGGGTGCTTCGCCAAATTCTGTCACCAATACTCGTAAAGCTTTTGACAGCACTCTGTGTGCCATATGTCTTTGCTCGTGGCAATATCAGGGAGCACATTTTTCACCTTTACACAAAGAAAAAAAAGTGCAGGACCTTACTAACAGCATGGAGCGAACAAATGATTCTAGAACAGTACGACTGGAACCAGCACAGAGTTCCCTTGACATAGCATCTGAGATAGATTCCAGCAGAGATCATATGGATGAGTTTCTTGAAGGCCAAGAATGAGAAAGGCCTCTAGAGATTATATCTGAGATCGAATCTGATAGAGTGAATATGAATGATGTCCATGGGAAACAAGCCTCTAAAACATCATTGGCACATGTTACTAGTGAAGTTAAAATTGGTCCTGGAGTGTCATATTTCCATACAACCCTTGAATCTAATAGGATACAGGAAGTTCAAGTTTCTGTTAATGAAGTATTTGTGCAACACAATGCTCCTTTTGTAGTTCGTCAGGTGCCAGGGGTGCAAAATTCTTATGGAACACAGCAAGAGTTTAATAATGTAAGAGAGATTAATTTTCCAAATCAGGGACCTTCTGTACAGAATATTGAAGGACCAGACTTCGTTGCTGCAAATCGCAAGTCCTTTGAGGAGGACAAAGAAATGTCAAATCGCCTCTCTGAAAATCATGAAACACGTGGAGGACAGAGAAGGATCACGCTGCCTTGTTGATAATTATGCACTAAGTGAAGAGCTAAATGTCCTTCCCATTAATCTGGACACAACTTTGATGGAGAAAAAAGAATCAAATTCTCCAGCAGAACATCACAGATTACATGTGTTGCAGGGAATGGAAGGGGCAATTGTTGAACCTCAAGGTGCACGGAGTAAAATCAATGAAGAAAAACAATTAATTAATAAGGAACCAAATAATGTCATTGATGCAAAGATTGCAATCACTGGCAACATTTGGACTTACAAACTTGACTTCACTGAGTTTTAAAAAGAGCAATGCAATAACTGCATCAGGCTTGCGTGCCTTAGCTGGTCTTGTGAACTTGACAAGTCTGGATCTGGAGATGTGCTCAGGGATTCATGTTACACTGAAGATAAGCTACTCCAAACAAGGATATTCTCATACTCAGATACACAAAGGCATCGACTTGGACCCAACTATTTGATGCTGCCAGCCAATGCACCCAAGTGTGCACATCACAATAATCATCATGAGGGATTCATGAACTTTATGCACAGGGATGAAGAGGTCAACTACTTTCCATCAAGGTTCGATCCAGTTCGTCATGCTGAGAGATTTCCCATTCCTGCCTATACCAATACTGGCAAGCGGGAGAAGTGCGTGATAGAGAAGGAGAATAATTTCAAACAAACTGGAGAGCGATATCGTTCATTTGCACCAGATAGGCAAGAGCGTTTTGTGAAGCGATGGGTGGCAGCTTTGTCAGATCCTAGGGTCACCCATGAAATTTGCAGTATTTGGATATCTTACTGGTCACAGTGTTACAAATCATTGGGTCAGAAGATAACAGCTTGCCTTAACACGAAAGCAAATATGTAAGAAGTTCGAACTGCAGCGTGCAATGTGGGATACAAAATTTTATAATAAGATGCTGCTGCTTGTTAATCTTTCTACATATATGAGGGGCAGGAGAAAGACAAATTCTCTCTGTGAAGATAAAACTGCTTTTACTTTAGTACATAGTGCTAGTGGTTCATGAAATTGAAATTACAGCTAATGATTTATCAGTGATTGGACATCTGTTAGGTCTAGGGGATAGATACCTACTTATAAACTTTGACAGGTCTATTGTCATGAGTGGATTGATGCATCTAAAAGGGCTCGTGATTATAATGCAAATTAAATGACAGCAGTTGAAATTCTGGATGATGATATATACTCTGGAGCAGAGAACATTTTCAGCCTTTTTACAGTGAGGAAAAATAGCGATGCTGCAACTGATGAAGAGAGAGGAAAATTGGAAGTGGTAGGTGAATACCACTTAGGAGAGTTTGTTATATCTTTTTAGGCATGGATCTCTTGTTATGCATCTGCCAGATTCAGAATCTAGCCAGATTCCTACAGTTATATTTGGAACAGTCAATGGTGTTATTGGTGTCATTGCATCTCTTCCTCAGGAGAAATATCTGTTTCTTGAAAAGTTACAAGCAAATCTTGTCAGCAACGAAAAGAGGAATTCCATGAAGGGGTCAGAAATACAAAGAGGCTCAAGACAGTCGAAATTTGGCATTTAAACTGTGTTTTTGTGATTACACAGCAGTTTTGTAGCGTGCTACGAAACTGTTGAAGATGCTGCCTAACGCACAGCAGTTTCGTAGCACACTACGAAACTGCTGTAGCTGCATAATTAAAGTTCAGTCGACAAAATTTTGAAGACTTTTCAATCAGCGTTAAAGAAGTTTTTGTCATCACACATGTACATGGGAAAGGCTTACAACACATGAAGGATGTGGCACTCCAATAGATTGTTGACTAATTCAAGAAGATCAACATGGTTAATTACTTCCGAATATCTTTGAGGAAACCAAAAGCATAAAAACAGGGGCAGTTTCCTATTTCTCAGCAGCGGTAAAAGGATAAGACATTAAGGACCAGTAAGGAGCTTCGAACATCCACCACAGCTAAATTGAAGGAGACCACTTGTCAGGGAATGAGATTTGATTGTAATTAATGCCATTACCAGCATGATATGGAGTTAGACTCCTAATTGTCTTAGGTTTCTAAAAAATCTAGTTAGCAGTTTGTTGCATTTAATAAGTAGTTAAAGTTGAATAGGTGTCATAGAAAGAAGAATTTGAGTTTCCCTCACATAGGAGGAGAAATCTCAGCTTTGTAAAGAAGTTATATATATAGGAGAAAGAACAAGGTAATAGGAGTGGGAAATTCTCAAAGAAACAGAGGACTTTGTGTTATTGTATGTGACTGTATGTTTTCAGGATAATATAAGGAGTTGATTTCACTACTCAGGATTCAGCAAGGGTTTTTAATGTTTGATTTTCTTCATGGTTTCTTTCCTATACTTACTTGCAGTAGTACAGATACATGTTACTTAGAACTCATTTGAAGATGCTCTAATTTCCTTCATGTATTTGTGGACTGTGTTCCTACACTATATCTCTGTTCTACTTCTATGTGAAAGCCCTCTATGCCCTGACTTCCATGTGAATTTAATCTCATTGTTGTACTGAAACACACCTTGACTCCATGGCCCAATGGAATTTTGTTAATTGATATTTCAACCATTCATATACTGTTGTTCGAATTTTTCATAGAGTTAGCCATCTTAATCTTCAAAGTAAAATCATTAACCCTTTGAGAGAGCCCTCTCAGGCTAAGGAGGCTAAGCCTTAGCTAAAAGATTGGTTTGAAAGAGTTACTTGAAATCTACCTGATCATAGCAGCCTATCAGGGTCTGATTTTGAGATAACAGCTAACATGAATTTTCTTTATATATGATGCACTTTAATTTTTCTTCATTGCAAACCCACTTTTATAAAGTCTTAGTCACTTTTTTAAAAACTCTGTTTTTCAATTTGAAGTTTGACTTTTTCTTGGCACTTTGATGGACTGATGTATTGGTGTTTTTGTTTTTTGCAGTGGCAGGAGTTGGCAAGGTAACCAGGAACAACTGCTAAGCTTATTACATGTAGAAACAATTACATTACATGAAATTTTTACAAAACTGGAAAAACTCTGTTTTCATCTCAAAACATATTTTTGAGGTAAAAAAGATTTATTGAGCATATAAGAAGTAAATTTAAGATTTTATGAACCTATTTATCCTAATCATGTGCCTGCTGACCTTTTTATTCAATTTTGGATGACCATGATGAAAAACCCTAAGACCTAGTGAAACTAAACCTTAAAACTGAATGAAATCAACTGAAATGACTATAAATGACTGAAAAGAGGTTTTGAACGAGCCAGCAGGTATATGACATGAGGGAAACTGAAATGAAACCACTACCATTAGTTGATCCATGACCTAATGGAATGCATCTGATCGAATGAGACACCTAATGTGCGTGCAAAAGAGCAATTTGATCACTGATGGAAGTGTGAAGACACTAACACCAACACCAGGTGAGGCCCCGCATCTACCACCTCGAGCTGCTGATCCCGTGCGTCCAGAGCACCCCGACCAATCACCACCTTTGCCTCTTGAAGCCATGTGTCTCGAACCCTCTACACTTAGACCTTCCATAATCCCTCCACTATTGCTAGAAACTAGCTCGAGTTGAGACCGGGACATAAGCATGCCTAGTTTTCACGAATTAGGCGACACCTTGGCTGAGGAACACCCTGAGCGAGGAACTGACCACATGATTGAAACCTTGACACCACCTAAGAGAGACGAAGACCACCCTTTCAATAGCTCCCAAACAATCCATGTAGGGGTCAAGACCACCAACTTTGGTTGAACCTCCTCTCTGTCCGGTGCTGGGAACCCACAACTTATAAAGTTACTTCCCACCTCAAACCAATAACATGTACCACCCCTTAAGCAACCCCTCACAATTCCATCAAACCAAAACCCACGACATGCTCACCAATGGTACCACCTCGCAGCCCAGGACCCTGTGAATTGGATGGGGAGGCACACTTCAATAATATTGCTCCACCAAAGGCAAATTCGCAACCAACCTAGACTGAAACCGCACCAAAATAAACATAAGCCATGACAAGCCACTCCCGTCAGATGCACATACACCACATTCCTTGTAGAATTTCTCTTGCTAAGCTCAATTTGGCAATTGACAGCTACCCACACCCACCAGCAGAAGCCGAACCTTCTATGACAATGCTGACCCTTCAACCAGTGTGGAGAACATCTATAACACCCTCCTCTTCTCCTAGCACTCCAAACACAAGCTCCAAAATGCTCTGCATTTCAAAATGACCATCGACCACCTCCCGCCACCCTACATAATGTTAATTTTCTCACCACCCTTTGCAAGAACCAATGTGACTTAAGGTTTCCCACGCCAGTATTTACTGTCTCTCTTACTCCTGATGGTATGGGAGGGCCATGAGGACAACCCGCCATCCTGTAGCCACATGCTTACCATAGGCACCCACACATTCCATTGGGAACATCCTCCTCTCTATTCCTCACTCCTATTGGGGAGGCCTCCTCCAAGGCCATGATCCTACTCAGATCTTCCATGGATGTATCCTACATGGGTGGGGGCCAGTCCCTGATGAGTTCCTGGTCGTGATGATCACAACCCCAATTCACAAGCTTGTCTATTGCCTTATTTCTCTCTCGGTTAACATGCTTCGTAATTACATATTCAAAAGAAGCGATCCTTGAGAGAATATGTTCATCGATGAGTTCCAACCTCCAACTCTTAATCACCCAGTTTAGGGGGACCCATTTATCAATTTATGTAGCATGGTGATCACTATTTGAGAGTCCCACATGACTTGCAACTTAGCCACCTCCATATCAGCTACAACTTCTTGTCCTTTTTCTAGTGCCAGAAACTATGCCACATTATTGGTGGTGTTGCTGCATGAGGCTGCATAAATTTTCACAGCTTTCCCTTTGTCGTTCCAAAGTATTCCCCCAGGCCAGCTAGACCTGGGTTTCCCTTGGAGGCTTCGTCAAAGTTTAGTTTGAGGAATCCCCGTGGCGGGCTACTGAAAAAATTTGGGGAACGGCTTTAAGAGCACTTGGGCCTGTGGGCCCAGGGATGGAGAGGGTTGGATTGAGGTCGAGCACGATTAAGATTTCTCATTCCCTATCTACCTCCTTCCAATATTCATCTGACCAACGAGAGATTAAAATAGTTTCTTTAATATTACTCATCACCGTTTTCCAGACCTGGTCAGTCTGGATGTTCTCTTAATGGAATATTGCTATGTTCCTTGCTTTCCAAATGTTCCAAAGAAAAAATCCCTATGAGATGCACCATGCTCTATTGAAAATGGGGTTCCGGAAGAGTGTCCATCTCCACTGCTCTAAAGAGTCCTTTAAACTATTTTCTGACCGATCTCTTACTCTGAATAATGTAGCATGCCGGTCCTAAATTTCCCGCGATTTAGAATAAAAGTTAAGTAAGTGATAGACTGATTCCTCCTCCCTAGTGCACAAGGGGAAACGAGAGGGGCCACATAAGCATTTTTCCTGATTTTATCCCAAGTGAGGAGCTTACCATGCCGGATAAGTCAAAGAAACAAAGAAATCTTGGGCCACAACATTGAGTACCATATTCTCTTCCATAATGGGTTAGGGACCTGGTCAGAAGAAGTGGAAAGAAGCGACTATGATTCTTTAAGAGAGAACACACCTTTTGGAAGGTGCCCCCAATGAAGTTTGTCTAGTTCACCATTTTTCAGAATGGGGCGTTGCCGCAGGATCAGGGTGAGGGTTTCCCAATCCAGAGACAGATCCCGAACTGGCCAAAGATCCAGAGGTTTCCAAACTCTCTACTTTGACGATTTAGTGGAGTCTTGCAAAAAATATCTAACCTTTTCCACGCCCAGATGGGCGATGAAAGCTTTAATTTCCCACATGTTGTCCTCCAAACTGAGTCTGGGGTGATGCATCTAGGTATCCTCCCAGAATCTAACTTTGCTTCCGTTTCTTATCTCCAAGAAGCTATGGTCTTAAATCATTGTCTAGTTGTCTTTTACCCTATTCCAGATTGTGGATCCAATCAATAGGTTATTATGGGCTTCTAGGGGCTCCTTCCAACAATCTCAGCCATATTTAGACAACCACACCTCCTTCCAAATCTTCTACTCACTTTGCAACCATCGCCACCAGACTTTAGTGCTAAGGGTTTGAGACAAAATTTCTGGGTCCTTCAAACCAAGGCCACCGTAGACCTTTGGTTTACATAATTTGTCCCATGCAACCAGGGCCCATTTTCGACCTATCTGTAGACCTGACCATAGGAAGCTCCAAAATTTTCCTATGAGATCTTTGTATATGTTGTAGGGGCCGGAAGGGCTAAGAGCTGGTAAATTGGGATGGCATGCAGAACAAATTCCAGGAGGACTAATCATCCTAGAGAGTTTAAAACTCAAAAGGTCCAGCTAGAGAGTTTCCAGTCGATACGAGTTAGCAGGTCCTTCCAGTGCGAGATTTTCAAGGAATTAACCACCAAAGGAACACTGAGATAAGTGCTTGGAAGAGACCCAATTTTGAAGCCAAGAATTCGAGCCAAATGGTTCTGGAATCGAGGGTGAGTATTGAAAAAGAACATATTATATTTTTCAAAGGGTTGCTTCAAGGAGGGTGAGTATTGAAAAAGAACATATTAGTATTTAAATTACAAAAAAATACTAAAATTGAATTAGTAAATTAGAATGAAATTAGAATTAAATAGAACTAAAATAATGGTTAAGGTATAATTAAAACAAAAAGGGGAAAGGGGATATAACACAAATTTATGTCTTAATTAGATAAAATGGAAAAATAAATGGAAGGCAGGAGGAAGGAAAATCAAGAATGAAGATGGATGGAGGGGTAGGGAATAAAAAAAGGGAGGAAGAGGGGAAGGGGGGTTTAATAAGGGTTAGGATTGACATTATGGGAATTGAGTTTAGAGGCCAAGAAATGAATAATGGGCTTCTAAGAATGGCTTAACCGGTACCCATCTTCTGGATTAAAGTTATTAGGGTATTTTTCAATTTCTAGGGCTTCCCTAATGACACGGTTGGAATTGATTACCGATCATATTTCCAAAATTATTTCTAAAAAGAACATTAAGACCTTATTCAAGCCACATAAAACCCTTAGCCAACTCTTTAGATTGACCAAGGACAAGAATGACCCTATGCTTGGCCCCATATTCTATGAAATTCCTTTGTCCTATAGAATGTCTTACATAGGAAAAAATGGTAGACCCTTTAAAGCTAGGCTCAAAGAACATATGACTGACACCTACCATAACCACATTGCTAAATCTGTCATCGCTGAAAATTCCCACATTACCAAGCATCTATTTGTTTTTTATAAAACCAAAATCTTGGCCTCTACCCCCTTCCATTCCAACCGTGTCCTTAAGGAATCCGTAGAAATTGAAAAACACCCTAATAACTTTAATCAGGAAGATGAGTACCAGTTAGAACATTATTGGAAGCCCACTTTTTGTTTCTTAGCCTCTAAACCCAATTCCCCCAATTCCAATATAACCCTTCTTAATCCCCCACCAAACCAACCCCCCCACCCCCACTTTGTTCCTTACTCCTCCATCCATTTTCATCCTTGATTTTCCTCCCCACCCTTTATTTATTTTTCCATTCTATCTAATTAATACATAAATTTAAGTGTTCTATTCACCCCCCTTTGTTCCTTACTCCATCCATTTTCATCCTTGATTTTCCTCCCCACCCTTCATTTATTTTTCCATTCTATCTAATTAATACATAAATTTAAGTGTTCTATTCCCCTTTATTCTTTTGTTTTAATTCTACCGTCATAATTATTTTCGTTCGATCTAATTCTATTTTCATTCTAATTTAGTAATTCAATGTTAGTCCTTCTTTGTCTTTTTTTTTTAAGCTTCATCTAGATATTTCTGTTATAAAAAAAAAGTTTACATCAAGTTAAGAAGATTTATTGTGTTAGCCAAACATTGCCTCTTGAGACAGAGGCTTCTTTTAGAGGTATAATATAATCCCATAGAGAAACAAGATTTTGAAGATGACTTAGAGGATTATAGTAAACAAAACTAATCAAAAGAGCTTGATTTTTACATCATTTCAGTCCTTGATATTAAAAGAAAAGAAACAAAGGAAGATTCAGACAAACATCCAAACTTCCAAAACATGATTGAAGGAGAGAATGTAGATCCTGGAGAGTTGTGATATCGTCGCTGCTAGAAAAACCATTTGCCGAAGAACAAGATACACCTGGTAATGTCGTGGCAATGAGCATGTCCGCCTGAGATAGTGACGAGGGAGAGGGTTGAGGAATTACCTTGAGGAATATGAGATGGAGGATTAACATTGAGTGGCGGCTCATTAATGACACTTGGAATGTCATTGACCTCCACTGATTCAATGCTAGAGTCCGAGACAAAACCATCACAACATATTTCTCCACCCTTAAAATCCGGGTGACAATGTCACCTAGGTTGTAGCAGATATCCCTGAGGATTCATTTGATGTCCTCCTACCCCATGAACAATTTGTATTTTTTATTAATATTATTCTAATCTAATATTCTTATATTTCAATTCTCTTCCAATCACTTCTACTTTGACCAAAACTCAAATTAATTTAAAGATTCTAGTCACAAATTGATTTATTATTAATACCATATTGATATTACTTTGACCAAAATCAAATAATTTTAACTAACTAATTAATTATTATTTTATTGTCTCCAATCTATTAATAATATTTTATTCTCGCCTTGTTAATTCTTCCTCTAATCTTTATATCTCAATATTATCCAATTCTTAATAATAAATTGCTAACTCTAAACCAAATTAAATACTAATTTAATAGAATATAATTCTTTGGCCTTTTCGCTAATTTTTTTTTCCTAATTTAAAATAATTATATGACCTTTTCCAAAACAATATTATTACTAAAATTTTAAATTTGAATTAAATTTTAATATCCTTTATTATTTCTCTTTCTCACATTTTCTATTTAATGTCAACCTTCCATCCTCTTCACTCTTCCTAATTAAATATTATTTTTATTTTTTGAATCAGAGACCGGAGAATCCACAGTATGAACATTTTTATACCAACGTTTCAAATCCCAAGTGGGATCCATCATCAGGATTGAAGAATGATGATAAAAGAAGAGCAAATAAGGGAAATAAATACTAATGAGGAAGAATTTTTCAAGGAAGAACACACTGTCGGCTAGAATCTTTTAATTTTTAATTTTATATAATTTTATTTAATCTAATAAATTGCTTATATTTATTTTTCTTAATATTATTAAAATTTTTTAAGAGAAAGAAACTTAGTTCATAACCTAATTATAAAACTAGGGACAATAAGAAATAAATTAATATATTAAACTAATTTAATATATTTAAATCATATTAATAATTATAAATAATTAATATTTATAATTAATTAATATAATAATTCATATATTAATTAATATAATAATTAATATATAAATTAATATAATATAATAATTATGTAATAAAATTAATTATTATAAAATAATTAATTAACTATTATTATAATAATAATTAATTATTATAATAATAATTAATTAATATAATAATTAATATATTAATTAATATAATGATTATTATATAAATTATATATAAATCATATTAATATTAATAATCATAAATAATTAATATTTATAGAATTTATATAATAATTAATATATTAATTAATATAATAATTATTATATAAATTAAATTAATATATATAACTCATGTTAATATTAATAATCCTAAATAATTAATATTTATATTAATTAATATAATAATTAATATATTAAATAATAGCTATATATAGAAATCAATATATTATAGTATTTTAATGATATAAAACTGGACCAAAAAATGGAAAAGGAGAGGGGAGATAACTTACCTGAGTGGTGCATTACCTGGGGATGGGATGGCGACTTTTAATTTTCTTGATCAAGGGAAGCCAGCTTCGCTAATTTCCATACCATTGTCTCTGTTCAGATTCTGAGGATGCTTAATAATTTTAAGTGCTTCTCTGATCTTTCGTCTTTGATGCTGCTCTTCTCTTGCAATAATTGATGCGTTTTCCAGGCAGATATGGTGCTTAGTCTTCAAGGAGTGTTCTACCAATGCTGAGGTACGAGATCTTCCATTCCTAATATCAGCGCCGTGTTCTTTGAGCCTTGTCTGGAGGGAGCGACCTGTTTCACCTATGTAGCTTTTTCCATAAGAACAGTCTATTTTATAGACTCCTTTAAGCTGAAGATTGTCAATATCATCTTTAACAGACTTCAAACCTTGTCTGATAGTACCAGAAGCTGAGAAATGAGTGATAATGTTTTTCTTTCTTAGGATTTTAGCGATTTTGTCTGTAACACCATGGATATAAGGTAGAAAAATCTTACTACATTGAGGTTGGTCTTGCGCCTTATGCTCATGAGATGACAACTTTCTTTCAGCTTTCTCTATGGCTTTTTTAATCTCATGCTCTTTGTAGCCTATATTCTTAAAAGTTAAAACCAGATGCCTCTTTTCTTCATTCAGATGCTCTGAGTCGGAAATTCGAAGGGCTCTAATGGCAAGGGTGTTTAGAACCCCAAACTTCTGGGCTGGGTGATGGTGGGAACCCGCATGGAGGTAACTTTCTGTGTGGGTTGACTTTCTGAAAACCTTGTGGCCTAGAGAGCCATCCTCTTTTCTGATGATTAGAACGTCCAAAAATGGGATGCTCATGTTTTCTTTGAGTTCCATCGTAAATTTTATTTCTGGGGAGATGAAATTTAAGTGAATGAAAAACTTGTCAAGTTATGCTTTACCATGCGTCCATTTTATGTTGGTATCATCGACAAAACGCTTCCACCATGCCGGCTTTAAAGGATATGATTCCAGGGCCTTCTTTTCAAAGTGTTCCATGTATAGGTTGGCCACGATTGGTGATAGGGGTGATCCCATTGCCACACCTGATGTCTGCTCATAAAATATTCCTTGGAAGGTGAACACAGTTAACCTTAAGCAGATCTCAGCCAGCTTTGCAGTCCCTGGATTAGTGACATCTTTTATAACCTGAATGGCTTCATCAAGAGGAATCTTCGTGAATAAGGATACTACGTCAAAGCTAACAAGGAGGTCATCACGTTCCATCCTTTCATTTTTAATCAGATTCACAAAGTCCTGGGAGTCTTTGATGAAGGAATCAGTATTTCCGATAAGGGGTTTAAGGATTTTAGCAACATATTTAGCAAGCTCATAGGTTGGGGAACCAATAGTGTTAACTATCGGTATGAGGGGGACCCCTTCCTTATGGATCTTGGGTAATCCATAGATTCTAGGGATGGTTTCACAAGAGGGGATTCATTTCTTCTTTAATTTCTCGTCAAGGTTAGAATCTGAGATGATCTTTTTTACATCCTTCATGATTTTGGGAATGGGATTACTGTTCAACTTCTTATAACTGCCACAATTTAGGTGATCATTCATTTTGCACACATAGTCTTCTTTATCTAATATGACTGCTGCTCCTCCTTTATCTGCTTTAAGAACCACCACCTTGTCATTGTTCTGCAAGGATTTGAAAGCTTTTTGTTCTTCCCTACTCAAGTTGCTTTTGGGAGCTTTGGCTTTCCTCATGATGAGAGAAAATTCTTGCCTCAATGCTTCTTTGTCTTCCAAAGGGAGGTTACTAATTCCATCCTCTATGCTACATATCATGCTTTCAACAAGAAGGCTTCTAGGAGCCACCGCAAACCCCATACCTTTGCTGAGAACATTGGTTACTACAGGATCTAATTCTTGGGAAGACAGGTTGACCACTTTCCTTTTTGATCTTGACTCACAGGTGTTTGCTGAAGACATACTCATGTCTAAGCCTTGATCTCTATTGATTCCCATGTCATTACCTGAATTCTGAATGTGCTCATCAATGTTATTTAACGTATTATCTTCAAAGTTATCCATTTTTGAATCACCATGATTGCTGGGATTGTAACTGATAACATTGTTTTTTATCAAAATAGGACTATTGACTGCGCAGTTATTATCGTTTGCATTATTTGAAACGCAACTTTTAATGATTATAGCTTTAGAATTATCTGCGTAGTTCTTATCCTCTGCGCAACTTCTAACTATACCTGCGCAGTTGCTTACATTGTCATAAGTGCTACTGCCTTTTTCGTTGCTTATCCTGTCAACGTTCTGGGCATTGGTCGTACGGTTCTCCATCGAATCTGGTTCTGCTGCAACATTAGGATGATTATCAACGCTGATGCTTCTTCTATCGTTTTTCAAAATAACGTTGTTCAACCTGTCCTTCATGATTTCGCTGTTCAACTTGTTCACTGCGAAGTTTTCAACTGCTGCGCGGGCTACCATTATATCTGAATCAGCTATGGGCCACTCATCATCACCGATTTGCAACGAATTTGAACCTGCTATGGGAAACTCATTACTTCTACTACCTGCGTAATTTTTAAGACTGTTATTAACGCTGTTCAGCATGTTATGCTCACTGTCCACTGCGTAGTTTTTACTGATATTAACATTTTTGCTGGCTCACTGTCCACTGCGTAGTTTTTACTGATATTAACATTTTCGCTGGCTCACTGTCCACTGTGTAGTTTTTACTGATATTAACATTTTCGCTGGCTCACTGTCCACTGCGTAGTTTTTACTGATATTAACATTTTCGCTGGCTCACTGTCCACTGCGTAGTTTTTACTGATATTAACATTTTCGCTGGCTCACTGTCCACTGCGTAGTTTTTACTGATATTAACATTTTCGCTGGCTCGCTGTCCACTGCGTAGTTTTTACTGATATTAACATTTTCGCTGGCTCGCTGTCCACTGCGTAGTTTTTACTGATATTAACATTTTCGCTGGCTCGCTGTCCACTGCGTAGTTTTTACTGATATTAACATTTTCGCTGGCTCGCTGTCCACTGCGTAGTTTTTACTGATATTAACATTTTCGCTGGCTCGCTGTCCACTGCGTAGTTTTTACTGATATTAACATTTTCGCTGGCTCACTGTCCACTGTGTAGTTTTTACTGATATTAACATTTTCGCTGGCTCACTGTCCACTGCGTAGTTTTTACTGATATTAACATTTTCGCTGGCTCACTTTCCACTGCGTAGTTTTTACTGATATTAACATTTTCGCTGGCTCACTGTCCACTGCGTAGTTTTTACTGATATTAACATTTTCGCTGGCTCACTGTCCACTGCGTAGTTTTTACTGATATTAACATTTTCGCTGGCTCACTGTCCACTGCGTAGTTTTTACTGATATTAACATTTTCGCTGGCTCACTGTCCACTGCGTAGTTTTTACTGATATTAACATTTTCGCTGGCTCACTGTCCACTGCGTAGTTTTTACTGATATTAACATTTTCGCTGGCTCACTGTCCACTGCGTAGTTTTTACTGATATTAACATTTTCGCTGGCTCACTGTCCACTGCGTAGTTTTTACTGATATTAACATTTTCGCTGGCTCACTGTCCACTGCGTAGTTTTTAATGATATTAACATTTTCGCTGGCTCACTGTCCACTGCGTAGTTTTTACTGATATTAACATTTTCGCTGGCTCACTGTCCACTGCGTAGTTTTTACTGTTATTAACATTTTCGCTGGCTCACTGTCCACTGCGTAGTTTTTGCTGATATTAACATTTTCGTTGGCTCACTGTCCACTGCGTAGTTTTTGCTGATATTAACATTTTCGCTGGCTCACTGTCCACTGCGTAGTTGTTAGGATATTCCGACACATAGGATATAGTTAAGTTCAACTTGGTCTAGTATAGAGTTAGGTTAGAGTTAGGTAAAGTGTGTTTCTTTACCGTTGTACATTTTGTAACTTACAATCCGACGGTCACGATATGTAGTGATCCGACGGTTCACTCTCACCTCGGTATTACCGACACTTGATCCGTGGCTTGACACCCGATTGGTCCATGAGTTCTATTTAAAGCGCATGGAGGGTCATTGTTCGGGTAATCCGTGCATGAGAGAAGCTTATGTAAATTTTCATTCTTTGATTAATAAATTGCCTGTAGTACCCACGTTGGGACAGGCCGTGGACTGTTTCCCTCCTTGCACTCTGAGGGTTTTAACCACGTCAAAAATACTGGTGTATTGATTTGAGATCTGGTTGTGAGCGGTGTCCTTTTGGTATTCTTTCTGTGGAACTTACCCTGTAAATTCCTACATGGTATCAGAGCTATTTGAGGGCCGCGTCCATTGGTGATCCAAATCTGAAGCCGGTAGAACTGCATGCGGCTGTCGTTTCCTAGATCTGCTGTTTCTGACTGCTTTCGGGCCGAGAGGACTGCTCTGTTGCGTTCGGAGCATCTGTTCCAGTGAGGAACCCCTTTCGTTTCACGCGAAAAGGTTTCCGGTAGCCCTAGCTGCGTCATTTTTCAGATCGGGAGGTATACAGTGTTTTTTTGCAGTTTACTGTTATTTTCTCTCTGCTTATTTCGGTCTCAGTTTATTTAGCCTTTTTTTAACCGGATCTATACCTTTCATTTCTGCATATGCTCTTTGCCCTACGACTCTGTGCGATCTGGGCAAATCAGAAACAGAAAGGAAGGATTTTTCTCATGCGTATGCTCTTTTCCCTGCACCTTAGTGTGATCTCGGAAAATCAGAAACATTGAGAAAAATATTTAGTTTTTCGGCTAAAGCTAACTTTGAGATTTTTTTTAAAATTTCTAGTTTTTTTGGCTAAAGCTAACTTCGAGCCGTAAGGTTCGTTTTTCTTTGCATATTCGTGTTGGGTTTTGTGTTTTGTGTTTTGTAGGGAAAAAGAGCTTTCTCAAGGCAAGCACGCAAACCAAGGCCCCCCCCCCCCCCTCTCTCTCTCTCTCTCTCTCTCTCTCTCTCTCAAATTTTTTGTATAGATCAATTGGTTCAAAGCTATTTTAAGAGAGTAGAGGTCTTGGGTTCAAGTCTCCATTTTGTGGGGGCGGATTTTTTCATTCCCGCACATTCGCGCACTTTGCCGGCAACGTCAACATTTTTTTTCAAAAAGCCATAACTTCTTCATCCGGAAGTCTTTTTCAGAGCCGTTTTTTTTAAAACCGCCTATTTTTTCGAGATCTATCCATTGGAACACTTACTTTCAGCATCTTCAGCTTCAGTTTTTTTTAAAATGGAAAGTCCATGCCAAGTCATTCTTGACAGCACTAACTACTTCCAATGGGTAGCCTACATGGGAGATTTACTTAGAAGTAAAGGTCTCTACAGAATAGCCACAGACCAAGAGAAGAAACCAAAAGATGAAGACAAGGCGGCAAAATGGGAAAATAGACAAGATCAAGCACGTGGTTTGATAGGGATGTCTGTTTCTCCTGATCTTAGATTCCACATTGCAGAACTTGAGACTCCTCATGAAGCATTAGAAAAACTTGCTAAAGTTTTTGGAATTAAAAATGAAATTAGAGCCCATCAACTTGAAAATGAGCTGCTTACTTTGGATCCTAATAATTTTTCTTGCATTGAAGATTTCTTGTCCAAATTCAAGACCCTTAGATATCTCTTGGAAGGTGTTAAAGTTAAGAAAGAAGATGGTAACCTCATTTATTCCATCCTTACTAAGTTGGGACCAGCCTACTCTGTATTTGTTTCCACTTTCCATTCTACAAGGGAAGCTTTCATTTGTCAAGGACAAGAATACAAGGCCCCTTCCTTTGACTCCTTTTGTGATTCCTTAATAAGAGAACAAGAAAAACTCTTACACCTTGGTCTTCTTAATCTTGGAAACTCTTCCACGAAAGCGTTAGCCGCCTAGCAGCAACCAAATTCAAAGAATCCTAAGAAGTCATATCCTCAAAAGAATGGTCCTAAACCATCTCAGCCTCAAAATGAAAGATCATTTCAGCAAAATGATAAGACCAATAAAAACAAATGGAAGAAGTCTGATAGACATTGTAACTTTTGTAATCGAGATGGCCACTTAGAATCTAAATGCTTTAAGAAGATGGAAGCCTTGGAAGCCGCAATGAAGAAACATAACATCCATGTGGAGCCTACTTCAACTTCAACTTCCGGAATGGCACTTTCTGCATGTCATTATCAATCATCTCAGTCTGGTTATGCATTAAATGTATCTTCTTCTTCTTCTCATTCTCATGAGTGGCTCATTGATTCTGGAGCCTCTTGTCACATGGCCAAAAATCAAGCCATGTTTTCTTCTTTAAATGATTGTAACACCAAAAATATATATATTGGTGATGATAGATCTCTTAATGTTGTAGGGACTGGAACTGTTCATCTAGACAATGGTCAGTTTAATGATGTATTATGTGTTCCAACCTTATCCTGCAACCTTCTATCTGTCTATCAGATAACTCATTCAGGTGAAGGTAAAATTGTTGAATTTTCACCTCATGATGTTGTAATCAAGGATCTAAAAGATCCTAAACAGATTCTAGCTACTGGTCTTGCTGATGATTCCAAAAGGTTGTATAAGTTTCACAACTTTGGGTCATCCAATCTTCCCTCAGTATTTGTTGCTCATAATGATGAAGTGAGCAAACTTTGGCATGAGCGATTTGGTCACTTAAACTATCGCTCCCTTCAGCATCTATGTAAAGAAAATATGGTGACAGGTCTTCCTATGATATCTTGCAGAGATGGTGTTTGTTCCGGATGTGTACTCGGAAAACATCATCGGGACAGTTTTGACAAACGTGCCTCTTGGCACGCCTCAGCCCCTTTACAGCTTGTGCACAGTGATTTATGTGGTCCTCTTCCTGTTGCTTCATTCTCTGGCTGCAAGTACTTCGTAACTTTCATTGATGATTTCTCCAGACGCACTTGGGTATACTTCTTAAAACTCAAGAGTGAAGTATTTAACACTTTTTTGGCCTTCAAAGCCTTTGTTGAAAAACAATCTGGACATCAAATTCTTAAGCTAAGAACTGATAATGGTGGAGAATATGTTAAAAACACATTCATCAACTTTTGCACCGAAAATGGAATTCAAATGCAACATACTGTTCCATACACTCCACAACAAAATGGTGTAGCTGAAAGGAAAAATCGCACCTTAAAGGAAATGGCTAATTGTATGCTGCAATCTAAAGGACTCAGTCTTAGTTTTTGGGCCGAAGAAATTAATTGTGCAAATTATATAATCAATCGCACTCCTACTAAGGTTCTAGAGAATATCACTCCAGAAGAAGCTTGGAGTTCCATTAAACCAGATGTAAGTCACTTTCGTGTGTTTGGAAGTGAAGCATGGGCCCATATTCCAGATGAAAAGCATAAAGCTTTAGAACCTAAGAGTGAGAAATGTACTTTTGTTGGATATTCTGAAGATGTAAAAGGTTATAGACTTATTCCATTTAAGTCCAAAAATGTTATCATTAGAAGAGATGTAAAATTTGATGAAAATAAATCGGCCTGCGAGCCTAGTCCGGCGGATGTGCCACCTCTTCCTATCTCTTCTACTTTTGAAAACATTTCTTCTTCAGATGATGAAAGCGAGGATGATAATCCTCCCCCACCTTCTCAGGATCCTCAACTTCCAAGATGGGTCCGTGCTACTCGGGATGCAGCAGGTGATCTTGCCGGTGATCCTACAGATCAGCGACGTACACGTTCTCAGTTTGAAAGAGCCTCTTCTTTACTGGCTCAAGCTCCAGTAAATCATGATCCTGACACTTTTGCAGAAGCTTCAGGCCATCCACATTGGGAAGCAGCTATGAATGAAGAATATCATTCATTGATGACAAATGATACATGGGATCTTGTTCCTCTACCAAAGGGACGCAAACTTGTTAGATGTAAATGGGTTTACAGAACCAAGTATGGACCAGATGGGAAAGTTGATAAACATAAAGCTCGTCTCGTTGCTAAGGGCTTTTCACAGGTTGAAGGCATTGACTACACTGAAACCTTCTCCCCTGTTGCCAAAATGAACTCTATCCGCCTTGTTCTTTCCCTTGCTGCCTCTTTAAAATGGGAAGTCCATCAGATGGATGTTAAATCTGCCTTCTTGCATGGGGACTTGCAGGAAGAAATCTATATGGAACAACCCATTGGCTTCATACAAACAGACTCCAGCCTTGTTTGTCGACTTAAGAAATCCCTTTATGGCCTCAAGCAAGCTCCTCGGGCTTGGTATGCCAAAATGGATAGCTTTCTTTTAGAATCTGGCTTTTCTAGGTGTCATTCTGACAATACTTTCTACACCAAGAAAGTGGGCAACTCTCTTATCATCCTTGTTCTTTATGTTGATGATCTTATTCTTACTGGTAGTGATCCCAACCTTATAAACCATGTGAAGTCAAGCCTTAAAAAGAAATTTGAAATGACAGACTTAGGCCACTTACACTATTTTCTCGGTCTTCAAGTCTTGCAATCCCAAGAGGGTATTTTCCTTTCTCAGTCCAAGTATGCTTGTGATATTCTTCGTCATTTTCACATGGAAGACTGTAAGCCAGCCCCTTCTCCCTTTCAGTCTGGAGTCAAACTTTCAGTCTCTTGTACTTCTCCTGAAGTTGATGCTACCTTATACCGTCAACTTGTCGGAAAACTCTTGTATTTAACCCATACTCGTCCCGATCTTTCCTTTGCTGTTGGCCTTGTTGCTCGTTTTATGCAAAACCCCCGTGAAAGTCATTGGAAAGCAGCTAAAAGAATACTTCGTTATGTTCGAGGTACAGTACAGTTTGGGATTCATTACAGTGCCAAAGCAGCTCCTCTGTTAGTTGGTTTCACTGATTCTGATTGGGCTGGTGACCCTGATGATCGGAAGTCTACTGCCGGTTATGTCTTCACTCTTGGTTCAGGACCTATTACATGGGCTTGTAAGAAACAGGCTGCAATTTCTCTTTCGTCAGCAGAAGCAGAGTATCGTGGTGCCGTGGAAGCTAGTAAGGAAGCCTTGTGGCTTCGTCAGATCCTATCAGAGTTTGGCTTTGAGCAGCAGCATCCAACCACACTTTGGTGTGATAATCAAAGTGCCATTCAGCTATGCAAAGATCCAGTCCAGCATCAGCGCAGCAAACACATTGAACTACACATGCACTTCATCAGAAAGCTCATTCATGACCATGTTCTTGAAGTGCAATATTGTCCAACAGATGATCAGATTGCAGACATCTTCACAAAGGCTCTCACAGAGGCGAAGTTCACTAAACTTCGATATATGCTTGGAGTTCAGGAAGTTGTCACTAAGGGGGGATAGGCTCTAGTGCCTCCTTCCTTCTCCTATTGTGTCATATTTGTAAATCCTTCAATCCTATCCCAAGTTGTTCTTAAGGGGGGATGTTAGGATATTCCGACACATAGGATATAGTTAAGTTCAACTTGGTCTAGTATAGAGTTAGGTTAGAGTTAGGTAAAGTGTGTTTCTTTACCGTTGTACATTTTGTAACTTACAATCCGACGGTCACGATATGTAGTGATCCGACGGTTCACTCTCACCTCGGTATTACCGACACTTGATCCGTGGCTTGACACCCGATTGGTCCATGAGTTCTATTTAAAGCGCATGGAGGGTCATTGTTCGGGTAATCCGTGCATGAGAGAAGCTTATGTAAATTTTCATTCTTTGATTAATAAATTGCCTGTAGTACCCACGTTGGGACAGGCCGTGGACTGTTTCCCTCCTTGCACTCTGAGGGTTTTAACCACGTCAAAAATACTGGTGTATTGATTTGAGATCTGGTTGTGAGCGGTGTCCTTTTGGTATTCTTTCTGTGGAACTTACCCTGTAAATTCCTACAGTAGTTTTTACTGATATTAACATTTTCGCTGGCTCACTGTCCACTGCGTAGTTTTTACTGATATTAACATTTTCGCTGGCTCACTGTCCACTGCGTAGTTTTTACTGATATTAACATTTTCGCTGGCTCACTGTCCACTGCGTAGTTTTTACTGATATTAACATTTTCGCTGGCTCACTGTCCACTACGTAGTTTGTACTGATATTAACATTTTCGCTGGCTCACTGTCCACTGCGTAGTTTTTACTGATATTAACATTTTCGCTGGCTCACTGTCCACTGCGTAGTTTTTACTGATATTAACATTTTCACTGGCTCACTGTCCATTGCGTAGTTTTCACTGATATTAACATTTTCGCTGGCTCACTGTCCACTGCGTAGTTTTTACTGATATTAACCTTTTCGCTGGCTCACTGTCCACTGCGTAGTTTTTACTGATATTAACATTTTCGCTGGCTCACTGTCCACTGCGTAGTTTTTACTGATATTAACATTTTCGCTGGCTCACTGTCCACTGCGTAGTTTTTATTGATATTAACATTTTCGCTGGCTCACTGTCCACTGCGTAGTTTTTACTGATATTAACATTTTCGTTGGCTCACTATCCACTGCGTAGTTTTGACTGATATTAACATTTTCGCTGGCTCACTGTCCACTGCATAGTTTTTACTGATATTAACATTTTCGCTGGCTCACTGTCCATTGCGTAGTTTTTATTATTAATTTAATTATTAGAGATATCAACGTTGACATCTTCTTCACTTACCATAATGGTTAGATTATAACTCCATCCTCTATTTATTCATGGCCTAGCAAGTTTTCATCATCATAAGTTCTTGATTGTGAAAATCTTCATGCAAAAATCCTATAGTATTGCTTTGGCATAAAATGAGATGTGAAGTACATAAATTAATTGTTTTCTCAAGCACAACGAATTGCATAAATTTTGGTGGGTAGTACCCACTCTACACATTTAGAGCTTTACTCCTACATAAGTGTCAATAAAAACATAGGTAATGGTGGAAAGTAGCTCCCAATAAGTATATTTATTTACATTTTATTCGTATCTATCTTTTATGCAAAGATTTGCTTAAATTATGGTGGGAAGCATATGATGGTAAATATACTATTTACCTTAGTATCAATTATTTTTTAGGATTTTATTTTTGGATAGTTTTCCTACAAAGCTTAAGAATAAAAAAATCACTACGCAAATCATGCATGATTGTTGCATCCATATCCATAAATCATGGCATAAAATATATGAGACAATTATCCAATTATGCCTTGATTGTTTCTTCTGTAAATGAAAATGTGAACCGTCATATTATTCCAATTACAAATGCTTATGATGCATTGAAGAAGTTGAAATATTTATATGACTAACATCCAAAATTGGAAGTAGTTCAGTTGATGATTAAGCTCTTCAACCTGAAGTTGAAGGACGATGACCCCTTGGCCCTAGCCTAAGAGATTAGAGCCATCATGCATGATGTCGAATCCATTGGAGTTAAAATGAACATCCCTCTCATAGCCTTTATCAAGGCCCTCTATCCTAGATATTCTCACTACCTTGAATCCTTACAAGCTAGTGCAAAGCTCAAGGGTGTTACTTTTGACACTCTTATGGAGATGTTTGTAGGACATGAGAAGTGTTGCATCTAAATATGTGAGGACCTATTGCTCCATGATCTTGTGTCCAAATCATATCACTAGACATAGAAAGACAATACTAATAGAACAATAGAGCGATCCCAATCCTAAATGTTCAATCGTGCAACAAGTAGTCAGATATATGCTATAAATAAAAGAGATCACACATGAAATCCTTGCATGTCGGAGAAGGGTTTTGAGTTTGATGCAGTTATTGCGCTCAACTCAAGTGATCCAACACATCCACACCAGATCTCTTTCCTTGCACACAATCACAACCAAACAAAGACGACAGGTGATCTTTCTCATAATATTGTTAGATAAAAATCAATAGATATAACCATACAAAGTGTTGAACACCAATTCATGTAAGGAAGGGAACATATGTTTCCATTAATTATGAAAGATCAATACTATGCTATACCTTTGCCTCCAAGCTTTCTCTCCACAATCCAGCAGAGTTTCCCCACTATGCCCAAGAAAATGAGTATGCAGAGTAGTAGACCAATGGAAAAAGACCTCACAAGTTCACTCTAGCAACAAAATAACATCATAGGCTCATGACAAAGATAAGTCATAGAAAATTCTAACTGATAAGCCCTGGCCATCTCGAATAGATGACAAATCAAAATGTTCTCCTATGGACTAAGGCACTCTAGAAGTCATTGCTGGATGCTGCCACTAAAAGAGGGAAAAAAGTCCCTGGACGCTCTCACAGCGAAGGCCTGAGAGCGTCTCGGAGGTTCTGGACGCTCCCATAGGCTACTATGCCAACATCTGGGGGTCAAACTAGAGAAAAAAGAGTCATAGGTCTGGAAAAAAGTCAATTAGAATCAAGTACAGAGGGTCACTGACCTAGAGGGGTAAAATAGGCTGATAACATATGCCCCCTGTTATAGACAATTTTGTGCCTTACAGCAACAAGCATGAATTGTCAATAATCCAAGGGATCCAAAGTTCCCTAAACATGATGTTCCTACCCCTAGAGGAACAAGGTCAGCAAACCAACAACTCTCAGATCAGTTCTCCACCTGAAAACACTCAAAAACAAGCAATCCTGAAATCAAAGCAGGTGCTCCACTAGGTTTCTGCGCTGAAACTCAGTTGCTCCATGGTGTACCTGCGTTGCAAAGCAAGTGGGACAAAGGCCACCTGTGCTGAGCGAGAAGGGACAAGTGGCACAGTGAGTCATTGCTTTGGAATCTTCCAAAAATGACACTTGGATCAATTATTTCGCCTTGTGATGAGTCAGAGGCTCTGTTTCTCCAAGTGGAAGCAAAGTTCTCCAAGTGGACTCAAGAACTGAAGATCAACTAAAGATTAACTGAAGAGAGAGAGGACACAAGGCAGCTACACATCAGTTGCAAGCTGACTCATCCTTTCTCAATTCATCTATATATTGAGCTCTCTCCTATGAGCTCAGGAGGCTGGAATTTGGTGCAAAGTAATGATATGCTGTTGGTTTCATTCTTGAGTTATTGGGTGATTGTTTGAGAGAGGTGAAGAAGAGCAATTCTTTCTGCTGGGAGGTGTTGCTGGGTTGGAGCCTGCAATGGTTGTAATCCTCTCAGAACCTTTATTTCTTCATTAATAAAAGCTATTGAGGTTCTTCTATGTGCTCTTGTTTCAGTTATATATTGTGATGATTGCATGTTTGGTTTACACTAATCCATGAACCAGTTATGATTGCATGCCTCTTGTAGTTTCCTTCTTTGTCATTGTGCAGGATCTCATTGTAGCTGGGCGAGCAGAAGGACAAAGAGCTAGGAACAAGCAGCCAAAGAGGAGAGTTTGGATTCGACATTAAGCGCAAGGCAAGGGTTAGTGCTTTCTCCATCCTCTTTTGCTTTCATAAAGAAGTAAACCTTCAGTAGTTTGTTTTACAGTTGTTGCTAAGGAACTGTCACCCTTAGAGTGGGTTAGGGTCATCCGAGTCAGATACTTTTCCCTACATCAAACAGTGACTCTCATGCCGGCGATGGCGTGATTGGCACGGCAAACGCGAATCCGAAAAGGACCAATCAAAAGAAGGCCCGTAAGGATTCGAATCAAAATGCGCATGAAGAAGTTCTTGCTTCGGAAGTAAATGCCGTATCGACAGATAGGGGCAAAGAAACCAATCAACCAGGAAGCAAGAAGAATCAAAACAAAGGGAGGAAGAATAAACAAGGTGGGTCATCCCTAAGAAAAATTCTTCAAACCCTCCTGGGAATAGGAAACGGTTTCCGTGTCAAATATGCGATGACAAAGATCACAACACTAAGGATTGCCCATTCAAAGCTGAGCTAAAGAGGTTCTTTAAAAGTCCTCATACCTCACCTGTGTCAAGTGATCAATTTCCTAACCCAGGTCAAAATCTGGTTGATAGTGGAAACGCTTCCTCGTCCCAAGTACTTATGTTGTCGATTTCGAAACAACAAAATGATGCTTTGATTTCGACAAGGAGCAAAGATTATGGGAATCCGCAGGTGTCGAGCAATAAAGGGACAGATCAACCTAGCAGTTCGACGACAACTTCGGCAGAAGTTGTACCCCCCATCACACATGAATTAACAATAAAACCGCCAAAGGGAGTAATACACAAGTCGACATTCAATCCTCGTGCCAGAGCGGCACAGCATTACAACATAGTAGAGGATTTGGCGCAATCGCCATCTGCTATGTCGACTCTTGAGGTATTACAGCATTGCCCATCCCAAACGCAGGCATTGTTATCAGCGATTGGTGGGGTGGATCCTAAAGATTCCAATCTGGTATCCTTTGATCATAAAGGGTATGATCCTCAGTTGTCGGCTCAATTAGCTTTCCTCGTCCAAGTGAAAGCCCTCAACAAAACAGTTCATAGAACGATTATTGATGAGGGAGCATCGACATGTATTATGTCGATGAGTTGCTGGAAAACTTTAGGATCTCCAACCTTGTCGCGATCATCGACAACGTTAAAAGCATTCGACGGGAGGATATACACCCCTTACGGTATCCTTAGTAACCTGAAGGTTGAACTAGGGGGCAAAACAGTAGAAATAGATGTTGAAGTCATCGATGGCAATCTTGACTATAACATCCTACTGGGAAGACCATGGATTTATGCCATGGAAGCTGTTGTGTCGACCTATTTTAGGAAAATCGCATTCCCCTTTCAAGGAGGGATTACGATCATTGACCAACAAAATTTCCTCCCTAATGGTTCACAAGTTACAGGAAGCGTTCCTATGATCCATGGAAGCGACCATTCGTTTCAAAATATCGGAGTAGGCCTACTAAAAGATCCTACATTAATGGGAACTTTCGCCCTTCCGCCACCATTCATTGTGGGAGAAGTGGCGACGGTAGGGGCCTGCAATATGATATCTTCCGTACAAAAGATGTCAGAAAACGATATCAACATGGATCATGTAAAGGTTTTGTCCCCAAGCCCAATGGAAGTATTGTAGCAATCAATTTTCTTGGCCTGGGGGGCAACCCCAAATCAACGCTCATCAAGCGTTTGGATAGATAGGTCTAGAGAATATGGCACCCCTTCATGTCCTTGGTCGCGAGTGCATGGAACCGACAAAGGAATAGTCCAATCAATGGTAATTGACGGGGCACCATGGAATGATTCCCACCATCGTTCCCTTCCCCCGGGTTGTGGGGAAGATACTCAAAATAACCTTTATCATCCTTCAGTAGTCGATTTTCTATCGAGTACTGTAAATACAGTGGGCAATGAGGATAGTTCTTTTACTATGTCAACCTCATTAAAAAATGAAACGATCCCCTTTCCAGATCTCAATGGTAAACCTTCATTCCAACCAACAAAGTTGAATGCAATGAAGCTTGGGGGGCATGCACCTCGATTTGCGTTATTATGCTGCGGGCATTTTGCGTTATTATGCTGGGGGCATGCAAACATATCATCGAGCAGTTTTAGCACACAGTTCATGCTCGTTAAAAAATAAACGCAAGATTCGAGCAGTTTTAGCACACAGTTCATGCTCGTTAAAAAATAAACGCAAGATTCGAGCAGTTTTTTTGTAGAGTTCATGCTCGTTAAAAAATAAACATAAATTGTGAGCAATCTTTCCCTACAGTTCAAGCTCATCCAGAAAAAATGAACCGGTAAACAACCTCGAGAAATGTAACCTTTGAAAGCCATATTAAAAGCCCTTGGTCGTGTTTATATGCCATCGCCTCCATCCGTTCATTTTGGCCAATCGTTCACCTCCATATGTTTGTTTACCCATTTTGAGGAACAACTGTGAAGAGTGATTTCACTTAGCCATCCTTGTGACACTGCCATGATTGGAGAATTCCAACCTGTACCTGGAATCTGCTGCTATCCCTGTTCATCACTCGTTCCTCAAAAGACGAGTCTTCTTTGAGCTCTTTTCACTGACTCGTAAAATATGAAAAGTTTGCCGAGTTTTGGCCTTCCAGCTCGTTAAAGGACAAGAAGAGCTATCCCTCCTCTAGATTTTAATCTTTTTGGACCTGAGGGATTATTACACAAAAAGATCGAGCGCTTGTTTTGTTCGGCTCGTTAAAGAAATCGAAAATTCATCCCTTCTGTATTGTTTTATACTTTTTCGGACTTAAGGGATTAAAAGACGAAAAAGGAATTTTGGAGTTAACTTTTCGTACCTTTTCAGACTCTCTAAAAATGAAAAGGACCGAGTTTTCTTTGTCGTTAGACTCGTTAAAATGATTAAATAGCGACAAACTTGTCTTTAGACGAGAACGAGTTTCCCTATCGCTAGGCTCGTTAAAACATAGCGATGGGCTTGCCCGAAGGGCAGGTTATAGAACAAGCATATGTTATCCTCCTCAAGCTTGACAAAAATAAAGAGGTACTGGTCAGCAATGACTGGGGAAAAATTGGGAGAACCTCACAGCATTAATGGTAGCAAGTCGCTCTTGAACATGACACTTTGTCCTCCGTAGCACATCGGGTTGGGTTGTTTCATTCACCGGTCTCATAACCATGGTCCTCGCCACACCATCCGCAATTGGGGTAATGCTACCAATCCATCACATCAATGTCGTTATATGTTCAAGAGATGTGGTTCTGTAAAAGAGTCAACCGTGTTCCACCCACTGCCATACATTATCCTTCATCCACTTCATGACCGCCACCCTGAATCATACATCACAGTTTGTTTTCACCTCATCACAATCACTAGCTCCGTTCTGTGTCACTGATGTGGGATTCATTAAGGCCCTCCTTTGACGGATCGCTCCTTGTCAACATCAGCTCATTATCCAAGGAGTTGATCTAGGAACAACACCTTCAGTACTTTGAAGCTTGCATGCCTCAATGGCAAGTTTCTCACTTCCGGCGACAGGTATACATCAATGACCTTCGACCAGAGGATTTTGCATGGTGGTCGACGCCAAGTCCTTTATTCCCACCATGTGAATTGTACTGCTGTACCTTGAGGGTCATCATCCTTATCGGTGATTCCTCTCGCGCTTGTTAATGGTTTACATCATTGGCCGGTAATCAAGCGATGTCTTTCCATGTTCGACTTCAAGAAATTCTCACATGGATCGACTTGTACATCGAGTGAAGATCGGAAGAGATTGAAGACCCGGATCTAGTTTCATCCATCCGGGCTGCGATATATATTCAGGATATAAAGACATTTGATATGTACATCATTGCAGCAGATGATCATCCTTCTCAAAGGATGATAATTTCAGCAGAGAATTATCAGTCTACAATCAGACGATCGTCTGTTCTATGTACCAAAATGTATTTATAAAGCTGAGCATGGGAATGCCCGCCTCAGCTAGATCATGAAAATGTATGAAAAATAATGTATCGTATTGTATCTTATTACAGGACACTTCTCAGCAGATTGAATGAACTTCAGATCCTCTCAATAAAGCATTTCACCCGATAAACGACCTCATACTTTAGGGGGCATCTGTTATAGACAATTTTGTGCCTTACAGCAACAAGCATGAATTGTCAATAATCCAAGGGATCCAAAGTTCCCTAAACATGATGTTCCTACCCCTAGAGGAACAAGGTCAGCAAACCAACAGCTCTCAGATCAGTTCTCCACCTGAAAACACTCAAAAACAAGCAATCCTGAAATCAAAGCAGGTGCTCCACTAGGTTTCTGCGCTGAAACTCAGTTGCTCCATGGTGTACCTGCGTTGCAAAGCAAGTGGGACAAAGGCCACCTGTGCTGAGCGAGAAGGGACAAGTGGCACAGTGAGTCATTGCTTTGGAATCTTCCAAAAATGACACTTGGATCAGGTATTTTGCCTTGTGATGAGTCAGAGGCTCTGTTTCTCCAAGTGGAAGCAAAGTTCTCCAAGTGGACTCAAGAACTGAAGATCAACTAAAGATTAACTGAAGAGAGAGAGGACACAAGGCAGCTACACATCAGTTGCAAGCTGACTCATCCTTTCTCAATTCATCTATATATTGAGCTCTCTCCTATGAGCTCAGGAGGCTGGAATTTGGTGCAAAGTAATGATATGCTGTTGGTTTCATTCTTGAGTTATTGGGTGATTGTTTGAGAGAGGTGAAGAAGAGCAATTCTTTCTGCTGGGAGGTGTTGCTGGGTTGGAGCCTGCAATGGTTGTAATCCTCTCAGAACCTTTATTTCTTCATTAATAAAAGCTATTGAGGTTCTTCTATGTGCTCTTGTTTCAGTTATATATTGTGATGATTGCATGTTTGGTTTACACTAATCCATGAACCAGTTATGATTGCATGCCTCTTGTAGTTTCCTTCTTTGTCATTGTGCAGGATCTCATTGTAGCTGGGCGAGCAGAAGGACAAAGAGCTAGGAACAAGCAGCCAAAGAGGAGAGTTTGGATTCGACATTAAGCGCAAGGCAAGGGTTAGTGCTTTCTCCATCCTCTTTTGCTTTCATAAAGAAGTAAACCTTCAGTAGTTTGTTTTACAGTTGTTGCTAAGGAACTGTCACCCTTAGAGTGGGTTAGGGTCATCCGAGTCGGATACTTTTCCCTACAACACCCCCTAATGTATGAGGCCAGAAGAGAAGCTGTTGGACGAAATATATTATGATAAAACTTAGAGGTCAAAATGGGAGTGAGGAAACAAATCCATGGATGCGGATAAAAAACAATTGGAGCTAAAGTCTCAGCTATGCTGATAACATCTCCGGGGAGGGAATACCCATGCTCGGACATAAGAAGATACATAACATGGATGCTATAAAATACACTGTAGATCCATGACGTGAAATGCTAGAACATGGCCACGAAGGCATACACAATGGATCCATGTGACTCAATAGATAGAACATAGCCACTAACAAATACAATTTTGGATCTATGTCACAATATACATAAGTAGGACTATGGACACATAGCAGACAGAGAAGTGCCCCAGGTAGCCCTCAAAGTACATAAATGATACATAACTCCAACACATCCTGGGAAGGATGCCATATAAGAGTGAGATGTCCCTGACTTAGGGTCTTGGACATAACCCCAATGGTATGAACCTACATCATGCGAATAAGTGAGCTGATGTTGAGCATGGTAGAAATTGCTTGATTACCATCCAATGAGATAAACTAGTAACAGACACGAGGGAATCATCCAATTTGGAAAATGGACCCCAAGGTACATAGTATAGTCCACTAAGTGTGAATGGATGAGTTGATGTCGAACACCAATGAACTCAATTAATTAGGAGCCAATGATGTAAACCCACTGTCGGTCGCGAGGAAGCTTGCCACTGAGGTATCCAAGCTCCAAGGTACTACTGGTTCCTAGATCAAGCTCATGGATAATGAGCTAAAGTCGACATCAGAAGATCTGTTGAAGGAGGGCCTTAATGTATCCCCCATAAATCAACACGGAATAGACCTGGATGATGTGATGAATGGATGAATTCATGAAGCGATGAAGTACAACTGACACATGGATGGCCGAATCAAAAAGGCCAATGGGCTACTGGAGATGGTCGACACATGTTGCGACTTCCCTCGAACACATAACAGTATGACATAAGAGTGACTTGGCAGCATGAATAATATGCACCACGTGATATCATGCACCAATGCAAGAGGCATCCTCCATATGATAGGAATAGTAACGAGCCGGAGGAGTAGACAAACTCATATGTATGGTACGACTCCTAGGCAAGCTAAAACCCAACTGTAAGACAATGAAATAAACAGGTGTCGTGTTCAAGGGTGACACAAAAGATGCTGCCATTTGATGACTAATGGAAGTAAAAATTCCTTCCCTTCTTTTTTTATAAGTTCATTTTTCATAAAGTTGTCCTCCAAACCTGAAAAAGAGATAAAAGTATACAAGGGGGAACCTTCTAGCCACAATAGACTAGGGTGTTCCTTTTTTGTAACTAGTTTATCCCAGTCTAGAAAAGGCTTATACTTATACTGGGTAGATGACACTTCAGGTACTTTAACAAGCGTGAAGTAGAAAAGTTCACTTGACAATCTTTTCTAAATTAAGGAGTCTGAAAAGATCTTAAAGAAAAATCCTCTTGGAGGAATGAGTGGTATAGAGGGTAGCGACTGGTTCAAGCAATGTTGGAACTAAATCTCCTATTCTGACCATGGTGCCTTAGCCTAGTTAGCTGGTAGGTTCAAGAATATTTGCACTGCATTTTTCCCAACCAACTATTCTTGTTCCTTAGTTAGGCATGGTTACTTCTAGTAATATGTGGGGGGGATCACTAGTTGTTCCTGGTCAACCTGGGGGAAACACTACTTCTAGTATGTCACAAGCCTGGTACAGTTTGCTCTTTGGAGGGGCGCCACCTACCAATACTTTTACTGGAGGGGCTAGTTTACCTGGGGGCAACCCCGCTTCTAGTACCGTTTCTCACATGGGTTATCCCCCTTATGTCGGTCCTACTGCGTAGAGTGGTCCTTCTTCTATCCCTGGGTACAACCCCATCAAAACCATGATTTTGGGGGTCCTTTTATCTTTGGCGATACTTACCCTCGGGGGAAACATACATTTACTAGTCATGCTGGCCTGAAACAGTCTTATGCCGGGGCGAACCATTTTCTTCACCAACAGGTGCATCATTCCACTCCTTATATGGGGGGACCACATGGCTGGTCAGTGGATCATCTTGCCTATAACCCATTTAGTCAAATTCAAAATCCATTTTTATCTTCTCTCGATTTATTGTATTTGGAGAAATTGACTAATGACCCCAATTCATCATGATCCCTGGTGGCCACCCATGCCCGCCAAATTACCATATGATATTCCCAAGTTTGAAGGAAAGCTTGGGGAGAACCCATCCACGCATATTACCACTTATCATTTGTGGTGCTCATCCAATTATTTGGTGGATGATTCTGTCAAAATCTGTTTATTCCAACGTAAATTGACTGGGGACGCTGCAAAGTGGTACATCGAGTTAGACATTGCATCCTATGATGACTTTTGCTCCCTAGCTCAAACATTTTTGACACACTTTCAGTTACTGACTTGATATGACATCAATTTTGACCTCTTGTCTAACTTCAAACAAAATGATGCCACATTAATTTATGATCACATTAATGAGTGGCGTCATCTCAAGAGGTTAGTGAGAACCAAGTTACCTGATGAAATATTACGTAAATGGTTCATCTGATCTCTCCAACCTCAGATTACCAAGGATGTGTCTATGTTTCAAGCTGTTACCGAGGAACAAGCCATTTTAGCTGCCCAACAGTTGGATCTTATCTATTCACAAGCAGGTATACTCTACGAAGTGTTGCCTAATGCCCCTAGGTCTTCCATTGACCCTCCCAAACCTGTTCTTGGGCCACATGCTGATGGCGTGATTGGGTCTATTTCTGATTATATGAGCCAAATTTCTGACCAACTTGGGGAATTTATTGCTACATATCAAGCCCCAGCAAGTGCATCTGGCTCTGCTAAAGCACCCCTCCTAAGCAGTCCATCGATGTTCTCATGGTGAAGTCCACTCAATCGAAGAACAACCACCAATCAGGTGGTAAAAGGAATAATAAGAGAAATAAACAAAAGAATCAAAATGCTCAGGAGTTGTTTGATCAATTTAGAGTGTCCTAAATTGCTACATTAATTATCAATCCGGGAGTCGTAAACTGATGAAGTGTGGTGCACTATATGTGCAAGACAACCTCTTTCTTACCTTTTTGTCATTTTCAATTTTTATTTTGTTTTGGGGTTTTTATCTTCGTTTATCTCTAATATGAATGGAAATCCTATTCCTGAGTTTTAAGAATACTCTAGAAGGCAAGTATGGATATAGATTTTAAGGTAATTATGTCCTCTATAATGATTTCCAGAACTTAACACTTCAGAGGGTCTTAGAACATACTAGTGATGAAATTAATACTTGAACAAAAATGAAAATGTGTTGCTATTCAAATCAAGCAAATAATGAACTACTGATCATGAAATCATTATCTCCGCTGCTATCTAAATACAGAAAAATGAATTAAGCTACTGCACTCAAATAAATAAAAAATTGCAATCTAGTAAAAGTAAAATCAATTCACATCATTCATAGTCCAATACCTCGCCAGGTAGTCTAAGCTATGGATTTTGGAGATAACGTCAATGATATGAGCAAGTTGATGTCTAATTGCAGAAAAGTAAAACTAAAATCAAATCACATCATTCATAATCTGATTCCTCGCCAGGTAGTCTAAGCTATGGCTTTCGGAGATAATCGTCAATGATATGAGCAAGTTGATGTCTAATTGTAGAAAAGTAAAACTAAAATCAAATCAAATCATTCATAATCTGATTCCTCGCAAGGTAGTCTAAGCTATGGCTTTCGGAGATAATCGTCAATGATATGAGCAAGTTGATGTCTAATTGCAGAAAAGTAAAACTAAAATCAAATCACATCATTCATAATCCTATTCCTCGCCAGGTAGTCTAAGCTATGGCTTTCGGAGATAATCGTCAATGACATGAGCAAGTTGATATTTAAACTAACTACTAAAGCAAGTGAACAAAACTGGAATCAAATCTTAACTGGAATTAAAAAAAAACTAAGAAAAGCAAAGTCAGCAGAGAGGCTCATTCCATGTCATTAGTTATTACGAAAATTGCATGAAAAATGCCTAGGCCTACTCTGTCCTGAAACATACACACACTGATCAACGTTAACAACAATATACAAAGCTTGTAAAATCATAAACATGAAGGAAATGTTAGAAATATATACACAGGTGAATAACTATGAAACATGTGTAGTGAAAATAAGGAAACAAGATGTAAAAACTGTACAACAACAAGGAAAATGAAACCTCAGTGTAAAGGGGCCCTCTGCACAGCCTCGATCAATAGGCTATCAATCCAAATTATGTTCACGCAATCATGTAGAAACATAGTCTTCTTTATGTATCAAAACAGAGGAATAATCCTCTCGTTAACACAATGGAACTAATGTCACAGCACAGTAACTTTAACAACAAAATTACATTAACAAGAACTAACTACTATGCGTATAGAAACGCGTTATTTATAACAAAAAATTCATAACTGTTTTCCTGTGAAACTACGTCAACAGAAGACACGTAAAAGATAGCATCCATGGATTTAGCATAATGGTTGCCGAGATTATTAAATCTATCAACTGTGGCTGTTGGATTCGCATCGTGGGGCAGTCTACAGCTGTTAGCATGTCCCCAGGGATCTAGGATTCCTCTGTTTGACCACCGCTTGACCAGCATTGACCATGGCTTTCTTTGATGAATCCGGCTGAACCAATAGGACCTAATCCATGTCCAGGTCATTCCTGACCTGCCCATGTGTCCTGTTTTGCCCGATGACACCTGCAACCTGGAGTTTAACAAAAACCGCTGTGGAAAGTTGAATCAGCTGTGGAAAGTGGCTGCATTCCGCAACTCATGAGCAAAATCTAAGTCAAACAACAAACACAATAACATAGTCAGAAAACCACTTAAATTCTCTTTTAGAATCAATATGCAATGATTTCTGATAGCTTATGGAGTACTGGTGAGGGGAAAAAGTCTGGGAAAATGTGTAGGAGAGGTGTAATTTCAAAGCTCAACATACCCCCACTGTGAAGGTGTTGCATGTCCCCATGCAACCAAAACTTTGATCACCCTCCTTTCAGTTCATGTGTTCTAAGACCTCTGCCAATACATCCAGCCTTATTTTCTTCTTTCTTGGGACCACTGTCATCCTCGGCTTCCTCATTAGACACCTGAATTTGAGGTTGATGAGAGCCCTGCTCAACCTCCTGTTCTTTTTCTTTAATTTTCTATTTTTCTTCTGCCATAGCCCAAGATGCAACATGGTGTTGTCGTGAATAATCTTATCTAACCTGCCCTGTTCCTTCAATGTTTCATTTTCTCTTTTGATGTGTCTATTTAAGACCTCCAGCTCAAAAACTTCATGTTTTAGTGATTGGATTTGAGCTTCTTGAGCTGTATTAGGCTGGGCAGATGAAGTGCCTAGATCTGTGGCCGTTTTCTCCAAGGACTCTATATAATCATACATTTCTTGTTGGTTCGGGTCTATCTCAGGTGTAGTCTTTCTTGGGCTGACCCCAAAATCCTGTTGAGAAGGACTGATTTCAAAATCTGGCCGAGAAGGACTATTTTCAAAATCTGGCTGAGGAATAGGAGTATGGTGTGGGCCACGGCCAGGAGGGATTGCTGAAGGTTGTTCCAGTGTTTCCCCTCCTAAATCAATAAAGTGGGGCCCTTTAATTTGTATTTTCCTCAATTTCCCTTTAAGTCTGGAACTTCTCCTCAAATTTTGTGGGCTAGTGTCCTCTTTCTCCCCACTCTGTTTTTCTTTCCCTTTCTTCTTTGCTGCAGCTGACTATTCCTGAAGGTAAACTAGTCTTTCAGACAGTATTTGGTGGTCCTCTTCTGAGGAAGGTTCTGGGGTTTGATAGACAACCTTAATATTTCTTTTCCCTTTTGATTTCCTTGGCTTCTTACCCTTAGTTCTTTCCTTCCTACTTTCAGACAATTTTTCTTCCCTACTAGTTTCTTCAACTATGTTAGTAGGAGTATCCTGAATTCTATCACTTGTTTTCTTTCTTCTGCTTCTCCTTGATGAGCTGCTTTCAGGGGTTTCATGTGGATCTTTAAAGAAATTTCTAACTAAAAACTGCTCCCAGGTGTCCTTCTTTTCCTTTAATTGTCTTTCAATCAAAATTTTCACAAGGCTGTGATGATACAAATGGGGTTCTATGTCCCCCAGATTCTTTTGGATGGTGGTGGACATTTTCTTCAGGCTATTTAAAAAGAAGTAGGGCAAATCAATAGTTTGGTTTTCTAGAAAATTCATCAGCAACTGGGTGTGGTACATATACATTGAGCCGAATTGTCCCTCACATGTGATGAATTTCTGGATTATTAATAATAGACTAGCCCATTTTTCTTCTAAAGCAGAGACAGGGATTCCACGTTTGAAACTGGTTACATCCATACCTGGATTTCGTAGGATAACCCTCCATGCTCTCTCGTCAAAGCTTTTATTTTTGAACTAGAGTTCTCCCTCCTGTGGGAGTTCAGTTTTAGCTACTATGGACGCCTTTGTGACTGAGAATTTAAGGTCTCCTACCTCAGCTTCCACACCATCAAAAGACCTCGCAAAAGTCTTCGTAACTTCCTTGTTGTAGCCTCTGAATTTCTGAAGGAATTGTAGCCACCGTGCCTTCCTTAACATGCTTTTTAATTGCGGATACCCTTCCATAAATTTGGGCCCTTCTGGCTCTGCCCTCAACAAAAGACCCATTCCTTCCTCCTGTCTTAAACACGTCTGTGTGGGTATTGGATGAACGGAGGTGAGACAGCTGGGTTAGCAGGGAATGGACAAGATTTATGGAGAAAAACCAGTGACTGTAAATGGAAAACAGAGAACAGGTAGCGGGAGTGAGTTCATGGAGTGGAGCGGAGGCTTATGTGAACAGGGTAGGAATGCAAACGTGACTTCAATAGAATAGTAGGGGAGTAAAGTGAGCCCGACAGAGTTTTAAACTTGATGGCTGCGAAGTAGACGTAAACATGCTAATGAAATGGTTGTGGAATTTGTGCGGCAGAGAAGAACCGTGATCAAATCGACCACGTCCCCATAATTATAGGTGGAGTGTCAAAGTACAGCCAAACACGAGTTAAATCTGGAGGCTTGATCATGAGGCCGTTTGAAAAATAAATACAAGGTTCATGGAGGAATCATAGGTCGTGGGACTGTTATGGACGCTATCAATGCCAATCATTTCATATAATGGAGCTAGTGGTTCATAACTATATAAAATGTGTTTTAAAACGCTATGTGAAACGAACTTTGCTCATACCTTGGAACTTACCACTTCCGTCCACTAACCTTTGATCAACGGCTCCCCGTTGATGCTTTTAGGTGCCTCATATCTTCATAATAGGTCCTTGGTCACACTTGCATTTGATTTTCATGATCAATTAACTAACATCTGACTGTTAGTGTTGAAAAACAGAGCGATGGCTGTGGAATCAGCTTCTAGCTGCGAAAACTGGGTTCAGCTACGGAAACTGACATAGTGATCATATGACTGAATGGAGATGGATAAATGATGACTGACTGAATGAAAATGGTCATAAAAGGAATTTTGTTGGCGGAATGAGATGATGAAATGAAGTGAAGTGAGATGTCATGAAACTATGAATACAATGGGAGAGGATTTTTTTTTTTTGGAAAATATAGGGCGTCAGGAGCTCCTGATTTTCGCCTTGTATTTTCTGTATAAGACTGCTAATCAGTGATTGGTTTTCAGGCTTATACATATTTTTTTTTTTTTTTTTTTTAATAAACAAAAAAAAAACAAAGGCTAGGCTGGTGGAGAATAAGGATTCTTCTTCACCAGCCTTATTGCATAACTATCTTGAAAGATTTTGACAAATTCCTCTTTTGAGACTGGCTTATGATAGATCTTTAATCTGTGGCCATTCACAATAAGAGGAGTTTGATGTTCATCAATGGTTTTGATTCTTACCGCTCCATTGCTAAAGATTTTGTCAATCTCATATGGCCCAAGCCAATGAGTCTGAAATTTTCCTTTAAAATATTTAAACTCGGAATCAAATAGCAATGCCCACTCTCCTTCTTGAAACTTTTTCTCCTTGATGTATTTGTCATGCCACTTAGCTCTTTGATATTGAACTAGATCAGTTCTTAGGATTGCTTCTTGTCTGATCTCATCTAGCTCATTCAACTGCTCCATTCTACGCTTTTGGGCTTCTGATAGATCCATTCCCAACTGAACTGCCATCTTGAAAGTTTTGACTTGGAACTCAATGGGGAGTAGGACTTCTTTCTCATAAACAAGTTCATAGGGAGAATGTCCTGTTCTATTTCTCCATGTAGTTCTGTAGGCCCATAAGGCTTCAGGAAGCCTTTCTGCCCAATCTCTTCTGTGTAGATGAACAGTCTTGGTGATAATACCTTCAATAACTTTATTTGTAGACTCCACTTGACCATTTGCTTGTGGATGGTAAGGAGTAGATTTTCTGTGCTTGATTTTGTATTCTTCCATCAGCTTTTCCACCAGGTTGGATGTAAATTGACTTCCCTGATCTGTCACAATTTCTCTTGGAACACCAAAGTGAGTAAAAATATCCTCATAAAGAAAACTAACAACTGAATGCTCAGTAGCAGAAAATAATGCTTTGGCTTCTACCCATTTAGTGACATAATCAGTACATACCAATATATACTTTCTTTGTTTAGATGGTGGGTTAATATGTCCAATGAAATATAAAGCCCATTTTTCAAAGGGTTCGATGAGTACCTGTGGCTGCAATGGCATTTCATTTGAAAGGGTAGGTTTCCCTACTCTTTGGCAGCTGTCACACCTTTTGACATATTGTTTTGCATCTTTGAAGAGGGATGGCCAATAATATCCTAAAGAAAGGATTTTATAGGCTGTCCTTTTGTCAGAAAAGTGTCCGCCGCTTGGTTCATCATGACATGCTTTGAGGATATCAGGCATTTCATTTTCCCTAACACATCTTCTGATCACAAGATCTGGCCTTGTTTTAAACAATTCGTTAGAAATCATGAATATTTTGAACTCTCCTGAATAATCTTTCTTTTTTCACCAGGAAATAAGTGTGGAGGTAGTTTCCCTGTAACCAAATAGTTAGCTATATCTGCATACCAAGGGGTCTTAGTAGTTACTGCAAATAAATATTCATCAAGAAACTTATCCTCTACAGGAGAATCTTCTTTAGTATTCTGAATCCTAGACAAGAAATCAGCTACTGTATTTTGTTTCCCTGGTCTATCCAACACAGTAATATTGAATTCCTGTAAAAGTAGGAGACACCTTGTAACTCTGCCATTAGTAATAGGTTTGTTCATTAGATATCTAATTGTAGAATGATCAGTATGAATAAAAGTTTCATAGCCTGTTATATAATGTCTGAACTTATTGATTGCATGAACAACATCTAAGAACTCTTTTTCAGTCACAGTATAGTTCAACTCAGTGGGAGTTAACTTTTTACTGGTATAGTAAATGGCATAAGGAACTAAATCTTTTTGACCCAACACAGCTCCTAATGCTGTATCTAAAGCATATGTAGAAATATGGAAAGGAAGTTTCCAATTTAGTCCTCTCAAGATAGGCGCTTCAGATATTCTTGTTTTCGAAGTTTCAAACACTGATTGGCAATCAGGATCCCATTTGAATTCACAGTCTTTTGTAAGCAGTTTGAAGAGTGGAGATGCTATTTTATTGAAGTTTTCTATAAATCTTCAATAATATCCAGTAAATCCTAGAAAACTTCTAACATCTTTTTGACAATTTGGAATAGGCAATTTGGAGATGACTTCAACTTTTGATCTATCAACTTTAATCCCATCCCCTGAAATATGATGTCCTAAAACAATACCTTTAGTAAACATCATAAAGCATTTTTCATGGCTTAATGAAAGGTTTGTCTCTTTACATCTTATAAGGAATTTTTCCAAATTTTCTAATGCCTCTTCAAATGAATAACCATAAACTGTAAAGTCATCCATATAAACCTCTACACAATCATGAATTAGATCAGAAAAAATTCCTAGTACTGCTCTTTGGAATGTTGCGGGTGCATTACATAATCCAAAAGGAAGCACTCGATAAGCAAAAGTTCCCCATGGACAGGTAAATGTGGTCTTATCCTGATCCTCAGGTGCTACCTGAATTTGATTATAACCACTAAAACCATCCAGAAATGAAAAGTATTTTTTGCCTGCTAATGTATCTAATACTTGATCGATAAAGGGCAAGGGAAAGTGATCCTTCAAAGTTGCTTTGTTCAATTCCCTGTAATCAATGCATACCCTCCATTTACCATTCTTTTTGGGTACTATAACCAAAGGAGAAACCCATCGGTTATCTGAAATTGGATAAATGAAGTTTACATTGAGTAGTTTTTGGAGCTCTTCTTTCACTATCTCCCTAATATTTGGATTCATCATTCTCTGAGGTTGTCTGATTGGTCTACTGTTTTCCTCGATATAGATATGATGGATGCAAGTCTTAAGGTCAATACCTTTCATATCAGTATACTCCCATGCAAAGGCAGTAGAATGTTTTTGCAAGATTTTGGTTAGCTCTTCCTGTTGTGATTTTTCCAAATTTTTGTTGATATTCAATGTTTTACCTGGAAGAATCTCAATGGTAGAACTACCGAACTCTTCCATAGAGTAAAGAGACATTTGTCTTGATGATAAGTACTCAATATCAGAATCTAACTAAAATTGTGTGTGGTCATATTCTGAAGGTGTTTCAAAATTTTCTAATGTGTTCAGAATTTGACTATCTTCACTGATTTCAGAAATGGTAAAGACAGGTTGTATACTGTCCTCATCATTGACCCATTCATTGTCTCCTACTTCTGTAACTGCTTTTGTTGGAGGATACAGATTGAATTTCTTTGTCGAACTACCATCATAAATGTACATATCTCCAGATCTACAACTAATGAAAGCATCAGCTGTGGCTAGCCAAGGTATTCCTAAGATAAGTGGATGCCCTCCTAAATTACTCTTGGGAGTCAAAATCATGAAATCTACTGGATATTCCCAAGAATCTAAGGAGACTAAAATATCTTCTAATACACCATCTGGTTTGATTATTGATCTATTTGCAAGTTGCAGTAAGGTGGGTGTAAAAAGAAGATTAGGAAGTTTAAGCTGCTCCATAGTCTGTCTACTCATAATGTTGATAGCAACCCCTAAGTCAATCAAAGTGTTTGGAATTTCTATCCCATTTATATGGGTCTTGACAATTGGACTACCTGGATCTACATATTTCTGCATGGTAATTTTTCCCATCATGACATCTGCAATTTTTCCTACCAGGTGTATTCTTCTTGTATCTCTTGGTTTCCTTCCTGGTCTCTTAAGACTCAACTCCTTTATTGTTTTTGCTAGAATAGGAATCTCTCTAATGGCTTGTAGCAAGGGAATCTTGATACAGACATTCTTTAATTCATCTAGAAAATCATAGTCAGGCAACAAGATTTGTTTTGCACCCCTTTGTCAATTTGTAATCTTTCAGGGAAAGGAGGTGTGGATGAAGATGTAGGTTTCTCAACTATAGGAGTTGTGGGGGTTGACTATTTTTCTTTTTCTTTTTGAATGGCTGGGTTTTAAAGAGATGCTTCCTCAGAACCTTTATTGGCTTTAAGAGAATCCTCCTCAGAGGTATCTTGCTTTTGAACATCTATAGAAGGTTTTTCTAAAAATCTACCAGACCTGAGTTGTACATCATTGAGAGGAACAATCATATAGGTAGGAAATTTTCGTCCTTCTACCATGTAAGCATTCTGAGGATTTTTGTTATTGGGATTTGACAATCACTGGGTTGGGAGTTGATTTGTCTTTTGTTGAAATGGAAGCAAGAGTTGAGAATTTGGATTTTGTTGAGAAGGTTGTTGTTGTGGAAATGGTAATGAAAGTTGTGGGCTTTCATTTGGAATTTGTGGATTTTGTTGATTTTGAAAAAATGGAGGATATTGATAAAATTGAGCAAATCTCCCATAAGGATTTTCCATCCCTTGTGCCCATGATTGGTATGGATTTTGAGATTAGGGCCAAGGTTGTTGCCAAGAATTCCAATTTGGTGGGAGCTGAAATTTCATAGGATTGTTAAATCCTTGATTTTGTGGCCCCTGCCATGGTCTTCTTGAAACAAAAAAAAGGGATTCTACTGAATTTGGATCTTCCTGAAAGACAGCTTTGAGCCCAAGAATTGAAGGAAAATCCTTGGTCTCATGGCTTTCTGAGCAAATCACACATGTTTCTACAACTTTTTCATCTAAGGGACATTCCCTTAAAGCATGTTTCTTTCTACATTTTGGACAAAAGATGGCCAAGGCTTCGGCTTCTGCTTTCTGTTTGTTTTTTATTTTAAGGGTGTCTAGTTGTTCACTAAGGCTCCCTAGAATATCAGTTTTGAACTCATCAAGCATATTGCCAATCTTTGCCCTACATACTGATCCAGTTGCAGATTTGTTTGCTCTAATAAGAGAAGGATCTCTAGGCCCTTTTCTAGTTTTAGATTTTCCCCTTGAGAGATGGACACATAGTTCTGCTATGTCATGGAGTGGAAGTTGAGAAATATCTCCCTTCCCCATCATGTTTAAAATATCTATCCATTCATCTCTAATGGCTTTCAATAGAAGGGATTTCAAGGTTTCCTCATCTAAATTACTCATTTTTTCTCTCTTTAAGTTGTATTGAAATCTTTCAAGTAAATCCTCCAAGTTTTCATCTTCTTTTTGCATCATCTTGAATATCTCATCCTTATGATTAGTGGGCATGCAATAATCCAAGTATCTATCCAAAAATGTTTGTTTCATATCATTCCAAGTCCTAATAGATTGAGTGACTAATCCCATGAACCATTTCAAAGCAGCTCCTTTCAATGTTGAAGGAAATAGTTTGAGTTTTTGAGAGTCTTCCATATAGTCATAGGTTCGGCACAAGACTTCAAACTCAAATAGAAATGTTTCAGGATCCTCACTTCGCAACCCATAAAAGTTTGGGAGGACAGATGGTGAAATGTTTTTCATTGTTGTATGGGTTTCCTCATCGACTATAGGGAATCCAAATGAGTTATCTCCATCCCTATTTCCCCCATTGTTACCTCTACCTCCTCCATTGTTTCCTCTTCCTCTACCTCGACCCCCTCCTCCAAATCCATTTACTACTTCCTCTGTCATGATAGTTTCCTTAGAGTTCTCAGAGTCCTCTGGTTCTTCTATTAATGGTGAATGAGGAAGAATTTCTCCCTCCTCTTCTTCAGGTGATTCTACTTCTTTGATTACAATATGTTCCCCTATAGAAGTGAAGAAAAGTTCTTCTTCTAGGTCAGATTTAATGGATAGTGTGGGAGAGTCTCCTAATTCAGCTGCTGCCCCTTGTATTCTAGGAATCCTAAGGCTGGGAGTGTGAGTTGGAGATGATGGAGGTGTATCTTGTCTATGCCTTGAAGTAGCTGGAGTTGTGAAAATCGAACTTTTGGCCCTAGCTATAAACCTTCCCCTAGAATCTCTTGCTCTATGCATGTCAATTTTTTTTTTTTTTTTTTAAGTCGGGCTAATAATTCTCTTTCTGATCTTCCAGGTCACACTAGGTGCAAGAAGAGAGCATAATCAAGAAATTATTGAACTAACAACTCTCTTTTTTGATCCTCCAGATCACACTAGGTGCAAGAGGAGAGCATACTTCAAGAAGTTATCAAATTTTCCCTTTTATTTTTTATTTTAAGAGATTGGCTACGTAGTTACACTTCCCTAGCAACAGCGCCAAAATGTTTGGTCAATTTAGTGTGTCCTAAATTGCTACATTAATTATCAATCCGGGAGTCGTAAACTGATGAAGTGTGGCGCACTATATGTGCAAGACAACCTCTTTCTTACCTTTTTGTCGTTTTCAATTTTTATTTTGTTTTGGGGGTTTTTATCTTTGTTTATCTCTAATATGAATGGAAATTCTATTCCTGAGTTTTAAGAATACTCTAGAAGGCAAGTATGGATATAGATTTTAAGGCAATTATGTCCTCTATAATGATTTCCAGAACTTAACACTTCAGAGGGTCTTAGAACATACTAGTGATGAAATTAATACTTGAACAAAAATGAAAATGTGCTGCTATTCAAATCAAGCAAATAATGAACTATTGATCATGAAATCATTATCTATGCTGCTATCTAAATACAGAAAAATGAATTAAGCTACTGCACTCAAATAAATAAAAAATTGCAATCTAGTAAAAGTAAAATCAATTCACATCATTCATAGTCCAATACCTCGCCAGGTAGTCTAAGCTATGGCTTTTGGAGATAACGTCAATGATATGAGCAAGTTGATGTCTAATTGCAGAAAAGTAAAACTAAAATCAAATCACATCATTCATAATCCGATTCCTCGCCAGGTAGTCTAAGCTATGGCTTTCGGAGATAATCGTTAATGATATGAGCAAGTTGATGTCTAATTGCAGAAAAGTAAAACTAAAATCAAATCACATCATTCATAATCTGATTCCTCGCCAGGTAGTCTAAGCTATGGCTTTCGAAGATAATCGTCAATGATATGAGCAAGTTGATATTTAAACTAACTACTGAAGCAAGTGAACAAAACTGGAATCAAAGCATAACTGGAATTAAAAAAAACTAAGAAAAGTAAAGTCAACAGAGAGGCTAATTCCATGTCACTAGTTATTACGAAAATTGCATGAAAAATGCCCGGGCCTACTTTGTCCTGAAACATACACACACTGATCAACGTTAACAACAATATACAAAGCTTGTAAAATCATAAACAGGAAGGAAATGTTAGAAATATATACACAGGTGAATAACTATGAAACATGTGTAGTGAAAATAAGGAAACAAGACGTAAAAACTGTACAGCAACAAGGAAAACGAAACCTCAGCGTACAGGGGCCCTCTACACAGCCTCGGTCAATAGGCTATCAATCCAAAATTATGTTCACGCAATCATGTAGAAACAGAGTCTTCTTTATATATCAAAACAGAGGAATAATCCTCTCGTTAACACAATGGAACTAGTGTCACGACACAATAACTTTAACAACAAAATTACATTACCAAGAACTAACTACTATGCGTATAGAAACACGTTATTTATAACAAAAACTTCATAAATGTTTTCCTGTGAAACTACATCAACAAAAGACATGTAAAAGACAACGTCTATGGATTTAGCATAATGGTTGCCGAGATTATTAAATCTATCAACTGTGGCTGTTGGATTCGCATCGTGGGGCAGTCTACAGCTGTCAGCATGTCCCCAGGGATCTAGGAACGACCACAAATCCTTCACATGTTTGAAAACAGAGTCCTGTTGCTGTAGGATTCCTCTGTTTGACCACCGCTTGACCACCGTTGACCACGGCTTTCTTTGATGAATCCGGCTGAACCAATAGGACCTGATCCATGTCCAGGTCATTCCTGACCTGCCCACGTGTCCTGTTTTGCCTGATGACACCTGCAACTTGGAGTTTAACAAAAACAGCTGCGGAAAGTTGAATCAACTGCAGAAAGTGGCTGCATTCCGCAGCTCATGAGAAAAATCTAAGTCAAACAGCAAACACAAAAACATAGTCAGAAAACCACTTAAATGCTATTTTAGAATCAATATGCAATGATTTTTGATAGCTTATGGAGTACTGGTGAGGGGAAAAAGTCTGGGAAAATGTGTAGGAGAGGTGTAATTTCAAAGCTCAACAGGAGTCCCAACCGAACTCTCAGAGTCAGGGAGGGGTCACTAGTGAACGTCGTCGGAAAGTCAAGTTCCCCTATAAAATTTGTCAAGGTGACCACCTTACTCACGAATGCCCTCGAATGGATGAAGTCCATAGGCTTCTTTCACCACCATCTACTCAACAACTTTCCATTTTGACTCATCCATTCCCTGCACAACCCTAACAACAGATGGTTTCTCAACCTCCTCGACCTCCACAAGGGGGCAATGAGGGGTCATCTTCCCATCCTCCTCATAGTTCATCCGTATTTATGTGCAAGGAAGATGTAAATGTGACTACACGAGCTAAAGCCTATGATGTTCTTGATTCGAGTTCTCCCTCTAAGGACTCATCATCTCCACTACCTTCCACCGACCCTCTCACTTTGGATAAGTCTGTGGAACCTATTTATCTACCCCCCAAGGGTGTTCTCTAGAAGACGACACACAATCCTTCTGTCAGGGCTGTTAAACATTACAGTATTGTTGAAGATCTTTCCCAGGCTCCTTGTGCCATGTCTTCTTTGGAGGTCTTGCAAAGCTGTTATGAACAATGCAAATCCTTGTTGTCTACCATTGGTGGAGTTGATCTGTCCAACTCTAGCCTCATCGACTTTAATGCTAACAAATCCGCTCCTCGCCTTTCCCATTAGATTTCTTTTCAAATCATTGTGCAAATTTTCCACAGGAATATTCATCACACTTTGGTGGATGAATGCTATTCCACGTGTGTTATGTCAGTATCTCACTGGAAGGCTCTTGGCTTTCCAGTGCTTGCCATGTCCAACACCACTCTCCAAGCCTTTAACAGTCATAACTTTGTACCTAAAGGGGTTCTTCCAAATGTTTCCATTGAGTTGGGGGGAAAACTGTATAAGTTGATGTCGAATTTGTTGATGCCACATTGGATTACAACCTACTCCTTGGGCATAGTTGGTTTTATGCCATGACCGCAATTGTCTCGCCTATCTTCTATTTACTTAGCTTTCCTCATGAATGCAAAATTTTCACTATCGATCAAGTTGACTATTACGTGCCATCGACCCAAATTTCTACCATGGGGAATTCAATACCACTCATGGGAGATCACCCTATTCAATTTCAGAGTGTTGGAGAAGGAATCTTTAAAAATTAAGCTCTTATGGAAGTTTTTCCTCAACTCCTTCCACCTAGCACTCCCTACACCTCTTCATCTAAAACTCCTATGCACATGATCTCTTCCAACACCTGTGGACCCCATAGACCTACTGATCCTTGGGTGGTGTCACATGATCTTATGGAAGTTGATCAAGATAGTGAGCCCCCTATGCCACCTATTGTGGAAGAGATTTCCTCTTTAGAAGTCCCATCAGTACCTCCTGACGTTGGTCATAAACTCCATTTCAATATGGAATATGATCATGTTCTGTTTTCCACACGGGCCATCCCTCTGCCTATTCCCCATGACTCCCTTGATGAAACGCCCCCAAAAGATAGTCAACTTGGAGGTCATGGATCTACATATTGATAATCTTAGGGAGATTATGCCTCTTCCTGCCTCTAGTATCCCTGATGTGGAACAAGTAAATATTGGTAACTTAAATCTTGAATTGACCCGGGGGGGCATCTCCTTGTCCTTCCTTGGAAGTTCCATCCCTGGACTGCGTTAAGTCTTGGGATTTTATTACCGAACTTGCCAATGAATTTCCCTCACTACCTGTCAATGAGCGCCTTGTACCTCCTTTATGTGTTGATCCTACCTATGTTCTTAGGTTGATTTCAAGAGTGCAACTATGTTAGATTTTCCCTGGCATGGTCAACAATTCTGGGTTGGGTAGTTTGACTTCATTTGGCATGGATCTGCACTCATAAACCATATGGTCTTTTCCTCCCATGAGTTCACACATAGCCTCCCATGGCCTGTGACCGACTGTGGGCATCCTTTAACATGACCTACTAGACTATGTTTCACTTGTACATATTGTACATATGAGTGTGATACTTTATCTCTTTTTTGGTTTGGGTGTGTGACGCGAGTATTTGTCACGCCTTATTTATGCCAAAAATAAAAAAAATCTAAAATAAAAAATATGTTGTGATGTTTTTACCTAATCCATGTTTATTTATTTCGTTATGTGATTTAATGATGGGTCTAGTCTTTCTAGATGATTTTTACATGATAGGGTGGCATTTATATTGCGACATCCATTGGACCTTAGGTGCGTTTCTCATGAACTTGGCATATAGGGGTAGGTCATTTTTGTCGATATTTCATTTTTACCGTCAACACCTTTTTTATGCCTTAGGTCCAATCCCATCAAGTTGAGACTTTATCCACTTTCCTTTATGCATGTCGTCACTTGCGATAGAGCTTACCCACTCATGGATACCCTAGTTAGCACCTCTTTACCATCTTATTGTCCATATAGTCATTTTTATTCTCTTCTTGGAATCTCTCCTTCTGACCCATCATGTCTTAGAATCTGAGCCTCATGTCCTCTTCTTTGTCATATTTCTGGCTTACCCCAGGAGCACTCCACAATTTTTATCCCCTGTGATTGCCACTTTTTATCACCCTACTTATACACAATGAGCCTTGGTTTCTCTCTTCCATCGTCATCATATGCTTAGCCTAACATCCACTTTCACTTGGTGTTTACCCTTTAATGGAGGAACCACCATGATGAATGGTCCTATTAGCCAGCCTCTTGTCCTCATTTTAGCATGAGTAGTTCCACCATGACCAGAACTAGTTGCTAACCCTTATACCTCTCATTCCTCTAAGAGGAGTTTCCTTTAATCTTTTTTTCAGACTCCTTAATTTAGAAAAGATTGCCGAGTGAACTTGTCTCCTTCATGCTCGTAAAAGTACCTGAAGGGTCGTTTACCGAGTATAAGTTTAACCCTTTTCTAGACTAGGATAAAATAGTTATGAAAAAGGAATACCCTAGTCTACTGTGGCTAGGAGGTTTCCCCTTGTATAATTTTATCTCTTTTTCGGGCTTGGGGGACAACTTTACGAAAAATGAACTTATAAAAAGAGAAGGGAGGGAATATTTATTTCCATTAGTCATCAAATGGCAACATCCTTTGTGTCGACCTTGAACACGACACCGATCTGTTTCATTGTCTTACAATTTGGTTTTAGCTTGCCTAAGTGCCGTACCATACATATGAGTTTGTCTACTCCTCCTACTGGTTACTCTTCCTGTCATATGGGGCATGCCTCAAAGCCTCTTTCATCATTGCATGATATCACGTGGTGCTGATTAGTCATGCTACTAAGTCACTCTTGTGTCGTGCCGCTATGTGTTCAAGGGAAGTCGCAGCTCATGTCGGCCATCTCTAGTAGCCCGTTGACCTTTTTGAGTCGGTTATTGCTTTGTTAGTTGTACTTCACCGGTTTAGGGCTTCATCCATTCATGACATCAACCTGGTCTATTTCGTGTCGATTAATGGGGATACATCAAGTCCCTTCTTTGACGAATATTCTCTTGTCAACTTTAGCTCATTATCGAGGAGCTTTATCTAGGGACCGGTAGTACCTTGGAGCTTGCAGACCTCAGTGGCAGGCTTCTTCACAATCAACAATGGGTTTACACCATTGGTTCTTGATTGATCGAGTTCACTGGTGTTCGACATCAGCTCATCTATTCACAGTTAGTGGATTGTAATAGATACCTTGGGGTCTATTCTCCTCATTGGTGGATTCCCTCATGTCTATTATTGGTTTACCTCATTGGCTGGTAATCAGACAGTTTCTTCCATGCTTGAATTTAGCTCATCTATTCGTATGGCATATATTCGTACCATTGGGGCCATGTCGAAGACCGTGGGTTAGGGAAATCTCACTCTTATATGGCATCCTTCCTAGGTTTCATTGGAGTTATGTATCATTCACGTACTTTGAGGACTATCTTGAGACACTTCTATGTTTGTCATGTGTCCATAGCCCTACTGATGTATAATGTGACATAGATCCACGGTTTTATTTTTTAGTGGCTATTCTCTATCTGTTGAGTCTCATGGATGCACTGTGTATGTCTTCGTGACCATGTTCTAGCATTTTAAGTCATGGATCCGCAGTGTATTTTATGGCGACCATGTTTCGTATCTTCTTATGACCAAGCGCGGGTATGCCTGCCTCGAGTATGTTATCAAAACATATGAGACTTTAACTCCAAATTTTTCTGTTCCATATCCCTTGCTTTGCTTCCTCACTCCCATTTTGACCTCTTAGTTTTATCATAATGCATTTCAGCCATCATCTTCTCTTTTGACCTCATACATTAGGGGGCTTATGTTATTAGCCTATTTTACCCCTCTGGGTTAGTGACCCTTAGTACTTGAGTATGATTAACTTTTTTCGAGACCCATGACTCCTTTTTCTCCAGTTTGACCCCTAGACTCTAGCACGACAGCTTAGGGGAGCATCCGATGACATTTTTCCCTCTTTCAGTGCCAACATCAAGGGATGACTTCTAGATTACCTTAGTCCCTAGGAGATCAGTTCATTTTTTCATCTATTTGAGTTGGCCAATGCTTATCAGTTAGAAGTTTCTATGACTTCTCTTTGTCCTAAGCGTCCAGATACATCCTCCTGGGACCTCTCTTTTGCCTACTTAATATATTGGATCATTCGGGATGATCAACTAAGTTTTGGAGAGTTAGTATTGAGAGCTTGATCATGAGCTTATTATGCTATTTTGTTGCCAGAGTGATCTTGTGAGGTCTTTTTCCATTGGTCTACTACTCTTCATACTCATTTCTTCGACATAGTGGGGAAACTCTACCAGATTGTGGAGAGGAAGCTTGGAGGCGAAGGTATAACATTGTATTGATATTTCATAATTAATGGAAACATATGTTCCCTTCCTTACATGAATTTGTGTTCAACACTTTGTATGGTTGTATCTATTGCTTTTGATCTAACGATCTTCCGAGGAAGATCACCTGTCATCTTTGTTTGGTTTTGATTGTGTGTAGGGATAGAGATCTTGTGTGGACGTGTTGGATCGCTCGAGTGGAGCAAAAGATATGCATTGGAATCAAAACCCTTCGCTGACATGCAAGGATTCCAGGTGTGATCTCTTTTCTTTATAACATAGATCCAACTGCTTACTACATGATTGAACATTTTGGATTGGGATCACTTGATTGTTCTATTGGTCTTGTCTTTCTTATTTAGTTATCTGATTTGGGCACAAGATCATGGAGCAAGAACTCCTTGCATATTTAAATATACCCCAACACTTTCAGTGTAGACTTAGCTATATCCTTACAAAGTTACGACCGTCAAAGGCTTGGAGAGTGGTGTTGGACGGGACGAGTGCTCGAGAGATAAGAAAATTCCAGTAGGATTCTGACGTAACACACATGGAAGAGCCTTCATCCACCAAAGTATGATGAATATTCCTGTGGAAAATCCACACAATGATTTCAAAAGAAATCTAATGGAAAAGGTGAGGAGTGACTTTGTCGACATTAAAGGTGATGAGACTAGAGTCAAACATATCAAATCCACCAATGGCAGACAATAAGTCTTTGCACCGCTAAGGACAACTTTGCAAGACCTCTAAAGCAGACATGGAAAAATGAGCTTGGGAAAGATCTTCAATAATACTGTAATGCTGAGCAACCCTAGCAGAAGGATTGTGTGTCGTCTTTTGGAGAACACCCTTGTGGGGGAGATAAACAGGTTCCACAGTCTTATCCAAAGTTAGAGGGCCAATGGAAGGTAGTTGAGCTGATGAGTCCTTAGAGGGAGAACTCGACTCAAGAACATTGTAGTATTTAGCTCGCGTAGTCACATTTACGTCTTCCTTGCAAATAAAGATGGATAAAATATGAGGAGGGTGGGAAGATGACCCCTCATTGCCCCCTTGTGAAGGTCAAGGAGGTTGAGAAACCATCTATTATTGGGGTTGTGTAGGGAACGAATGAGTTAAAATGACAGGCTGTTGAGTAGATGGTGGTGAAAGACGCCTATGGACTTCATCCGTTCGAGGGAATTTGTGAGTAAGGTGGTCACCTTGATAAATTCTACAGGGGAAATTGACTTTACGACAACGTTCACAAGTGCCTCCTCCTTGACTCTGAGATTTGGGTTGGTACTCTTGAGTATTTTGATTCTTTTGTTTATTTCTCTTATTATTATTTTTATCACTTGTTTGCTAGTTGTTCTTTAGTTGAGTGGACTTCACCGTGAGAACATCGGTGGACTTCTCAGGAGGGGGTGCTTTAGTAGAGTCATATGCACTTTTTTGGGCTTGAGTTGTAACAATCAATTTCCCAAGTTCAGCAACAAGTTGGCTCACAGAATCAGAAACATGCCTAATCACGCCATCAACTTGTGGTCCAGGAATAGGTTTGGGCGGGTCAACGGAAGGCCTAGGGGCATTAGGCAACACTTCGTAGAGTGTACCTGATTGTGAATAGATAAGATCCAACTGTTGGGAAGCTAAAATGGCTTGTTCCTTGGTAACAACTCAAAACATAGACACATACTTGGCAATATGAGGTCGAAGAGATTGGATGAACCATTTACATAATATTTCATCAGGTATCTTGGTTCTCACTAACCTCTTGCGACGACACCACTCATGAATGTGATCAGAAATTAACGTGACATCATCTTGTTTGAAGTTAGACAAGATGTCACAATCGATGTCATACAGAGTCGGTAAATGAAAGTGTGTAAAAAATGTTTGAGCTAGGGAGGCAAGTCACCATAGGATGCAATATCTAATTCGATGTACCACTTTGCAATGTCCCCAATCAATGTAAGTTGGAATAAATGAAATTTAACAGAATCATCCACCAAAGAATTGGATGAGCACCACAAATGATAAGTGGTAATATGCGTGGATGGATTTTCCCCAGGATTTCCTTCAAACTTGGGAATATCATATGATAATTTGGTGGGCATGGGTGGCCACCAAGGATCATGAAGGATGGGGTCATTAGTCAATTTCGCCAAATCTAGTCAATCGAGAGAATCTAAAAATGGATTTTGAAGTTGAATAAATGGGTCATAGGCAGGAGAATCCCGTGACCAACCATGTGGTCCCCCATATAAGGAGTAGAAGGATGTACCTGCTGGTGAGGAAAAGAGTTTGCCTTGGCATAAGACTACTGCAGGCCAACATAACTGGTAAATGGATGTTGCCCCCTAGGATAAGTACTGCCAGAGAGAAAAGGACCCCCAAAAGCATGGCTGTTGATGGGGTTGTAACTTGGGATAGAATAAGGACCACGTTGTGCTTCAGGACACATAAGGGAGATAACCCGCATGAGAAATGGCACTGGCAGAAGGGTTGCCCCCAGGTAAACTAGACCCTCCAGTAAAAGCACTAGTAGGTGGCACCCCTCCAAAGAGTGAACTGTTCCAGGCTTGTGATATACTAGAAGCAGTGTTGACCCAAGAAGAAGTGAGAGGTGTGGACATAGGAGTGGGTATAGCCATGATAAGAGGTGGAAATGATGTAATGGTATTTGATACTGCCGATGCAAAAGGTAAGGAAGTCTCAGAATCTGCCATAGGGTAAATCATAGACAAAGGCATGTAAGTGTAGGCTAGTGTAGAACCGTCAAGGTTTAGCCGCAATAACTCTAGTCCTAATGGATCAGTCAAAGGTGGATTGACAAGAGCGTGATAGTCGTTTGCCAAAGTCTCCAAAGAAATAAGGTCACTACCAGAATGACCAGGTATAGACTCCAAGATGATGTGTTGGTCTATGTCTTGAGCACTGATAGACACTCTCTGTGCAAGAGTAACAAGCCCACCTTATTCAGGAGGTAAACCATCAACACGACGTGATTGGCGACGAAAAAATTAAACCAGGGTGATAAATTATAATTTAAATACAATTATGTTAGTGAAAACACCCTAAGGAAAAAACTACTAACTTAGACCAAACAACACACACTAGAAACGTCCTAGAAGATAACACACACAAACAAAAATACAAAGAAGCTGGCGGTGCAACAGTTGTACTAGCGACCTGCTTCCTAGCCCTTTTAGCTGTGAACTTGAACCAAGTTCTCTCACAAGATATGGAACACCCCCTTAGAGGACTGAGAGAGTATGAATAATATCTGTCCCAGGTACAGAGAAGATGACCCTGACCCTGCACCTATGTATGAGCCCTAAGAAGATAGGCCACTATGGTCACCACCTACAATAACATGACCTGGGGGGATAGTTGCAGGAAAATCCACACGCAAGGGCATGACACTTAACTTTAAAAAGGAGCTAAGACCGAAACCCCCTTGAGAGTTACCTCCCAAGTGGTCCCCAACTGATAATGACATCATTTGCATGTGTGCAAATTCTGCTATATCGCGCCACCCGAAACTAAGCGAGGTCAGTCATGTCACCCCGCCTAGCCTAAGTGTGACCTCATGTTTAACCCTCTTGTGAGAAGGGCTTCCAAAACCACACTACTACAAATGGATTTACCTCCCTACCGCAATATGCTAAGTTGATTTCGTAGTCTTGGAGTAGTTGACTCACACTCCTATCTCCAAGACCCTAGCCTAAGCTAGTGTTGGTGTACTACTAGTGAAAATAAAACACGAATCTAGTTAATTTTATAATTGCGTTGATTTTAGTGGATGTTGTTTACACAAGTGGGATGTGACGTGAAACTGAGATGGTGTGAATGAATCTTAGTTAGTCACCCTAATGTAGCTATATGCAATTTTCGATTTTCATTTCGATGAATGCTAACTATAGGAGGGTAAGAACCTTCTAACACACCAATGCCTATCCTAATGCACCTCTTCACTAAATTATTTTTAAATGCAAATTATCCCAACTTATGTGAATTAATGACCTAAAAAAAACCAAGAAGGAAAACCAAAGCAACCGAAAAGAAACCAAAGCAAAACTTCCCAAGCAAGAATCCAAAGCACTCCAAAAACGACACAGCTAGGAAAACAAAGCCCAATCAAAGAAATACAATCAAAAAGCGATCAAATTGAAAGCCAAAAGTGAAAGAAAAAAGGCAATGTCAACAAGATAGGGATGTAGGACAATGGCTCAACCAAGGTCAATGTTCTACAAAGGTCACAACCAGATCCTAGAGGCAGAAAGGCCTAAACAAGATTGAATGAGGGTGATACAAAGCAATTAAAACAAAATCAAAAGAACTTTTCTAGATGAGAAATGCACAACCAAACACAACACCACCAATTGTGATGAAAATGACCAAAAGAGGGAAGAGATCACCCGAAAAGAAGTGACAAAAGTGAGCAGAAGTCATAAAAGTCTCAATGTAAAATGTAGATCAGGTCTAAACAATCATGAAAAAAAGCCAATCAGATTTGAAAATGAGATTTAGAGGCTAAAATCAAGCCTCAACCCAAAGAATCCAACAAAAATTCAAGAGAAATTTGAAGGGATAAGAGAAATGAAATACTTTGGAAAAGAAAAATCAAAACAGATCAGATCAGACCCCACACAATAGCTGATAAGCAATGAAAAACCATGAATCACACATATCTCCAATGGATCAATAAAAGACGAGAGGGTCTAAGCCCAATCAAAGACTAAAAATCATTCGTAATGAAAAGTGACCGATCTAAGGAAATCAGGCAATCAATAGCATATCTGAACCAAACCTAGCATATGAACAAGAGGTCAATACTAAGTAGGAACATAGGTGAAAAGTTTAGCACTGATCAGGGATTTTCCAGGGCTAAAATCCCAGACGCTGGCACAACACCCAGGACAACTGCAAGACAGCATCTAGAGACTTCTGATGCTTGAATGACCCTCTCTTAGAGTGTCCAGGGAAAAAACTAAAAAATCCCTAAAAACCCACTCTTAGGTCGAGAAACAAGTGAAACACATAGGAAATAAACCCTGAAAATAACCCAAAAAAGTCATAAATACAGGGAAAACTCAGCAAATCAAGTCGGAGAGAAATCGATCAAAACCAGAGGCAAAGCATACAAAAAACAAGTATGCTCTCATTGAAATCACCACTTATGTTGCAACTAAATCTGCATGGAGCTATTGCTCCATGATCTTGTGTCCAAACCATACCACCAAATAGAGAAAGACAAGAGCAATAGAACAATAGAGCGATCCCAATCCTGAATGTTTAATTGTGTAACAAGCAGTCAAATCTATGCTATAAATAAAAGATATCACATTTGGAATCCTCGCATGTCGAGGAAGGGTTTTGAGTTCGATGCATATCTTGCACTCCACTCGAGCGATCCAAAACATGCACACCAGATCTCTATCCCTGCACACATTCACAACCAAAAAAAGACGACAGGTGATCTTCCTCGGAAGATAGTTAGATCAAAAGAAATAGATACAACCATATAAAGTTCTGACTGCAAATTCATGTAAGGAAGGGAACATATGTTTCCATTAATTATGAAAGATCAATACAATGCTATACCTTTCCCTCCAAGATTCCTCTCCACAATCCGACAAAGTTTCCCCACTATGCCCAAGAAAATGAGTTTGAATAGTAGTAGACCAATGGAAAAATACCTCACAAGCTCACGCTGACAACAAAATAACAACATAGGCTCATGATTAAGCTCTCAATACTAACTCTCCAAAACTAGCTGACCCTCTCGAATGATCCAGTATAAGTAGGAAAAAGAGAGGTCCCAGGATGATGTATCTGGACGCTTAGGGCAAAGAGAAGTCATAGAAACTTCTAACTGATATGCCTTGGCTAGTTCAAATAGATGACAAGTCAAACTGATCTCCTAGGGAATAAGGCACTCTAGAAGTCATCCCTAGCATTGGCGTTGAAAGAGGGAAAACATTCCTTGGACACTCTCATAGAGAAGGCTTGAGAGTGTCTGGGAAGATCTAGACACTCCCAAGGCTGTTGTGCTTGTGTCGAGGAGTCAAACTGGAGAAAAAGGAGTCATGGGTTTGGAAAAAAAAAATTAGACTCAAGTACTGAGGTTCATTGACCCAAAGGGGTAAAATAGGCTGATAACAAGAAGGATTTTTGAAAGAGGAAGACAATTTCTTAGTCCACAAAAGAAGTAGTGTGCCTTGCACAGAAAGAGAAGAATCAATCACATGATTCTCCTAAAGGAAGAGGCAGTAGAAGATGGCGTGGAAGAAAGACTCATGTGAGTATTTCAAGATAGAAATCCTATTGCAACAACTAGTACTGTTTCTTCTAACTGTTAATTAATTTAGTAGTTATTGCTACGACAACAACGAAATAAACACATTGCATTCTTCACAAATAAAACCGTGGAAAATAATAGCACTGGAAACTGGGAAATATGCTTGCACACACACATAAAAAATTAACACAATTATTTTTGGAAAAATATCCCTGGAAAAACACAACTTGGGAAAACCAATGCAGTAGCTGAGGGTTTTTATTATTATGTAGCAGTGAGAAATTATGAGTACAATGTGGATGCTGAAAAGATACAATCCTATAGATAAATTACTGGAAAAAATATTGTGAGGAATTTTCCTCACCCCCACTAGTATTCTAGGCTCTGACTGCATTTCCAAATGAGCCATCCAAATAGCCTCTGCATAGGCCTGCATCTCTCTTGCGCAGTCCTTTTCATACTCTGCCTGAATCAACTACTCCTATAGACATCTTGTCTGCCACTGGCTCAGAAATCGTCTCTCCAATCTTCTGGAACACTTTCAAGGCCTTTGGAATTGAAACCCAACTTCTCTCCAAGAAAATAAAATTTCCTCTAGAGGCTTCTACACAACCCCCGTGTCAGCCTCACTATGGATCTTTCGGCGTCTCTACAATGCACTTCATCGGATATGGAAAAATTCCTCTAACTCACTATCCATGCCCCTCATTTTCTCTGCTTCTTTCTGAAGCTCGAACAATTCTAGCAACTTTTGGATATCTAGAAAAATCAAACTCTCCAAGGAAATCAAACTCCACAAGTGTGTTCTCCATCTACCCATCGAATACTTCTTATAATATTTTGTTGGAACTCCAAAGAACAAGATTAAAAATTAATCAAAGATCTAGATTAATTCCCTATCGATCCGTGTGAGTTTCTAGACGATTAACACCTTATCTCATTAATTCCAATTAATTAACCACTTTTACTAAGTTTAGAATTAAGAAATAATTAAATAAATGCTAATAATCTAATTGAGACACTTCTAGGTGGAATTTCTAGAAACGATTTATGGGTTATGTAGAAGTTCTATGTTTTAACTTCTCCACAAAGTTTCAATACTAGAACACCATTGATGCTATAGAAACTAACACTCCTTATTAGCGAGGAAGGTGTTCTCTCTAGTGCTACACACTCTGCCACAACACCCTATATCTACACTACCCTTTGTCACACTTCTGATGTATGGAGGCTATCCACCAACCACTGTGCAACTCTGATGTTGCATCTGTGTTGCTGCTGACACTGCCATACTGCTGCCAACCCTGCATCTGCACTGCAACTACAATTACTGTAGCTTAGAAGCATCCTAAATACTAAGTCAAATGTGTTATGCATTTTTCTCCCGAGTCCTGACTTCTACTAGTTACTGCACTTTCCACTGGAGAATCTACATTGCTTCTGGCTCCGCACTATGCTGCTCAACACTTGAATGCTACTGGTATGCATCTGTCTGGAATTTTACTGCATCATTGGTACTGATCCATCCTGCTACTGAATATTGTGGGTCCCTGTATAAAGGTAATGATCCATGAGGAGGAAACCTTAATGGACCCAACCCATGTCTGCATTTCTCTAGGACTATAAATCTATATTACCCCAATTTTCTCCTAGAGGTATCACTGCAAACATCGCGAAGTCTTCCTCTAGCCAGGAGGACAACTTATTGATCTCAATGAACGCTGTTGCATGGTCTTGCTTCTCCTGTTTTTTCTTCTTCCTAAGAGGAAATTGGGTGCTCTAGTGACCGAAATCATCACATCTAAATCACTTGACCTTTGATAGGCCCTTCTTCTTCTTCTTTCCCCCTGCCCTTGACTAGGACCCTTAGAAGCTAGGGAAACATTTTATTCTTCCTTTTCACCCTTCATGCCCTTGCTGCTACATTGATGGTACTCTTTACTAGATCCCGCCTCAACTCCTCCTGTTTTATATTGGACCACATCCTGTCCCATTTAGGCAATGTGTCTATGCCCAAGATATTTTGGACAAACTCATGTTAGTCATCTGAGACACTATTCAGTGCCAACCATACAAGCTATGTGGGTTGGGGTGCCTCCCCAACAACTGATAGTTGATCTTAGACTTCCTGAATCCTGGTGAGGAAGCCATCTATGTTCTCGCTCTTCTCCATCCTTATGCTCCTCAACTTCTCCTAGAGAAACATCTTCCACTACTCGGAAGAACTCTACAAAAACTTAAAGAGAGCATCCTACATTTCCTTGGACACACCTTTGTCTGCCACATGTGAGAATAAATGATCTCAGACTCCATCCAAAATCATCTGCTTCACCTTCACCATTTATTTTTTGTACTTCTTGAGTTTATCGACATCCTGGAGTACTACTACCACATTCTCCACATAGGATTTTGTGCCATATTCATCTAGAAGGAAGGACATCCTAGCTTTCTAGATAACATAGTTGGAGGCCCTCTCCAAACTATCCTGATCTCTAAGCCTGACTGTGGCCATCTCTAAATCTGGTTGAAAATATCCCTTTTTCCCTCTACTCGGCTATTGGATCTGCTACACGCACTCCCTTCTGGAGTGAGCAAATCTGCTCACATCTATTGCTGATCTACAATTGGAAAAATTAGATCTCTAAAAATTGAGATCCATTAACAGAAATTTTCCCTCTGGGTGTGCTCTTCTCTTCCACCCAACATTGATTATTCTTTTGCAAATTTACTGCAAAACCCTCTGCGCCCAACCAAGGAATCTTCTCAGCGAAAATCTGAGTTGCTGCTACTCCCTCTGCTTGCTGGAATAACTATTTTGGGAAAAACAAATTTTATGCCACCCTCCAACTGAAAATTGAATCCTTGCCCAACAATTGATACTACCTGGCTAGGTATTGTGTAGTTGTTGGGCCTCATAATTGTTATAATTTCCTTACCTTATTTCTTAGTTATTATATTATTTTCCTAAGTCTTTCTTGCATTTGGGACATGATAATCTATGTAATATGGATTCTAGAAGCATTTAATATATTTCTATTATTATATTGCCTTTATGAACTGATCCGATCATAAAAAGTGTTATTTACTCATGGTTGGATCCTTATTTTGGATAGGAATCTATCAATGAGTTGGCACTTGATGTTGTTCCCTGGATTGATCATAGAAGATCGAATAGCTTGATGTTGTTGATCCTTGTTTGGAGAAAATCAGTTAAGGACATGCTTCCAGCTTGGTCATCTAGAAATATTAAGACTTTTTGTAATTTAAAATGTGCATCCTAAGAATATTCAGATTCTCAGGATCACTCTTTATCAAAAATAGATTTATTGTTCTTATCTTCTATAGACATAATATAAAGACTAGGAATTGGGCCTTGAGAGAGGTTGTTCAACTGTAATATTTTTGACATAAGTCATGAACTTGAGAAGACATTGATTATAATCAATCCTTTGTAATTCAATGAAAGCTTTTACTATCCAAAGTTAATTTGCTGTGTTGATTCCTTTTTAGAGGTAGTTCGATTTCGGTGAGTTGGGCCCAATCCTGGAAGAAACACTATCTTTACCTGTATTATTAAATCTGTGTTTTGATCTTTCGCTTTAGTTATTTATTTGATTAATAGATTTCAATCTACAATTGCTCGTTAGTTAAATCAAATTTCCTTTTTTAAAATATAAATTACAATTGGTTGTTATAGAGTGAATTTACTTTAGCTAATTCATTGGGATTTCCATTGCTTTATTGTTGTTTCTTGTAGATTATCATAGGATCATTATTTTGCGTTGTTCAATTTCCTTTTGATAATATAATTCTGTAGTACTTTTCTCTCGTTTTGTAGTTGTTGTTCCTTAGGTAACAACTTAATGTTTGATAGTTTTCCTTTGTTGTTTCATGCAAAAAGTATTTAGGATTTGATGCTTTGAATGGTTTGGTTTAGTTAGAAGAAAAATTCTTAATTGTGTTATGAGTTGATTTCTTTATCATTGCAGTTTTGCTTCCCATTAGGATAATAGTGATTAGTCATACCAACATTTCTCTTGCATAAAATGTACACGCAACCTTGAAATACAAAGACGAGACCTCAGGTTGACAATATAATGTGTAGTAGTTAGTTGGTCCTTTAAGAACAATTAATTGGCTCAATAGCAACACTAGAAAATTTTGGCCTACTGCTCCCTCTAAACAATGAAATTTTTCTTTCCCGCTTCTGAGCTTCCTGACTGATCAATCACCCTCTAATACCATGTGAATATTTCAACACTGAAATCCTATTGTAGCAACTAGTATTATTTGTTCTAACTATTAATTAATTTATCAATTTATTTCTATGACAAAAACGAAATAAACACATTGCAATATTCACAAATAAAACTACGGAAAATAATAATGTTGGAAATTGAGAAATATGATAGGACACAAACATAAAAAATTAACATAGTTATTTTTGGACAAATGTGCCTAGAAAAACCCAACTTGGGAAAAATGGTGTAGCAACTGAAGGTTTTTATTATTATGCATCAGTGAGAAATTCTAAGTACATTTGGATGCCGAAAACTGGCAATCCTATAGAGAAATTACAGGAAAAACTATATTGAGGAATTTTCGTCACCCTTTGACTGCAACTCCAAATGAGTCATCGAAACAACCTCTGTGTAGGCCTGCGTCACCCTTTCACAGTTCTTTTCACGTTCTACCTTAATCGGATGCTCCTGTAGCCATTTTGTTTGCCACTGGCTAAGAAAATGTCTCTTCAACCTTCTGCAACACTTTCCCGACCTCTAGAACTAAAAACCAACTTCTCTCCAGCAAAATTGAATTTCCTTTAGAGGCTTCTACGCTAGCCTCACTGTGGCTATTTCTACCTCTCTACAATGCACTTCACCAGATTTGAAAAAAATTCCTCTGACTCATTGTCCTTGCCCCTCACTGTCTACTTCCTTTTGACGTTCGAACTCTTCTGACAACTGATAGCTCTCTATAAAAACCAAACTCTCCAAGAAAATTGAACTCCACAAGTGTGTTCTCCATCTACCCATAGACTTCTTATAACATTTTTTTGGACCTCCAATGACCAAGATTAAAACTTAATCAAAGGCCCAAAATAATTCCCTGTCAATCCATGTGAGTTTCTAAATGATTCTCACATTAACTCAATTAATTTTGATTAATTAACCACGTTTCCTAAGTTTAGACTTAGGAAATAATTAAAAATAGGCTATTAATCTAATTGAGACACTTCTAGGTGGAATTCATAGAAACGATTTCTAGGTTAGGGAGAACTCTTGTGTTTTAGCCTCTCCACAAAGTTTCGAGACTAAAACACCTCTGATGCCACAAGAACTAACAAATCACATACGCAGGGGGAAAAACACCATCAAGGATAAAGGCATGCTATCCATTGCATTCATTTTAATAAAAATGAACATGATGCATCCACATGCATAATCCCTTGGGAATGAATTAAGCAAGAATGCAAAGAAGATAGAGGTAAAACACCATATCTAGTGAAAGGTAAAGCACTTGAATATGCTCATTACATTATTTCCCATTGCAATGTTGTTTAACTAAATATTTGTTTCATACTTCATTTACATCTTGGAAAGATGCATGATTGCTCGATACAAGTCAACCTACCATATGACCTCTCGAAAAGACTTCTTTAAAGACCTTAGTAACAATTTATATGGAACACTTTATTTTGTAGACAAATCAAGTCTTAAGCCATCTGGACTTGGTACCATCATGCTTAAAATTCTTAGACTTCTTGACTTTCTTTGGCATGATGTACTCTACCTTCCATAACTGCGGAGATACTTATTGTCCCTTGTTCACATTCGCCAGCAAAGACACTCCATTCATATGTTTGATGAAAAAATTGAGATAAGAAAAGCATGAGACAACACAATTGTCATGATTGTAATAGAGGAAGAAAGAATCCTAAAGTTGTAAGGAACATTTTCTCCTGCACAAAACTCTGCATATAGTTCCCAATACAATGAAGGTAATTGCCATCCAGTCTTCTATGACATGAAAAATTTGGACATCTTAATTATGATAATATTTGTTTGTTGAAAATAAATGGTGTTTCTGGTTTTCCAACTATTCCAAGGAAACTGAAGCAATGTGTTGCTTGTATCCTAGGAAAGCGTAGCAAACAACCATTTTATGATTCTACTTCCAGAGCATGTAGAAAGCTTGCAGTGGTTCATTCTGATTTCTTTGGCCCCACGCATGTTCCTTCTATAAGTGGAAATAAATATATGATGCATTTTATTGATTATTACAGTAGGATGTGTTGGGTATATTTGTTGAAAAGTAACTCAGAAGCTTTTGAAACTTTTAGAAATTTCCACACACGGATTGAAAATGATGCACAATCACAAATTGGATCTCTTCGAACTGATATGGGAAAATAATATACTTCTAATTAATTTGAAAACCATCTTCACCAACATTGGATTCAACATGAAACTATTGTTCCTTACAATCCTCAACAAAATGGTGTAGGTGAAAGAATGAACGAGGCTATCTTAAATATGGTTCACTCAATGATTTTCTTCAAAAAAGTAAAGCTAATGTTTTGGGTTGATGTAGTTCTATATGCAATATATATCAAAAACATATTTCCATCTCATGTTCTAAAAAACAATACTCTTTATGAGATGTGGTATGGCCACATTCCTTCAATAAGTTCTCATAGGATTTTCGATTCCACCTACTATGCCTTAATTCCAAAGGAACAAAGAAGGAAGCTTGATTCAAGGAGTTAAAAGTGCATCTTCTTGGGGCATTCGAATACCACCAAAGCATATCGTCTTTATGATGAGGTAAATAAGAAATTTATATATTGTCTATAGATGTGATTTTCCTTGAATCTTCTAAAATGGATAATTTTGTTGAGTGGAAGCTTCATCATTTGGATATATTCGATCATGCAAAACTTATCATAAATTTGATAATGAGATTCCACATATTTAAGGGGGGATACCTATCTTGGTTCAATCTATTGAATCTCTTTCTGAAGCAATGTCTCCCCCTCATGAAGTCCTGATCGCTCCTTCAAATTAAGAAGACCCTTTAAGTGATGTGATTGGGAGGATTAGAAGGCTAAATATTTATGCATCCCCATATCAGTCAATAGAGCATACAAAACCATATTAGAAAGGCCCACCAAAATGGCTCACCAAAAAAATTGAAAGTGTTCACCCAGACGAGGTAAAAAAGACATGAACTAGAACTTCCACCAGACAAAATGGAGGTGATGTAGATGATTATGATTATGTTGATGATATGGATGTTTCATATTATTGTGAATTGAATTTATATACTAATTTTGAATCAACTTCCTTTAAACATGTTTCTTCTCATGATGAATGGAAAGACACAATGCAGAAGTAGTATGTTGCTCTCATAAAGAATAAAACATGGAAGCTTGTGGACCCTCCATTTAGAACCACATTGATTGGATGCAAGTGGGTCTTCAAGAAAAAGTATAAATTATATGTCTCACTTGAAAAGAACAAAGCAAGGCTCATGGGAAAAGGATTTTCATAGAAAGAAGGTGTAGATTGTGAAGAGATATTTTACCCAACAACAAAAAGGGCCACCATCTAGAAACTCTTTGCCTTGACGACTGAGAATGGATGGAAAATCCATGAAATGGAAGTAAAGATTTCTTTCTTGAATGGAGAATTGAAAGAAAATGTTTTCATGTCTCAACCATAAGGTTTTGTTATGAAGGGACAAGAACAAAAAATATGCAAACTCATCAAATCCTTGTATGGCCTAAAAAAAGCACCATGAGCCTCGTACGAAAAAATAACTTAGCATCCTATGAAATTAAATTTCAAACACTTTAATCTTGATGATGCGGCTTTATTTTTCAAGAATGTTGGAAAAACTATTGTCTATCTTGTGTCCCTGGGGGCAACTCAATTGGTCATCAAATTAATATGAAATATTTGAAAACTAAGAGATCCAAGGTTCAAATCCCCCTGCTTTCGACTCGATTTATGGAGAGGAGGACATATCATAGACCCCTAGAGGTTTACTAGTAGTTATTTGTCAGATGGGTTGTTGGGTTCCTTTGGGATACTAAAAAAAAACTATTGTCTATCTTGTTGTATATGTAGATGATCCATTGATAATAAGGAACAATGAAAAATATATTGCATCCATAAAGAAAGAATTGAGGAAAGGATTTGAGATGATAAATTTTAGACACCTTCATTACTACTTGGGCATTGAAGTGACCCAACATCCAAGGTATATATTCCTCTCTCAAAATAAGTAAAATGGAGAATGGTTGAACAATTTTGGCACGACTGAATGCGATCCTTTGTCCACCTCAATGGGACAAAATTTGAAGCTCACATCTAAATAAGGAAACGAATTTGATGATACAACTAAATATAGACATCTTGTGGGAAGTCTTACATACCTCACCACTGATAGAATATATATTTCATTTTTTTTTGGAATCCTTTCCAAGTATATGCAAAAGCATTGTGAAAGGCATTGGTCTACTGTAAAAAGAGTTCGCAAGTACTTGAAAGGAACTTGAGACTTTGGACTCAAATATTCATGCGTTGATGACTTCAACTTGATTGTATAATTATGATTCAAAATTTAATGGAGATAAGGAAAATGATGTGTCTACTTTAGGCTATGTTAAAAGTCTTGGATAAGGAGATTTCTTTTGGAGGTCACACAAACAATAAGTTCTAGTAGATTCCACAATAGAGGTAGAATATGTGGCAGCCACAGAAGTAACCAAGGAGATTGTGTGGCTTAGGAAAATTATTGAAGATTTGTAGGAGAAACAAGTGAACTCTACTTCTCTTATGATCGACAATACTTCTGTAATTAAATTGGCCAAGAATCCAAAATTCCAGGGTTGAACGAGACATATCAACACAAAGTACCATTTGATTCGACATCATGTAGAGGCCAAGACTATTCACTGACGACATTGTTCCACAAATGAGAAAATTGCAGAAATCTTCATGAAAGCCCTTAGAAGAGAAATGTTTGAAATATTCAACATGAGTTTTGGACTCACAAACACCCCTTCAGATTAGGGGGGGGGAGATGTTAGATACATGATTCTAAGGGATTGGGGAAAAATGTGTGTGTGTGTGTGTGTATGTGTGTGTATATCGAGAGAGAGAGAGAGAGAGATTTGAATAGCTACAATAGGAAGAGACCTTGGAATCTAAATCCCAAAGGTCACCCTTCCTTATGTTTATAATGTTGATCACATTAATAGAAAACAAACAAATGGGAGCTACATTTCTGTTCAGACAAATCTAAAATTATAAAATATACAAACTAATAATATATATTTTCTTATATAAATAATAATACATTTATTATTTACTATTAATATTCCATATAAAAAAAAAACAAAAAAACAATTTATAACTAACTATAAATAAAGTATAGACATTTCATAATCCCATCCATTTATAATATATATAAATTAAAATATATACTATATATATTCCCCCACGGAAAATCATATTTTCCATTAACATATAGTCAAAGTTACATATTGTATATGCACGATGCATATCAAAAATTTGTTGTAAGTTATGGTACCCAGAAAACATCTGACTATTGAACATCGATATCTGAATCAAACATAGTGTCTGGTAAGAGTTATGTCATACAAAATCCTCTACTATCGATATAGTATATTAGTCCAAAATAAATATACATAAACATATATAAACAAAAGTAGTATGGTATCGAAAGTTCTACTGCTACAACCAATACTAAATAAAAAAGTGCTAAGATATATCATTCTTAATTTGGTTCTGGATCTGATAGTTGAATATCTATGAAAGGTTGATGGTAATATTGATAATGGTTGCTGTCAGTATGCTCAGTGATCATTCGTGTCTCATGATCCTACTATGCGCCCACTTTGGATAGCTGGTCGGAAAGAGAGTTCATTTCCCTGTAGATGTGTTGACATGTAATATGATCAAATTGAGATTTTAGCATAAGAACTTCCTCCATTAATGTCCCGAGTGTGTGCACGTGACATGTAGAGCGTAAATTGAACCAATCAATGACAATACGAGAGTCACCAAAAACATGTATATGCTGACATTTTCAAGTGCAAATAATAGAAGCAGTTTGAGATTGTATAATTCAAAATAATTATTTGTACCCCTGCCTAATCTAGATTTAAGTTTAAAATTGTTAGAAAATTATATATTACAGAAATATCAACACAAAAAAAGCATAAAACAAGAGAGACACAGATATACGTGGTTCACCTAATTTGGGCTACGTCCAAGGAGAAACAACTAATCCTTCCTTTTATATTATCCAACAAAATGAAGAGATAAAACCTACAACAAATCCACTGTAATTCCCTCTTCGCTTTCACACAATCTCCTCCCTCTTTCTCACTCAAAATATGCATCTATATAACTGCAATACAATTTCATCATATATAGCGATGGGTTGCATTCTAGGGAATAAAACCCTAAATTAAACATAACTTCTACCGTTAGATTTCCACCTAAGGAACAAACCAGATTGAATACGAAATTACAATATTTTACAAGGCCATTTTACATCTATTTTTAGCTTCAAGGGCGCTTCCCCCAAACCATCGCTCAAGGGGGGGCTGTAAAGAATCACTGTCGCCCCCCCGGACCCCCTTGGTGGCCTGCAAGAATGGGCAGAGTTGCCGCCCCATTACGAACTAGGGTCCAATGCGGTGATACCTTTGACTAAATAAGATAATCAGGCTCCACACCCAACAATCTCCCACTTGGAGGCTGATTATAACAACTCTGCCACTGCTTCGTTTGCTAGAAAATGACTCCACTTTGGACCTGGCTATTTCTCATATTCACCATCATACTTGAAGACCAATTGAAACCGAGTAGAGTATCAATTTCTCCCTGGTTACAACTTTTGTTAACATATCTGCAGGATTCTGGCTAGTGTGTATATTTTCCAATTTCAACTGTCCATCTTCCAACACTGACCGTATGAAACAGTACTTGAGATGTATATGTTTAGTCTTGGAATGAAACGCAGAGTTCTTTGCAAGATGTATGGAACTCTGGCTATCACTGTATAACCTGCCCAACTCCTACTTCTTACCCAATTAATCCAAAAACCTTTGTAACCAAATCATTTCTTTACTAGCCTATGTAGCAACAACATAATCTTCTTCCATCGTTGAGAGTACAACAACACTTTGCAACTTTGAAACCCAACAGACAACTATTCCACCTACAGTAAACACACACCCTGTGGTGCTCCTCCTATTATCTCTATCACCTACCATATTTGCATCAACATATCCCTATAGAGCAATGTTTGAACCACCAAAGCATCATGCTTGATTTGTGGTACCTCTCAAATACCTGAGAATCCACTTCACCGCCATCCAATGTTCTTTTCCTAGATTGTTCATGTACCTGCTTACAAGTCCCACAACATGTGAAATATCAGGCCTTGTACAGACCATTGCATACATTAAGCTTCTAACTGCTGACGCATATGGAACTTTAGACATATAATCCATTTCTTCCTAAGCCTTGGGACACACCTCCTTACTTAGTTTGAAATGGCTAGCCAAAGGTATACTAACTGGTTTTGCATTTTGCATATTGAATCTTTTCAACACATTTTGTATGTACTCACTCTAAGACAATGTTAATTTGTGATTCTTCCCGTCTCTAGTTATTCTCATACCAAGGATTTGTTTTGCAGCACCCAAATCCTTCACTGCAAATGAGTTTCCCAATTTTCTTTTGAGCACATTTATTTCCTGCATGTTAGAACCTGCAACAAGCATGTCATCTACATACAATAACAATAAAATATAGCTTCCATCATTTTTCCTTTTGAGATAAACACAATGATCAGAGTGACATCTAGTATAACCTTGTTCAGACATAAACCTGCCAAATTTTAGATACCACTTCCTTGGAGCCTGTTTCAAGCGATACGAACTCTTCTTCAACCTGCACACTAGTTTTTCCTTCCCTTTGACCTCATATCGTTGTGGCTACTGCATATATATCTCTTCCTCCAAATCCCCATGGAGAAAGGCTGTCTTTACATCTAACTGCTCAATATGAAAATCTTCAGCTGCTACTAGACTTAAAATAGTTCTGATTGAAGTCATTTTAACAACAGGAGAAAATATCTCATGAAAGTCTATACCCTTTTTCTATGCAAACCCCTTCACCACAAGTCTAGCTTTATACCTTTTTCTACCTCCATCTTCTTCCTTCAACCTATAAACCCATTTATTTTGCAATGTTGTTTTACCTGCAAGCAAGCTGACTAAGTCCCAAGTCTGGTTATGTACTAAGGAGTCAATCTCTTCTTTCATGGCTTTCTCCCACTTCTTCCTGGATTCTACCCACACTGCTTCTTCATAACATTCTGGTTCACCAGAATTAATAAAAAATACATAATATAATGAAGGAGAATATCGTTCAGGGGGTATACTTATCATAGTAGATATTCTAACACCACTTTCAGGTGTTTGAGGTGCTTATTACTGTTGTGGTTGCTGTTGTTGTTCTGACTGTTGATCATTATGATTTTCAGGCACCTTCACTTTTTCTGTGATCTCATCAAGCACTATGTATTCTTTGTTTTCTTTTTCCTGTTTCTTTTCCTGCATCTAATCCTTATAAAAAACCTTTTCATTGAACATGACACATTTTCTCCTAAAGAATCGCCGTCTCCACCCCCTGGACCCCCATGGTAGCGTGCAAGAACAGGTGGCATTGCCGCCCCATTATGAACTGGTGTCCAATATGATGATACCTTTAAATAAAGAAGATAATTAGGCTCCACACCCAACAAAAATAATGTTTATTGTTGAGATATACAACAACCCCACCACGTCAATGACCATTCTGTGCTGATTTGTCAAAATATGCCCATGGGGTGTCATAATCAATGGACTTAGGGATAATATTATGAATGTTGTGTCGAATATCTTCCTCAGGAAGAATATTGTAGATCAGAGGGATTTGTGCTTTGATGTGCTCTGGGTGCATATTTTCTTCAGAAAAATCTTGTGGTTTCATCCAATCCATATGCCCCAAAAAACTAAAAGAGGAAGGTTCTTTAATTTGTTAGGGGAAGCTATGTTTTACCAATTCTTCGAGGCGTCGTTAAAAGTATCTCCTCTCGAGCAGATGTGGATATTAAGTGCTTGGTATAAGAGGTCCCAAACAATGACCACATATTGACAAGTAATAAATAAGTGGTCCACTGATTCTACAACAGATCAACATAGTGCACATCAGGTAGGTCCATGAAAGGATCTCTTCATAAGATTGTCTCTCGTAGGAACTTGTTTTCCAATAAGCACTATAGAAAGAGCCTAGATTTACATGGACTCTTAAGCTTCCATGATGATTTCCACCACCATTTCAGTTCAGTTGGTTCCCTGTCAGCATGTATAAATAGGTAACTTTCCTTTGGTGTGTACTATCCCCATTTAGAGTGACCCCAAATGAGCTCATCCTCGGAGTCATGAAGCCTAATATGTGCAATAATGAGTGCTCTGGTGTAGGCTCACCAAACGCGATGCCATTTTTCTTGAATATTTAAGTCTAGTACTGACATCCATTTTTGTCCCTAGATGGAGGAGTTCTCCATATCAGATATCTGATCAATGGCAGTCTTTCATTGTTCTGCCAAAAAAGATACCAAGTTTGGTGGGAGAATGTGTTGTCTGTTGTTGCTAGACCATGGATCAATGCCAATACATACCTATGATCCGAAGTTGATTTTCCAAGCTAGGCCTGAACCAATGATATGGAACGTGTCAAGGATGGCTTTCCATGTCATTGATATGTTGGACATATTCTTGTTTTGAAGACAAATCCATTGATTTAAAGAGAGTGGGTAAATGTATTTCCATGTTACCACTTTGGTCCATAAAATGTTGGTAGATATCAATCTCCAGCCACATTTTGTAGCAAGGGATTGTGAAAACCGAACTAGATTCTTTATACCCCATCCTCTGCATTTTTTATGCAGAGAAATTCTATCCCATCTGACCCATGGAAATTTATTACCCTCCTTTATCCCTCTCCATAAGAATACTTTTAGGAATCCCAGGCAGGGACATCCATACAACTGGGATAGATTCTAATACAGACTTGATTAAGACAAGTCTGCTCGCCCTTGATAACCACCCGTGACTCTGGGATCTTAGACTTTTTTCAATCCTGAAAAGAATCCACATCTAATCAACCTTCCTATAGTCATTAGGTTTTAGGTGAAAACCCAAATATTTAAGACCTTCTTAAAAGGTAATGTGTTAAAATGAGAACTGTTCAAGCGCATATGTGATTTATGTCTGAGAATAACCTGTGGCAGATAGAGTGGATTTCAAATGATTAGTATCCATTCCCATGGCTCTACCAAAATAAGTTTAGTATACCTTTGAAAGCCATGATATCTTGACGAGAGCCATTCAAGAAAACCATAACACCATCAATGAAAAGCAAGTGTGTCAGATTGATATCAGTTGCTACTAGAGAACCTATTAATTATAATCTCCTCTTAGCCTCTCGAACCAATCTGATGAGTCCTTCCATAATCAGGAGGAGGAGAGAGCGGGCAACCCTGACACAACCCTCACTCAACATGGAAAAAATCAGAAGGGGCTCCATTGATTAATATCACAAAGATGGGTGTGGTAACACAACACATTATCCAATTTATAAAGTTGATATTGAACCTCAAATGTGTGAGCAACATATCAATATAAAAACAATTGGCCTTGTCAAAAGCCTTCGCTAAGTCAATCTTCAAAATCATACCTTTCCATTTTTTGATTTTCAGACTGTGTAATCCTTCTTGTGCAATGTCAATGGCCTCATGAATCTAACATTTTTCCAGGAAGGAAAATTATTCACTCGAGATGTGATGGGAGAGAATGGGGACAATCTTGTTAGCAATGATTTTGGCTATAATTTTGTAAATACAATTACACAAAGAGATGGGTCTGAAGTTATTGAAAGTTTTAGTATCGTCAATATTGGGAATGAGAGCTATAAAGGTGGTTTTGAAGCTTTCATACATTTTTCCACAAGTCCTGCACTCCTCCACTACTTTAAGAAGATCCGATCCAATCAATTCATAGAAACCCAGAAAAAATTCAACTGGCCAACCGTCCGGCACAAGACTCAATATATAATATATAATATATAATATATAAATACATAAATCAATAAATAAATAAATACATACATTATTTTATTTAAATATAAAATACTTAAATTCTAAAATGTGTAATTTTTTTTAAACTACATATTTCTATCTATATCTTGTAGACATTACTTACATGAGTTAAAGAGGGTTTTAAAAGTATCGTTATCATTTTTTTTGGAATATATATATATATATATATATATATATATATATATATATATATATATATTTATTTTATCTTGTAGACATTACTTACATGAGTTAAAGAGGGTTTTAAAAGTATCGTTATCATTTTTTTTGGAATATATATATATATATATATATATATATATATATATATATATATATATATATATATTTATTTATTTTATCTTGTAGACATTACTTACATGAGTTAAAGAGGGTTTTAAAAGTATCGTTATCATTTTTTTGAATATATATATATATATATATATTTATTTATTTTATATATAATTTTTTATTACTTAATTTATGTTATACATTAATTCTTTCATAGTAAAATAAGTACAAATTATGTTTGATATATTTCGGTTTAAGATAGATTTAGGTTAGTATATATATATATATCTATATTTTTAAATTTAATACAATGTTATTTAAGATGGAAGTGATATATATATATATATATATATATATATATATATATATATAATATATATATATATATATATATATATAACTTTTTATATAATGTTATGTTATGTTAATCAATTGAGTTTATCAAGCCACAAGGGTTAGCTCAATTGGTCAAGTTACCGTTGTTAAAGCACCTTGCTAATGGGGGGTCACAGGGTCAATTCTCCTCGATGCTCTTGGGGTTAGGCTTTACTAATTAGTTGACAAGAAGTGATCCCTTTGGTTGGATTTGAATGGATAGTTTTTGTGGACATAGAGGCCACTGATCTCCGATGTTTGTGAACCACATATTAAAAAAAAAAAAAAAGAGTTTATCTTGAGAGGTTGGGAGTAATGATCATTATCCTCCCCACTTAGGTTCAATTCTTGTGATTGACATGTTGATCCCATATTCAATATTTTTGTTGTAACGTCTTCAAGATTTTTTGTTGTACCACCTTAAGCCCTAAATAATATCTTACCCTTTCCTATGAGTTCGAGAGTGGAATGCTTGGTTATATAGAAAAAAAATGTTATGTTATGTTTGTTTCTGATAACTTCTCACCTATATTGGGTTGTAGAGCACCTCACTACTCTCGGTGCAATAAATCCAATCATCGCGATATCACAACTTCTTGATATTATTATTCATTTTTTTCATTCTCATGAAGAAATTTTTTTGGAGTTACAAAGGAGATTCAAATCCAATTTTAAATGATTAATTTACTCCAAGTTTTTGAAATTTTAATTCTTCATAATTATATCAACCTAATACCTCATAAGTAAGCAAAACAATTTATCATCTCTTTCTAAGACACTCTATCCAATTATAACTTAATTTAGGGAATTTATTGTAAGAGTGTAAAAATACCCATGAATCATATTGCAAAGCCTAACAATCCTTCTACAAAGAGATTGCACCAAATGAGAAACAAATAGAATTTACTTCATTTCTTGAGAAAATATGTTGTATATGATTATAGTTTATAAGAATAATGGAAGCTTCTAGTGATAACTCGAAGATAACATTGACAACACATCCAATAAGAATGCTATGTAAGCTCATGAGTTCCAAGGCTCTTTTATTGGAACTCTAACCCCCTCTGCTTCCCGTAAGTGAAACAAAGAATGAGCCACAAAAACGAAAACAAGGAATAGACCCCGAGAATGAGGCATGCTTAGGTACCCATGTACAACCTTTCATAAGTGGAGAAAGAGAGAAAATCTTGTAGGAAACCCCCTGCAAAAGAGAGTACACAAAAAATAAAGAAAGAAAGAAGGAAAGAAAGAGAAAAATGAAGAGATGAAGGAAGGAAGAATCAAGATGACCCTCCAAGGACAACTTCTTTCACTCCAAGCATGTGTCATAACTAAAGAAACCTTAATGATGTCAAGGAATTTGTGAAAATATCTTCTATTTTTTCTTCAGTAGCTACATACTCTAGGCTAAGAATGCCATCTTGAATAAGTTTGTGAATGAAGTGCATATGGATCTCAATGTGGTTAGTCCATTGATGCTCCACATGATTTCTAGAAATATTTATTGCACTATGATTGTCACACCACAAAAGAGTAGGTTGATCCTGCTGAATGCCAAACTCAAGCAATAACTATCACTACCAAATAAACGGTGGCATTATGATACAGGTATGATACAGGTGTTGTCCTTGATGGCAACTCACTCAGATGACAGATCATAGTGCAGCAGGTCAATAGCAAAGAATTAATGATCAGAAAGAGATATACGCAGGTTCACCGTGACAAAATCGCGTATACACACGGGTTAGCAGACCAAAAGGAGCATATAACGTACACAAGCACTTTTACAGAAGAAAAGACACGTACATTTTGGAAAACTAAGTTTTGGTCCATGGTATTTGGTCCGAAGTATTGACCCCAGGTATTGGGTCCAAGGTATTAGTCCTATGTGGTTTTGAACCATGGTATTGAGAGAGGCCTAAACCTATATAAGGAGGAGAAGATCATTAGGCCAAGTGGTGAATGACGAGCAAGTATTGAATAACTGATGAAGTGTGAGATCCAGCATGCAGGTTATGGGTTTGTGATGCTTTGCTAAGGATGCACCTATGTGGCGAATGAAGGTTGATGGACTGGGATCATGAAGACTAAAATGCATTATCATTATATGGTATGAATAGTTTAGATCTGAAAACTGACGTATGTTTTATCCTTTATGTATGATGATCTGGGTATGTCTGAAGTAGAAAATTGCAGTGAAGGTATAAGTAATTATTTTCAGATCTGTACGTTAGTTGGCTTTTGTAAAAGAGTGTATACACGCTAGTTTGGTTCATCAGAGTAGCATATAAATGATGAGATTTAATATTTGAGGTTGGTGTTGGTTCTAGTGGCTGTTGCAGAGTTCTGTGTTCTGGTGATTGTGTTTTGATGACAGGGTTTTAGTGATTCAATGTTGGGTGATTCAGAGATTGATGATGCAGGTGCAGTGCAATGGTGATTGATTTTGAGCTTCAATGTTGTTGATGGGTCCAGTATGAAAATTGTATGAAACATGACCTTCATATATTGGTGTTATGTTCCAGGATTATCCAGTATGAAAATTTATGAAATGTGGTCCTTGGAGGAAGAGTGAAGGTTGTAGCCTTCTGTAGGCCGGCACCGTACTAGTAAATATATCGGCTAGTACAAGAGCCAAGGGGTTGTAGCTCCCTTCCAGTAGTAGCTGGAGAACGAGAGAAGGTTGTAGCCTTCTACAGGTGGGTGCCTGCGTACTGGTATGAGTCTGTGCCAGTACGAGATTGTAAACAGGTTTTTCTTATATTAAAGGAAGACGACAACATGTGGTTTTTGTCCCGCATTGGGTTTCCACGTTACATCATGGTGTTCATGTGTGTTTCTTATGTGTGATGATCTGTTCTGTTTTACTACACCTGTTTACTGTTTATATGGTTAATGATGTTTTGATGCACTAATTAAAGATCAACATATGATGTATTAACTGAATCATAAGTTTACTAGATATACGCTAGTTGCATTAAACACAGTTGCGTGTACACGCGGGTTCCCTTAACTGAAGTAGCATATATGAATCAGAGTATGAAATGAAAAGTTATATTGATTTGCTAATACTGATTCAACCCCCCCTCTCAGTATTATTTCCAACAATTGGTATCAGAGCAGGTCCTTCAAAAGAAGCTTGATCGCTTGAAGGAAGATCCATCATCATGAGTAATCAAGAAAGAGAGGGAGCCATCAGACTGCCAATCTTCGATGGGAGCAATTTTGTTTACTGGAAGATAAGAACCACATCCTATCTACAATCGCTTGGAACGGATGTTTGGGAAATTGTGGAAGGAGGATATACATTTCCATCAGCAATTCCTACAAATACGACAGGTAGAAAGCAATATGAAACCAATGCCAAAGCTGTTACTATTTTATTGGGAAGTTTGTCAAAATCAGAATTTGTCAAGGTCATGCAGCTCAAATCAGCCAAAGAAATATGGGACAAAATCGTTCTGAGCTACGAAGGAGACTCTCAGGTAAAACATGCTAAGCTTCAAACTCTCAGAATTCAGTATGAAACTCTTAAGATGCATAGTGATGAAAGCATAGCTAGTTACTTTCTACGTATAGATGAGGTTGTCAATTGTATGAAGAATCTGGGTGAAGAGATAAAGGAAGTTACCTTAGTTGAAAAAGTTTTAAGATCCTTATCTGCTAAATTTGAACCCAAAGTGTTTGCCATAGAAGAAAAACAGGATTTGCAAAATATCACTATGACGCAGCTTCATGGAATCCTAACTGCTTTTGAGATGAGAAAAGGAGGATCATCAGATATGAGAGAAGCCGCATTTAAAGCATCAACAAAGGGAAAAGAAAAACTCAATGAATTAGGATACATTTCAGAAAATGAGTATGAGGTAAATTTTGTCAAGAAGCTTCAATGGGGTTCTAGAAGGTTCAAAGGTAAGCTACCTTTCAAATGTTTTTCTTGTGGTAGAGTTGGTCATTACGCTACTAGATGCTCTCATAGAAAAGGAAAGATATCTGAAGAAAGTAATAGAAGCTATTATACTCATAATGATAGTGATGGCTTGTCCAATAGTGATGAAGATAATCAAGAAATTAAACTTCTCATGGCATATGAAAATAATGACGTAGAAGAAGAAGAAGTTACCAAATTGAAAATTCAGCTGGAGGGAGTAACCAGAGTAAGAGAGCGGCTATAGGATGTAGTGATATCATTAAGAAATGAAATAAATAATCAGAGTATAACAATCCAGAGACTTGAATCTAAGATCCTCTCTCTAAAAGAAGATCTTGAAGAATCAAAAATGCAGAATGAAGAAGCTCTTGAAGAAAAAGACATGAAGTTCTTGAATTAAGGCAACAAGTGGAAGAAGGAAGAAAGGCTGCAGAAATCTTGAAGAAACAACATTTGGAAAAGGAAGAGCAACATCAGGTTGAGGTAAATATCTTAAAAGGTAAATTAGAAGAAAAGGATAAACTGTTACGATTTCAAGACAGTACTAAGATTTTGGATGATATTCTTAGTAGTCAAAGATCCCCTGCTATCAAAACTAGTCTTGGTTTTCATGAATTTGTTGAAGGCGAATCTAGCTCTTAGGGTGAGGCAAGGAACTCTAATGCAAAACCTGAAATGCTCAACAAGGAGATAAGAGGTAAACCACATCAACAACCAAGGAAAGAAATCCGTCAAAGAAAATATTTTACTCCAAACTTTGGAAGTGGTAGTCGGTTATGTTCTCAGATGAATAATGTTGAGTGTTATGTATGTCATAACTTTGGACATGTTGCAGCAAGATGCAGAAGTAGAATGGTTCAAGGCTGTCACACAGAAAGATCGTTAGTTTCCAGGTACTTTAAGGGATATTGTTTTTATTGCAAGTTGTTTGGTCACAAAGCCATAGACTATCAAAGAAGGATTATGAAACATGTAAGGTGTTATGCATGTAATAAATTTGGACACATAGCAAAGGAATGCATGAGCAAAGTTCGGGCACCAAACCAAAAGGAATATACATCATCACACTCCAATGTATTGAATAATATGGAATCATTGACAGAAAGATGTGGCATCGCTCAATCTGCAAACGTAACAGACTCAAGGGAAGATGAAGATGAAAAATTTCAGTATTGAAATTTTCATACGCAGCTGTTATAAATATAAGTCACGTATATATGCGAGTTAGATGCTGCACAACCGCGTATATGGTGTTATGAAGAAAAGAAACAGTACAGAAGTCTGATATGATTCTTATCTACTCTATTTGATGATGGTATGGCATAGGTTCAGGGGTATGTTTCGAATAATGCATTGTTGGCATTATGGTTAGAAGTCTTTGGTGTTGATGCTTATGTGGCTAAATGATACATCTTTCTACTTATTATTGGTTGGCCAAGAGAATGGTATTGCAAGTTACAGGTCTGGACACTGGAGACAGATGCTTATGGAGAAGATCATATATGGTGTATGATAGTTGCTAATGACTATCATGGTCTTGTTTAGATTGCTAGTAATTGCATGTGCTCAGGGGGAGCAAGGATGGTTTAGTACATCTTAGCATGTATAAAGGAGGAGCTCAATCAGATATTTCAGCATGTACTCAGGGGGAGTATGGACAACATAATGAATATCAAAGGGAGAGAATATCTTGGTCTCCCCTTTGCCCTTGATGTCAAAGGGGGAGAGTGACTTGGTGTTGTTGTTTCCATCAAGTCCAAAGGGGGAGATTGTTGGAATTATGATACAGGTGTTGTCCTTGATGGCAACTCACTTAGATGACAGATCATAGTGTAGCAGGTCATTAACAAAGAATTAATGATCAGAAAGAATATACGTAGGTTCACCATGACAAAAGCGCGTATACATGCAAGTTAGCAGACCAAAAGGAGCATATAACATACACACGCACTTTCACAGAAGAAAAGGTGCGTACATGTTGGAAAAATAAGTTTTGGTCCATGGTATTTTGATCCATGGTATTGGTCCATGGTATTTGGTCCGAGGTATTGACCCCAGGTATCGGGTCCAAGGTATTGGTCCTACGTGGTTTTGGACCATGGTATTGAGAGATGCATAAACCTATATAAGGAGGAGAAGATCATTAGGCCAAGTGGTGAATGATGAGCAAGTATTGAATAATTGATGAAGTGTGAGATCCAGCATGCAGGTTATGGGTTTGTGATGCTTTGGTAAGGATGCACCTATGTGGCGAATGAAGGTTGATGGACCCAGATCATGAAGACTAAAATGCATTATCATTATATGGTATGAATAGCTCAGATCTAAAAATTGACGTATGTTTTATACTTTATGTATGATGATTTGGGTATGTATGAAGTAGAAAATTGTAGTGAAGGTATAAGTAATTATTTTTAGATATGTACGCTGGTTGGCTTTTGTAAAAGAGTGTATACATGCTGGTTTGGTTCATCAGAGTAGCATATACATGATGAGATTTAATATTTGAGGTTGATATTGGTTCTAGTGGCTATTGCAGAGTTCTGTGTTCTACTCTGTGTTCTGGTGACTGCGTTTTGATGACAAGGTTTCAGTGATTCAGTGTTGGGTGATTCAGAGATTGATGATGTAGGTGTAGTGCAGTGGTGATTGATTTTGAGCTTCAATGTTGTTGATGGGTCCAGTATGAAAATTGGATGAAACGTGCCCTTCATATATTGGTGTTATGTTCCAGGAGTATCTAGTCTGAAAATTTATGAAATGTGGTCCCTGGAGGAAGAGTGAAGGTTGTAGCCTTCTGTAGGCCGACGCCTACGTACTAGTAAATATATCAGCTAGTACAAGAGCCAGGGGGTTGTAGCTCCCTTCTAGTAATAGCTGGAGAACGAGAGGAGGTTGTAGCCTTTTGCAGGTGAGTGCTTGCGTACTAGTATGAGTCTGCACCAGTACAAGATTGTAAACAGGTTTTTCTTATATTAAAGGAAGATGGCAACAGGTGGTTTTTGTCCCGCACTGGGTTTCCACCTTACATCATGGTGTTCATGTGTGTTTCTTATGTGTGATGATATGTTCTGTTTTACTGCACCTATTTACTGTTTATATGGTTAATGATGTTTTGATGCACTAATTAAAGATCAACATATGATGGATTAACTGAATCATAAGTTTACTGGATATACGCTAGTTGCATTAAACACAGTTGCATGTACACACGGGTTCCCTTAACTGAAGTAGCATATATGAATCAGAGTACGAAATGAAAAGTTATATTGATTTGATAATACTGATTCACCCCCCCCTCCTCTCAGTATTATTTCCAACAATAACTTCTTGACTTGAAAAAACTACAACTTGATACTCAAATTCTGGAGTGGATAATGCAATTGTTGACCATTTCTTGCAAGACCAAGCAATAGGAGTAGAACCAAGACATAAAAAAAAATCTAGAGGTGGACTTCTGATCATCTACTGATCCAATCCAGTCATAATATATGAAACCTACATGCTCAGGAGAACCAACAATGTGTTGAATGCAAAAATTGGAAGTGCCTTGAATATATCTCAAATTATGCTTTAATGCTTTCCAGTGAGTCAGATGAGGATCCAAAGAGAATCTAGAAACCATCTCAACGATAGGCAATGTTAGGTTAGGTGTGTGTAAAATAGAGTAGACTTCCAACCAGTTGGCGATATAATGTAGGATCCACTTGGGGGTGTGGTGCAATTGGTGATAAGAGTAACACCAGACTGAGAAGGAGTAGACACACACTTACAACTAGCTATGCAAAAATGTTTAAGTAAATCAAGGGAAAATTTTTGCTGGAAGATGGTGATTCCTTTTGAATATTGGTGAACTTGCAAGGCAAGAAAGTAATGTAGTAGACCAAGATCCACCATTGCAAATTGTCCCATCAATGCTTCCTTAACATTCTGAATCATAGATGAAGAACTCCCTTGTTGGTAGGCTAAATTGCTTCATTTTTTAACCCTTTTTCCCTTCAAAGCCTGTTGACAGTGCTGGACCCACCAACATGTCAAGCGGATCTCCCCGGTAAGAAGTCCTAATTAGACCTTAGATTGTTTGGTGTAGGAGTCGAGGAGTGGGTTGTATGGTAATGCCTTGACCATGATTTCACACAGAGGCAAGTAATATAACTCTATTGGTATCAAGGGTGTGATCGCTGCAGTGAGTCAAGGAAGGTGCATGAGAGGTTCTAACACAGCTCGGTTGAGATTTGTGCACCCCTTGGAAACCTGTAATAGTACTCGGATGGGAAGGGAACACACGAGCATAGATGCATCAAAAGCTGGAGAGAAAGTCAACCGACAATCCAAAGTGATGGTTAAACCAACAACACATCTACAACAATATTCATATAATTGCATACAAACAGTTCATACACAACTACGTAAGTTAAACAACATACATTGCTAGCAACTAGAACAGTCCAACTACAATAACAACATATGCATGAAAATGCTGACTCTTATTATATAAAGAAGCATAGGTTCCATCCATACAATACATCCATGTAAACCCGCTAGCCCCAATAGTGGAACGTTACAGCCACATCCGCATGCTCCTCCAAAGAGATGTATTGGCTCCATGCAGTGGAGAAGCCAAGGTGCATTACAATATTGTCCAAGCTCTCTCCAAGATAGTCTTATCGAAAGCTTGGCTGAGCAAAAGCCTATACAATGAGTTATGAGCGACTATTTATAGCAAATGGTGGGGTGACCCTTGACATTCCCCTTTGTGACCATTCAACTACCCTCATGACTCTTCACCTACTTGATGACTATTACATCCATTATTGACACTTGACTTACACTTGACATGACTCAACATTACAATGCACATGTACCTATGTGAACACAATGGCTTGAGAAAGCCAAACTAGACATCACTCTGACTTAGACAACTATAGAAATCCAACTGCTCAACATCCTTATGCTGATCAACAGTAACATATTGATGCCAAGATCTGTAGTCCTTGATAGTGTCCATGTGTTGGGCGTGGAATCCCCCCCAACCCCCCAAGGCATGTTTTGGGGCTTAAAGCCCAAGTTTTGACTAAGTCCATTGTAAATACTTTGCGAATTGTGGGCACGGAGTGCAAAGTCATAATAGAGTCATAGGGTTGTCCGCCCTTGTTTTTGTAATGTAAGGTCGGTTTGAAGGATCTACCCATGGTCTGCAGACCATGGGGTTGTATAAATAGAGCGAGGCTCTAAGTGTAGAAAGAATAGCTAAGGATGATGAGTCTAAGGGATTGACGAAGCATTGAGTCGAAGTGTAAGTCATGTCTTTGGGTCGTAGAGTAGGAGAAGGCTTTGCAGCTGAGTGCGTAGAGGCCTAGTAGTCCGCAGCTGAGTGCACGAACCTCTGCAGTTAAGTGCATAGGGCAAGTCGAGTCTGTAACCATTGGAAGCATTAATAAAGAGAAGTTTTACCATATTTCTATGTATCTTTTCCTGTTTTATGTATTATTGGGTATAAGTTTACTGTTTATTCACTGCATGAACTCATATGAATGTGCTGAATAAGTAAATATAATACAAGGCATCTACTTACGCGAATATAACTAACTGTTATAATAAGATAAGTAATATCTCGGGTGTGACTTAGGGAAATAGTGCAGATCATTGCTCCAACAGCATGGAAGCCCCATAGCCCCTGGTTAGGGCTGTGCGAAGACGAATATATCAGGCCGCGAAGGAAAGGGAAGTGCGTGAAGTAACTGCTATAAGATAAAATGCACGGTGTATGGAGAATGGAGATACCCTCAAGCATCTTCCTGGGACCCCTGGTAGACTGTAATATTATCTGTAGCTATCACAAAGTTACATGCATGTCCATAAACAATAACTAACTATCAAAGCAAGACAAATTCATTACCTCAAGCCTCCGTGTAGATTTGTTGGAGAGCACAATGGAGCTAAGTGGAAGTCCTTTGAGTCAGCTCCAGATCAAGTCCTGCACATAGAAGAGACAAGCATAATCACAACAGACAACCTTGATAACTAATACATGAATATATAAAAGACATCTAGTTACACATAACTAAGCTACTCATACTAAAAGGTATTGGAAAAACAATTAAATGAATGATAGTACCAACACCATGGAGTAGACAGTACAACTGCTGTTCTATATTAATGTTAGAAGAGTGATTACAACCATCTATTGCATCAGCCTTCCCTTACCCCTCCACCTCCTCTCTCTCTCTCCCTTCTTACCAACTTCTTATGCTTAGATTTGAGACTATGCTCAACAATCAAGTAAGTTATCCTTTCAAATGATCTGACCTCTATCACAATAGCCCTAGCTTTGCTTATGTAGCAATCGAGTTAGGGTTGCCAAGTTCCTCCATGAGTCTCTTAAGGTAAAAGCAATGATGTTGCCATGCTTTTGAGCTCTTTCCCATTTGCCCCTTTCATTAGGATTTAGAAATCCCACAAATAGGTCGAACTTTAGATGTTTCCTTGCTTTTCAGAGTAGATTTAGGAGGGAATATAGAGATATTTATGAGTCAATTCGCTCCTTTGACCTCTAGATTCTCATTAGGATCCACTAACGTTGTCCCCAAACCAAAAAGTAGAGTTATTAGGGTCACTAACGCTCCCTTAGGCTTACAGAGAAGCTTTATAAAGCATGTTGTCAGTGTACATCTAGCATTAGTGTGGAAACAAGGCTTGTGATCTTGGTCTTTGCTTCAGATATCATGTCTTCCCCCTCTGAGCTGATGAGGGGGTCATTTTGCTGTATAATAGATGCCCCCTAAAGTGTGAGATTAGAGGCTATGACGATGGCTGAAATACTTTACTTAACTGTAATTTTCCTTCTTTGACAAAGAGAGAGAGAGAGAATCGAAGCTTCGGGCGGTTCGGGAAACCTGATACAAAAAATATATATATAAAACAACTAAAATCATGTCCTGAGTCGGGCATTCCCATGCTTAGTAGCTATGTCAAAGTGATTTTCACATAAACGAGATATGACGATGCTGGCCATCGGTAAGCACAATGTGGATCCAGTGTCATAGTAGGATCATTTTGATGAGCTGTCTCTAAAAAACAATATATGCAACTTAGGAGAGGAAACAAGGTTGAGTGATGCAAGCCTCTACCCAAGGTCTTGATTTCAGCTTCACCGAACAACATAGATCGATACATGTGAATATATGTGTTTATGTCGAACATGCACGAAAACGTCTGATTGCTAGTCAATAATGGAGACCATTAACAAACGCAAGGAAGGCCACCAATAATGGTGATGGTCTCCAAGATGCACAGTACAATCTAGCGAGTGTGAAAAATGTTTTTGTTGTCAAACACCCGTAGAATTGCTTAACCAGGAGCCAATAATGAGAACTCCTAATCAAACACAAGGTGACCTGCCACTAATGTCTGCAAGTACCAAGGCATTGAATGTGTTTCTGGGTTGTCTTCCTAGATAGAGTGTTGAAGTCGATAGGAAGATACTTGTCGAAAGGTAGGCAATAATGCATCCTACATCAATCGACACGAAACAAGATAAGAATGATTTGTTTTTTGAGGAATTTTTGAGCATTTGGTCTAAACGACAGAGGGCATGATGAAAGGATATGCTTGATGGGTTGATGGAGGAAACAAAAGGTTAACCCTTGAACAATAGAAGGCACGACAATGGTTTTAACCATGCAACACTAGACTCATGAACACCAAAGAGTGTTAGGATACAGAGATGCAAGAACATTGAGGTATTTAGGCTAAACCATAGGATGGTAGGATTCATATTGAGAGGCCGTCACAAGGAAGGTTTATTTGAGGGAGTGCCATGTTCAAGGGAACGAATGTTGCCAAACCATGATTTCTAATATTGAATGCAGTTTTACTGTCTACTTTCCCCATCTGATTAGTTTAATGATTCCAGATGGGTAAACTCATCGATCTTTTCATATTTTAAGAGTCTGAAAAGGACTATAAAAAGAGCGACTCTATGCCCTATCTAATTAGTTTAATGAGTCCAGACAGGTAAACTCGTCGATGTTTTCATGTTTTAAGAGTCTGAGAAGGATCATAAAAAGAGAGACTCTATACCTCGTCTATTTAATTTAATGAGTCTAGACGAGAAAACTCAGTGGTGTTTTCATATTTAGAGAGTTTGAAAAGTTCGTAAAGAACGACTCCAGGGTGGTCCCTTTGTTATAGTTGTTAACCGGGTGTGACAAAAGTTTAATAGTATACCTAGATCGGTTACTTTTCCATGAGTTAATATATTGAGTCTGGATAAAGAGAAACCTATGCTCAATAGATGTTGACCTAATTTTGTTACAAGTACAAGGAGATGGACTAAACTCATTTTTCGTCGTGAATTTATAATGAGTCACGCGACGACAAACTAAATACCTTCATCAAATTTTAACAAGTCAAATGAAGAAAACTCTAGGTATCTTTTTCAGTTTATTGAGAAAGGAAAAAGAGGTAAAAGAACTACTCATTCCTTCTTCGTAGATTTAACGAGCCCGAAGAAGGGGAAAAACTCGCGGATTTTTCGATTTAAGAGTGAGGAATGGTCCCAAAAAATCAAGTGCTCTGGTTGCTACCATGGATTTTTAATGAGCCCGGTGACAAAAACTCGGGATTTTTTAGTTTAAGTAGCGATAAAAGTACCTAAAAGAATGCTCAGGTCATCTTTATAAATTTTTAATGAGCCTAAAGAAAAAACTCGGGGTTTTTTCAGTTTTATGAGCGAGAAAAAAGTTCCAAAAAAGTATGCTCAATCGATCTTTTTTAGTTTAATGAGCTAGAAAAAGAGGGAAAAAGAGTTGCTCGGACCATCGTTGTATGTGTTTAACGAGCCCAACGATGAAAAAACTAAGGTATTTTTAGATTTAAGAGCGAGAAAACATCCCATAAGAGAATATGCTCATATCTTCTTTGTAGTAGTTTAACGAGCCTAAAGAAGGAGACTCGAGGTTTGTCGGATTAACGAGCAAGAAAAATACCATAAAAAGAATGCTCTATATTCTTTGTGGTAATTTAATGAGCCCGAAGAAGGAGACTCGAGGATTTTTCGGAATAAAGAGCAGGAAAAATACCATAAAAAGAATGCTCGATCTTCTTCGTGGTAGTTTAATGAGCCCGAAGAAGGAGTCTCGAGGATTTTTCGTATTAATGAGAAAGAAAAATACCATAAAAAGAATGCTCGACACTTCTTGATCTCATTCTTGACAATAGAAGGGTCTATGCCATGCATTTCCTCACGAGACCAAGGGAAAACATCGCGGAAGTCCTTAAAAGGGTAGGTGAAGTTCACAATTTCCTCAGGTTTGCGATTGGCTCCAATTTGTATGTTTTCCACGATGCCTATCTTGACAGAAATATCGATGAGCAATGTCTTTGAAATATTGCCCATGTTTCCTTTTGCATCCAAAGTTTGGATAGTCATATATGGCGAGGAAACAATTTCAAGTGCGTCAAATGATAGGATTTGCAGAGGCATCGTGTCTGAATCAGATATTGAAACACGATGGTGAGAGTCCTCCCAAGGTGGCTCTTCTAAACTCATGATCTCTCTAATAGCTTTGTCCGAAGGTAGGACCTGATTGAGGAGATCGAAAGAAGGAGAATTTGTGGGAGGGAAGGTGTTACCATTGGCCATGACCAAGGTGACCGAAGATTCAGATGTAGTTTGAATGGCTTGGTAGGCCAATTCAGCTGGTGACAGAAACATTTTTTCTCCATAAGTGTCAATGTCTCAAGGGGCTGTGAGGATCCAAGGATCGATCGGGAGGAATGGATGAAACCATAGAGACCATTTGTGGAACCGCGGGTGGTGGAAGAGGGAAACAACCCATCAGGGAAGAGCCCTTCAATAGACCAGTACTGATACTGATGTAAGAGTCAGGTACACCACCCACTAAGGGTACAAAGCCGCTAGGTAATGGGGAGTAATCTGGGGTGCAAAAGGATAGCTGGTCCACTATGACTATCTTTCCATCTAAGGGAAATAGGATGATACGGAAGACTGAAGACACAATGGAATTCATGGCATAAGTCCAAGTGCGACCCAAAAGCAGATTATAGTCGAGTTTATGATCCACGACTTCGATATCCACCGTTACCATTTTCCCACTCAAAGTGATGGGGTAGTCGGCAAGGTAACCTTTTGGGATGAAAGTGTGGCCGTCGAAAGCTTTAAGGGAGTTCGATGGTGGGGATAGGGTTGGAGAACCCAAAGCGAGCCAACATGAAGCCGACATGACGTAGGTAGAAGCACCTTCGTTGATGACAGTTCTATGTATACCTTTACCTTTCGAAAAGATTTGCACCTGAAATGCAAGCTGGTGAGAAAGGGGAGGTTTACACTTTTCCATGTCAAAAATTGCAAGCATGGAATCCTATGGGTCGATACCACCAATGGCTGAAAGCAAAACTTTCCTTTGTGTTGGACATGTTTGTAATACTTTGAGCACCGACATAGTCGATGGCACTTGCACCAAGTCTTCTACAATGTTCTAGTTTTGGGTGGCATGTGCAGATGTATTGTGCATTGTGTGTCAAAGTGCCCCTTTAGGGGGGTGAATCACAAGGTTAGCAACCGACGTTTCGATATGCAAAATTGTTAGGCGGCAGTAGGTTTTGACTTGAGAAAGGTTCCTATGCATGAGCGACAGGAGATCCATAAGATTTGGCTCTGGTTTGTAGATCTACCATTTCAAAGGTGTAAACGGTAGATGATCCTTCACCAGCTGAAGGATGATGCGAACCGATGTTTCCCCCTTGCAGGGGTTGGGGTTGGTTTTCAATAAGGTGCTGTTGTTGCTGAACGGGGAAAGGATTATTTAGGACCGCAGGGGTCCTGCCGGTGTCCTTTTTAGCAATGAAACTTGTGCATTCCTGAAGACGCAGACATAGATATGTCATGTGGTCTTGCGCATAGATTTTGCAAGGGAATTAGGCAGGTTTTTCCTTTCCATCGTTAGAAGGCACAATAGCCTTATGCTTTGGGTTGTACTGCTTTGTTGACTACTTCTCAAAAGGAGCGGTCTTTTTCTTATTCTTCTTGTTCTTATGACAGGGTTTTTGTGTAGACTGCACAGAGTTTATCATGGCGGTAGGAAGAGCAGTCGATTTGGTAGAGGGGTCCACTGACATCTGGGCAATGTGACCATTGAGTTGTTTTACAGTAGCCCCGGAGGTTGCGCCGATAATCCCATCGACGTGCGCTCCAGGGTGCTAAGTAGCAGAAGCATTGGAGTTGCGAGGGGCATTGGGGATTACATCATAAAGAGTGCCAGACTGCCAATATATCAAATCTAAGTGTTGGGCATGACGTATGGATTGGTCTTCTGTGACCACACCACCTATGGCAACATCCTTAGTGATTTGGGGGAGTAGAGACTTGTAGAACCAGTCCGCTAAGAGATAGTCTGGGAGGGGAGCTTTGACTAACCTCTACCTACGTCTCCATTCATGTATATGATCAGAGATGTGGGTGGCGGTATCCTGACGTAATGAAGTGAGGAGTTCCATCCCAGTCTCATAGCAGATGGGTAGCTAGAAGTGCTTTAAGAATTCCATCGCTAGAGCGTCAAAGGTATTGACTGACGTGCGTGGTAACTCGATGTACCACTTGGTTGCGTTGCCAGTAAGGGTGCAGGGAAAAAGACATAACTGGATACTATCATCCACCATGGAGTTAGAAACACACCAAAGATGATAGGTGGTGATATGGGTACCCGGATCCTCCCCTTGTTTCCCTTCGAACTTGGGGATGTCTGTCGGTATTTTATGCGGGATTGGCGACCAAAGTAAGTTATGATAAATGGGGTCATTTATAAGTTTGTACAAGTCAGGGATATCCAACGTTTCCAAGAAAGGCAGAGTGTGTGATGCCCCCAACTCGGACCAAGGTGATGACATATGACTTGAGGATCCTTGCGGTCCTCCCATCGTTTGATTCCCAATATTATACATAAGTTGCATGGTATAATAGTTGCCTTGGGGTATGGCATTGTAATGTGGATTTCCATGGGGATTGTGATGTTGGAGTATAGAATTGCCCCTAGGATAAGCAGTGCACCCTTGAATCATTTGAGGTTGTGAGTAGGGTTCCCCCAGGGATTGGTTGGGACCTCCTTGAGGATTCCCGCCCGCCACAAAACTAACCATATGTCCTTGATTGGCATAAGGGGTGCTCATGTTAATTAGTCACTGACCATGCATGCCTGAAAACAGAGGGGGAACTGTTACGTTCCCGATTGGTATATGCATATTGGGAGTGCCCCCAGATATTTGAATCTGGGGGTTATAACTATACAATGGATGCCAACCATATTGTTGGTTGAAGGGACCCCTACTAACTGTGCTATATTGAGCATTATAAGGAGCGCTGTATGTAGCACTTGCCGAAGGTATAGAGTTTGACACGAAAGGGGTGGAACTCGGAATAGGCTGGGTTCCACTCGAGGAGGGTGTCATGTGAGGGTTTGTACGTGGGATAAATGGGATAGCAGGGTTCACCATCAATGGTGTGGTAGTGACTGTCGATTGGGGAAGTGGTGGGGGACCAAAATTGTCCAAAAAGTTCCACAACCCATTAGTCGTCGACGGGATGGGTGGAAGTGTTCCAACTGAAGACAAAGGAGGTACAGGTGCAACGCGAACCAAGAGTGGGTCCAACAGATTCGTGATCAGAGGGTTATAGGGAGGAAGAAATCCTACAGTAAAGAAATCCTCCTGTAAGCTTGAATAGTCAGTTGTCCAAACTGATTCTGTGTGAGATCTCGGAGAGATATTCCAGAAGATGGGGAATCGGTTCACTGGAGCTCGACGGATCTTCCAAAATGAGTGGAGGAAGCCCTAACAATCATCTAGATTGACGACAAGGGCCAGATATAGCCACGATGATCGATAATTTTTATCAATAAATTTTATTGTGGTGTTTATTAATATCTCAATGATAACACTTTGGCACCTAAAAAATAAAAAATAAAATACACTAAGTGAATCAATCAGCGAACAGAGGGAAATGACCCTGTCTGATAAGCATCGATCACTGCAGATGAAACCCAGTATCACAATGAATAACAGAGAGGGCTAGCCAAATGTACAATTACGATTACTCTAGAACTTCACCTAAACCTTAGACTGAGGGGCCAAGTACTCTCATGAAGACAAGCACCCTCCCAATAACTGAAGACAGAGTAGGTCCGCTTGTGTTAGGTATGAGGGAAGCCCACCCCAATCACCTTGTGTAAGTCCCTAAAGTATGGCCACTAAGGATACTTCAGATCACAGACACTACCGGGGTGGACATAGTCGCGGAAAGTACGTTATGTGGGAAGGATACCTGAGTCCCCGACTCAGCTTCGAAATCCCCGAAGGGATCCCCAATACATAGAATAGCCAAAGGAGTTGTAAGTGAAGGCGGGCTACCTTCACTTACAGTCTGATGTTGTCTCATATTTAGATCCACTTTTACTGGAGTGGCCCTGGTAGTATGAGTGCAGAAGGAATTTTCTCTATTTTAATGACACTAGTTTTGGTTTTTTATCTTGGGCAGTTTACTCACACTGCCTTTCCCAAGATCCTAGCCTGAACTAATGTTTGTTTTCTCTATAAAGAGTTATTGATTGATTTTAGGTAGATTTATGTGTAATTTTTTAGTGTCCTCAGTAGGGGTGTTGACGTATGATATTTGGTGGGACTTTGACTCAAGATCATGCAAAAGACAGTGCTTGAAAATATTCAATTTGATGAAATAAGCTGTATTCTACAAGTGAGAGTCTTTCATGCATTCATATTTTTTCCACGCATCCTAGTCATTATAACACTAACATAACCAACAAAAATCTTTCCAATGCTTTCTAACAACTATTTGAAACCAAAATAAAGTATATTTTAACCAGTGAAGCAGAAGAATGAATAAAAAATGTTGATTTTTCTTTTATAAAAACTTTTTAAGAAAGAAAGAAAACTATTTCCTATTTTTTTTTTCTTTTAGGACACAGATCTTGCTAACAAAATACAGCTGCCGATCCTTTTTCATTCCATGAGCATGTTTCCCATCCCTTTGAGTTTACAGATACAACTGCATGTCAAAATTTGGGTGACTAACGCTTTGTGCCAGAGGCCACAGAGAGTTACTGGTCCTACTAACGCACTGTTTGTGCAGACACAGAGCTTTATAAAGCTATGTTTACTCTGCTAACCTATGTTAGTGTGGGAAAAGAGTTCAAAACAGGGCTTTGGGGATCAGATCCAGGGCTGAATATATGAGGGAAGAATGCAACAAGGTCTTGATGGGCCAGAAAAGGAATGCAAAAGTATAGGGAGGTCTTAGAAGGAGGAGGAAACTAGGAACTGTCCGGGTGAACTGGGAACTAATGTATAGTCCCCAGCGGAGTCACCAATTCTGCTATAGGATAAAGTGCACGATGTATGGAGAATGGAGATACCCTCAAGGGTCTTCCCAGGACCCTTTCCAGACTGTAAGATTATCTGCAACTGTCACAAAGTTACATGCATGTCCATAAACAATGACTAACTATCAAAGGAAGACAGATTCATTACCTCAAGCCTTTGTGTAGATTTTCTGGAGAGCACAATTCAGCTAGGTGGAAGTCCCATGAGCCGGCTCCAGATCAAGTCCTGCACATATAAGAGACAAGCATAATCACAACATACGACCTTGATAACTAATACATGAATATATAAAAGACATCTAGTTACACATAACTAAGCTACTCATGCTAAAAGGTATTGGACAAACAACTAAATGAATGATAGTACCAACACCATGGAGTAGACAGTACAACTGCAGTTCTATATTAATGTCAGAAGAGTGATTATAACCATTTGTTGCATCAACCTTCCCTTACCCCTCCGGCTTCTCTCTCTCCCCCTTCTTACCAACTTCTTATACTTATATTTGAGACTATGCTCGACAATCAAGTAAGCTATCCTTTCAAATGATCTGACCTCTATCACAATAGCCCTAGCTTTTCTTATGTAGCAATCGAGTTAGGGTTGCCAAGTTCCTCCATGAGTCTCTTAAGGTAAAAGCAATGATGTTGCCATGCTTTTGAGCTCTTTCCCATTTGCCTCCTTCATTAGGATTTAGAAATCCCACAAATAGGTCGAACTTTAGATGTTTCCTTGCTTTTCTAAGTAGATTTAGGAGGGAATATAGAGATATTTATGAGTCAATTCACTCCTTTGACCTCTAGATTCTCATTAGGATCCACTAACACTGTCCCCGAACCAACAAGTAGAGTTAGTAGGGTCACTAACGCTCCCTTAGGCTTACAGAGAAGCTTTATAAAGCATGTTGTCAGTGTATAGCCAATGTTAGTGTGGAAACAAGGCTTGTGATCTTGGTCTTTGCTTTAGCTATCATGTCTTTCCCCTCTGAGTTGATGAGGGGCTAATTTTGTTGTATAATAGTAAGCTGCATGAAGGGACTAACAGTTGGAATGAATCAACCCCTTAAACATCTCAAGGGTGCGGAAACCTGGTTCCAGCACCCCCCCATACTACTTTGGGTGAGTCCTCAGTCTGCGCTCCGTGGACTATTGCCGAAAGGGCCAGTAGTATAGGGATTTGTTTGGTTAATTAACTCTAAACCTGGGTCAGGCTCCAACAAGCCAAAAAATGGTTCCGTTGCACAACATAGGCGAGACAGTGCGCGACGTCACCACCGAGGCCCTCCAGAACTTCACGGAGGAGAATCAGATTATGTTGGGAGCCCTCAGAGTGCAGATTCAAGAGTTGCAGGTGCACACTCCTCAGGCTGGTACCCTCTCGACTAGCCTTGCAATAGGGACAGTTGCAGCCGAGAAAATTCCACGCGCTCAAACAACCAACACAATAGTGCTACCATAGGGGGCATTGGTTACGACAAATGAGGCCGACAGGTCTATGGTTAGTGCACTGAAAGCATCGGGATCAACATGGCTGCGCTCCCGTGGGAGATGCTCTATGTTTTGCAGGATGGGATTACTGCAGAACTGCGGGCTAGGGAGAGCCGCACGTTGTAGGTGCTGAGCAAGCAGAAGATTAACGTGGAGCAGTTTAGCTTGCAACGCATCGAGGTTGTGTCGCAAAATAAGAAGATGGTACATGTACTGGAAGAAGCCTGCCAGATGGTCCCTGAGCTGTCCATTTGAGCAGAAGCACCAACAAAGGTGCGCATCCATAGATTAGTAGCCGGGGTGCACGAGGCGCGCATCCATAGATTAGTAGCCGGGGTGCACGAGGCGCGAGAGGAGGTGGTAAAGGTTCAACTGGAGCTAAACCTTAAGATAGTTGAGTTGCAGTTGAAGGCGTAGCTGTCCACCCCTCCAGAAGTAAGAGAACAACGCGCCAATGCTATTACATCGGGGATGGAAGAGATTAGTAGTGCAGTAAGGGACTGCACCAAGATGTTGGAAGAGTCATTCGAGGTCCTCACCAATCTGCAGGAGGACCCTAACATCCAGCGCTTAGAGACAGAGGCACGTGAGCTCCAGCAGCAGTATGACAGCATCAAAGGGATCGCGCAGATAGTGGCCCTCACTCAGAGGCTTGCGCAAATGCAGCAGGCCAAAGCGGTGAAAGAGAAAGTGGACGCAACACAACACAGAGAAGCAGTTTTGAAGGCGCGCATTCAGCCTTGGATCGACGAGGCCTTTGTCATTACAACAATTATTGAAGGTAAGCTCATGCAAATGCAGGGGACGCAGGAACATATCCAGGGAAGCAGTTCCGACACCGCGGTCTCGGAACAACGGGTACAGTAGATTCAACAGGCAACCGCTCAGTGCATTTCCGACCTTGCAGTTGTTCGAGCAGAGTCGGAGGGTCTCCGCGCAAAGATCTACGCACCGATAGAGTGACTCGAGGGCGAGTCATGATGTTTGTGTTTGGGGCCTGTTGAGTGTGGAATCCCCCCCCAAGGCATGTTTTGGGGCTTAAAGTCCAAGTTTTGACTAAGTCCATTTTAAAGACTCCGCAAATTGTGGGCACGGATCGTGAAGTCCTAATAGAGTCATAGGGTTGTCCGCCCTTGTTTTTGTAATACAAGTTTGGTTTGAAAGATCTACCCATGGTCCACGAACCATGGGATTGTATAAATAGAGTGAGGCTCTCAGTGTAGAAAGAACAGCTAAGGATGATGAGTCTATGGGATTGATGAAGCATTGAGTCGAAGTGTAAGTCGTGTCTTTGGTTCGTAGAGTAGGAGAAGGCTATGCAGCTGAGTGCGCAGAGGCCTAGTAGTCCACAGATGAGTGTGCTGACCCCTGTAGTTGAGTGCCTAGGGCAGGTTGAGTCTGTAACCATTGGAAGCATTAATAAAGAGAAGTTTTACCATATTTCTGTGTTTTTTTTCCTGTTTTATGTATTATTGGGTATGAATTGCAAGTTTACTATTTATTCACTGTGCGAACTCATATGAATGTGTTGAATAAGTAAATATAATACAAGGCATCTGCTTACGTGAATATAACTAACTGTTATAAGAAGATAAGTAATATCTCGGGTGTGACTTATGGAAATAGTGCAGATCGCTGCTCCAGCAGAGCAGGAGCCCCACAGCCCTTGGTTAGGGCTGCGCAAAGAAAAATATATCAAGCCACAAAGGACAGGGAAGTGCGCGAAGTAACCTGCGTGAAGGGACTAACAGCTGGACCAAATCAACCCCTCAGACATCTCAAGGGTGTGGAAACCTGGTTCCAGTGCCACCCCATACTACTTCAGGTGAGATCTCAGTCTGCGCTCCATGGACTGTTGCCAAAAGGGCCAGTAGTATAGGGATTTGTTTGGCTAATTAACTCCGAACCTAGGTCAGGCCCCAACAAGCCAACACTATGTCTTGCATGGTGACATCCATCTGAAACCTGACCCTTGCCTCCATAGCATCTGGGTACACTTCTCGGGCTCCTATGTCCAACTCGTCTAAAAGCATGCACATCATTGTCTTCAATGTGGCTGGACCAACAACATACTTGTGAATTATGTTTGCACTGATAGGCAAGTCTGGGCTAGTGGCGATGCGCATCAACTTGTTGAAGTATGAGTTAAGCTCTAGTTGGACCTGCTTCTTTGTCTTTGCCTGGGTGAGGGTCCTGATTGATGGGATCACATGTGTGTGCACCACAACATCCAAACTCTTGAATACTTGTGCATGTGAAGCCTGTATGCTAGTGATGAATTGTGGGAGCTCATCATAGTTCTAGATCTGACTCCAGATACATGCTTTCAGCTCGAGCTCATTGGCCCTCATCATCTTTGGCAAGTGAAGCGAGGCTCCCTTGTACTTCATCATCCATGTTTGCATGTCATCAACAACAACATGTAAATTCGTCAAGATGCATGCTCTTCTAACACATCGCTGCTATCATCTGTTGAGATGGATGATCGCCTTATGCAGGGTACCAAACTTGGAGTACAATGCTCGCATAACTATGTCAAGGGACAATACTTCATCTAGTATTGCCTTCTTCAGTTCAGCTCGGGCAGAAATTGTCACCAAGTCTCCTCCTTACTTGGCCGTTTGTAGGTCCTTTTCCATTGACTCATTCTTAGCTATTAGGAAGTGAACACTTGAGATAGTGGGTTCGGCATACACTCTAGTTGCATCAGCCAAGGTAGCTGGATGTTTGCGCACATCAGTCACGATCACTCATTCTTCAAATTTCACACGAGATGTTTGATCCTCTGGAGTTGATACCCTACAAGCCTACATAAATCTATGTTGGGATTCATCAAACAAGATGTTGTGAATCTCTTCTTCCAGCTGATCATTAAGGCTCTTAGTGCCTCCTTGGTCATTAGAGACTTTCTCATCGTTTGGATGCATTGAAGCGGGTGAGTCGACCTCTTTGTGGTGAGGCATGAGGTCAGTGTCCTGTTCCAACTCCTGTTTCTCCATGTCTGCATCTAGCTATTGAAGTGCTTGTTCTATCTCATGAGAGAAGTCTTGCCCCTACGATGGTTCACCCTATTCACCTGATGCTAGCTATTCAAATGAATCGACTACTTGTATGGGTGCTGCTTCTTCTGTTTTCACATGTTGTGCCCCCTATTGTATCTGCTGCTACTGTGCTTCCCTCTCCTATTTGCACAACTCTTGTTCCTTTCGAAGTTGCTCCCTCAACTCATGCAACTCCTTCTCTGCTTCTTCCATTCTCTTCTTATCCTTTTTCCTTCATGTGATTTGCGTATCGCGATCCTACCTCTTTGCCTCTATAGCCATAATTGCTTTCTCTACAAGTGGATCTACTTGAAACTTGCAACCTTGCTCCTCCTCCATGTGATCGACAATCTTCCTCTTACCTTTGTCGCGCACTGGTATGCTTGTCTCTATTGCCACTACTGCTACTGCTGGTGCTCTCCATGGTGTTGCTTCGCTAACCACTCCACAGCGAAGCCGACCGGTTCATTGGGTTTGGAGAAACTATAGCTATATCTCCATGGGTCCTCCTCAGCCCAATGACATGCCCCGTGGATCCAGTTAAACTGAAATCTCATGCAACAATCTTTCAAAATACAATGTGGGTCATATGGATTGTAGCTTTAGAGGTTGAATGGGTACTTCTTCATTAGTCCTGATTCGACATATGCTTACTTGATACTACGAATCTCATATTACCCAATCCTCAACGGAAGAGCGGGCCAAGGTGCCTTCTTCTTCTGATGCAGTCTAGTTGTTAATCCTGCCGAGATGTGATATGCTACTTCGTGCATGACAAGTATGTCCAAGGCAAACTTTGGCAGAACATGTGGAGGCTTCTCCACATTGAACATTCAGATGAAAGTGTTGGACGGTGAGGTATACCAATCTGCAATGCCTATCAATGCCTCCATTGCTTCCTTTGACATGCAGGGTGGATCTTGTTCAAATATCATCTTGTACATAGGGGTGAAAAAATGATTGGACAACCGTGTGATTACTCCTTTGAAGCTGCATTCGGACAACAACTTGAAATATGTGTTCATAGCAGTCTCTGCTGGTGACCATGCCCACTCCAAACCTGGGAACTCCTGTTGGGCACAAACTACATCTAAGATGTAGGCGAACATGTAAATCTCTGCATGCATACCTTCAGGTGACTGTCGAGCTTTATTACTTGTTCCTTCAGCTGATGAGCGAGTATGCTGGACCAGTTACATGGTTTTCCTTCTCTAGCCAATTGGTCCAGTGCAACCACCCAACTCTATGGGAAGGTTTCTGTGCTTTCTTGGCCATACAATCGACAAGAAAATATGATCATGTATTGGTACGCCTTCCTCAATATCTTTGTCTTGTATATCTGTTTCGGTGTCAACCTGAATCGAGCTGGCTCCTTTACCAAATTTTTCAGAATTTCTATGGAGTTAGCACTGCTGTTAGGTAAGCTGAATGGAGTCTCCATGATAGTCATGGGCTCTGACATTTGACACATCTCATCATAATCTCGTTCCCAGAAGGTCGCAAGCTTCATCCCACTGACACTGCTCAAGGTCATCATCTCAGGATCAGTGTGAGAGACGATCAAGTGTATCAAGTCTGCGCATGGGAACGTGGGATATCTGCATGCAATCTGGTACAAGTTGGACTTGTGAATGTTCATGTACACCTGAAGCTCTTCGAGGTGTTCCCCAAAGTGCTTGCAAATGTTTCATTAAACTCTTCCACTTCAGTTTGATGTCCTTCTCTAGATACAACTTTGTATCTTCATAGATCGGCAGACTGGAGGACACTTGTTCAATTGCTGCCCCAACTGCATTTCCATCAGTGTCCTGTAATCTTGTTCTCTTGGGAGCCATTGAGACAGATGAAAACCTGAAAGATCTAGAGACAAGAAACATGCATGGTAAGAAAACTGTCAGTGAAAACAAAGCAACTTCGGGGAATGACACAACACAGACCTAGGAAACTGATTGGCAAGATTGCACAATTTCTTCTGGGAGGCTGGGTGACTGGCTACCAAAACTACGAAAAAGGTAGTCTGGGCTATCTGGGAGGTAGTGCTGGCTGCTAGATCTCCACAATGCGCAATCTAGACTGGCTGCTGGTTGCTGGGATTGCGCAATGCGCAATTCCAGCTGGGAGTGACTGCAGGCTCAGGGAATGCATTGCAAAATTGTTTGGGCCAATAGTCATTGCCCCTCAGAAATGCGAAAAATAGTCCTGGAGGGTAGTTCTATGATGAAATGCACATTTTTGGAGAGGAAGGCAAAGTCTTCCTCCCCAGATAGCGTAATGCAGTCTTAGTGAAGGCAGAGTCCGGGCCAAGGTTGGCCCGACTTGTCGATGGGAAACTGAAAGAAAATAAGATAGTGAATGCATGGTGACACTAAGTGAAAGCAGAAGTGATTGACAGTGCATGAAAAACATGAATGAAAGATTCAAAAAACAGATCAACATGCATGTGGGTGAAGCGATTCGCCGGTTCGGCGAACATTCGTGTAAAACAGTTTCATGCATGCGACAACAGTGAGATAGCAACAAAAACTAAAATAGAGCTAGGACAAACTAGTATACATGTAAAATATAGCAAGCATTCAAATAAATCAAGCAAGCAACACTCACACAAGTGAATACACAAAAAGCGACAAAAATGTTGAAAAAGACAAGTTGAGGCCACTTACCCATGAATAGCTGAGCCGAATGTGTCAAAGAGTCCTGGATGTGTTGTGGGATGTCAAAGCTCCAAGATTGATGTGAAAGAATGAGCTCTGATGCGTCGAATAAATAAGTTTGAGCTCATGACGCACATGCCACAAATCTAGGAAAAAGTGACACTTGGAGGGAAGTTTCTAAAACAACTTTGCATGTAACCTCTGACTGCTAAAAATAGCTCCCTGAATCATGGGATGCCTTTTGCATGTTTCCTTTTTCTATTCTGGGAAAAGCAAGTCATGCATGCATGCAAGTCAAGTTTCCTTGGTCCCAGGTGGAATTGGTCAACCAGACTACTCATGCATGAAGTTGCTCAATTGCTTGAGAAAAATGTGCATTTATAGATGGGAGATGGGTTGAATGCCCGGGAGCTTTGCACAATTTATGGGTAGAGAAGCTGACTGCTGCCCATATCTACGCAAATTTTGGGCTGAGTAGCCCTACCGGGGAAATTTGCACAATTCATGCTGGGAGTGTTGGTTGGCAGAATTGCGCAATTATGGAACCCAGCAGACTTCCAGACAGAATTGTGCAATTTATGGAGGGAAGGATGGTTTCCCTCCATAAATGCATAATTTTCTTGGGGAAGCTACTCAGCTTACAACTGGACCAATTCCGAGTGTATAGCCTTTAAGGGGAATGGATCAAGCTGTGATCAACAAGCTACCTTTGTGCAAGAAAACACTGAAGCTTGTGTACTTGATGAAGCAAGACAAGGTTCTATGAAAGGTTGGTAGGGAGGCTCCAAAACAAGGCTAAGGAAAAATTTTGGAGGGTGGTTGTAGCCGCTACAACACTTGGCGACACACTGGTAGAACTCTAGCTCTCTGAATGGACCTTGTTCGTGAAAAGCAAGTCTATCACCTTTGGAAGTATTGTTCAACTCTCAGCTCATCTTGGCTTCAAACTAGCTTGATTGTAAGATGTAGCATTTTCCAAGATCTTAGTCCATTGACACACATTCCAAGCCAAGGCAACAGTTGTTTCGATTGGGGGGTGAGGGGTATATTGGTGCATAAGCAGTATAATCACCAGAGTCTTAGTTTCATCTCTAGTGTTGCTCTGCTGCCAGTAGGCCTGGACAGTACCCTGGCAGAGTCACATCGGAACACAAACATGGATCTGCTACCAGCGAGCATGGTTAGCACCCTGGTGGAGTTACTTGCATCACCTCCCTGCGTAGGAAGACTTTCTCTTCTTTTAGCTTGTTCATTTTTCATTTTGAATTTTTTGACTTTTGCATTTTTTCAATAGTGCATAGCACTTATTCATTTCAGAGGCAGAAGAGGGATCCTGACTTATTGAGAGCATAAGAGGTTTTTCCAGTAGATAAGTAGTTTATTATATCTTTGATGTTCCTGTTAAGGTCCCCCCCCCATCTTACTCTACTTGATTGAGCTGACAAAGGTTAACCCAAAAACAACCGACTAAATATGGTGACACTAGTTAGCACGCAAGCGTTGTGTTTTCACCAAGGTTCAATTCGAACAGTACACATTTTCCTTTGACATATGATGGACTAAAAGTAACAAGCTCTTCATACAGAGGCAAGATGACAGATAACCAAGTAGTGATAGTTGTACAAGCCCTCTTGTACTTCACCCAGCTTGTTTCAAGAGTCATACATGGTTTCATGCGAACTAACCTACAAATGAAACAAGCGAACTATATGAATGAAACAAGTGAATTAAAAAACAACAAAGCAAAACAAGAGCAAAAGCAAAAGTGTAAGAAAAGAAAGTAAGAAAACAAGCAAGCAGACAAACAAGCAAACAAAGTGAATAAGAAAACAAGCATGCAAGCAAACTGACTGAAAGAAAACACTACTCCTACACCTACACTAATGGTGCGTGGGCCTAATCACATGAAGTGATATTTCCAATGCAGCCACCAGTGCATTGGTTGACCCATGTTGGTGAAGGCTTGGTCCGCGAGCAACCCAATTATGCGAACCAGTAAGTAAGAAAGATATAACAATGAAGACAACCACACTTCATGTTGACAGTGCCCACATGACATAAGTGAGTGCAAGTGCATGAAGAGCAGTCCATGGACTTATCATGGTGCTGTGTGACACTGCATGCAACTTTGAAGCATAAGCACACTCTTGAATGTGACATGCAAGAAAACGAAAGAAACAAAGATAACTTGCAATGTAAGATTCCTCCAATGCATGAGCGTTGGGATCATGTCGTTCGAGTGGAGGAAGTGTGATTTTTGTGTGAGATGGATCTTCAATGCATAAAAATGAGTGATGAGGAGCCTTGGATGATTGAAAAATTTCATGATTAGAAGTGAGACTAACCCCAAGAGAGCGGGAACCTGACATAACCATCAGCTCGGGCTGAAGTGCCTCGAAATTCTTGGGTGTTTCAACTTCATCATCAGATATAAACTGGTGGCTTCGATAGATCAACTATGATAGAGTCATGATTGTGATCAAATATGGGAGTAAATGGATCATGACCGCCACAATCAGAAAAATCAATGATTTCATCGGCATCCTTATTATCAGATGAATCAAACAGAGGGGTAGATGAAAAGTGAACAAAATCATCCTCTGTGTTTTCGGAAAAGACATATGAAAGATCAAGTAGATTTTCAATGAATAGATTATCCTCTCCGTTGTTGAATAATGGACCAACATCTGGTGAGTCCTACGAGTGATCAACAATGGGTGCATCCATGGATGAAGAAACACATGCGAAATCATGGATGACAGGTTCATCAAATATGTTAGGAAGGAATGGAGGGGGCTCAGACTAAAGGGAGTCATCCTTTGCCGAGTGTTGATGCTCAAGATCCCACTCATACTCTTCATGAATGACAACGCATGTTGGTTGTGCAACACCAACTCCGTCAATGGGTTGTTCCTCGTTCACAACAAGTGAAGAGTCCAGAATGGATGAACACAAGACAATATCATTTGGAGGAACACTTGAGTGCGAAGACAGAGGTCGTAGAACATAATGCATATGAGAACTCAAAGGACTCACAACCAAATCTGCGCGAAAATTGAGTGAAGTGATGTTGGGAGAATGTGAAAGATGAACAAGTGTGTGAGCATGATCCTCAACATCACTCAGTAGTGGTGGAGCTATTGAATGAGAGGAAGGCAGACAGTCAGTTGAGATAGTGACTGCATCCACATGAGATTACGCAGCTCCATCAGTGAAGAATTTTGAGTGAGGCTTGATCTCAAGCTTCTTCTTGGGATGGGAAGATTTCTTAAGGCAATACTCGAACCGGTCCCAAAGATAGGAAAATTTCATCTGGCTCCTCGGAGCTTGAAACTGCAAGTCATGGAAGCGCTGCCAAAAATCCATAACTGATTCATGCAGAGCCTTCCGTTGCTGTAACAGTTTTTGGTCAAGATGGTCTAGATCAAAATGATAGAAATTGTCTTCAATGAGATCATAAAAGTGCTCAAGTGAGTGCACACTGTCAGCCGGTAGGCTGAGCAGCCAACGACATGGAGATTCGCAAAGTGTGTGTGCAAGCAGCAAGCTAGCCTGTTCGTCAGAACACCCATCTTCCTCATGAAGCATGGAAACAAAGTCATGTAAGTACTCAGTTCAGGCCACTTCACCTTCACCATCATATGTGTAAGTGGACAAGAGATCGAAAAACTCCCCCATGATGGATACATCTTCACGATTCGAAAAACATCGCGGAGGGAGAAGAGTGCAAGAATCCATGAAAGGTATGCAAAGGTTCAAAAATGGATGAGAGGACATAGCTTGTCATCTGGCCCTCCTTCTAGCGTGAGAAATGTTGACAGTGCTGGACCTACCAACATGTCAAGGGGATCTCCCCGATAAGAAGTCACAATTAGACCTCAGACCGTTTGGTGTAGGAGTCCCAGCAGTGGGTCATATGGTAATGCCTTGACCGTGATTTTGCACAGAGGGAGGTAAGATAACTCTATTGGTAGAAAGGGTGTGACTGCTGCAGTGAGTCAAGGAAGGTGCATGAGAGGTTCTAACATAGGTGGGTTGAGATGAGTGTGCCACTTGGCAACCTGTAACAATACTCGGATGGGAAGGGAACACATGAGCGAAGATGCATAACAAGCTGGAGAGAAAGTAAGCCAATAGTCCAAAGTGATGGTTAAACCAACAGAATATTTGCAACAAGATTCATATAATTGCATACAAATAGTTCATACACAAGTACGTAAGTTCAACAACATACATTGCTACAGCAATCGGAACAGTCCAACTACAATAACAACATATGCATGAAAACGTGTTGGCTCTTATTATATAAGAAGTGTAAGTTCCAGTCGCACAATACATGCATGTAAACCTGCTAGCCCCAACAATGTAATGTTACAACCACATCTGCCTACTCCTCCAAAGAGATGTACTAGCTCTGTGCAGTGGAGAAGCCATGGCGCGTTACAATATTGTCCAATCTCTCTCCAAGATAGTCTTATCAGAATCTTGGTTGACCAAAAACCTATAAAATGAGTTATGAGGGACTATTTATAGCAAAGGGTGAGGTGACCCTTGACATTCCCCTTTGTGACCATTCAAATACCCTCATGACTCTTCACCTACTCTATGACTATTACATCCACTATTGACACTTGACTTAGTCTTGACATGACTCAACATTACAATGCACATGTACCCATGTGAATACAATGGCTTGAGAAAGCCAAACTAGACATCACTTTGAATTAGACAACTATAGAAGTCCAAATGCTCAACATCCTCATGCTGATCAACAGTAACATATTGATGCCAAGATATGTAGTCCTTGATAGTGTCTGTGTGTTCTACGGTGACATCCATCTGAAACCTGACCCTTACCTCCATAGCATCCAGGTACACTGCTCGGGCTCCTCTGTCCAACTCGTCTAAAAGCATGTGCATCATTGTCTTCAATGTGGGCGAAACAACAACTTACTTGTGCATGATGTATGCACTGATAGGAAAGTCTGGGCTGGTGGCGATGCACATCAACTTGTCGAAGTACGATTCAAGCTCTAGTCAGACCTGCTTCTTTGTCTTTGCTTAGTTGAGGGTCCCGATTGATGGGATTGCATGTGTGTGCACCATAACATCCAAAATCTTGAATACTTGTGCATGGGAAGCCTATATGCTAGTGATTAGTTGTGGGAGCTCATCATAGTTCCAGATATGTGCTTTCAGCTCGACCGCATTGGCCCTCATCATCTTTGGCAAGTGAAGTGAGGCTCCCTTGTACTTCATCGTCCATGTTTGCATGTCATCAACAACAACATGTACATTCATCAAGATGCGTACTCTTCTAGCACATCACTGCTGCAATCTATTGAGATGGATGACTGCCTTGTGTACGTTACCAAACTTGGAGTACAATGCTCGCATAACTGTGTGTTGTGCTCTACAACAACCCCCCATTTCTTATCATTTTATTCATAAAATGATCATATGAAATGGGTCCCTTTAGAGTTTGATTGGTATCAATATTGCATTATTCAAAAAAGGTCCAAAAACCAAATGAAAACATTATAAAACCCTTTTCGGAAAATCCCATTTTTATCAAATAAATCAATCTTTATCATTGCGATAAAGCAATCGCATATCGCAATGACATAAGGTACATAAATAAGTGGCACATTGGTCCCCGCCGATGCGATATCGCTATCAGCTATCGGCAATACTCTATGCATATTTTAAAGCGCCCCCATGCCATTGGCCCCGATGCGATGCGATATCGGCGATATACTATATATGTCTCATATGATGCCAATACTCCCGATGCGATGTGATATCGCTATCGACGATCGAGATTTTCAAAAGATGTCAATATAAAGGGTTTAAGCTTGCCCCGATCGCCGATTGCGATAAAGAGCAGATTTCAAAAAGCCATTGGAATAAAGGGATATCACAATTTATTCATATTAAAGGCTTGATTCGTCCAACAATGATTCACCTGCGCTCAACCGCCAAAACATCTATAGCACGCTTAAATGAATCATTCGGCCGATTAATGATATAATGGGCATTTAAAGATTGGCAGGTTTTAAACGGCCATTTAATGTAATCATAAGTCCTAAAATCCTCCCATGGATTGTATCTGCGCCCATTTTAAAAGCTAATCCCTTATCACGCATCAGTCAATATATCTCATCACTTTGAAGTTTTCATTGCCAATTCTCCATGTTATGTTTATTTTCGCCTCTGTGCAGAATTCATCCAAAGGAGAAAGCTCAAGCAAAATGGGGAAGAAATCCAAGAAGACTACAGGCGCTTCCACTGCGCCAGCTGCAGGACAAGCTATCGCTGACAAAAAGAAAGGATTGATTTCGGATACCACATGTTCTGGTCTCAGCAGAACTACTTGGCAGAGTACCTACAACTTGATCGAAATCGAAGAACCTAAAGTGACAACAGTAGAAGCTACTGCAGATTCTACTCGGAAATCTGAGGGTACTCTTAAGGACTTAGCTGACTCCTTCCTTCACCGGATAGCAGCTAGGGAACAAATTCTCCCATACACAGATGTAGTGCGGTGGGCAATTGAAGAAATCCCAATCCTGGATAGAACCTTTAGCACCAGAGACGGGAGAATTTTCGGGTCATTCAAAGCCGATGATCTGAGGCAAATGTATCAATTGCCTGAGCCAGAGAAGATATACAATAAGGCGTTCCTGGAAAAATTCTCAAACGAGAACGAAGTTGAATCCGAACCCATCCGGGATTGGAGACAAAATCCGGCAAAGCACAAACATGAGTCTTCCGGTAAGTACTCAGTTGATTCCATGGCTTCTCCTTATTGCTACGCTGGAATAATGATGTGTAGATTGTGGGGATTGCATGACTCTTCTAATTTCACTATAGAAATGGTCCCTTTAATGGAAGCTGCATGCAATAGTATAATAATGGATTGGGCCACTATTCTCTCAGATAAACTAGCCAAAGCTGTTCTTGAGTTTAGGAATAAGACTCGCATCTCTGAAAGGATAATTCCCCCATTCTATTACAGTGCATATATTTTAGATACATTGTGTTTCAATTCTGAATTTCCTGTGCTCGGCTGGAGGTGGACGCCACAAGACCCTACGACTATCCACATATACCATCAGAAATTATGGAAATCCTCTTACAAACACCATCTGTACCAAGTCTGCAATGGCTTTATGGTGCCTATTTATTATTCTATTTTTGATAAGCCCATTCCCAAGATTTCCTACCAAGCTGGGATTGATTTAACAGCGGTAGGGAGATGGTTTGGAGAGGAGAAATTCACTTATATAAGAGTTTTCGGTAGCCAAGCCGAACCTCATGTTCTCCCTTTATACATACCAGATAAACTGTTGGCAAGAGAAATCTCTTACCAGATTATGGCTGAGAGTGTTACACAGACTCTCAAGAAAAATAAGAAGCAGGGCTGGCCCTCTTTTCCCTTGAGATGTGGTGTCTATACTCTGCATGATCTCAAACATGCAGAAAAGGAAGCCACGAAGATTAAATCATTAACTCTAGCGACTCTCCCAAATAGGCAGTTTGATCCAAACAAAGTTGCCTATAATGCACTAGAATAGGCCAAATTGACAAAATTTGATCATAAAGAAGATATGTTTGACGACCTGTTCTCTTCAGCTGAGACAATAATGCAGGTTAAAGCATTGGCCAAAATGAAATATAATGATGAAGGGTTGACAGAATTTAATAAACTTAGAGAATAGAGGTTGCAAACTCTGCCTCTAGATCTACTAGCGACAACCCAGTGACATCATCAAGCGAGCCTGATCGGCAACAGTCAAAGGAACCTCCAGTTATAACGAAAGAACAAGAGAAGCCACAGGAGGAAAATCAGAAGAAAGAACAGGAGGAAAAGCAGAGAAGAGAGAAAGAGGAAAAGCAGAGAAGAGAGAAAGAGGAAAAGCAGAAGAGAGAGCAAGAGGAAAGGCAAAAGAGAGAGCAGGAAAAAGTGCGGAAGGAGACCCAAGTTGAAAAGGAAAAACAAACCACCATTGATGTCAATGTGGATACTCATATTGACCCTAAATTACTCTAGGAATGGAAGCAATTTGATTCCATTATCAGTGGTTTGGAATGTTCAAAGGACACAGACACTTCTAAGGTAACGGACACACAGGAAATCACTTCACCATAGGTTCTGAGTGGAACCAGCGGCCCACCCATTTCTAAAGAGGTAGAGATAATACCAAAGGACCCCTCCGACCAAATCATTTTGCAGGTAGAAGATATTCCTCCCCTGGATGTCTTCTACAGCCCAAGGCATAAAGCGGTGGTTAAACGACAAAGGAAAAGAAGAAGGACTGATCAACCTTCCCTTTTTCCAAAGCAAACTATCACGGGCAATGTGGTTTGGAAGGAGGAATTTGACCCCTCCGATGACCTGACAAAACTGTCACAGTATGCGGGAGCTTATTCGGCAGCGACAATAGATAAGGCATCGGAGGTAAGCCTTTTACTAAAAACAAAGGATCAGGAGATTTTCTCATTACAGGCACAACTAAGTGAAGAAAAGCAGAAAGCGGAGCAGGCAGAGCAACAATTGTTGACGCAACAGCAAGTGAACAGTCAACTAACTCAACAATTGCAGGCAGAAAAACAAAGGATCGACCAAAGCGCAATCCAGAAGCAGAAATAATTATCAGAGGCATCGGCACAATTGAAGGCAGTGAACGAGCAAATGGTGAAAACAAAAGATGAGCAAATTGCTCAATTATCATCACAGCTCGAGAAAACAAAGGGTGTTCCACAAGTGGCTAAATTTAGAGTAGAAGCATTACAAATAAATACTGCATTAATATCCCAAATTAAGCTTCTGTGTCAACAAATAGCCCAGGCAGAGCCACTATGTGAATTAACGGCATCTATAAGTAAGCAAGTAGACAAGGCCAGGACTGAATTGGATCAAGCTGAAGAGACGATAGCTGCATTTCTCGACTGGCAAGATTCTGACCAAGGACAAGCGGCCAATTTACCCAGGATCTTAGAATCACACAAAGATATACTCTTCACAGAATGGCAGTCCCAGTTAATGAAAGCAGAGAGGGCGGTTTCAAGATGTAAATCAACTTCTAGCAATTTAGTTGAATTGGTCAATAACACTCTCTACTTATCAAACATGATTTCCCAATGCACACCAGGAAAGTTGACAACAATGAAAACGTTGGAGCAATCATGTTATCCAGATCTAGAAGAAAAGGGGAGATTAATCGCTGGGATTAACAGTTTAACCTGGGACACCTATTGGTTCTTCTTGGTAAAGCTGCACACACAGAGAGCCTCCCTCAAGTGCCTTACGGATGCAATCGGGTATATTATCCCTGATATTCAGGATGCCACCTATGCCGCCCAGCTCAGCTCGCACCTCAACAAACCACCTGAAGTGGAGCCAATGCTTGCGATAAGTCAGCTCAGATTTAAAGGCAAGCAGCCTACTTGATGAATCATGCCGCCGATTGCTAGATTGCTGAAGAAAATAGGATCAAGATTTATTGATACCAATTAAGTAGGATTTCTGTTTTATAGATAGGTAGATTAATTAAGTATTTATAGACCCTTTCATTGTTTTGGAAAGGGTCGTAAAGTTTTGTACCTGACTTAAAGACTGAAGTTGCACTATTGTGCTTCAGTCATATTCTTTTATGAAACTGGACCAGTTGTTCTTAATTTGACAAGGAAGCTTTTTATGCAATTGTGCACTATTGTCTTTGTTTGAAAGTGTTTCTGCGTTGAAGGAAGAATTACAAGTAGCGATTGATATTGGGAGTGTCAAGCAGCTCATATGGTATTTCTATCTATGTCTGAATTCATTCCTTTCATATGAATTGTTATTTGATTATCCTTGCTATTATTGATTATATGCATGTGCTTTAACAACAGATCTATATTCCCTCCACTATTGGATGTTTTATGATGTGCTTTTCTTTTAATCATGTATGTGTCGATGATATAAATGATGAGTGTAGTAATATCGCTTTAATCGCTTTGCTTAATTATTTAAGCATAGTAATCCCAAATGAAATAATGTCCATGTCTGTTAGATGGAGTCATCTATATGCCTGTTTATAGACACAGACCATCAAGCGCTACACTTTAAAGCTCAATAAGTTTCCCGAGATAGGTCATAGTTCTTGTATTCTTGTTAGTAGATTTAGTTATTCGCCCATCATTAGCTTAGTTAATCAATCATCCATTCATCCTGTTTATCCACTTTTGGGAAATTGGTCCCATTATCCCCAGTCGGAGCCACCATTCCAAACGGAAAAGGAGCTGTACTAAGGTCCGGACCGGGTGGTTATCCCCAATGTTGTTGCAGCGATTTTCGAGGCATCAACATTTTTGGCGCTAGAAGGAGGGCCCAACTGTGAATGGCACACAAATCAAAATCTACAAGCCATTCCAAGAGTAATTCTCCCTCCGTATCCCCTCAATCTTCCCATTTGCATGCTGGTTCTCCAGTATCCAAACAAGAAGAAGAGGAATCAACTACCACTGCTCAAACCCATCATACTCCAGAACAATTAAGTCTTGAATCACCTGAAGTCCAGTCTCTTATCCACAAACTTCAGAGCTTCTCGATTTCACCACAGAAATCTGAGGTATCACAAAGCAGTGTGACTTCGCAGTTCAATTTACCTCACCCTCTCACCAGACTTCAGAGCGAAAAGCTTGGTATTGAACCCACTGAATTCCCTTTACCCAAGAGGAAAAAGGCGAAGAAATATACTGAAGAATCTGATAGTGAAGAGCTTTCATTCACATCCTCCATTGCATCTTCCCCTTTGCAAAGTCAACCATCCACTCCCCCATTACATATTGTTGTTCATCAGGGATTAGGAGCTTCAACATCCCAACCTGCTCATTCCTCAATATTATTCCCCTCCCAGACATCTGGAATTCCAACAGTAGTATCAAACACTACTGCTATTATAATGGCAGATCCATGGACCAGACCTAGTGCAGTCAATATGCCTGCACCATTGCATCCATTACCAGATGCTCCTGAAAAATGGCTACCCAAATTTAATCCAGATGATGGGACCCAGGCTGAGGAACATATTAATAATTTCATGTTGGCAGTCAACTTGAAAGGAGTAACAGAACAAGATGTTGTTGTTAGACTTTTCCCTTACACCTTGCAAGGATCAGCAGGATCCTGGTATTTTTCTTTACCCTCTGGTTCCATTACCAGTTGGAACACTTGCCAAGAGCAGTTTCTTACTAAATATGGAGATGATAGGTCTTTGGCTACCCTAATAAACGATCTCTCCAATCTTAGGATAGAGCATCGGGAATCAATTAAGGAATTTAATGCTTGATTCAATAAACTCCTAAACAAAATCCCGACGGCCTCCAAACCAAGTGAACAAATTCGAAGAGAATGGTACATAACCGCCCTACCTGCCAATATAGCCATTTTTGTAGATAGGGCTGGGAAACCTACCTTAGCCGAAAACATGAAAGAAGCACTTGCTGTGGAGAAACGCATTAATGCTCTAGAGAAGAAGGCTGCTCTGGAAGACAGAAAAGCCAAAAAGGTCTCTTTTAAAGATGATTCAAGAAAGAAAACCCCAAAAGACCCATATGACATGGAAGGTTTGCAAAAGGTCCTAAAAAATTTATCAAATGAAATGGTTGAAATAAAAAAACAGGTAGCCGAAACCTCAACCAAAAGACCCTTTAGGACTTATAAGAAAAATGAATCAAAGCCACCAAATGTCATATCGAATGCAGATTCAGAGCAAGATGAAGAAGAGGAAGATGAAACAATCTCACCAACTGATGATGAAGAAGAAGTAGTATAATGTCATGGAATGTGGGATTTTATACTCCCCAACTCCGATACCGATAATGAAGAAGAAGCGTTCCCGGTCACTACTAGGAGAAAAAGTACTTCTGAACCTGTTCAGGTAACGTCAAAGAAAAGGAGTGCAGGTGCCGCTACAACCAAAGAAAAAATACCTGCAAAGAAATCACCTGCAGCAGTTCCCCAAAACCAGCCTTCAACTTCTAATACTCCTTCAACATCTAAAACACTAGTGGTATCCGATTCAATGGAGTACAACATTGTTGATGACATGAAGAAAACTAAAGCAAACATTACTATGTTTGAACTTAGTAAATTAAAACATCAGCAGAAATTGCTTCTCAAAGAATTGAATGTTGTTCCTTCTACACCTCTTCCCAGTGCTAAAGCTGCTAATGATTCAGGCCAACCTCCTCCCGGTATGGTTGAAGCTACCGATTCAGTTCTGATTGGAGATAGATCAAATTCTCATACTCCACCTTTCCTTCTAACCTATGAGATCTATAACAGAAACCTGCACAAATGTTTGATTGACTCAGGGGCATCTTCTAACATAATGCCGGCTTCAGTTTGTTCCAAACTGAACATTGAACCCCAGAAGTCTGCTATTCATATTGTACAGTTGGACAAGACCAAAGTGCAGGTTGTGGGAGAAATTAATTCTGTAACTATCAGGTTATCTGCTGATCCCAGAGTAGTACAAAGGATTGATATCTTGATAGCCGATATACCTGAATTTTACGGTGTAATCTTGAGTAGGGATTGGTCTGAAAAATTACATGGGTATATTTCTACTGATTGGTCACATATGTGGCTTCCCTATAAGGGTAAGCCAAATCAAATAAGGATTGATTGAGAAAAACATATGACCCATACAGTTACTGAATTTGAGCAAGAAAACCAACCTGTAGCATTTAATAACAACATTTTGGGAAATTATTCATCTGAGTCATTCTTTGGCAACTTTACTGCCCAGTCATCCCCTTTCTCAGTCAATCATTTTTCATCTCAGATTGAGAATTTTTCACAAACTGATAGGTCTAGATGTTTCAATGATGCTGAGAAAACTGTAAATACATTTGTTAGTACCTCTTTATTTTGGTCATTATCTTTTGATGGGTCCAAATCTAGTGAGGGCTCAGGAGCAAGATGTATTTTGGTTAGCCCACTAGGAGAAAAAACAATGCTATCTTGTAGGCTCGAATTTGAATGCACTAACAATACAGCCGAATATGAAGCCTTAGTCCAAGGACTGTATAAAGCGATCGGCCTTAAAGTGCAATATTTAAAAGTATTCGGCGATTCTGAAATTATTATCAAACAGGTGAGAAATACAATTCATTGTCTTTCAAATCATCTTAAACATTATCAATCGCTAGTACAAGAACTCACTTCACACTTTTTTGCATTTAATATCTCCTCCATTCCTAGGTCTCAAAATTCGGCAGTCGACCTGCTAGCCAATGTAGCTTCCAAACTCCTACCTTCTGAAGACTATAGCCCAGATAGATTTTCAATAGAATTGCTTTTTAGGCCTTCAATTCCTGACAATGTCACTAATTGGAGAGTATTCAACCATGATGAGGATATTTTAAAATTTTTAACTTCTGAAAAGTCCTATGATAATCAAATTATTGAGGAAAATGAGCATGACTCCCAAATGAGAGAAATACCTCAGGAAAATGCAATTCCTAAACCTATGGTAAAGCTGGAGGATCTTTATGATATTAAAGACAGGTTTAAACCTGTGACTAATGCAAAGCTCCAAAGCTCTACCCTAAGGTTTGAGTTGATAAATCTTGGTATTGAGCAAGCTCCTCAAAATATTAATTTAGGATTAGGACTTTCCTTTGAAGAGAAAGAGGCATTCATTAAACTGTTAAGGAAAAATAAACAGGTTTTTGCTTGGAAATATGATGATTTGAAGACATATGATATATCCATTATCCAGCATACCATTCCAGTGCTTCCTAATCAAAAACCAATTCAATAGAAGTTAAGAAAAATACATCCAAGTTTAGAGAGTCAAATAAAGACTAAACTTAACAAACTCTTGAAAGCCAAGATTATTTTTCCAGTCCGACACTCAGACTGGGTCTCCAATATGGTGCCAGTCAGAAAGAAAAATGGTGACATTTGGATTTGTATTGATTTCAGAAATTTGAACAAAGCAAGCTTAAAAGACAATTTCCCATTACCTACCATGGAGCAAATACTCCAATCAGTAGCAGGCTCTGAATTAATGTCTTTTCTAGATGGTTTCTCAGGATATAACCAAGTTTTGGTCCATCCTGATGACCAGCTTAAAACCACATTCAGAACCAAATGGGGAACATATGCATATCAAAAAATGCCCTTCGGACTTATTAATGCAGGAGAAATATTCCAAAGAGCGATGGATACAGCTTTTAGAGGGATGATTAATAGAACAGTGGTCGTCTATCTAAATGATATTACTGTATTCTCTAAAAAGAAGTCCAATCATTTGCATGACCTAAATCTAATCTTTCAA